>NHNX01000016.1:0-600000 GCA_002786045.1 Zasmidium angulare
TTATCCGAACGTATTACGTAAAGAATAAAGCCGGCTAGTATCTTAACTATTATCTAGCTAACGACGTTAACTTTATAAAGATTAAGGGATACTCGAACTAGAAGCTAAAGTTCTTCCTTTACTAGGAAGTACTCTTTACTAGCTACTATACCCGTATTATATCGCTATTCCTCTAGTAACTAGAGAATAACGGTCTACTCGGGCTAGGTACTAGAGAAAACAGTCGACTCGATACTATAAAGAAGGCGGTTAAAGCGTTAACTCGAAAGTAGTATCTAGCTATCGTCTATACTATTTATAAGGAGGTATTAACTCCTATAGCGTAGAAGAGTTAGGTATTAGTATTAGTATTAGCTCTAACTTTAGCGGCTCTAATTCTAGTGCTAGTTACTAACCCTAATATCGAGTAGACGATCGTCGCTTTTATAGAAAGTATAGTATTAACGGAACTAATACCTCTATATACCGACCTAGTATAGCGGGTTATCGATAGTAGTATCGACGTAGGCGACTTTATAACTACGATAGAAGCTCTATAGAGCTAGGATATCTTACTACTCTTTAGCGAGGACCGACGTATTTAGATAATACGTAATACTCGAGTAGTTCTAGGTTAAAGTCTAGCGGCTATAGGCTCCTCGTCGACTACTCTAAGTAAGCTAGATACGGTATTTATAACTATATACTACCTACTTAAGACGATCGAGTATTTTATAATCCTCTATAAGGCTATCTATATAGAAGATATTAGCTATATTAGACGTATCTTAAACTACTTTATTATCTAGTTTATTAGTATAGGACAGTATAACTACGCCCGTAAGACTCTATACCTTAAGTAGCTACTTAATACCTCTAATCTAGTTTTATAGAAAGCTATCCTTACTAGCTATATAGTTAATCTATCCGGTAAGCGAGGTAAGGCTATAGTATCTAATAAGCTACTCGAGCTATATAACTTAGAATATTCCGAGGATATTAAGTAGAATATAAACTCGACCTACGACCTTAAAGCGACTTTTTAAAAGGTATCTAGTAATAGAGAGGCGTCGCGAGTAACTAAGAAGATATTTATAGAGGTAAGTAGAGTCTATAGTAGTAATTTACACTTACGTAAAGATAACTCGCTTAGTATCTTTAGTCTAGTAGATAAGATCTTTAACGATAGGCTTACTAAGTAGTAGCTAGATCTAGAGGGAAAGATAGTACTCTTAGATAATATTTAGTAAGCTAGTATTAATACGCTATTATCGAAGGTCGTAGACCTTAACGAGGCGAATAAGATATTATCTAATCGTATAGTAATAGTATTTAGTAATACTACCTTCGGAGACGATATTAATAGCGCTAATATAAAAGAGCGTACGGATTAGACTAACTATAGATAAGTCGGTAATACTATAATTAATAATAGCGATAAGCTATATATAGAGCGAGTAGAGGAGAGTTAGAATATAATAGTAGAGGATAGTAATAGTAACTAGTAGGTTCGAATAGGCGTAATTAGTGTTACTAGGCGATTTAACTTTAGTAGAGCCGTATAAAAAGTTAACTCCTATATAAAAAGTTATAAGTAAAGGTAGCGTAATAATAGTAGTAGGTAATAATAGTAGCTATATAAAAAGCGTTTAATTTTAGACTCTCCTTTATATCTTCTTTTCTTCCTTTCTTTAGTAGTATTAATATAACTATTACTACTCTCTTTACTACTCTTACTATCGTTATTATTACTTTCGCTTTTCGAATTATCTATCTTTATACTTACGCTAGCTATAACGCTAATATTAATAGCGCCGCTATTATAGTAGAAGACGACCTTTAGGTTAATAATATACTTATAATAGTAGAGACCGATTCGTAAGTAATTTACGTCTAAATAAGTTATAGCTACTAACGTTTATATAGGCTATTATTACTACTACTACTACTATAGTAGTAGTAGCGCCCTCTCCTCCCTACGCCGCCGACTCTAGCTCTAAGAGGCGCTCTCGCCGCTTTACGTACTCGTAGAGCTAGCGTCTCGTCTTCCTCTACTATCGCTACTATACTAACCTCCTCTACTACTACTAGTATCTACGATGTTCCTATAGATAGCGACGACGAAGAAAACGATAATAAAGAGGCCGCTATACCTCTACTATATTAGTAGTAGTAATAGTAATAGTAATAGCCGCTACCTCTACTACTACCTTAGTAGTAGTAGTAGTAAGCTTCTAGCTATACTAGTCGACCTTATAGTCGCTATATCGAGTACTATTAGCCCGTTACCTAGAGTCGTTACTATTCTATTACGTAAGCCTAGTTTAATATACTAGTACCGAATAGCGAGAAGAATCGCTATTCGTATATTAGTAGGATAGAGGAGGTTACTAGTTTAGGTATTATACGTACTTTACTATATCGTTACTATAGTAGGAATTAGCGTTATATCGAGTATACTATTACTACTATATAGTAGTATAATAGTAAGTAAAGTAGCCTAAATAGCGTAGGTAAGTATACCTACTACTAGTATACTAAGTAGCCTTATAAGTAGTAGATAGTCTTAGTTAAATACTACTATCGCAGCTTAGAGGCTCGAGATATCCTATATTCTTATCTTCTACCTAGCTATCGACTTATTAATCTTCGAGTTCCCTACTTCTTTACTACTATATCTTACTTTTAGGTTACTATATCTTACTTTTAGGTTACTATATCTTACCTCTAGGTTACTATATCTACTAGGTCCTAGGTACGCTCGTAGATTCGTTCGCTCGATTCGTTTATAGATTCGCTCGTAGATTCGCTCGTTCGTAGGTTCGCTCGTTTATAGGTTCGCTTATTCGTAGGTTCGTTATAGTAATACGCGTTAATATAATAGTAAAAATAGGAGATAAAGTCGGGTAATAACGCTCGAGTCTAGGAAGCGCTAGGTAAGTATATAAAATACGCGTAGTTACTACTACTAGTATATATTCTACGTACGCGAGCTCCTAAACTATCCTAAAGTAATCTTAGCGCTTCGAACTCTTAACTTTACTTTATAAATAAACTAGGCCGTATATAGTAGCTAAAGCTAGTCTCTTACTTTAGTAACTATATCTACTCTAGATAATATATATATATAAAATCGAGATCTCTCTATTAACGATAGCGAGCCTATAAGCCTATAAGCCTTTAAAGATAATCGGATATTAACCTATAAGTAGATCTAGAAGGAACGAAATATATTAAAGAGTAATTCGATTTAGGTATCCTATCTTATAGATAATAGAGCCCTATAATTCCCTATATAATTAAGCTACTAAAGTAAAGAACCTTACTTTAGTAGCTTTATAGTATAGGGACGTTTTAGGAAAGAGTATAGTAAAATAGGAATATTAATAATATTAATATAGTAATACTATTATATAGGTAACTCTACGAGGACGATAACGTTTAACTTCTTTTTTAGAACGTTCTCTTTTCTCTCTTTACGAACTATCTAGATAATATCTCGTATACCTTCTTATAATTACCTATAATATTACTATAAGTATAAGAACTATACTAACGACGTAACGAGTAACGAGAATAGCTCTTATAGGCCCGATTCCTCCTTTACGTAGTAGTTTACCTACTTAGAGCGGTTTCGAGAGGCCTATAAGTCGATAAAAGTGTAATAAGAGTAATAGCTAATAGTAGATAATATAGCTATAGTCTAGTAAGTACTTATAGCTTCGTACTACCGCCGATACTACTACTACTACTATACTACTACCTCCTCTACTACTATAACCTACCTCTACTACTCCCGCTACCTCTACTACCTCCTCCTCTCCTAGCGCCTCCCCCCTCTACTCTCGCTCCTCCTCCTACTACTTATCGCCTCTACGCGGTATATTTCCTCTATCTCTAGGCGAGTCTCTTTCGAGGGATAATAGTTAGTTCGCTATAGCGAATAATAAGTAAGTACTAAAACTAGAAACGGAGTCTTTAAAGAACGATATACTAATTTAATATAGCGATAGAGAAGAAGAAAGATAAGAAGAAGAAGAAAAGGAAGACGACGATAATACTACTACTCTCCCTACTACTACTACTACCCTCGGCTTCGCTAGTAACTCCTCTACTACTACTACTACTACGACTCCTAAGCGTAGCTACCTACCTAGCTCTAGTACCCTCCTACGCTATATCCCTACTACTTAGGATAAGTAGTAGTCGATTATAGCTAATAAGTTCGACGACTTTCTACTAGCTCGCTAGCGCGAGTATATACGCGCTAGCCTTATTATAGAGGTCGATCGTATACTACGCCTAAGTAGAGCCTATTATCGTTATCGGAGTCCTAACTATAGTTAGATAGACTACTAGGTATCGAGTAGTAGTAGCCCTTATAGTTACTATATCCTTAATACCTAGTAGGGCGAATATATAGATTAAGGGGGTAATATCCCTCTTCTAAGTAAATATAGTATAATAGGTACTAGCGTAGACGGGGTTTTACGATAATAATAGGCTTATTAATAGTAGGTACGAGCTTAGGTTTATAGCGTATCTTTTTCTTATACTACTAGAGTAGTAGGCTTATAATAATACTACTAGCTATAGGCTATTCGCTCTCTTTAAGTTTCTAGTTTTAAGTCTTAAGTCTTAAGTCTTAAGTCTCTTCGTCTAGTTTACTAGAGTCTAAGAATATATCTATAAGTACGTAAAGCTAGCTCGCTATATATACCTCGTATTCGGTAATATAATACTAGCTTATTTCTAAAAGTAAAGTAAGCGGGTAGATAGTCTTAGAGGCGACCTAGCTAGTAATACTCTAGCTAGCTAGCGAGTATAGTATACGTATTAGTAGTATCGATTATAATACTAGCCTTCTTAAGCTTAGGTAGTACATAATCGTAAAGGTATAGTCTAGTAGGGATAGGTTTTAGCTTTAGCGTTTCTAAAATTCGTAAAGTTAGTACTTATATCGCTAATCTAATATCCGCTCCTACTAGGGACCCTTTTCCTACTAAAGCCGGAAATTTACTTAAAAAGTACTTTAGTAGGAAAAGAGTTCCTAGAGTAGGCTAACTCTTCGTCGCTCTATAAACCTCTCCTACTAAAGCTATAAGACTCTTTTACTACTAAAGCTAGTACCCTTTTACTACTAAAGCTAAAGCTAGGATATCGCCTTAGAAAAGAGATATCGAACGAGGAGGTTTAGTATTCGAGCTAGATTTAAAGCTAGATATCTTACTACCTAGTCTAAAACACTCTTTTACTACTAGACCTCGGGGACTCTTTTACTACTAAAGCTAGTATCTATACCCTTTTACTACTAAAGCCGGATATCGCCTTAGTATTCCGAAGTTAGACTTTAAAGTTAAATTTTAAAGCTAGATTCGGTAAACCTCGATAGCTATATCTCTATATATACGTTTTTACCTATAAGCCTTTTACTACGAGCTTATTCTCCTTATTATAAGTATACTTAGCTATACTAAATATTAGTACCTATAATATATAGTTAAAGAGATCTAGCCTAAAAGAGGTAGGTTTAAAGCTAAATTTAAAGTCTAGCTTTAACGTCTAAGACTATACGAGATCTATCGATTAAGTACTATTCTAGCGTCTAGCTAATAAGAAAGTAGGAAACTCTAGTATTTCTATCGCTTACGTAATAGTATCTTCCTATCCTACCTCTAGTATACTACTTTCTAACGCTCTACTACTCTCTAACGCTCTACTACCCTCTAATGCTCTACTACCCCTACCTCTATTAACTTATCTAGCTCTTTACTTATAACGCCCCTATATTTACTAACTATTACTACTATTATCTAGCTCTAACTTAACGAAACCTTACCTACCTAACGTTAGACCTTACTACTAGTTTAGCTGCTATTAGCCGCTATTAAAGGGTATACTTTTCGACTCCTTACTCTTAACTTCTTCTTCTTCTTCTTCCTTATATATTATACCTACTACGCTAGCGCTATACTACCTCTATTCTCTAGGCTATACGATTTCTACTTTATTTAACCTCTACTTATAAAAGTCGCTAGTTATAGTAAGCTCTAAAGAGGCGAAGTATACGTTAGCTAGTAGGTACCTATATCTGTAATAATCCCTCGATAAACTCTATACTAGACTCGCTATACCCTCCTATACTCCGCCTACGCCTTATATTAGTAACTCTCTACCTAGTAAAGCGATCTCGTTATCCTCTAAGGCTAGTTACTAACTAAGTAATAACGAGTCTATAGTTAATAGGTTTAACGAAGAGGTATAGAGGGATATTAGTAGGTAAGTATATTCTATCTATACTAGGTAAGCTATTACTAGTAGCTAGGAATCGATAAGATTCTAACTATTAGTAGTAGTAGCTATAGCTTTTATTATTTATTTAGTCGGTAGCCTAGCTATTCGAGTAGGCGGGTACTATATATAGGGCCCTCTATTCGACGCTTTTAGTAGATACCCCTCGCGATATATAAGGTTAACTAGTTCGCTAGCCGGCCTCTAAGAGTATTATTCTTAATCTTATCCGCTCCTATCTACTTACTATTATCTTAAAGCCTCCTCTAGGCGACTCCTACTCTAATATAAGACTAGTCTTTAGCTAGTATACGTTAGTATAAGATATAAACAGCTATACTACCTCTACGTAATAGGCACTTTTACCTCTAGCCTTTACGTCTATAATAGTAACGTCTACTAAGGCGATAAGTCGAACTTAGGTAGCGACGACGTACTAGACTAACTTCGGTTATAACGATACTAAGCTACTTAAGACCTTTTTACGATTCTTCCTTATAAAGCGCTATATAGAAGCTATTACTATCTATATATAGTTTTCGAGGGGTTATTTAACTTTAGGGGTTAGTTATAAGTTAACTCTCTCTATCCGATTACGACTAGCTCTTAATATAACTCTAAGTATAAATATAGCTAGTACTACTTTCCGATACGAGGTACTAAAAAGCTCTACTCTAGTAGAGAGGAGGGGTTTATATCGTTACTTTACTCGGTATCTAAGACCTCTACTTACTTTATATACTATATATATTAATAGGGCGCTTACCTTAGTAATAAGTACGATTCGAGATAGCGAGATTCGAGATAGCGAGATTCGAGATAGGTAAAGTCTATAGTAAGTACTTATAGGTAGATAGGTAGGTAGGTAGGAAAGTACTTATAGACGAGTATTTATATACGTTTAGAGGTATCGCTAGAGGAGAAGGAATAGATATAATAGCGATAGGTTCGGTAATAGCGTTAATAGCGTAGTAATAAAGTTAATAAAGTTTTCGATAGTAGCGATAGAATTTAAGAAGGTACGTACTTAAAATAGTTTTAAAATTTAGGAACTCTTTTCCTACTAAAGCGCTTTCCTCGTAGATTTCTAGCTTTAGTAGGAAAAGGGTCCCTAACCTAGATAAAGTTTTCGGGTATAACTAGAATATTAATTTAGGCGAAGAGCTAAAAGTTATTATAATTATACTATATCGAATAGTATAAGAACTAGACTCCGCTAGCGAACGCTATTATCTTTAGACGATATAGCTAATATCTACTAAGAAACTAGCTATTAGGAGCTATTATCTTTAGGCTAGTAAGCTAATCTCTAATAGAGTCCGCTTAGGAGTTACTAAAGGCTATTATCTTTATACTATTATTTTTAGGCTATTAAGCTAATCTCTAGTAGAGGCTAATACTTAGGGGTTATTAAAGGCCGGCGTCTTTAGACGAGTAAGTTAAACTTAAGTAGAGTCTAAGGCTTAGGAGTTACCGATTACTAGTATCTTTAGGCTAGTAAGTTAAACTCTAGTAGAGTCTAGCGGTTAGGAGCTATCGAATACTAGTATTATTAAACTAGGAAGTCGATCTCTATAAGAGTCTAGCGGTTAGGAGCTACTAAATACTAGTATTATTAAACTAGGAAGAAATATAATAGAAGCTAGGCGGGCTATATAGACTCTAGTAGATTCTAATACGTAGGAGTCGCTAGTACCGATATCTTTAAACTAAGAAGTCTACTTTCGTAAGAGTCTAGTAATTAGGAGCTAGGCTAAGTCGTACCCTAGTATAGACTAGGTAGCTAATTCTAGTTATATTCTAGCTATAGAGACTATAATCTAGTTAGAATAGCTATATATTTACTAAATTCTCTTAAGAGTAATAGAAGCCGTTTAGTATAATAGAGTATCTATTTAGGCTTAATATTTATTTAGAGTCGAACGTAGTAGAGTCGAAAGTAGTATTTAAACTACGCTTTTTTAGCTATAGCGACCGAGTATAAAATTAAAACTTATATATCGCTTTTAGGTCTCTCTCTCTCTCTACTACTATATCGAAGCTAGCTTAATTATCGAACGTATTACGTAAAGTAGATCTCGTAGGTATATATATATTAAAAGCTATCTTAATCGTCGAACTCGGTGCTCTTTTAATTACTAGACTCGTTACTAGCTTAATCGTTAAACTCGGTAGTATTAAAGTATTACTTCTAGTTATAGATAATCTTATAGTAGCGCTCGTTAGTATTATATATACTATAGGTACGTAGTATATTAAAGACTTATAAGACACGAGCGTATATATCGTACTAGTACTAACTATTACTAACGAGCTCGCTAGTCTAATTTATATAGATTAGTAGAGTTATTAGGCGGGTTAAGTAGCTATTAGTAAGCTAGTAGCTATAGAGAATATCTAGCTCGGGGTCGCTAGGACGGTTCGATTTAGCTACTCGATAATAAATCTCGACTATATCTACTAAGTTACCTAAACTAGGGCTTAGGATATAGTCCCTCGCGACTCCTATCTAGATAAAATTAGTAGAGTATCGAGTAGACTTTAGATTAGACGCCTACCTAACGCCTCGGATAATCCCTATAAGTATCGCTATTATCGTACTTTACTATATATATAGGACGAGTATAGTCTAGAATTAGCTTATTATAAATCTCGGTATAAAGCGTCTTCGAGCTATACTACTATAGACGCTTATAACTACTACTACTACTACTACTCTTATTATTAGAGCCGCTACTACTTTTAGGAGTCGAAGAGCTTATAGTAAAGAAGAAACGAGATCGAGGAGGTTAGGTAGGTAGTTTATAGGTATAGGAGAGGAGGTTAATAGTATATCTAGGTTAGTATCGGAAGGTTTATTAAAGATCGGTATTAGAGTTTATAATATTTAAGGTTATATTATTAATAAGAAGGTAATATAGAGGTAGAACGACTTAATATAGGTTACTAGCGTACTATATATACTAACTCTAAGCTCCTAACGATATTAATCCTTTAATACCCGCCGCTTAACTACTTATATAGCTAGATTAGTAGGTAAGAACGACTAGTAATCGATAAGTAAGCTCGTAATAGAGTATAGTTACGTTTTAGTACCGCTATTAATTACCTCTACGTTATTAGTCTCTTATTTATAACTTAATATCGAGCTCTAATACTAACCTATTAATATTAACTATTAATACTAAACCCTAATATTAACCTAATATTAAACCCCTTAAACTTAGATAGCTATAAATCTATCCTAGCCTAGTAGGTCTAACCTAATTAACGCCGAGCGTAGAGCCGAAGCTAGAGACGAGTAGAAGAAGCGAGATATAGTAGCTAAATAGGCGAAGGAAGCTAAAGAGATTAAGGCTAAAAGAGAGGCTTTCCGTATAGCCTAGGAGGTATATAAGGCGAAGGCGAAGGCTAATAATAAAGCTAGTTAGAAAAAGGACGATTAATCCTCTTCTTATACTATACGTATACTATATATACTAAAATATCTATTTAGACTAACACGAAGCTAGCCTTTAAGACTATAGAAAAGCGAGAAGCGTAGTAGTAGTAGCGTATTTAGTATCGGTCCTTACGATTTAGCTTATTAGAGCCGGGTATAATACGAGTAGGTAGGTAGTATTACGAAGGATAGCTTAGTGTTTCTAGTATATTTAAGTACTAGCTACTAGTTAATAGAGACGTATTTCTTATACTTTATATCTATTAAGTCGTCCTTTACTTTATACTTTATATCTATTAAGTCGTCCTTTACCTTATACTTTATATCTATTAGGTCGTCCTTTACTTTATACTTTATATCTACTAGGTCGTTCTTATATTAAGCTCTATATCCTAAGTCGTCCCTTACCTTAAGATTAGTTTAGGTAAGATAATAGCTACTAAAGCTATAGAGCCTACTTTAGTAGCTATTTTGTCTCCTAGACTTCGCCTCGCCTATCTCTACTTATTACCTCTTATACCTATTTAGTACTATCGCTAGTAATCTAATATAGTCCTTAATATCGTTCTTAGATATATTTTATACTCTTACTAGGTATCGGCGATATAGTTAGTAGTACGAAGCTAGGTAGAGGAAAAGCTACTAAATAGATAGCCGCTATTTAGCTACTATATCGGCTCCTATATCGTAACTTCGAATATTCGCCTCTTAATACTATAGGTTCTTAATATTATATCTTCTACGGCCTTAAGCTCGCTATATCGAAGCGTCCTTTTCTTACTAGATATCTATAATATAGTCGGTATCGAAGCGAGAGCTAGGCGAAAGAAAAGCTACTAAAGGGATAGTCGCTATTTAGCTACTATATCGGATCCTAACTCCGAGATCGAATAGATAGCGATACGCGTTCTAATAGTTCGCGATATAGGAATATAGATTTAATAGTAAAAGAGATAAAGTCGAGTATTCCTATTATAGATAGGAAGGAATAGGAGCGAGAGCCTACTACCTACGAAATTTAGCGGGGATTTTAGTCTTACTCCTATACCTACCTATCTATTAATAACGCTATTAACCTATTACTAATATACTAGCGCTATCGAACGTAGACGAGTAAATATAAGAACTAATTTATACTATCTATCTACTAGATCTTAGGCTCTTAATAAGTACTCTACGCGACGAGTACTTAAGTAACGATATACTCGTATAAAAAGTCGTTAATATACTTATATAAAAAGTTACCTAGTATAGAAAGTTACTAACCTACTCGAATTATCTAACCTACTTAATATATCGACCTACTCGATACTTTAACGCCTACTCTAATACTCTATACCCTTCGTAGTTTTCTTCTAAGTATAACTACTATAACTACGTCCTAGAGAGCTACTAGCCTCTTCCTAAAAAGGTAGAGTAGCTAGACGGATAATAGTAGTACGAGCTACTTAGGCTATCTCTTACTCGATAGTATTCGTATTAAGAGGGGCGAGATCTACTAGATTAGGCTCGCTACTATAATCGCTAATAGCTAGCGAGCTACGCTATAGACGCTAATAACTAGTACCTAGCTCTAAGGAACTAGAAAGCTAGCTATCCTTAGTACGACGCTTATTAGTAGCTAATAGACCTAGAGTTATACGAATAGTAGAAGGACTAGCTATAATAGTACTAGAAGTAGACGGCTAAGACTAAAACTACGACTAAGTATTCTATATACGAGTATTCTTAATAGCTTACCTATAGACTAAGTTTCTTAGCGTAGACTTATTTAGACTCTTATTAGTAAGGCAGTAGAGCTTAGCTAGTATAAGCGACGGAGTCTTAACTTAACGAGTTTAACTTAGACCTATAGTAGTAGCTATAGTAGTAGTAGTAGTAGTAGTAGTATCTTTCTTCGCCTAGGCCTTTATAGCGCGCTCGTCCTTTAACTTCTTATATACTACGGTTACCTCTAGTATAATATTATATAGTATATTAATAGTATTTAGATAATCTTAAAACTAGTTAGTAAGTAATAGATACTACTCTACGATTTCTTATTAGCTCGTATCTTCGTCGTTAATAAAGCTATCTTTAATAACCTTAGCGAGCTCCTATAGTATATAAGTTAGGATAAAGAAGTTAGCTAGTATAGTAAATAGTCGATTACTACTAGGGTTAAAGTCCGGTTCCTCTTCTACCTACTCGGATACCTACTTCTTAATAAAAGGTAATATATATACCTAGATCGTACTAGCCTATAGAGTAGTCGGTACTAGATCCTTTAGTAGTAGGCGTTTATCTATTAACTATAGGACTAGAAGATTTAGATTATAGAAGTTATAGTACCGATCTAGCGGAGCCTCGCTAAGTAGATACTCGTATTATACTTTACCTTTACTAAGGAAATAGTATAGTACCTTTACTAGATATAGGCTAATACTAGTACTATAAAGACGATCGTTATAGAAATTACGCTACTTAGTCGGTATATTAGTATACTTCTCTAGCTCTACTATCGTCTACTTCTTAACTACGTTAGAGTCTCTAGCGTCGGCGTCTATATTATCGTTCTCCTCGTTATTATTATTATCGTTATCGAAGGTCTCGTACTAGGCTACTTCGCCTAGTAGCTACTCTCGAGCTACCTAAGGAACGTATATCCTAGGTACTATATCTTAGTAGTATTACTCTAGTAGTCTAGAGTTATAGCGTAGACGCTAGATTATCGAGTCTACTTTATTTCGCTAACCTTTAATAGTACGAATAATAGTAGTATCTAGCTTACGAATTAGTTTACGAATAATCGATACTATATTAGTAGGAGTATTCTCTAGTATCGCCTTAAGATTATTATTAATATAGTATAGTAGGAATAGGAATACCTCTCTTTTAGCGTCCTATTTACGTACTAGGCGTCCTAACTACTACTTTATATCTTTAAAACTCTTCGAAATAGGGAAATCGATCTAGAAGGCCTATATTAAAAGCTTAAAGTTATAGCTAGTACTCTAGATAGTCGTCGACGTCGTAATTCGAGAGCTACTTTTATCGAACGCGTAGTATCGTTTCTCTTAATCGTTATCTAGGACTAGACTAGATATAAAGTTAATAACGACGCGTATATTAATACTACTACTACTCTTACTTTATATATATCGCTTTACTAGGTTCTAAATATCCTTAGTCTTATCGACTAGCTAGCTGCGAATAACCTAGTATATTCTCTCGACTCGCTTACGCCTATTAATAAAGATAATACTCTTCTTAATAGCCTCTAGCGTTACTTTATAGGTAACTAGATTAGTAGCGGACGAGATAATAAAGTATAGATAACCCTAGTTGTCCTTAGGTGTTCCCTAAGGGATAGTCTTAATAATAAATATAATATCTAGTCGTATAATACTAGCGCGTAAGGTCTAGACGAACGAACGTTAGCTAGATACGGACTACGGACTACTAACTACTAACTACTAGATACTAAAGACTTACTTTAGTCTTAAACTACTTAAAGCCCGGTTTACGAAACCTAGTGTTCGCTAGTATAAATTACTTAACGTCCTTAGATAGAGTCGTAGAGTAACTGAATAATAACGTATAGCGAGGTAGTAGCTATTATACTATATATAGTTCGCTAAACTCGCTTCTAAACTCCTTCTAGAAATAGACTAAGTAGATCTCGTCGATAAAGTACCTATACTAGTTAGTAATATAAATAAGATACGATAAGATACTACTTATAAGCTAATACGATTACGAACTTCTAGCTTTATTAATACCTTCTAGAGCTCTAGCTATATAGCTTACTCGGGACTAAGGATAACTAACTAAACCTTACTCTACTTAATCTTATTAAGTAGCTCCTTATCTTTCTTCTTATTCTCGGTAGTAATATTAATAGCGTTAAAGAGGATATTCTCGTTTACTACTACTTTCTTACTAATCTTCTAGAGTCTAGCCTTCTATTCTTCTCTAAGACGGTTTAGTAGCGTAATTTATAGCGCTATTATACCTATAAGCGTAACGAAGGTATAAAGAATAATCGTCTTACCTATACTAGTTCGTATAATACCGAGGACGTTATATTATCTAAAGAGTAAAGCGAATAGGTAGTTAATCTACTATATATCTAGCTTAAAGTCCCGGTCTAGGTATAATAACTTTAGGATCTTAATTAAGCTAAGCTTAGTTATTTTACGCTATAAGTCTATACCTACTTATAGATACTTACTAATATCGTAGATAAGCTACTAGTATTCTTCGAGGCTCGTTATCGTCGTCGTCGCTATTATCTTTAGTCGCTCGACTCGATCCTTAAAGTACTAGTAGTATTATAAAGGATTACCTAGAAGCTATACTAGTAGGATATTAAACTTCGGAGTAACTCGAGTTACTATACTACGAGGTAGAAGGGCGTATATAGCCTATTAGGCCTCTACTTATCTCTCCCTCCTCGATAGCGCCTTACTTTTCCTATCTTTACGCTTTTACTTTATAGACTAGCTAAGGCTAGTAGCGACCTTAGTCTAAGTATAGCTTTTACCTCGACCTCTAGTTTTCTTCGGACCTATACCTACTTATAGTCGAGGCGTAGTTACGTCGCCTATTATCGATCTTACGCCTACTATTAATATTATCGCTTAGATATATATAGAGCTAGCGGAGAGGGTATAGCTATATTCTAAAAGAAGGTCCGACAGTTTTAATAATCGAGGTAGAGGTTACAAGTAAAGTTATAAGTAATAGTTTCGAAAAAGGAGCTTATAGAAAATAAGAGGTAGCTTTAAAAGCTAGATTTTAAACTATATATTAAAGAAGTAAATATATAGATAAGTAAACACTTAGAGCTTATAGAGGGTACTAGAAAAGTTAAGATAACGTAAAGAGTAAGTAGGTAAATAGTCGTTATTATCGTTAGTAAATCTTTAGAGGAAGTATTTTAGCGAATATTCTCGCTAGGACTCTAATAACTCCTTAAGTCTTTTAATTTTCTTAATAATTCTATATTTACTAAATCCGCTATAGTATTATCTAGAGCTGTTTAAAATTTTAAGGTATAATATAGTCGTAGTAAAGAGGTATTCGAGATAGTTATAAAATTACTAAGCCTAAAAATAACCTTTTACTTTTTTTTATCTTTAGGCGCTTCGCTAAAGCTCGTATTCCCTTCTACTATACCTATTATAGATATAAACGTTATTAATATTAAGGGTAGAAAGAAAGTAGTTTAAAGCTAGAAGTTACGAATCTACTTAGTAACGCGCCTAACTTAGGAGGTAGGGTATTATAGTAGGCTCTAGGTAGTTTCTTTAGTAGCTAGGTTATAGTTTTAAGGATATATAAGTACTAGGCGTTAGGCGCTTTCGAGTAAACTCTAAATAGTCTAGCCTATAGGGTTTATTATAACTTTTAGCGGTATAGTATATAGTTCTAAAAGAGTACGACTTACCCGGTTTTTAGCTCTTATTCCTTTAGGTTATAGTTAAAGCGTTTACTACGCCTCTTAGCCGTCTACTTCTAAGCTTTACGGACGAGTATCTAGACCTATTACCTATTAGTAAAGTAATCTAGAATAGTAATAGTATAGTAACTAGAGTCGCTAGGGTTAATAGGATCTTCGGTCTTATTTTATAATATATCGATAATACGCTATTACTATAAGGATAGAAAATCTAGTAATAGCTCCTCTAGCGTAATAGCTATCTTAATCTAAACTAGTAAGAAGCTAATATCGGTAATAAATCGATAGTTTATAGCTAATATTACTTTAAATACTTTATCTACCTAGTTCGTCTATATATTAATCGCGTACCTATTCCTATCGATAGTTAAAGTAGTAGAGCTACGCTTAATATAACGTCGAATAGTCTTAATAAGATTTTCGACTATACCTATAAGTAACTTAAACGCTATAGGTACTTTCCTTATATAGATAGCTCGACTATTAAAGAATACTTTAATAAGAGCGAATTTAGTACCTAGGTCGTAGAAGACGGCTAATAGTCTCGTACTAGTCTTAAACGATCGATCTAGTATCTTAATAATAGTCTCTAACTCCTTATTCTATAATAGGTAGATCTCTCCGAACTATATAAAAACGTCGATAAGTATAAGTAGGTAGCGTAGGTTTCGAATACCTCTAGCTCTAACTACTAGGAATAGGCCTATTAGATCGATCTAAATAACTTTATATAGATATAGTACTATAAAAGGTCTTATAGGTTTACTCGTAGTATTAGCCTAGAGATTATAGTCGATATACTCTAATACGTAATTATAAATGTCCTTTATTATTATAGGCTAGTAGACCTTCCTAATAAGCTTTTAGTATATAATACGTAGGTTAAAGTGCCCTTTATCGTCGTAAACCTTAAGTAGTAGCGGCGTAATTTAATTCGGAGTAAGGTATTATAAGTATTCGTAGATATCTCTAAAGCCTACTCGTTTATATAATATCTACGTTATTTAATAGTACTTATACGAGCCGGTTTTACGTTTAAAAGCGAGTTATTACGTCTATATCTAGTTCTTCGGTATCTATTAATATCGTAGGTACTAGACTAGGTCTCTATACTAAGCCTCTTATATAGTAAAGGACTATTATAATATAATAGGGGCTACTAATAGCTTAGTCTTCTCTTAATAGTACTTATAGCTATAGGATCGTATAATATACGGGGTGTTCGCTATATTAAGTTAATACTAGTATTTAATCTCGGTCTCTAAAGATAGGTAGTCGATATCGATAGTTACTAGTATCTTTTCTAGTATACTAAAGTAGGTCTACTCTAGCGGTTCTAGGTTATTAGTAATTAGTCTATAGTAGTAATAGGTACTATCGTCTATACGCTAGTTATACCGAATATAGGTCGTAGTAATACGTAGCCGAGTTATAGTATCTATTAGATTAACTTCTACCTATTCTTACGTTTTTTACTCTTAATCTTACTTATACGCTCTTTACTCTTAAGTCTTTTAATTATACGTACTCTTTAGCTCTACTATAATCTTATACCTCTCTCTCTCCCCCTCTAATAATAAGTTATATAATACGTCCTTATATCCTCCTTTCCTATTTTTCTAGAGCTATTACTTAACGTCTCCTTCGTTTCTATACGCGTTAAAGTAGTATTATAGCCGCCTAATAACGCCTACCTCGTCTTTATTATTAGTAACGTCTTCTAGAAATATCGTGCGTAAGAGGCTGTCTACTACTACGTTACGTTTACTAGATATAAACTTAAGCTATACGTTAAGCTTATAGAGGTGTTATTACTAGCGTATATATATACTTTATATATCTACGTTTAAAAATCCTATAAGTAGCTTATAATCTATCTAAATAGTAGAGGTTTCTACTATATATTTAAATATATAATAGTACTTCTTCGTAAAGTTAATAATAGTAAGGAGCTCGCGTTTATATATACTATAATTCCTCTACGCCTTATTAAATAAGAAAGCGTTATATAGAAGTAGTACCTATCGTTTACGTCTATTAGCTTCTTATTACTATCTAATAAAGTAGCTAGCGCCGAATACTAATACGTTACTATATATTTCGACCGAGTAATTACTATTATACCTATTCTTAGTAACTACTACTACTATTATTTCCTTAGCTAGATCGTAGGCTAACTATTAGTTATCTATCTATTTAAACTTAATAGCGTTAGATATAAGGATTCTTAGTAGCCTTACGACTTCCCTATAGTTCTTAATATACTCTCTAGCTATATTAGTAATACCGAGGAACTTTCGTACGTCTAATATAGTCTAAGGTAGCGGAAAGTCTATAATCTTAGTAATTCGTTCCGGTTTTATAGACTATAGGCCTCCTACTTTATACTAGTCCCCGAGTACGAGTATCTTATATATACCTATCTCTATCTTCTTAAATAATAACTGTATAAGAGCCTAGTCTAGTCTTAGTAGTAGGTAGCTCTAGAGGAAGCGCTAATACGTTAGCTAATCTTTATAAGCTAGATAAATATCGTCTATATAAAATTTTATATATAGTTACTCGCCTAGACTATTCGAATAGAGTAGTAATAGCTTAGGCTATAGTAGAGGAATAGGACCGAATATAACGTTATAAAACTCGTTTATTATATATAGTAACGACTTCGCTTTTTATACTATTCGCGTAGGCTAGAGTTAGCTAATACTAGGTATATAGAATACTAGATAGTGTCTATCGTCCGGATAAATAAGTACTGTCTAATATACGTTCTTTAGGTTAAACTTTAAGTAAACCTACTAGTCCGGATTAGCTATAAAATCCTTATAATCTTATATTAATTATATCTATACTCTAGGTAGCTCTTTAGATACGAAATAGTAATTAAAAGTTAGTCTTAGCTCTAATTATCCGGGTTTATTAACTATAACTAAGGTAGTATTCTATCGTAATAGTTCGCTATTCGCTACTATATATCGTTTAAATATACTAGCTTCTAGGCTGTCTAAAGCGTACTTACGTAACTACTATTCCTTATATAATACTATCTTCTAAGCGCGTATACGATAGATAGGTATATTATTCTTAATACGTGTCTAGTAAGTAACTAAGTCCGTTAGTAGCCCGAGATCTTCTAAGCCTATATAGTTAAGATCTCTATATATCTATAATATCTATAAGACGTCTAGTCTATCGCTTTCTATCTATTAATCTACTACTAAACTAGCTACTAGTAGTACTTACGAGCCTAGGCTAAACTTCTTTTCTTTTATCTAGTCTTTAAGCTCTTATAGCGGCCTTAATCGATTAATAGGTCTATAGCGAACGTAGCGCTTAGTAGGGAATAGCTAGTATTTAAGCTTAGGGTACGTTACTTCTACTATATTAACTTCGACTTTAAGTACTCTAGCTAGCGTCTACTTAGCTTTACTACTTACTATTAGGGAGAGGCGGACGTTAAGGATTAGAGTATATCTAAAGTAGAGAAGTAGCGGGTTATAGTAATAGTATAGAGCGTTAGATAAGTCCGGCGGCTCTATTAGTAATTCGGTAATCGGGGGTTCTAGTATCGGTAGCGGCTCTAGCTCTTACTCTAGCTATACTATTATAGGTACTATCTATATTAATAGTAGCGTAGTAGTAGTAACTTATACTAAAGAGACCTTAACTCTATATACTTATACTATCTTACTATAGCGTAGTTTCGTATTATATCTAGGACTTAAGATAAATCCGAGACTAAGTTAGCGCTAGTAGCTTAGTCGCTAGTAGCTTTATCTTCTTTATTATCGTTATCGTTATCGCTAGATAGGGTATCTTTAGCGCTATTATTACTAATATCGCTCTAAACCTCCTCTAGGTCTACTATTAATTCCGGAGCCTCTAATAGGCGTAATAGGGCCTTAAGCGTAACCCTATTATCCGGATCTCCTATAGAGATTTCGCTCGTAGGTACGTTAATAATTACGTTAATATCTACGAGGAAGGGAATACCTAGTAGTAGCGAGAGTCTACTATATAGGTTTAGTAAAGCGAATACCTAGACTAGTCGAATTACGCTTTAAACGTTAATAGTAAATACGATAAAGTAGCTTAGGTTATAAGTATTACTATCTAGTATACTTATACTAATAATAGGTAGGCCTCTTTCGGTATTCGGTTATAGTCTTAGACCTAAGGCTTAACGTAGGTATAGGTATATAATATTAATCTCTAAACCTTAATCTACTACTACTTAGTTATATAGGACTACCGCTTCTTTACTATTAGCGTAAACTGTTACTAGTAGTCTAAATACTCGATCTATAATATTCCGGTTCTTCTATCTTATAATACTCTTCTTAATAGTAATACCTATAGAGTTATATTTAACTATTATAGTACTAGTCTCCGTAACTTCCGCTAGTATATTAAGTACTAACTCTTCTTAATTATCGACTACTATAGGCTAGAGGGGCAGTAATAGCTACTAAGCCTATAGGAATAACTACTATAGGGCTTACTACTATAGCGGTACTTAATTCGTAACTATAAAATAGGGTTATAGTTATACTACTAGAGCCGGTATTAGTAGAGGTAGGCCGAATAGCTATAGATAGTCTTTAACCTATTACTAAACGTCTACGTCTATTAGTAACTACGTAGCCTACGATAGCTTAATAATAGGCTCCGGTTACTACTACTACTACTATTACTAGAACTTCTTTATAACGTCTAGGTTATCTTAAAAAAAAGCGTCTAGATCGAATAGAGCTTTACCTAGTTAGACTAGTAGCTACTTCTTTTTACTATAGGTACGTAGCTATAAGAAAAGTCTCTTAGCTTCGTTATAGAGGTATAGCGATAACTATATTAGCTATATAATAGGTATCGTAACCTTAATACTATTAAGGAAGTTAAGTAGGTTAATAGGTACCTATCTAAAAAGAGTATTAATAGGTCTTAGTAGGCTACGCTTTTTTCTAGTCTTTACTAGCTTACTAACCTTAATATCTCGTACCTTAATATCGTCGTAATCTTACTATATTCGAACTACCTCGCTATCGTTTTTAACTCGCGCCCGCTTACGTTCGTTAAAGAATACTTCTATAATCTCTAGTATCTTATTCTTATCGATAGCTTAAACCGTAATATTTCCTAGGAGCTCGTATTCTTTAAAATCCTATAACCCGTCGTCTATAACGGCTACTATAATAGCGTTACTCTTAGTAATATTATAGTTTAGTATAGGTACTCTAGGCGTAGGAGGGCGGTCTAGTAGGTAGGCGGACTAAGTTAGCTACTAGTATTAAGATAGCTAGTATTACTACTACTATCCCTCTATAGTAGTACGTTATTAGTTTAGTCTCTCGCCGTATATGTCCTTCTACGTCTAAATAAGTACCTAAAGGAACGCTTACTCTAGCTAGGTAAGAGGAGTATTATAGTAGTCGTTCTTATAGTAACTATAGTAACTATACTAAGTATAAAGATCGTTCTAGCGTTCGTATCGGTATATAGTTAATCTATTAATATAGGGGTTTAGTAACTAGGTAGGATCGGAGCCTAGGTATTACTCTTTTATCTTCTTAATAGCGGCGTAGTACTACTATAGCTACTCTTAATAGGTAGCTAACGTATTATAATAGAACGAGACTCCTCGCTTAGGCGGCTAGGCCTATTATATTTACTACGGCTACTAGGGATAAAGTATCTATAGTATATATAATAGCTAGAGCTACTACTATAGAATATATAACGACTAGGTTTACTACTAGGTTTACTATAGCGAGTATACCTATTACTACTATAGAGGCTACGGGTATCTATACTATAGTAGTAGATAATATAGCTAACCTAGTAGTAGTAGCGGATACTACTACTATAGAATATATCCGGCTATAGGGGTCGTAGATAGTATATATAGAGCTACGTCTACGTAATTAATATAGAGTAATTTCGGTATCTATATACCGCCTACTAACGACGATCGTAATTATAATAGCCGCTCTAATTAAGCTAGGCGCTTAATAGCGATACTAGATAACTCCTCGTACTTAGCCTTTAGATCTAATAGTAGCGACTACTTTTAAATAAGTAATTTAGCTACCTACTAGAATACCTCTTAGTTCTCCTTCGTTTTACGTTTATTCCGAATACTCTCTTCTATTACTATCTAATATACGCTAGTCTCTACTTTAGTTAATATAGTAGCGAGTAACTTAGGTTACTTATCTCTTAATATACGGACTTTAAGTTTATTATCTCGTAGGTCTATAATCTAGGCGTTTACTATTATTAAGAGTATAGCGCTAGCGAGGGTGTCTATAGCTACCGAATCGTCTCTTTTCGCTTTATGTAGTATCGTAAAGGTATAGGTATTATACGTAGATAGATCTTTATCCGCTTACTATTTAACGCTTATAATTCTTATTATAACTATCTATATATCTTTATTAGTTACTCGGGCTAGATACTTTCGTAAGAACTCTCGCTTAATAGTTACTACTATCTCTACTATACTTTAGTCTAGATACTATAAGTAGGCTCTTATATCGTCGTCTACCTATACAGCTATATTACTTTTAAGGTAGATATTAAAGCCCTAAAGCTAATCTACGGGCGTTACGTTAACTATATCTTACTTATTACTAAAGCGAATAAGCTATCGATAGCTATTTTCCTCTAGTCTACTCTTAAAGGTTAGTAAGTTAGCTAGGTTAGCTTTATAGCGTAGGTTAGCTATAGTAATAACTATAGCCCTTATCTATTCGATAACTAGCTTAATCTAAGAGAGAGCGAAGTCTATAGTTTCTATAGCGTCTATTACCTACGCTAGCGGCGATAGGACTAGTAATTACTCTTCTAGGGTAGTATACTCCTCTTATTACTCGTTTTATACGATATTCTCTACCTACTCTTATAGCTACTCGTCTATTATAGGCTAGTCTACCTCTAGTAGTAGTAGCGGCTATAGCGGTAGCTAGACCTTCGGTTTAGCTAACGAGCTTAGTAAAGCTCGCTTTAATAGTAGTACTATATATATAACTAGCTCTTTTAGAACTAGCTTAGCTAAAAAGCTCGGAGAGGCCCGCTTTAATAGCGTTAGTATTAGTAATACTAGTGCTTTTACTCTACGAATAGTAGGGAACGATTCTAGTAGTATAGTAGTAGCGAATAGAACTACGTCTATAGTAATACCTTTAGCTTTCGGTAGTAGCTATTTAGTAGTTATAAAGCGATATAGGGATAGGTTTAGCGTATAAGGCGCTATTATTAGGGGATTACGTAGTATTAGCGACGTTTTAGTACTCGCTATTTCGTCTAGTTTAGCTAGGCTCTTACTAGTAAGTATCGGCGCTAGTAGTATTATCTATTAAGAGGTCTTAGATAGTAGTATCTATTTAGGTAGCTTATAGACTAGCGATTTAAGGTCTTATTAGCCTAGGCTATTACGTAATCTATAGCTTAGATATATAAAGTTAAATATATACCGCTACTACTAAAATACGTAGAACTTATTCTCTAAGAGATATTCCTCTTCGAGCGTATAGTTATATAATAGGAGCTAGAAAGTAGTATTATCGTATTCGTATTACTATCCTACTCGTAGTTTTTTACTACTTAATAGCTTACTAGTTTCTTCGCTACTTATAGGTAGTTAGCTAGTAACGTTTCTAAATACCTATAAGAATAAGTAAAGAATAGGTAAGCTATATCTAATATCTATATCGATAACTAATAGCTTACTAATACTGTTTCTAATAGATATTATATAATAATGCTTCTTAACGCTATAAACGCTAAACTCCTACTACTACTCTAACTCTAAATCGATATAAATAAGGGAACGCTAACGCTGTTATATTATAAGAGATAAAAGATTCGAAGAGGAACGATAAATTCCCCTAGCGTAATTACTAGTAAGTAAGTAGGTAAGGTTGTTATATTCTAAGGTCTACGAACGCGTTACGAAGTTGTTATTGTCCGGCTCAGCCGCAGTGCACGTGCCTACGCCTTATGCGTTGCCTCAGGCTCCAACTCCCTTACTGCAGCCTCGCTTACTTTTGTGTCCACGTGTACGCCCGACGTGTCGAAATCGCCTTTTATGGTGATTTCCTTGCCCTTGCCGACTGAGATGTCCAGATCATCCTGCCTCTTTTCCATAGGTAAGGACATGCCCGTTACTGCCCAAAGTAGTAGAGAGGGGATGATGATGAAGCTTTTCATGGTGTCGTAGATGAATATACCCGTGGTACAGATGTGTCGCTCAAGATATTTGGGAGTTAGGTAGGAAAGAATGAGTGCCGTGTGAGAGCGCATCTTATATAAATTGGTCCCGAAGCTCGCGCTAGGCGTGTCGTCGTTCCTTTTCCGAGAAGATGGTTGATGAAGCGATAGCGTCGAGTGTATGGTGCAATATAGTGGAAGATGATTGGTTCTCTGCGCTACCCAAGATCGGCTAGACTACGAACAAACGCAGACTAGATAGTCAGTGACGCACGACACATATCAGGACGAGGTGAAACGAAGACATTCGATAGGATAGCCCTCGGATTCAGCGAAAGCCTGAGCTAAGGACACCGTATCTCTGATCTAAGCCACGCTCAGAGTCAACCCAGTCTCGTCGAGCAGGTGAGAAATGATGCACTAGAGGTTCAAAGTGGGTCATCATAGAAGGTAGTGAGCGATTGTCGCTATCTAGGTGCGAGGCCGGCTTGCGTACGTACTTTTTCCGGGCGATCTGCCAGCACTGGGGTGAGTACAGGATCTCGGCCATGATGGCAGTCCTGACTGACTGAACCTTTGCAGTGGATGGAAGGCGCACTATCGACCACGGAATACAAAATGCCGCTCTCCAGTGGCTGATAGCCTTCACGTATCAGCAGCCACCTCCGCCACACTAGCAATGTTGATGACCAGTCTGCCAAAATCGTCGACATCCACCATCCATCGGTTGAGTAAGTCCAGTCGGGCATCGTCGAGGTACTCGTGCTGGAGCAACTCACCATAGTACGGTCGCCTGTCACCCGAGCGATCATAGCGTTGCGTCCATTCTGCCTCGGTCCCTGCTTGCCACAACTGCTGGCTGCACGGAAGCAGCATCTCGGATCCCATAGCAATGCTACTTCGTGGCCCGTTATCGGCGGTGCCGGGGCTTATGTCGAATAGGAGCTCGATGATGAAAAGTGCAGCAAGTGTCCGCCGCAGAGACTCGGCCAAGACCCAGCCGCAGATGTCGGGTCTGAGAGGAGACGTAGGATCGCAATATGCTGTCATGACACCTCGTACTCTCCAAGATAGTTGAACCATGGTCTGTATTAGCGGTACGTCGAAATTCGTGTACTCGTTGTCATCGTCGCAAGAAGACACTCGAAGCAAGAAGTATATCGTAACAGCTTGCAGCGCGGTGATAGCAATGAGATCCTCATACTCCTCGCTCTCTCGCATCAAACGCTCCTGCTCGATGCGAAGGATTCTCCAGAGATGAGCAGCGTTGTTTGGGGTCTTGCTGCACCATAGCTCGACGATAGCTAAGCAGCGAAGGAGGGGGCCAGGCCCGTTCTTGTGCGTGTTGGTTTTGTTGTTCGTAAGGCATTCACGATGTATGAAAGGCGATGAGTTCTTGTCTGAGAGCATCATGAATGGGTACTGTCGGATTGTCTGGACCATGTATTTTCCGAGGAGAGAGGATCGTCCCCAGGTTGCTCCTCGAGGGGAGAATGCCTTGATGGGCTGGTTTCGAAGCTGTGGGCCTAATGTGTAGATGCTTCTGCGGTTCCAGTGGTCTGGGATGGCATTTTGCACACCTATCTGGGCAGCCTGAGACGAGGCTGTAACCCGCGGCTCGTCGAGAGACAATTGGCCGACTGATGCATAATCCCAGCCAGCCTGCAAACTTTCGCCCCGTGAACAGCTCAATGAATCCTGGCTACCAAGATCGTCTCCTCCACCTGATTCTGTCGGAATCGATGTCGTAGTGCCACGTTCGACTCCTTGCCGACCGGGTTCGAGCTGACACTCCATACCTTTCTGTGTGCATCTTGAGCAAGATGGTGACGTTGCAACATCACAGCGAGTCTTCGCCTTGATGCATGCGAGACACGATCGTTTTCGCGACCTCGGAGGCCTCTTGGCCCTTGTCCGACAATAGCTGGTATGCCGAATGTGTGCCTTCTCTGTCGCTGCAAATCAGCCTAGATTGTAGGATGTGGAGGGCCACGACCTACTGCTGTCGGAGCATTTGTGACACAGTGGACAGGTGAAGTCGTCGATCGTCGTCATTGACGTGGACTGATAGGTGTGGTGTTGTGGTATATCCACGATCTGTTCCAGCGTTGCGTAAGCCAGCCAGTTCCGTGGAACCTTTCAATCCATAAGGTGCAGGACAGATGACACAAGAACAGCTTCATAAGCAGCCTCGCGGAACCCCGTGAGATCGAATGCTAGTCCCGCTTATTGCCGACGCTTGGGACATAGATACCAAAGATGTCCGCATCGTCAGTCGTGCGTTCCATTCGCATCCCCTGCAGCTGAATGTCGTGAGGGGACTGTCTGTCGCTATCCACATGCTGGATCTCACGGCACTCCGTGAGAGGCTTTAGACATGAATAATCAAATACTGTGATCGTACAAGGCTCATAGTACTGATTTGACGATACTCCCATGCGCAGCAGGCAGTTATAAAATGGAGCCCGTTGCAGCGCAACAAAGGTCAATCAAAAGCTCAGTAGCTCACAGAACTTCCTCGCCATGTCTACTTTTCGCAACGAAGCCGCTTGGATCATGACGAAGCAGGCGAAGGACCTGGAAGTCAGGGAAGGTCCCGTGCCCAACCCAGCCGCTGAAGAGGTGGTAATCAAAGTCGCTTACGCTGCCATCAACCCTTCGGACTACAATGCAAGTACACCTCCTGCTGATGCACCAGCTTGCAACTCTAATCGACGTGCGTCAGATGCAAAACAATCCCTTCCTAAATCTTCCATATCCATTCATCTTCGGCAACGACGTCTCCGGAACCATCGCTCAAATCGGCAGCTCCGTTACCAATTTCAAAGTTGGGCAGCGAGTGATCGGGCACTGCGATTCCCTCATTTCCCTCAACATCACCAGTGCTGCATTCCAGCTATACAGCACATGCCGGGAACGTGTCGTCTCTGCAATCCCAGACTCTCTGCCCCTCGCCAATGCCGCTGTGTTGCCTTTGAGTGTCGACACCGCAGCAACAGGACTGTACCACGACCTCCAGCTTCCGCTGCCGTCCTTGAACCCGACGCCAACAGGAAAGACCATCCTCATCTGGGGAGGCGCGTCTTCTTGTGGCAGTTCCGCTATCCAATTAGCAGTGGCGAGCGGACTGCGTGTCATCACTACTGCTAGCAAGGCTAACTTCGACTACGTCAAGAGTCTTGGTGCATCGGAGGCGTTCGACTATCGCGCGTCAGACGTCGTTGACCAGCTGAAAGCCTCATTGAAAATGGGCGATCTCGTCTTCGACTGCGTCAGCAAGCCAGATGCGCAGATGGCATGCGCTGAGATTCTCTCGTCAATCGGCGGCAGCGTCTTACCGATGGTCCTGAAACCGGTGCAGGGTCTGCCGGACAACTTGAGTTTGCAGCCTGGTCAGTACACGAGCTTAGAGCATTCAACAAAATATTTCATTGCTAACAGAAAATCTACAGTCATGGGCCTGGCACCAGCCTTCACGACCAGCGAGCTGAATGAGCTCGCGAACTCATGGGGAACGGGCGGTGCGCCGCACGTTGGCACGGCAGTTTGGCACGACTTTATGCCAAAGGCACTGGAGACTGGAAAGTTCCAGGCGAAGCCTGACCCTCAAGTTATCAAAGGTGGTCTCTCGAAGGTGCAGGAAGGTATCAACATCTGGAAAAAGGGGGTTTCGGCGACAAAGGTCGTGGTTGAGATTGCTGGGGAGGCTTGAGGCGTAGATACATCACGCGGCCCGTAGCTGTGTATGAACTGCAATTGCAATAGCGTTCCAGAGGAGACTATCGGATACCGAAACTCAACGTACATGGTCCCTAAAGTCATGGGCAGGATGTACTGTTGCTTGGTCTAATTCGTGGTTTATGTACCCTCGTTATATAGCCAGGTTTGCAATGACAACGAGCTAATAGAACAATACACAATGGAGCCACCCGCCATCTTGCAACGTGCCAACTTGAGCAATTACAGTGTAGCAGAACAAGCTCCATCGTCAGCCCTGGACGCTCTTTTCTCAGGCTGTGGGCAGACTTGTGTTTCGGTATCGGGTCTCGCACACACGATCTCTCTCGTCCACGGGTATACCAACTTCAGGCGCGAAGCTTATGGGGCTGTGCTGTCTCGTAAGCGCACGGAAATCACCTCCTCATCGCTTATATCACCATACAGCCATGCAGCGTAATCTGGAATCGGAGCTTCTCGATCAGACGAGAGTCCCCCAAGAGTAGCGGAAAGAAGAGACAGTCGCGAGACGATTTGAACCGCTTCTGTGCCGATCATGAGTACGCACCGAGCGCGCGACGCCATTGCCATGCCATCTCCATATCGCACAGCGTTGTGATCAGCTATGATTTGCTCCTGTATGCATATCAGGAAATTGTGTTGCAGTGCCACCGGCATACAGCCGTGGATAATTGCCGGCCTCCTTCACATGGCGCGACAGGATCTTTGACCATTCCTGCCTATCTTAGCCACGACCGGACATTGTTGGGCTGCTGCGAGGCTGCGTGAGGACGGCTCCGCCAGGCAAGGACAGTGACGTTAACGGCCGAAGCGTACATGTACGGAGGTCATAGTGTCTGTCGTGAAGGGCGACGTCCCACGAGCGGTCAGTATGTGATACTTTCAACTGGAAGACGGCCAACCAAAAAGATCATGACGATTGCAAACCATGAGCGCTTCTGTGGCTGATTAAGAGACAGCACATTCAGCTGATGTAGTAGACAGTCGGACAGTCATAAAAAATATAATCATAAGGAGTGTCATTATCATTCTGATGCAAGTATCTCGTAAATGCAACTTTTGAATGTATCGCATATTCTCATGCACATGCCATTCATGACTTCATCTTGCTGGAATAAAACATTACTCGTCGGTTCAGCTGCACCTTGCTTCCCCTTCTAGCAAGAAGTGATGAAGACACCGATGGGCGAGGGGTTCCTAAAGCTACATGTCAGCCGAAGAAGATCTTGAACACTCCACAGCATCAACTCACCAGTCCTCAAAGAACGAAAGGCCAAGGCTTCCAGTCCCGCAGACCTCAATGCTCTGGGTCGTACCAGCAGCGCACTGCGAAGTCGAGATAGCGTACGAGTTGCCAGGCGCCGGCGATACACTTCCGAGCTGCTGCTTCTTGGCGGGGGCGTTGTTCCAGGTCGTCTGCTGGTTGGCGGCGGAGGTCAAGGAAGAAAAGACAAGGCTGCCGGAGCCGGAGAGCTCGAAGCTGGAGGTTTCGAGCTGGGATTGCTCGGGGAAAAGGAAGATGGTGCTGCAGGATTGGCCCTGGTAGCTGTAGGGGATGTCGAAGTTGAAGATGGTGCATTCGGAGGAGGTGATGGTTGCTACAGAAGGGGCGTTGCATGTTAGCGTGCGGAGCACGGAGTTGGGGCCGAGATGTCGCTGGACTAACCGTTGTATTGAGTGCCGTAAGCGTGGTCAGGCTGGCTAGACGACACTGGTACGATCAAGTGAGGAGTCTGGTAGGCACCAGTCAGCTCGGTCTGACATGCCGAGCTAGATGGTTTGGTAGGTGGAGGTGGTGGGCTCTCCTTTGGAGGGCTCATGGAGGAAAGCTGGCTTGATGGTGACGCTGGCTTGGTGGTTGGAGGAGACAAGGTCGTGCTGTACTCCCATGTCGTCGTGACCTGGGTGGTGGTCTGTGGTGGTGGTGGAGGTGGAGCTACCGGAGAGGTCGGGCATGTGGCTTGTTCAGTCACTGTAGTAGTCCATCCCTTGCCTTGTTCGGTCACAGTGGTAGTCCATTCCTTTCCTTGTTCAGTCACCGTGACTGTAGACGGAGCTGGGCATGAAGACACGGAGGAAGTCCAGGTTGGCTTCAGGCTTGGCTTTGGAGGAGTGCACTTGCCACCTGAGCTCAGGGTGATCTTGGTGCACTTGCTCTGGTTGGCCACAGGAGTGGTGTAGATGTTGTAGACGCCTTCGGCAGCTGGATCGGATTAGTGGTCAGGCGAGTCGACAACGTTATCGCGAAGGCTGCTTGCTTACCTGGGCAAGCATAGAAGGTAGAGCTGCCGTTGTACTCGACCTCACCACTGGAGCTGATGCTGAAGCCAGTGGTTGGGGTGGCTCCAGTGTCACATTGGAACTGGGTTGTCTGGTGGTCGAAGGACGTAAGGTCAGCCAGTGTCCATAACGCCTATCGTTGTGCTTGTTGCACTTTGAGTCACATACGGGTGGAGTAAGGATGCAACCACGTCCGGCGGAGTCCGTGATGCCGCCGTTGCTGATGCAGTATGTAGCGGCCGGATAGCCTCCTCCAACTCTGTTCTGTTGAATCAATCAGCGTACTGCCGCACGGTGGATGGTTGACTTCTGTCTCACCTGACCATCAGACAGCTGTCCAAGAGTGCCTGAAACACCACCGCTTGCGGTGAGCTGGAAGCAGCATTGGTCGCGAGCGACAACGGCAGCAGAAGCGCCGGCAACGAGGCCGGTGGCAGCAATGAAAGCCTTCATGTTGTATGATGCAAACGACAGAATATACAAATTGAGAAGTGACTGTTAAAAGGCGTTGATGGAAGAACAAAAACTGAGGTAGCAAGAGATGAAGCGGCTTCTAAATACTTTCTGCTGAGCACAACAAATCCATTCCCTGACGTAAAGGCCTCAGATCGACTACAAATGATCACATTGCAACTGAGGCTCGTAGGGCATAACCAACGACAAACACGAAGGCAGCGTGCGAAATCATGGGCGGGTCCAATAGAGTGTATGTCGGCGGGCTGCCTATGGGAGAGCTCGGAAGGCGAGGGCAGCGCTAGGGAGTGGCCGAGTACGAGGAGAGAACATGTATATCGAAGATCGCAGTGCCGACAACCAGGAGACCAAGGTGCAGCTAGACCCAAGAGCGGAATCAGATGGATCTGAAGCCACCTTTGGGGTACGTTGATCGCTCCACTTGTAGCTGCATTTAGCAACTAGATGCAGGAACCAAAGTTTCCACGTGTAGGTCGATGGTGGAGTCGTGAGGCTGACTGCACCGAAGCGTTGCGATCCAAATGGTCCTACGATGGTGTTGCGGAGAGATGACTTTCGCGATAAAGGCAGATTTTGCCGGACGCCGCATGGAGGGAGCATGGCCACGTTGTTGCCTGTCAGAAGGACGTAGCTGCTCAGCAGCTCCTCATGAATACGGGCTGGAGAGCTCGACAGCTAGGCCTCATCAAGGTCAATTATGTCCCCGAAATGCAAGACACCACAAGCTTTGCATTACGGCGGCATGAGAGCGTGGCACAGAGCTTCGCTTTACGTCAAGCTGAGCATTCGGCGTCTGGCCGGTGTGCCACCCGAGTGAGGCATTTACTTCGACTGTCATTCTCTACAGCCTCTCATAGTCGTGTCAGACTCCACGCGTCAGCTTCGTGAGGAGCGGAGCGCGGAGCGTTCTCCCTAGTGGAGATGGCGAAGGATGAAGTCATGGAGCAGGATCTTGACTAACGCAGCTCGATCGTCAGCAACGACGTCGTCTCTTCGTATTCCTGGATCAGAATTCTGCCGTTCGCCGAAGAGGTCTCACTTTAGCCAAGGTCGCGACAGAGATGGCATGCGGACGGTCGGTAATAGATGGTTGTGCTGGTTTTGATGGAGCAGAAGGAGACGACGCAGCATAAGGTGAGGTGAGGGAATGTTTCTTGGCACTGCCGTCCGATCCTGCCGAGGCAGCCAATCTTTCAACGGCGAAGTCACAACAACTGTGTCTATCCTGCGTCTACAAGCAGTCATTACTTGTAAGCTTGTAATCAACACAACACCGAAGCCGTTCTGATACACGATGTCGGTTACACAAAGTCGATGGATCCACAAAGGCAAATGTGGCCTGCTCCGGACGCCCCGAGACGAACCCAGCAAATCTTCCAGGAAGGGGTCAGAGAAAGAGCAGGAGAATCTTAACAACATCTAGAGATGATGGACTCGAACACAATACATTGTCTGTGTCAGCCCGGTCGAGCATACGAGGGGTCTGGCCGGGAGGACCTGAAGTAAGAGGTAAAGGAGCGAGCATGGGGGCATGCTTACCATACGCCAATGCGTGGTAGATGTTGCTATACACATCTTGTTGGGTCTTCGCCTGAGTAACGTGGACAGGTAAGCGCTGTACGCATGTTTTGCCATTGAGTACTAGATGAGGGATGGCTACGATCTTGAACATGCCATCTCGACTTTGGCTTCAACAGCTGTTTACCAAGTTACCATTCAACCCCGGAAGTTGGCAGTCACCCCCGACTGAATGCTTTCCAACTTCTGCACGAGCTCAGCCCACAGCCTGTCCTGCAATTCCTTTCCTCCAGGCCCGGTGACGATGGGCGATGGCTCAGCGACCTCGCAATTCGCCAGGTACTTCCCATGCGTCTCGCTTCCACAGCGACCTGCGTGAACAAGCGTCCGACTTCCCTTCTCCGTGGGCCTTGCAAGAAAGAACTTCGCCAATGGAAAGATGATGGCGGTCTGATCGCGAGCGAGTTCGGACTCGCAGAACCCTGGATCGAGACAATTCACTGTCACGCCGAGATCTTTCTCGCCGATGCTGCGAACGGCAAAAATTTCGAGCATTTTTGAAAGAGGGTATTGCTGGCTGAAGACCTTTGGATCGGCCTTTGGGTCGTTGATTGCGTTGAATATCTCGCCTTCCGAGGCGTGCCTTTGCGGGAACTTGGCAAAGGTGTGGCCGCCGGAGGATGTGATGGCCAGTGTGGGACGAATGTGGAATAGCCTTGCTGTCTCCTTCAACTTCGGCAGGACTAGTGCTGCCAGCAAGAAAGTCGAGACGACATTGACGGTGATGGTCTCTTCGTTATCTTCTACTCTGTGATAATCCTTCCTCGCGAGGCCGGCGTTGGCGTGGAAGATGTCGACTCTTTCCAGCTCCGAATCGACCTTGGCCGCAAAGTCCTTGACACTGGCATATGATCCCATGTCAAGCTTCCAGACCTGTATGACATTCTTCCCGCAAGAGCTCGAAGCTTCGATATCGGCTTTTGCTGCATTGCCCTTTTCGATACTTCGTACTGCAAGCACCAAACGACTGGCGCCCAGCCGAGCGTAATGACGAGCAGCTTCTTTGCCTAGGCCGGTGTTACTACCTGTGACGATGACTGTCTTGCCGGCGTATGAGCCAGTCGGATACGGGAGCCGGACCACGAGTTGGCTACAGACGAAACCCATTGTCGACCAGGCGAATACCAGAGAAATGGACGCGGACTTGCCTCATCCTTCATGTCCTTATACAAAACTTCAATTACGGCGTTAACGGTGCGATGCAACTCATGCGTCTGGTTCACGCGCGCCAAGGCTCGCCGCGACTGATGATACCTTTCGTTTCGACCGCGCTGTTCTGACTCTTTGTGGACGTCTTGCATATCTCATTGATTCACTCTGCTTTGCACGACAGTGTAATATAAAAAGCCACTCCACTACTGGCCAGCTTCCATCTTTGCAATCTGCATGCCAAATACGGCAAGTTGAACAGGGGCAAGAGTCGGCAAGTCGGGCGTTTTACACGCCGTCGATCAAATAACACAAGAAGCAGGCATCACACAACTGCCTTCCACCATCGGCGAATCGGTGACTTGGTCAAGCGTACGCTTTGGCAGCCTCCTGGACATCGCTAACGATTTCGTCCACAACGGAATGTCCCCGTCTTACTTGTCAGTTGGCGATTCGAATAGCGATGCACCCCTTACGCTCTTCGGGTACTCGTCCAATCTGCTCAGCCCACTCGCAACTGCCTGTCTCTTACCAACCTCTTTGACCTAGCCTTTGACCTCGACCAAAGCCGACATGGCTTGTTCTACCTTGGTCTGCATCTACTCTTGCACATAGAAGATGATGGCTTTGGGCAATGAAACGTTCACTCCTGGCCCGGCCTGGACGTCCTGGGTCGCGGCTTGGACATCGGTAGTCAAGCTGGCCATGTCCTGGATGACCCCATTGGCGTCCAGACTGTTGACGGAGGCCATCAGCGCATGCAAAGCTATGCCCGCCCCAGCTGGAATGCCTCGAACAAGAATATCGGCTCGACAGTAAAAGCATCCGGACCCTTATTCGTCTGCGTCGTCTCTATGTCATGGCGGCGGAAAGAAGGGATTTTCGATCATCATTGCGTAGTTCCTAGAAGTGCTCCAGCATACGCACACGGCCTTTCTTCTTCAGGCTAGGCAGTCTGTGCAGGCAGCTCCCGGCGGTGGTGCGTCGAGGCGAACACCGCAATATTGCCCTCATAGCAGAAGTACTTGCCATGTTGAACAAAGTGGCAAAGCCGTCATACAGTGTTTCTGTGCGGTCGTGACAGAAGCACCAAGGCCTCCCTCTGGCTCACTGTCAGCAACGGCCACCGCCCTACCGAGCAGCGGCTCACGAGCTCACTCAGTGCGGGTGGCAAATTGTCCCAGAAGCCCAAGCCAAGAAGGCACGTTTTGCCGGCCCCTAAAGTGCCTCGTGGACCTTGGGACACACGGCACCTAGGCAGACAGGCGCAAGCTCATGGCAGACAACGTCGAGCGTTGATTGATGCACGTGGACCTGCTCGCTCTTCGCGCCGGTGCATCTTTCAGCCTTCCAGAGCCCAACGGCACCGCACCGAGGACTTCCGGCAGAAGAGGTCTACGATTTTTTCCATCCTCCACATGGCGAACTATGGCGGAGAACATGTTCTCTTCGCGGTTGAGTGTCAAGAAGAAGATTGCATACCAGCCAATGTTTGCACCCACGTGCCTACTTCTGCTGCCGAAAAGCCGAAGAAATGTTACATTTGACTTACTGTTCCTGCATGGCAGCCCACCGAAAAGCAGACGATTCGCTGCAGCTACAAGAACAGCTGCCTGTTTGGGCAACGAAGGGTCCAGTCAAGCTTCACAAGCGCGACAAGCTTGACTGCTTGTTGCGACCCTGCGTGAATGATCGACATGCAGTAATCGACCTCGTTTGTGCATTTTGCAGTGGAAACACGCAACTCGAACTCCCACGCGGCTAATCATCTGGAATGGGATTGGTCATTCAAGCTACGGTATGGACGGACTTTCGAGAAGTGGCGTCTGCTGGCAGCAGCATGGCCAGAAGTACAAGAGAGGCACGCAAGTTCTGGACTTTTGCCGAGTGAGACAGCGACTTCGATTCACTCACTCCGGCGATCAACCTCTTACCTTTCGCTACACGGCTCTCGTTACATCTTGTTGCCGGTCAACATGTACAGCAACACGCTGGTGAGCCTGCTCGCCTTGACGGCAGCTGTTGATGCCGCTCCTCAATGGGGCTGGGGCCCTCATGGCGGTAACGGTGCTGGCTCTCAGTCGTCCGTCAACAACATGAAGAACAAGATCAAGAACGTCGTGGTTTTGGTCATGGAGAACCGCAGTCTTGACAACCTTTTGGGAGGACAAAAGACTCGTGGACTTGACAACCCCATCAACAGCGGACCATTCTGCAACCCAATGAACCTGACCAACCCCAGTGCTGGTCAGGCTTGCAGTCAAGCCTCAGACTACGACTCGGTCATCGACGACCCTGACCACGCTATCTACGGCAACAACATCGAATTCTATGGCACCTTCCACCCCGACCAGAGCGCGATCACCTCTGGCAAGCTGCAGCCTCAGATGCAGGGTTTTGCGCATGAGGAAGTTCGCTCATACCAGACCAAAGAGACAAACCACACCTTCCTCGCTCAGCAAGTCATGAACTACTACACCGAGGAGCAGGTCTCGGTCCTGACTGCTCTCACCAAGAACTTCGTCACCTTCAACCACTGGCACTCTGACATCCCAGGCGTAAGTGAGACTCGACCAAGACTCGGAAGATTATGCTAACACCCACATAGCCCACCAACCCCAACCGTGTTGCTCTCCACTCCGGAACGTCTGCTGGCCACGGTGCAAACAACTTCGCCTACGGCTCTATGATGCAGCGTTCCATCTTCCAGCAGCTCTCCGAGACCAACCACAGCTGGAAGAACTACGCTACTGACAGTTCTGAGGAAGATGCCCTGTGGTTCAACTGGACTTACACCTCTGGCAACACCAACCTCGTTGTGCCACTCGCAGACTTCTCCTCTGACGCCGCTGCTGGCAAGCTTCCCGAATTCTCCGTCATTGGCCCGTCCTGCTGCGGTGTCGGCACAACGTCGATGCATCCGCAAGGTCTCGTCTCTGACGGCGAGCAGCTGATCAAGGACACATACGAGGCTCTCCGTGCCAGCCCACAGTGGAAGCAATCCGCCCTTCTCATCACCTTCGACGAGACTGGTGGCTTCCACGACCACGTCCCACCACCAACCGCTGCCCGCCCCGATGACATGACTTACACCGCCAAGACCCCTGACGGCGCGAACTACACCTTCCAGTTCGACCGTCTCGGTGGCCGCATGCCAACGTGGCTGATCTCACCATGGGTCCAGCAAGGCTACGTCGAGCAGAAGGGCACCAACAGCGACGGACAAACCGTCTCGTACGCTGCCAGCTCGATGCTGCGCACACTCGGATACCTCTGGGACTTCGCGCCTTTCAACCCCCGAGTGGAAACTAGCCCTTCATTCGACGCGCTCATCCAGAGATATGCACGATCGAACACCCCCAAGACTCTTCCAGAGGTCTACAAGTGGTAGATGGGATTGAGTAGAGATTTTGTAGCTCATTTCGCGATAGATTTGTAACGAATGATGATGGTTTGTCAACTCCAACATTGGCTCTTTCTCACCGCGGGTTCCGCGCTTTGCATGTCTACACAGCCTTTTCGTCAGCACTACTTCATCCATCCATGAATCTGGGATTGTGAGGACCGGCGCCGCTGATGATGGCTAGCATCAGGTTCGAGGTGTGATTTGGAAGTCTGATAGGTTTAGTCCAATGTGCGATGCTCAGCAGCAGTTTTGAGTTGATATTGATATATAATGAAGGCAGCCGCTACAACAACACCCCAAGCCATCATAGCATCCATGGCCAAGCTACCGACCATGAATCCGCCCGCGAATTGCACGATCCAAACATGTCCAGTCTCGACCAGCTTCTACGACTACCGCATCAACCTAGCCGCGAACCTCGCCTTCTCGATCCTCTTCTTCCTCCTGGCCCTCTCCTACCTCGCAGTGTGGCTTTCCACCCGTTCAGGCCACACCTACGCAATCCTCATGATTCTTGGCACCATCAACGAAGTCCTCGGCTACGCAGCACGAGTCTGGTCATACTATGATCAATGGGACGAAACACCATACCTCATCCAAATCATCTGCCTCACCATCGCGCCAGCCTTTTACTCAGCAAGTATTTATCTGTGTCTTGCCGATGTTGTGAGGATCTTCGGCGAGGACAACTCGAGGCTTAAGCCGCTATGGTACACCTACCTCTTCGTGCCCTGCGATGTCATTGCGCTGGTCTTGCAAGCCGCCGGTGGAGCCTTGGCGGCTACATCGATCTCTGGCGCATCGGATCCCGAAGACATGGACACCGGCGTCGACATCCTGCTCGCTGGTCTCTCTTGGCAGGTCTTTACACTGACCGTCTTCCTGGTACTTACGGGCGATCTCGCCCTGAGGATCCAAAGGCGATGTAAGACGTTGGGGAGTCCCGTTGCACTCTCCCAGAACCCCGAATCGGTGAAGATCCGGCGTACGAAGCGATTCAGGTACTTCCTATGCGCGCTGGCGGTGGCGACGGTTTTGATTCTCTGGCGCTGCGCATACCGTGTTGCTGAGCTTAATGATGGGTTCTCAGGGCCGGTGACGTACAAGCAAGGGCTCTTCATCGGGTTCGAGGGCGTGTTGATTACAGTCGCCGCTGCGTTGATGGTCGTGGCGCATCCTGTCGTATGTGTGAACAAGGCGATACGACGAGACAAGTCGGCTGAAGCGACGTACGTCTTGGGAACCTCGGAGTGATAAAAAGGGGCAGCCAGCCTTGCCAAATCCATTCACTTGGAGATCGCCAAGAGAAGCCGGGCCACTTCTCCACATGACTGGGGGATCTTCGCACAGGAACCAACGATGCGAATTTTCGTTGAACAGAATCGAAGTATGTTCAGTATCGAATAGCCTCTGAAATCATGTATCTTCGTCACCCGTGACCCGACCAACCCTCACCATCTCACCAATCCAACCCACCACCACCATTCCGTTCCCCACCAGCAAGAATCGCCTGCGCTTTGCCCTGCTCACCCAACCCATTGACCAAATGACTCGCCGCAAAAGGTTTGCGTCCCTTCATCTTAAACTTCCTATCCAACGCATCAAAAGTCCCCTCCTTCTCCGTCTCATCCTTCTTGACCTTCCACTTCTCCGTCCCGAGTACGCCGTCCAGCTCCTCCACAGGAGGCAGCTTCACGTACACCATGCCGTCTTCCCTCGCCTCGACAGGGAACGTGGCGATGTTGACTTGGTCGTCATTCCCGCACTTGCCCGATTCCTCGCCGTTGAGCGTGTAGTTGCGCTTGTGCAGCGGACAGCTGACCCAGAGCTTGTTGTTGGACATGTCCTCGCCAATGAGGCCGTCGCTGAGCACGAAGGCGCGCTTGTGGGGACACATCTGTTGCGTGGCGTAATACTTGCCCTTGACCTTGAAGATGGCCAGTTGCGTGTCGCCGCGCTTGACGGGGACGCTGGAGCCTGTGGGCGAGTCGTTGAACTGATCGCATCGGGCGAGCGGCTGCCATGACAGTGAAGTCCACTTGGTGCCTTTGAAGTCTTCTTTGACGGATTCCTTCGCCCAATGCGCGGGTCGACTCTGATCACGCTCCTCGACCTTCTCGATGCCCTCGAGGGTGTCCTTGGTGTTGCCGAATTGATTGAAGATCTCCATGCGCTTGGGGTTCTTGAGCGTCTCGGTCCACTCGCAGAAGAACGAGCCGACGAGCTCTTCCATCTGCTTCTCGAGCTCGCCACATATGCCTAAGCTGTCTTCGAGCACCACTTTGCGTAGATACTCTATCCCGCCAGGCAGGTTTTCCATCCAGCGGGCCGTTCGCTGCAGCTTGTCTGCCGTGCGCATATAGAACATCAAGTAACGGTCCAAGATAGGCACCACATCATCTGGCGGCACGTCCTTGGCGAGCAACTCGCTATGTCTCGGTGTTGCACCGCCATTGCCGCCAACGAAGATGTTGAAGCCCTTGTCCGTGGCGATGAGACCGAAATCCTTGTTTTGAGCTTCGGCACATTCACGTACACAGCCAGACACACCACCCTTCATCTTATGAGGTGATCGTATGCTCTTATAGCGTTCTTCGAGCCTGACAGCCATGCCCACGGAATCGCCAATGCCGAAGCGACACCATGTTGTCCCCACACACGACTTGATCGTCCGCAAGCTCTTCGCGTACGCATGACCGGACTCCATGCCACCGTCGATGAGTTCTTGCCAAATGTACGGCAAGTCGTGCTTCTTGGCTCCGAACATGTCGATGCGCTGACCACCGGTGATCTTGCAATACAAGCCAAACTTTTTAGCCACTGTGCCGATGACGATGAGCTTCTCTGCTGTAATCTCGCCACCAGAAACGCGAGGTACGACGGAGAAAGTGCCGTTACGTTGGATGTTGGCTAGGAATCGATCGTTGGTGTCTTGCAGGCCTCTTCGCTCGTCGTCTAGAAGATGCTTGTTGTATAGAGAAGCGAGGATGGACCCGATGGCGGGCTTGCACACCTCACAGCCGGTGGCTTCAGGCTCTTTGCCTGCTTCTCGCATGATGTCTCCGAATGTTTGGAGCTTCTTGACGTAGACGATGTTAAATAAGTCGGCCCGAGAGTATTCGAAGTGCGGACACAAGTGATTCTTCACCTCGACACCCATTGACGCCATGGTTTTGTTGAAGATGGTCTGCACCAGAGGCATACAGCCACCGCAACCTGTGCCGGCCTTGGTACACGACTTGACCTCGCCTATCGACTTGCATGTCCCGTCTTTGATGGCTTGTGCAACGCCACCCTTGGTCACGTTATGACACGAGCAGATTTGGGTATCGTCGTCCAGATCGTCCGTATCGTCTTCGCCGGAGTGTTTGCCCACAATGAACTCTGACGGGGGCATCTCAAGAGGCTTTTGCTTCTGCACCATGGGAACCAGCTTGATGTAGTCTTTCGTGTCGCCGATCATCATGCCTCCGAGGAGATACTTGCCGTCCATGGTAAAGAGATACTTCTTGTAGACCTGCTGGAAGGGATCCTTGTATGTCAATGCCTTGACAGGTGACGGTGGTGGACCGTCAGTCAGGTTCTTGACCTTATCCGCTGCGTCTTGTGTGCCCTCCTTCTTCCCATGCCGCTTGACAGGCAAGTCTTTTGGCCCGTCGCGATCCGCGAAGAAGTCACCAAAACTGGCCACCTCTACGCCGAGGAGCTTCAATTTCGTGCTCAGATCAGGTCGCTTGAACTTTCGAGGCGCGTGGGCTTTCGCTTGTGTGAGGTTGAAGGCCAGGACGTCGGCCATTTCAATACCTGGTGCGATGAGGCCAAAGGTCTGGTTCTCCCAGCTGGCACATTCGCCGATGGCATATACGTCCTTCGCAGAGGTCGCCAGATCAGTGTCGACGATAATGCCGCCAGCGCGATCGGCGCATGTTATGCCTGACTTGCGAGCTAGTTCGTCCCGTGCCTTGATGCCAATGGCAAAACAGATGGTCGAGCACTCCATCTCTTCCCCATCCTCGAAGACAACACCAGTGACAGAGTTGCTTTCGTCTGTCTTGATCTTGCCGACTCGTTTGCTTAGAAGCACATCAAGGCCGAGGGCTTGCACCTGGTCAACGACCATAGTGCCTGCATCGCCGTCCAATTGCCGACTGAGAACCCATCTATTCCTCTCGATCAGCTTGACTTTGCTGAACTCCTCAAGATCCATCATGGCCTTGGCAGCCTCCAGTCCAAGCAGGCCTCCTCCAACCACAGCGCCGACCGTGTTCTTCCTAGTTGCTGAGAACTCGATCAACTTCTGAAGATCCTCTATCGTGCGGTATACGAATACGCCGGTAGCATCGTGGCCTGGAGTGTGTTTGGGTAGTACTGCATTCGAGCCTGTCGCAAGCACCAGTACATCGTAAGGAACATTGTCGCCTTTCGCAGTCTCCACCGTCTTCTTCTCGGTATCGATGGACGTCACCAAAGTATTGAGGTGGTAAGAAAGCGATCCCTGGGGCATTGATGCATACCATGAGGCCGGATTGAGGTAAAGATTCTCAACTTCTCGGTGTTGGAAGAAGCTCGTCAAGCCCACCCTGTTGTATGCCAGATGTGGTTCTTCGCCAATGACTATCACTTCATACTCCTGCCTCTTGGCGTCCAGCTTCAGCAGTTTCTCGATGAATGCTATGCCGACCATTCCCAGACCAACAACCACGACCCTCTGCCTCTTGGTGTTCTTGGGTATCTCCCCATTCGCCTCCATCTCTTCCACCTTCTCGGGCAGGACGTTCGCCTCCGGGTCGTTCCATTCGGTGTTGCTCATCTTGCCAGCATGGATAGAGGATCAAAGGAAGAGCTCGACAGGAAGGGCGAAGAGGATGGGAGGCAAGTCCGAACTTACAGGTAATAGCTCAGTATCGATCGCGGCAAGCAAATAGCAGATACACGACCTATCAGGCCAAGCCAATGCCCAGAAGCATGTTGGATGGAGTGGTTACGGATAGGTATCATGCAATGCATGGCCTCGGAGAAGCAATTCGAGGTCTATCGACGTCGGGCCAGTGAGGGCACGCATGATGACAGCACTATCCTTGAGCCGCACGCCAGAGCTTATAGTAAGACGTCTCCGAGGCGGATGGAGATCTTGACGTTCGCATGGGAGTGGGCCTGGCGATAGGGACGATAAGCGTGCATGGGTGATAATAATGATTTCGACAGTATTTGTAGTCCGCCGTACTCTTCGCTGTATCGTTTTTCCGGCCCATCGTCCTGCCCTGGTGGTTTTAGTCACACTTTCCAGAACAACCTCATCTCCCAACGGTCATCCCAGACACGACCTGCCAACATCGTCCAACACTCGTTTCTTTCTCCGGACGACCATATCATCACCAACTACGAAGATGGATCACTAAAATACCGTCTCCATACGCAAACATGTCGTACGCCGTGCTTCCCACACTCTAAGATCCACGCCCGCTATTCCCTTTTCGTCAGCGAAAGATAAGAAGACCAGGGCCACTCAGAACCTCACGTCCGGCGTCAGATGCGTCTTCTAGAACAAGATCCTGGCCTTCGATCCTAGCCACATCCCCAGACCACCATGCTCCTCCGCGGCAATGCCGTTGCAATTGCGTACATAGTTTTCCTTTTGTCGTGCATTTCCTCGCCAGCCAGCGTGCTCGTCCCGCCGCGAGTAGGTCAGCGGCACCCACGAGGCACCTTGGCCGCCCACCTCGATTTGAAGTAGGTATTGACTCTGCTCGCGTTGCACGCCGAAGCCAGGCCTCTCGTCACTAGTTCGTTGGGTTCATTTTGTCTCCATCTTTCACCTATTCATGCTTTTCCTTCTATTGAGCCAAGCCAATTCCATTCCACCATAGTCGCTCACTCGGAAGACATTCATCATGAGCCATGCATCCTTACCAACGCAGACGGACACTTCTTTAAACATGCAGACGAACAAGCAACCGCCATGGCGTCCGGTCAACGTACCTCCAACACCTCCAGACTCCGACACCGAAAAAGCAGAGAGTGATTCGGCATCTGAACAGTCGAACTCCGACTTTCCTCTTGCACCGCATACATCAGAACCGACTCAAGTCCTCGACATAGACAAGAAGACCCCGGACAACTGGCTACCACGAGATCCGCGACTAATACGGCTTACTGGCGTACACCCCTTCAATGTCGAGCCCCCTCTATCAGATCTCTTCAACCAAGGCTTCCTCACCAGCCCTGAGCTCTTCTACGTGCGGAACCATGGCCATGTACCGCAGGTCAAGGACGAGGAAATTCCAGATTGGGAATTCTCAGTGGAAGGGATGGTCGACCGACCAATGACCCTAACATTGCGCCAACTAATGGAGGAGTATGAGCAGCACACCTATCCCGTCACTCTGGTCTGCGCAGGCAACAGGAGGAAGGAGCAAAACATGGTCCGCAAGACCAAAGGCTTCTCCTGGGGCGCTGCCGGCGTCTCGACCGCTCTCTTTACAGGCGTCATCATGGCCGACGTCATTCGCAAAGCAAGACCCAAAAGAGGTGCTCGATACCTGTGCATGGAAGGCGCAGACAAGCTGCCCAACGGCTACTACGGCACGTCGGTGAAGCTGAACTGGGTCATGGATGAGAATCGGGGGATGATGCTGGCGCATGGCATGAACGGCGAGATGTTAAGGCCGGATCATGGAAAGCCTTTGCGTGCAGTCATCCCTGGACAGATCGGCGGTCGAAGTGTCAAGTGGTTGAAGAAGCTGATTGTCACCGCTGAGCCGAGTGACAATTGGTACCACATCTACGACAACCGAGTATTGCCAACGATGGTATCTCCGGAAGAGTCTGCGAACAAGCCTGAGTGGTGGACTGATGAGCGATACGCCATCTACGATCTCAGCACCAACTCGGCAATCGCATACCCAGCTCACGACGAGCGAGTGACAATCACCACGGAGTCCACGAAAACATATCCTGTCAGGGGTTACGCTTACGGTGGTGGCGGACGCAGAGTGACAAGGGTAGAGATCTCATTAGACCAAGGCAAGACCTGGAGACTAGCCAACATAGACTACGCCGAGGACCGATATCGAGACGCAAACCCCCAACAACTATACGGCGGCAGTCTAGACTTCGGCTGGCGAGAAGCGAGTTTCTGCTGGTGCTTCTGGGAGCTCGACATCTCCGTCGCCGACCTGGCCGGCGCAAAGGACATCTTGGCTCGAGCCATGGACGAAAGTATGAACCTGCAGCCGCGAGACCTGTACTGGAGCGTGATCGGCATGATGAATAACCCGTGGTTTCGGATAGCGATCGTCAAAGAAGGCGAATCTCTGCGCTTCGAGCATCCCACACAGCCAGCGTTGATTCCAGGTGGTTGGATGGAGAGGGTGAAAAAGACCGGTGGAGATCTGACCAATGGCTTCTGGGGCGAGCAGGTCGATGGCCAAAGCACCCCAAGAGCCATCGAAGAGGAGAAGGACGAAATCAAAATGACCAAAGACGGCGTTGACGCAAAAGTTACGATTGATGATTTACGAAAACACGACAAGGAGGACAATCCCTGGTTCGTGGTAAACGGCGAGGTTTACGATGGCACAGCGTTCCTGAAGGAACATCCCGGTGGCGCCACGAGTATCACGTCCGCAGCGGGACTGGACTGTACAGATGAGTTCATGTCAATACGTAAGTTTTCCACTTCCAGAACAGACTGCTCGTCCTCGCTCTCAACTGACACCCCCCAACAGACAGCGACAACGCCAAATCCATGATGCCCACCTACCACATCGGCAGCCTCGACGAAGAAGGCCGCGCAGCCCTAAACGGCGAAGAAGAAATCCAACCCGACGCCAACGCACCCCCCTCGGCCTCATTCCTCTCCTCCCGCGCCTGGAAGAAAGCCATCCTCCACACCAAGACCTCCGTCTCCTGGGACACGCACATCTTCACCTTCAAGCTCGAGCACGATGACCAGATCCTCGGCCTGCCCACAGGCCAACACCTCATGATCCGTCTGCGGGATCCCGTCACGCGCGAAGCGATTATCAGGAGTTACACGCCGATTTCAGAGATCAGTAAGCGTGGGTATATGGATGTTCTCGTCAAGTTGTACCTCGATACGGATGATCGTCCTGGCGGGAAGATGAGCAAAGCGCTAGATGCCCTGCCCATGGGCCACTACGTCGACTTCAAAGGCCCCATCGGGAAATTCCAGTACCTAGGCAAAGGCCGCTGCGCCGTGAACGCCGTGGAGCGCCATGTGAAGAAGTTCTACATGATCTGCGGCGGAAGCGGCATAACACCCATCTACCAAGTCTTCCGCGCCGTGATGCAGGACCGCGACGACAAGACGCAGTGCGTCGTGCTGGACGGCAACCGCTTGCTCGAGGACATCCTGTGCAAAGCTGAGCTTGATGGGTTCGCGAGGGATAATGAGGAGAAGTGTCAGCTGCTGTATACGTTGACGCAAGCGCCGGAGGAGTGGAAGGGGCTGAGAGGGAGGATCGCCGCGCCGTTGTTGAAGCTGCATGCGGAGAGGAACGTGCATGCGGATGGGGAGGCTATGGTGTTGGTTTGTGGGCCGGAGGCTTTGGAGAAGAGTGTGCACCAGGCGTGTTTGGAACTTGGGTGGAAGGATGATGAGTTGCTGTTCTTTTGATTGTTGGTGTGTGGTGGGCGAGCAAGGCGTTGGGCATTGGTGGGCGAACCCCTGAGAAAGGCTGGGGGTATGGGCACATTTGCGTCTTATTATTAGACGCTTGGGAAACGGCGAACGAGCAATCAATTGAAACAGTCAGTTGGTTCTCTTATTCAACAGATATCGAACTCCAAACTTTCCACAATGACTGCTACTCAGCTCGTGCTCCACTCGAACGATACGCTTCTTTCCAACACATTCCCACAAATTGTCAACTTCACAAGCCTTCACGAATGCCGCTTCCCACACGTCTTGCACGACTCATTATCGTTTCTCTGATTGTGAAGCTGCCCGTAGCTCCTCACCACGCCCATATTGTATCTATAAGACAACTCCGTCGTGAGCGACTGCAGCAAATCAAAATACTTCTCCTCGCCCTCCTCCTCTACCAATCTATCATGATAAGCAACCTCATGAGCCCTGGGAAGTACCGCCAACACCACAGCATTGCGCAAAGCTCTCGTATCCAGCACATCCGTATCAATCCTGTAGATGAAGTCAATGGACATGAAGATGTTATCGATGGTCCATGACGGCGAACTACGGAGGATATCTTGGAATTTGGAGACGGCTTTGGCTTGCAGGCCGGCGAGGTCGAACTGGAGTGCGAGGATGAAGACGTCGACGTGGTATTTGAGGGCTTGGGGGAGGTTGAAGATGCTGGGGTCGGGATGGGCGTAGTCTTGCGTCCGTAGGTATTGGACTAGGCAGCGGACGTTGAAGAGTGGGATGCTGTCTAGGATTGCGTAGCCGTTGGAATTGAGGTCGTGGTGGATGTGGAAGCATTCTAGCAGGTTCGGGTAGGGCTGCAAGAGTGTGGTTGGGATGTTGAACGTATCGCCTTGACAGACGATGCCCTGGAAGGCACGGAGTGGTGCGACTGGGGTTGTGTTTGTGGTTGGCGAGTCGGACATGGTCAGGAGGACGAGTTGGGTTGATATGAAATGAGAGTGACTTCCTTCTAGACGCCTCCTATATACGCACGTTTTATCACAAAGGACCTTGATCGGATTATGTTTGTTCAGCCGAGACAGAGACACGAGGCGAGCCTTCCATACGGTCGTTCACAAACATGGTGAAAGGACAGATTCAACATAAAGCTAAGACTCCGTGTGAGTGCAGCTGCGCACATGAACGAGGTGAATGCAAAGTTGTTCCCGTAGGCAGCAAATCAATTGCTCAGCCTTCTGGGACGAGTACCACATGCATATTCAATGCCAGTGCCATGCGGTTGGCCTATTTGGATGCGGTTACGTAGCCGCTATTGGGCCCGCTCGTTCGGAAGAGTGAGATTTTGCTGAGCGATCTGTACTGGAGAGATTTCGCCAAGCTCTGCAAAGAAGGATGATATCTGGTTGTTTTCGAGATCACGAGACATGGAAGTACAACGGTGAAGCTCTGCAGGAAGGGGTGTATGTTTAGAGGCAGATGTAGCTGAGCGTTCTGGCGGGGGTCGGCAGCTGCAAGACCCGGTTCGCCCCGGACGACCGTGCACCCGAGTCCGAGCCGCGCATGTGCGTTGGAACTCCACTTGGAGAAGGGGCTTCTCAACGACTGCCAATCTACGCAAAGACAACCTCTTGGTTCATCATGCCTGGTCGACTGGAGATCAACGGCTCGATCATGCAATCCTCGAATCACTAGCTGGAGCACAGTGCTCGGGACTGCTGTCGATACCGCCGCCCAAATACTGCGCTATAGGAAAACCCAGAGTCAACACGAACACGCTGTGCACCTGGAAGGGCCATATTCGCGAAGAAGGACCGCCTCCTACAGCGCCCAGTCTAGACAATGAAAGGGGGCTTTTTGTGGACTGGACTAGTACATGGCTGAAAGAACGCCATCGAAATTGAGGATTGCTGTGTTCTGGCACATTGAGCAGAAAGTGAACGTTGGCTTCAGGTTGTGTGAGAGGTGAGTCGTCGGCGAAAGCATATCTGAGCCTGTAGCCAGTGGAGCCCATTCATCTCGCCTCTGTCACATCGTCGGCGTTAGGTGAGGACTTTTTAATGGTCCGGTCCCTATCTTGCTAGGCAAGTAGTTAAAGCCACGGGTTAGCGTTACTGATTGGTTTTTCGCAGAGGCGATATCTGAAGTCTCGTCAGCCATGACGCCGACACGGACTCGTCAAATGCCAAGTCTGAATCCGGCTATGCTAAATATGCATCCCTTTGCAAAGCCTTCTGCCATCGGCGTTCGTCGGCCGAGCCTAGGGGACACTTCCTCCGTCTAGCTAGGGTTGTACGTGGCGAGCGACAGTGCGCAACTGTGACCAGAGTTCCTGATGAACGAACATTGGATTATGATTGTATTTCCAACCTCAATCATGGCAACCTCCTCCTTGACTAACATTGCGGCGTTTCTTGGTCTCCTCAGCCTCCATTTGACCACCTGCGCTGCACTGCATCATGCCGTTGTCCACACCGCATATGGCGACATCCAAGGATTCCCAGCATTCAACAGCAGTCCCGCTGGCAACCTGACCAACTGGCGGGACATCACGGTATGGAAAGGCATCCCCTTTGCCGCAACCACTGGTGGAGAGAACCGATTTCGAATGCCGCAGCCTGCGACGCCGTGGAACAGCACGCTGTATGCATCAAACTGGGGGCCTATCTGTCCGGTCGCCAAATCTAACACAGACGGTTACACCGTCGACGAGAATTGTTTGAACCTCAACATATGGAGTGTGGCAAAATCATCAAAGGCAAAGCTTCCGGTTGTGATGTGGAGCTATCCGGCCGAATCGACAGCTGCGGATGCACTCTTCGACGGCGGCGCAATGGCTGATAAAGGCATCGTGTTTGTTAGTTACAACTACCGCACCGGCGCATTTGGTTGGCTCTCTCACCCAGAGCTGTCGGAAGAGTTTGAAGCAATCACTGGTCACAATAGCTCTGGAAACTGGGGCATGTTCGACCAGTTCGCCGCGCTGAAGTGGATTCGTGCAAATATTGCAGAATTCGGCGGTGATCCAGACCACATAACTGTCATGGGCCAGTCTGCCGGCTCCGCTGCAACCCAACACATCTTGAACAGTCCTCTCACCAAAGGATTGATTGTTGGAGCTATCATCGAAAGTGGTGTACGTGACCCTCATGATCCTCTGGCTGCCACTGTTGCAGAAGGCTACTCCACTCTTGAGGCAAGCCTGGAGCAAGGAGTTGAGTTTCTCGAATACCTCAACGTGAGCACTATCTCGGAGGCGCGCGAGCTACCGTATGAGAATCTAGTCACAGGCTTCCAAAGCAGCGAGTGGAGATTCGGTGCTACTCTGGATTATTACGCTATGCCTACCACGTACTACGACACCCTACTGAAAGGAGCTGCGAATCAGGTTCCGGTTCTGACAGGCAACACCAAGGATGAGAGTGGCGCAACTTACGGTCTGAACATCACCCTTGAGGAGTACTATATCGACTTGAACGAGACTTACAACGGTACATGGATTCAGCGTTTCCTCGACCTCTATCCGGCAAATGACTCCCTCACTGCTTCTGGAGCGTACAACTCCCAATGGACAGACCGTTCCAAAGTCGGCACATACCTATGGACTCGGCTCTGGAAGAAGGCATCGACCCAACCTGTATGGAACTACTTTTGGAACCACGCACCGCCAGGACAGGACCAGGGCGCATACCATGAATCTGAGATCAATTACGTGCTGAACAATCTGTACGATACTGATCTGCCGTGGACGTCGAATGACTACAAGATCGCCAGGGCGATGAACAGCTATTGGGTGAACTTCATCAAGACTGGGAACCCCAATGGGCCGGGTCTTGTGCACTGGCCTGCTGTTGGGAACAATGCTTCGGTTCAAGTGGTTGGCAATGAGTTTGAGCAAGCTCCTGTCGTTGACGCTGCGAAGCTGAAGCTTTACGAGGAATTTTTTCGGGCTTGACACCTTACTAGGCGTTGCACACGCTCATGCTCACTGAGCGTTTCACGGCTACAGCATAACGTGTTAGGTGGAGCACTATACAGCATAGATTGTTAGATAGAGCGCGGTCCGCTAACCAAATCTACAGCATTTCTTCCAGCCCAATGTGTATCAAGGCAGCCACCAGTCATCATCGAAGTAAGGTTTGCCACAGTTCGCTCGATAGTCCAGCTCGACGATGATATCCAGCGTCAACTGTTGGAATTCACCTTTTCGCAAGCCCATCTGGTAGTCGTCATTGGTGAAAGGAAGCATATTGCTAAGACCCGCTTCAGCAGCTAAAGGTAGATATCTCATATCCAAAACAGACTTTGATAGTCAACATATACACTATGTTAATTTCTATACCAGGGAACGAGAACTTCCTGGATCGCCTGCCGCGCCGCGCTCGTCGTTAACGGTGTCCGCCTCATTCGCTGCTCTTTCCAGCTGCACATCCTCTTCCTCTTCCTCTTCCTCCTCCTCCGGTGGCTGCGAGTTTCGCACACGTTGGATAAGACGCAGAAGTGAGTCGCAGTCCGGTCCCCATTCGATGCGGATGATCATATTGATGACGAAGCAATTCACACCGACGTTGACCAGCGCGAATATCCATAGGGACCACAATCGAGTGTCGAACCATGTCAATGCAGCAAAGAACATCCAACCCCAACAGACTATTAGCAAGCAGGTGTTGCACAAGGCGAAGAAGCTGAGACCCAGGGATGGCCATTTCAAAGCGACCAGAAGCAAGAAGGCTAAGAGCATCGCGTATAGCTCTATGCCGCCAATGATGATATTTTGCGCACTGCGAAGTTGTCAGATTTCCTTGCTGGGGATGTGCATGTCGCCGTCTTGGCTCTGCATTACTTACTGATGCAAATGCCAGTCTTGCCACTCATTGTCTAGTTGGTAAAAGACTGGTCTAAACGTAAGTTCCGTTGATAATGGGATCCCCAAAACAAGGGAAAATAGTGTCCAGAACCGCCCAGCGCTTTTGCTATTCCTTAGTTCAGTCTGCCAGGGGAGTCGAATCTGGGGTCTATGCTGATGGATATTTCCAGGAGCTGTTGCTCTTGAGGTTTCCACCTGTGCTCGAAATTAGAAGTTGGTTTCACTATGAGTGTGATGCGAACGCACATGCTCGGGCGTACCTATCGGGGAGGGGGTGTTCAGTGGCTTGAACATGTGCATAGGCAGGTCCTCCTCTGCCTCGTTTGCATGCTCTGACGTCTGCATACGAAATGCCTGCGAAAGTGGATCTTCCTCCCCATCTTCTTCCAGATCGACAAGCTGAACTGCAGCATCTGTGCCAAGTCGTATAGACGGCCTGTAAAGCGATAACACCGCGCAGAGCCCAGTCAGACCACAAATGACTCCGACGACAGCTGCCAGGACCACTATGGCGACCGCAGCCTTGGAAAGCACGCCAAAGGTGCCAGGTCTGGCGAGAAGGATGCTTGCACCTAATCGCAGACCATAGTAGATCTGAACCGCTTCTAGAAACGTGAAAATCATGAGTCTCCTCAGCGGCTTGTCGTCTTGGCCGAAATATCGTCGGCCGCTACGGCGACCAAGTGGCTCGTTGAAGCCTTGAAAGACAAGCAACAGGGTCGCCGCGAAGACGTCTCGTCGGTCAAATGTCTCGGGTGTCTGTTGACATGAAGCGAAAAGGCATTGGTAGATGAATATCGCGTATGCCTCCGCGGGTGCACCGAATACCAGTACACTATCGCACTGCGACTGCCATCGAGAAAGGCGATTGATGCGCTCAATCCATGTGTCGGTGAATGTCTTCTTGGTCTTTGGGTTGGTGATTTCGCTCACGCGGCCGTCAGTTGGTACAGTAGCCATGGCTTAATCGAGGGAACAATGTGCAGTCACGGCCTCGATACTGTGTTCTTCTTCCACTTCAACCTTGTCCGGTCTCCAATGTGCACAGCCATCAGCTCCGCCAGCATGGCACGCCCAGGCCGTTCGATGCCACGCCACAACGTCATGTTGCGGCCTCCTGGTGCAGATACACGTCGGGCTCGCATCAAGACCTGTATGCCGCCGCTTGAGTTGTCAAGCAGCATCGCAGCGACATGCCGTCTGAACAATGCAACTTTGTGCAACTTGTCGAGGTTTCAACTTGCACAAGATCTCGCGGGCCCCAGACGCGACGTGGACCCGTAGGGCGCTAGAGGTTGAGAAAGGCGCTAGCGAGGGTTGCGCTCTCTGCAGCTTTCTCTTTGGACAGTTGGAGTCCGCAATTGCCGGCTTCTCACAACCCCTAACAAAGTGCTGGGTGCGTATTACAACTACAGACGAGCCCAGAAGCAACGCCGGTCTGCATCAAGGTCTAGCACTCGATGGTTTGAATGCCTATATATCCGACTCCAACTTCGCGACAAAGTCAGAGCGCACAAGTGAGAGTGTGTTCCTAGGCTTGGCCGCACAGAGAAGTATCTACAAGTTGCCATTCAGCCCTTGTGATAGAGTCTGACGCAGTGTCAGACAGCGCCGCCGCTCACAACAACGATGTTATCGGACGTTTCTACGGCGATGATCCGTCCTCGGCTCATCATACATCTGGAATCCTGGACTGGCTGAGCTCATGCCTCTGCCATGACGCCTGTACATTGACGGCTTCCGGCGCAGTGCGATTAGACCCCTTCAACGTCCGCCTGCCTACACGATGCATCGATGTCATGTCAAAACATTTCACTTTGCAGGATACTTCAGAGACCACGGGCTCTTACACTGCGTTAAGCCATCGATGGACTAACGAGACAGAAGATTGTAAGACAACGGCCGAAAACATCGTGGCCAGATGCAACGGTCGAGGAATAGGTCGATTGCCTCGAATTTTCGACGATGCCATAGCAATCACGAAAAGTCTAGGTATCCGCTACCTATGGATAGATTCGCTCTGCATCGTTCAGTCTGGAGATGACGGCAGAGATTGGACTGCCGAGGCCTCGAAAATGGCACAGTATTATCAGCAGGCTATTCTTACAATCTCCGTGCCTCAGGAAAGAACAGATCGAAGTTTGCTCGAACCTCGACAAGGCTCGACTTTCCACTCTTTGCTGCGACTGCCATACCGCAATAATTCGGACAAAGTCGATGGGGTCTTCTATTTATACAGACCCTCTCGCTCATCGCCAAATATCTACTACAAAGATGTACGCCGAAGCCAATTACTCTCCCGAGGCTGGGTCTTTCAAGAATGGTTTCTCAGTCGTCGAGTAATCCACTACACGCCGCAGGCACTATTTTTCGAGTGCCAAACTGAGTTCCCAAGAGACGAGTCTGGCCGGCGCATTACCCAATTAGCGGAGCAGGACATCACGTTGAGAAACATGTTCAAACTTCCGGAATTTGATGCATGGTATACTGTGCTCACTCTGTATTCCAGGACAGAGCTCTCGAGACCACAAAGAGACCACATAGTGGCTTTGGCAGGCCTTGCCGAGGAATTTCGCGAGGGGCGAAAGCGATATATCCAAGGAGTCAAAGCATATGCAACATACGTCGCTGGCCTCTGGCTAGAAGACATCCACTATGGTCTTTTGTGGCAGCTGGCCGATCGATCCCCACAGCCTTGCTCTTGTGGTGCATCCACTTGGTCGTGGGCAAGTTGGCTCGGAGAAGTTTACTGGCTTCCGCGCTCACCTCGTGTGGCGAATGTGCTAAAGGTGATCAGCATGAATCCAACTAGTTCACTTGGAGCAGATGAAGATGCCGCGCTGATGACCGAATCGGAACATCTGGTGTGCCCGAGCTGCAGCCTCACAGTCAATGGGCGTTTGCAACTCCTCTTCATCAGCGAGAGGATTGAGACCATGTCCGATTCGAATGAAGAATTTGACCCAATGAAGACCGTTGCCAACGAGACTGGCGTGGAGTCCTCTGATCAACGAAGTGGCGACTGGCGCGCGATCTGTACCATTCCAAACCGTACGGTTGTGCGTGGGTGGGCCTTGTTCGACGACGCCCGTTACGTCGACCAGTATCGTAACTGCAGCGGCTTCAGTTCGCTGGCGCTTCATGTGTCCACGCGCATGAAAGTCTCGGACTGGAGACAGCTCGGCAGCTCCGGGTACAGAATGTACGATATCGGACATGATGTCTACGACGTCCTGTTCGTCGAGCCGCTCGGCGGACAGAAGTATCGGCGCATTGGGATTGGTAGGATCATGGACAGGCAGATTCAGAAAGACTTCGATGCCGCAGAACTGCAGAGCCTGACGCTAGAATGATAGTGATGCAGAAAGTCTATGTCTGTTGGCACAACCGTGCTTGAGCTCTCTCACGCCCACGGCATGTCGCAGTACATACCCATGATCGTCTGTGGTTCGTCTTCGTGTCGGACAGTGTCTTGTCGAGCTTTAGTAGGTGTAGACAAACCCGCAGAGATATATGTCAGCTCAAACCAAAGACTCTTAGTGGCATCAATGTTTATTCGCACACTCTCAGGTTAAACAGGTGTCCATCGACAGTTCTTGAAGGGCGCCAGTCGTGCCTGTGATGTCTGTCAGCCATAGACGAGCGAGGACAAGTGAATCGAGTAAGATATGCCTTGGAATCACCACTAAACACAAGGCCCTCTCATATACCAAGAATACACATTACTTCAAGCCCAATCCTCCAACATCGACATTCGCCCAACTTCAAAAACAACAACAAGAAGGGGGTATAGGGTATTCGTCGAAGCCACGCATCAAGGGTATCAACTTCATCAACAAAGGAAACACCCCGTCTCAACATCCCTCAGCACCATTCTGCGAAGACTGTGCCTCAAGTCTTCACCGTAGCAGGCTCCGTCTTCTTCTCCTTCTTCCACGGCATCAACTTCTTGAAGAACCCACCAGGAGTCCCCTTCTCCTTCCTGCCCGCAACATCCGTGACCTTCTCAGTCTTGGGCTTGTTCTCCTTGTTGGCCTCAAGTTTATTCTCCATTTTGTTCTCCGCAGCAGGCTCGGCGCGCTCGGCAGCGGCGGGGGCTGGGGCTGCGCCGCCTAGAGGTGGTGGTGTTAGCATTCGAGTGAGAAGGAGCTGGGGAAGGGCCAGGCGGAACCTTCGGATTGCGCGTGGGCTTCAGCTGGGCTTTGTGTGTTGGCTGGGTCGAGTGCTGGGGAGGTTTCTGGAGGACCTGGAGTGTAGTGTTAGTGGTGTATGTTCTGTTGGGATGGTAGGCAAGAGGGAAGGGGGATGATACCTCCTTGCGAAACGATCTTCTCGGCGGCTTGCGTGTCCGACATGGCGCTTGATGAACGCGTATAGAGCTGTTCGCAAGCTGGTATATTGTTTCGCAGTATGAGGTAGTAAGAAATGTCAAGGAAACAGTCTCAATCAAAACGGTTGAGGAGAAGAAACTGAGCGCAGAGCAGTGATATTAATAACCTCATGCACCCACCCACCAGGTTGGCACATGACGAGCGTCTTATCAAAGCGTGTCGCATCCCATGTGACGAAGAAGGCTCCTCTATTGGACGAGCTGTCAGAAGTACCCGACATGTAGCTTCGCGACAAGGGCCGTCGTCGTCATGTGATGATTATCGCCTCATCTGGCTGGACGCGGTGGTCTTGTCGCTATCAGGTCACTGTCGTCAGCGTGAAGAAGAAAACACCACGATAAGCAAAGGTTGAAGGAGGATTTGATGGGGATCTCGGCGGGTGAGGTCAAATGTAGCTGAGGTCAAGGCGAGCGAGGGATGGATTGGTCGATGGAAGCTTTCGGAGCCCGGAGTCGGAGTCGCAAGGAAAAGCGGGTCTTTGTCTTTTGCTACGGTTACCGGACTTTTACGAAACATTTTCTCAAGTCGACCTCACCTCTTGAATTACCAGCACTCAACTCACTTCAATACCCTCAATTCGCTATTCACATGTAAGACCACAACAGTGACATCACTCCATGGCTTGGGGAGACTAGCGAAGTGGAAGAAACGGGCGCCTCGGGAACCCACCGACGACGATCTACACTCCTGCACGCCTAAACTACATGCAGCAACAAAGGATCCTCTTCATCGACGCCTACGACTCATTCTCCAACTCCATCATCGCCCTGCTGCGCACAGAACTCTCCATAGCTGTTGAAAGCATCCGAATCGACGATGCCCGCTTCGTCCTCAACGACGAAGCATTCTTCAGCTACCTCGATGCATTCGACGCCGTTGTCGCCGGTCCGGGACCTGGCCATCCTGCGAATGCCGATGATGTGGGATTGATAGGGAAGCTGTGGAACCTGCCTGATGAACATGTCCTTCCAGTATTAGGGATCTGCCTGGGTTTTCAGAGTCTTTGCGAGGCTTTTGGAGGCCATGTGGCGAGGTTGAGGGAACCAAGACATGGGATCATGGCCATGGTGACGCATTGCAATAAGGGGGTGTATTCTGGTGCTGGGAAGGTCATTGCGACACAGTATCACTCTCTGCATGTTCAATTGGAGAAAAGTGAGAGCGAGGTCTGGGAGCCAACTGAGCTTTGGAGGCCGAGCCAAGAGTGTCCTCACCTGGTGCCGCTTGCTTGGGATCTGATGAGTGTGAAAAACGGGCCGATCCTGATGGGTGTCAAGCATGACGAGAAGCCATTCTGGGGCGTGCAGTACCATCCAGAATCCATCTGCACAAATAAGGAGGGTCAAAGGTTGATTTCCAAGTGGTGGGAAGAGTCAAGGAGATGGAGTTCGGCTCGAGGTCGAGTGGTGTCCCAAATGCCGGACGAACGACGAGTCGACACGCCAACCGAAAGTCTAAAAGTTATCTCTGCCGTCGTTTCTATCTCGCACAGTGTGCACTGGTCGAGAGTTGAAGAAGCGCACTTCCCCGATGTGGCCGGTCTGGTGGAAGTGCTGAAAGAGGAGATTGCTTCGAGTGAGCCTCTTGTCCTGGAGTCCGGATCGCGCAACGGCAACCCTGTCAACCCCGAGACAGGTCGATTCAGTATTATCGGTCTTCCAGAAGCATCGTCCATGCAGATCCAATATTCGACGGCTCGAAGCTCGTTGCAAGTGGTTGAAGAGGGTGTTTGTGTTGTGGAGAAAGAGGCTGACATTCGCCAAGCCTTCGCGTATGTTGAGGAGTGTATGAAAGATCGCAAGGCCATCGATGGGCCTGTTGGCTCACCGTTCTGGGGTGGTCTTATTGGTTATATCTCTTATGAGGCTGGGTTGGAGTCGATCGACGTCCCGCCGTCTGCTGCAGAGTCCGATCGTCCGGATCTGTGGTTGGTGATGGTGGAGAGGAGTGTTGTTCTGGACCATGTGGATCGTGTTGTCTACGTCCAGTCTCTGCGGTCTGATGATGATGAGTGGGCGGCGTCGGTCAAGGATGCGATTGTGCGATGCGTGGAGAACAAGTCTGGTGCGAGTGATGTTGCGTCGAGGGTGAAGGTGTCAGCGGAGTTGGTGGAGGGCCCTGAGAGGGAGGAGTATTGTTCGAAAGTGCGCCGCTGCCAGGCCGAGTTGCGGGCAGGAGAATCGTACGAGCTCTGCCTAACGGATCAGTCAACACTCAAGATCGAAGCCGACGCCTGGTCCATCTATCGACAGCTTCGCAGCCGCAACCCAGCGCCCTTTGGAGCCTACCTACGCTTGCAAGATGGTAATGGCGCAGGCTTGTCCGTCGCAGGGAGCAGCCCCGAGCGCTTCCTATCCTGGTCTCGATCTGGGACATGTCAGTTCAGACCCATCAAAGGCACCGTCAAGAAAGCCCCCGGTGTAACGCGAGCAAAAGCAGAGGAAGTGCTGGGGTCCGCCAAAGAGCGAGCAGAGAATCTGATGATCGTAGATCTCATTCGGCATGATCTGGCTGGTGTTCCGGGTGTCCATGAGGTTCGTGTGCCCAAGCTCATGACCGTGGAAGAGTACGAGACTGTCTACCAGCTGGTGTCCGTGATCGAGGGTGATGTGCAGGCGCCCGCATCGCCCATAGCTGCCCTCGCCGCTTCTTTGCCTCCTGGCTCGATGACTGGCGCGCCGAAGAAGCGCTCGTGTGAGCTCCTGAAGGAGATAGAAGGTGGCAGGCCGCGAGGGCTCTACAGCGGTGTGATCGGGTACTTTGACGTAGGAGGTGGTGGCGATTTCTCCGTGGTGATTCGCACCGCGTTCAAATGGCACAATGAAGGCAATAGCTGGCGAGTTGGTGCTGGAGGTGCGATCACCGCCCTGAGCAACGCGGACGCAGAGTGGGAGGAGATGGTGACGAAGCGGGAGAGTGTGCTGAAATCGTTGTCGTAGAGGTACATGTAGCGCTCAATCTCACCTTAATCTTCCTCGTATGCGAGGCGAGGGCGCGTCACAACCACTATTCGTACCTGCGGCTGCGGCTGTGGTTGATACCAACGCTGTAAAGCATTAGACGCGCTCTGCGCATGATAGCCCCAAGATGTGATAACATACCGTCAGGACATGCGCGCCAGCGGCCGACAAGACGGAGGCAACCAAGACCAAGACGGCCACCCACTTGTCCTCCATCTCTCTCTCCGTCGTCGTCTGTCTATGCTGCTGAGGTCTGGTTTGTCGGCGTGGTTGGAGAGGAGATGGAGGAGAGTGGTGGTTGTACGGAAGCGGAGAGCTTTGGATGTGAAAGATTGACTTACGGCTGCAGGACGCAGACGCTGGCGCACGCTCAGTACACCAAGCTGGGCGCATTCACTCTAATAGCGCAAAAAGAACAGAGGAAAGCCGTCCCGTACTCACAAGTCCCGATACAGCTCAGAGAGTTCCCGCGAAGGTGGCACTCCGTCGTGTCTTCCAATACAGAGGGACGAACGTTTGCAGCAGTTCTGTACCCATGTTGTTTGTTACCATCCCGTGGAGTCAGCCAGATGATATCTGACATGGCACCAAAAATGATGGAGGCCAAACGAGGCATAGCTGAGCCTCTCTATGGCTCAAAGCACGTCTTCGCCATGAGGAGGAGCACAGGTGCTCCCTTCTCGTAGGGTCAGCCATATGATGTCTGACATGGCCAAAAAAGAGCAAAAAAGAGAATTGGCGGAATGGTGGTATAGCTGAGCTATCCTAGTGCTTAAAGCACCATTCTTCGCCGTGAAGGGATCACTGGGAGTAATGTTAGTAATCATTCCTCCCACTTGAACGTGTGGGAGCGACGGTGGAGGCCTGCAGACAGCAGGCGGCAGACAGGGAAAGCAACGCTCTATCTAAGCTATATAACCCAACCACGACACATGGGGATCGGACCCATGTGTGTGATTGGGTAATGGCTAGAGATTCAGAAGCTTACTTATACACTTGCTTTTCTAATGAGTCGGGGGTCGCGGGTTCGACCTCCGAGGTGTAGCGGGGAGGGTCGGTGGCAGCTTGGGGTGCTGCTCGGGCCTGGAAACGATCTTCGCCACCACGACAGCGATATCGTAGTGATGTCAATGGTTGAGTAGGATGATAGTGCATCGAAGATGATTATCAACACCTTTTAGAGCATCATAGGGTGTTGTGTTGTCGTGTTATGATGGCCTGAAGGAGGACAGGCCATTCCAAAGGCCTCCAAGTCCGCGGGCGATCGGGGATGGCTTTTTGCCCTGCACAGCCGCACAACGCCAGCATGGCGATTTCATGGCTAGATATTTTGATGCGCTGGATGAGACGATCGTGTAGAGCAATCGCGATACCAACAACAACATCAAACACGTTGTGGTTGTGGTGTTGTGGGCCTCCGAGGGTCGACGACAATTCTGCAGCTTTGCGACCGCCGATCAGGGGCTTTTGCCTCTAAAATCCATTCCGCGCCACACACGCGATATCAATTTCAGATAATCGATTGAGGCGATGGATATGGCGATGGAGATATTTCTCCATACCCTTTCGAACACCTCAGGTGCGGTGGTTGAGGAGTTGTGGCCATGCGAGGGAAACCCATGTCATTCCAGTCCTCCGCTAGTTTGCTCGGCGCTGCTTGCTCGCGGACGGCGCAAAACACCACAAAGACGGCGCAACCATTAACAGTCGATCGAGATGTTTTGAACGACCACCGAGACCATCATCAACACCAGACCGAGCCCTTTACACCTCTGCGCTGAGGTACACCAGCACGATTGTCACGAAAGCCTCGGGCGCACTGCCTCCATCTCCGCGAGCTCGACGAGCACCACCGCAAGCGACGACCGTCAACGGCGAGCCACCGAGCAAAGAAGCCATCAATAGCGCGGCGGAAGAGCGAACAGAGGCGGCAGGAGTACCATTGAAAGGCGGACAGAAGAGCAGGATAGCAGCGCTCCAAAAGCCACCAGAGCATACCGACAGCAAAGCAGAGACAGCGCCGGAATACCACTGGTAGGCATAGAGCCATCAGCAATACCGCAGCCAGCACGATCTCCGCAGGCTAGCTACTCCATAGCCCACAGTTGCCAGCATGGCAGGCATGGACGGCTCCAGCAATGGCGAGATGGCCGGCGTTGAGGAGCAGGCAATCCTCCCCAAGCCGCCTCCCACGCTGGCTTTGCAAAGCAGCGTGTACCACTACTACCGCCGCAGCAGCAGCGCCAAGATCCAGGCGAAGAGATCAAACATCCCTGCCGTTCACTACCCCAGCCCTGAGACGCAGAGATACCTCGTTCGTGCCTTGGCCAGCAGCGATGAGAAGTAGAAGAGCGCGGGTGAGGCACAATGTGAGCCCTGGTGATGAAGAGGCGGCCAAGAAGCAGCGCAAACAGTCGCCATCGCGATCATTTCACCTTGGTAGAGGCGCAGATGGCAAGTTGGTGACAATCATTGATCTTCTCCTTTGGAGTTCCTTTGTTCGGGAGGTCCTGAATGCTAACAGTTCCAGGACAGCACATTGCACCGTAGGCGGAGTGAATGCCACGACATAGACATGTGCAAGTTCACTTTCGTTCCACCCGATCCCAGTGGCACCAACAACGTTCGACTTTCCCATTTGGTTCGGGAAGCCGACAAGCTTATCGCTTCCTCGTAAGGAGATAGGAGATTTGCCTTGTTGGCAACGGCAACGTACTCAGGTGGCTTGGTTGAGACATGGTCAACGAATGGGGGCTTTCCAGAGATCTCCTGCCCTCACGTTGTGCATATTTCCCATTCGGCTGACATATTCCGCGGCACGCCACGCAGTCGTCGAATTCGCCCAGTGCCCAGAAGACCGGTACGCGTTATGCCTTGCAAGGTGACGTCCATGTTTGACTTTGAGGCCCCTTATCCGGCATGTGGTTTGCTGACCAAGTTTGCAGCAACGAGCGCATTATTGCACGGCTTGGAGTGGGGTCAACACCTTCAGATACCGATAGACCATGGTGAGTCGATGCGGCATTCTCGTTTTTGCTTTCAAGCTCTCTTTCTGCTCCCCTCATGCTCAGTGTTTCCTGACGCCTCGGTCGATACTCGCTCTCCAGCCTGCACTCTGTCAGACCTGTCGGGAGGGTGGGTGTCTGGCTGGCCATTCTCGCACGCCATTCAGCGAGATGTTGGCAGACTCGCAGCAGTCATGCGCATTGCAAGAAGTATCGCAACGATGTTCAATGCCTTGGGCAATCAGGTGTCTGGTGGCTCGAGACGGTCCTCTTGGTATTGTGCTTCAAGCTCTCTTTCTACGTTGCCTTGAACGTCTTGTTCATGTCGGCTTGTGTTGTTGCTTTGGCAAGCCTTTACCTGGAACCTTGCTCTTCTTCTCAAGCCTTTTGAGTCGAAATATCTTGTTCTTGTCATTGCTCTGTCCTCGGGCCGGGAGATTCTTATCCAGGACCACCAAGGTTTCGAACAGGAGAACGAAAATGCCGAGGGCGGCCAAGAGGTATAACATGCTTTTTCATTGCAGAAGAAAGGAGAGCTGCTACGCGCTCGTGGGTATCATACGGTTACTGTTCTCAACATGCCATGCCTTTCCCTCTATATCCAGGACGCCACGCTATGCCACTTTGCAAGAAGACGTTCCTTGGGATGAAGGAATCACCAAAATCGCCAGACCAGGAGTATGAGGATGATCAGTCCCAGGGCACCGAACGGCCCATACTGCTTCAGGAGAAGTTCCCAATTGATCCGAACGGCGGCACGCTTGTATTTGGCAGAGTCCTCTCGCAGTCTGGACGACATGTCACCTGCAAAGACATGTCAGCAGGCCGTCATACCTCACATATCTTTCCTTTGTTGTCCCCTATGTATACGTACCCATCTTTTCGAGGGAGTCCCCTCGGTACAGCAAGTCTTCAATATTCTTTGTCATGACTTGTGTGACGTCCTTGAGCTCATCGTTCAGCCGGCTCAGATTGTCCGTTGCTCTTGAATCTTGATATGTCTTCTTCGTTCGTTCGATGAAGCGATCGAATTCGCCATATGCGTACGGTCGGAGCTGGGGATCGAGGTAGTCCTCGCGCTTGTACGAGGTCTGGAACTCGGCTCGGACGTCTTCGAGATAGGTCAGGGCGAGTTTCTTCGGGTAGCTGCGTTCAGTGATGGCGAGGTAGGCGACGCTGTCATTCAGGACGTAGCTGCTATGCTGTCAGTCTCGTGGCTCTGCGGTCTCTCGGGGTTGGGCGTTGCCGACTGGATGGTATGCGCGGTGCTCTCTATTGATGCTCGCGGCTCTGACGAGGGCGTGATCTTCTTTATGACGGATCTGATCTGCGATTTGAGTTCTGCGAGGTCTTGCGGCTGCGCATCGTCGACGCTGGCGACCAGAGTCAGGCCTGTTGTCACGGGTAAGTGCAGGTCGCGGAGTCTCGTACATCGGGCTGCTGACCGTCCAGACGCACGATCTGAGTGGTGTAGATCATGACTACGGTGCTGAATGGCAAGACGACGATGCCAATGAGAGGAGGAGAGGTGTGTTACGGTGTCACAAGGCAAATGTTAACACGGTGGCAGCCAGGTGTCGTTGGATTTCAGGATGGAGCCTGCCTTGCGGATCCGGAGCTGCAGGCGGCGATCTCCACCCTTCGATTTCACCACCGTCAAGTCTACCACGACGACAACAACAACAACACTGCGATAGTCATCGAACCGTCGCATTGCGATCGCTCGCGACGTAGACCTCCTCTGCAGTGCTGCAGTCGACCGACAACGGTAGGTCAACACGTTCCTTTCATTATGGACGGCGTACAGGCGAGCCAGGAGCAGGGCGAGGGCACGCCGCCCCTGCCACGGCCATCTGCATCTGCATCAAATGAAGCAAACAACACCACTGCGGAAGATGAGAACACAGAACTGTCGGAACCAGATTCCCTCTCGTCTCTCGACATGCCTGGGTCAACATCAATGGCAGCATCAACTCAGAAGCGATGGCTCACGCAGCCAAACTCAAAGATCGCCAAAGCCGACGTTTTCGTAAGTCCCCAACACAGCACATACACGGAAGAGATAAACTGATTATCTAGGCAATTCTCCGTCAGGAGGAAGCATGGGACAGCTTGCCGCGCCACGTCAGGCAGAGTCTCTACGACATATTGCCTCAGCCCGTCGAAGGAGAGCCGCCTCACGATGTGGACGTGCATCCTCTTGAGACCTCCTACAAGACATACATTGAGGAAGCTGTCCGCACGTTCCAACAGGATCTGCGCGATGGCAAGGAAGTCAAGTCATGGCGCGACGAAGCTATGCAGGCGGAGCAAGACCGACAGGACGGCAAGTGGGATGAGTTCAAGGCCTACCAGAGAGATGCAGACTGGGGCTCAGAGAACGGAAGTGAGGACGAAGAAGGCAACGATGTCAAAGCTGGGGTGGCAAACGAGGCGTCTGACGGAGATGTTGTCGCGGAGGCACAATCGCCAGGTACAGAAAACGTTGAAGTGAAGGCTACTGCGGAGAACGAAGCGTCTGATGGAGACGTGGTCACCGGGGCAGAGTCGTCTGGTGTAGAGAAGGTCGAAATGGAACCGAAGAGCGACCTCGCGACGGAACAGACGATTAAAAAGAAGAAGGAGAAACCAAAGGCTCCGGCGGCTGGCACACCTGACAACCTGGTGCTTGTCAAGAGATTCCTGGCATACCTCAGACCAGAGGACGAGCCTGGATACCAGCAACCTGGAAACAAGAGGAAAAGATCGAAGCGAGACTGAACTGTCACACGAATAAGGTAAAGGGATTGCTGGCAATTGGGAAACTCAGAGGGAGGATTGTACCTGATTCTTCCCAATCCTTGAAGGTAGCGAGGCCGTGACTATTGCAAGGTGAGGCTCAGAGCTGGATAGATCTGGAAAAAAGAGGGCAAGTGGCGAACATTGGCTACGTTGATTGTGCTTAGTCCACGGAAAGGACGATGCAGTCTCTCGTGTCACAAGGAGACGTACGTCTAGTAGCCTGTGAGCTCTTACGAATGACAAACGACTGTGATATATCACATGGGTCAAACGAAGCCTCATCAATCCCGAGTTGCGTATGTTGTGAGATTTCTTCCCAAGCTTTCCATCTCCGCACTTTCCACCAACTATGGCGCCGACACCTTCTCTTCAACATCGACGGACCCACAACCTGCTGCTCATCTCCAAATTATTGAATCAACGCGATGCATCGTCGCCGTTCACACTCGTACTCGACAGCCTCGAGCAGTCAGGCAAGCCGCTGCTGGCGGAATACTTGAAGCGAGCGAATGTAAGCGCACCCAGGAACAACTACAGTATAGCCAACATCTTGGGGGAAACCGATATTGATCCTCGTATTCCAGGCCTCGAAAATCCAAGTCGTCTTTGTCTCTTTCGAGACATTGCGCAAGCCTCGACATGTCGATGTCTTTGTCGAAGCCTGGAAGCAGACTTTGCAGGCTTGGCAGAAGGAGGTTGTGAGTTATCTGAAGGCCGATCAGAGTCAAAGTGAGTTTGGAAAGAAAGAGGCATCTAAAGTATCTGTTATCGTCGCCTGATATAGTTGACTGATATATCGTTGCAGAGAAACTCCTGGTCTTCGACAGCCTCAATTCTCTCGCAGCCGCCCAGAGCTCAAGTCTCCCGGGTCTGCTGTCGTCTTTCATCACACCGAATACATTCTCACTGGCACTCTTCCATACTGATGTCCCATTGCCAGCATCTGGCATTGGGACCGGAGATCTCTATTCGCCTTCTGCCCTGACACTGTTAAGATACCTCGCCACTACGATTTTCACGACCCACTCGTTACACCACGTCTTGGCTAGGAAAGCAGCACACGACAGAAGCTTCGCAGAGCCAGCCTTTGGCTTGGAAGAGGGTATCGAGGGCGTGCTGCAAGGTCTAGGGGCCAACGGATCAGACGGCATCGTGGTCGAGATGGAGCATCGACGGAAGAGTGGCAGGGGTGTCAGGGAGTGGTACTTTCTGCCGCTACAGACTTCAGATGTCAAATCTGCAGTACTGACTAGTCGACCGAAGGAGATCATTACGCTGCTCGAAGATCACCCTCAATATCGATCGCCTCAGGATTCGACTGGTGGTGCTGACGAAGGCGACTCAGAGGCTGGCACGACGTTTGAGCTTGGCCTTACCGATAAGCAGAGGCGGGACAGAGATGGTGTAGTGCTGCCGTATTATGATGCACAAAGGGGTGGCGGCGAGGGTGGGAGGATCCTCTATGACATGGGAGAGGAGGACGACTTCGACGAGGAAGAAGACGAGATATGATCGAGCATCCGCCTTTTCCAACTTCTCATGCTCTCCTTGCTCCTCTTTCATCTCTGACTAGACACTTGTACCTCTCCTTCGAGTCTTCGTCGAGGGCACGTTACTGCACGTGTTCTGGTGGAGACCAGCACGTGACTCGCATGGTCCGAGCTTTCGATTTCTTGAACCTCGAAGATGGAGACTACATGTAGCACGCGACATCTAACCATCACTACACCTTTCGCCACCACTGCGCACTCACCATGGAGCGAACTGGTCGCCGGGATGATCGTCGACCACCACGGGACGACAATAGAAATCACCGCCCAAAATATGGTAGGCCTGAGAATTTAGTGTCCGGCGCCGCACTCACTAACAGTCGCAAAGAGCAGGACAGGTCGAGATCACCACCACGTAATGACCGTCGCGACGACCGCCGAAGAGACCGCTCGCCGCCAAACAGAGGAGGCCCTCGTGGCGGCCCACCTCCCCGCAACGACAGAGGCCGCGACTATCAACGCAATCGTGACTCAAACCGAGGCGGGCCGCCTGGACGAAGGCCTGGTGACAGAGCGGCAGATAGTAGACCAAATGGCACAGGTCCTAAAGGACAGCAAGGCGGTAGAGCTGCACCAGATGCCGATGTCAAGATGCAAGAGGTGCCGGAGGACGAAGACTCGGAAGCTGAGATGCAGCGCATCATGGGTTTCAAGGGCTTCCGCACCACAAAGAACACCAAAGTCCCGGGCAACGAGAAGAATCACGCGATTTACAAGGTCAAGAAGGCGGAGTATCGACAGTACATGAACAGGACGGGTGGATTCAATCGGCCTTTGTCTCCGTCGAGGGTCTGATCAAGAGGTTGACTTGATGTTGCGATGTTATTTGAGCGCGGCGTTCATGGCGGTTTGGATACAGCTGAGATACCCAAAAAATGCAGATGAGGCTTGCACATTAATCGCTTCGAATAGGGAATGGGAGCCAGGCTGTCAAGATTTCAAATTTCCGAGAATGGAGATGACACACCATCCGTTTCATGATTCTGCACGACAGGATCGCTCCATCATTCACGTGCACAACAGCTGCCACCGCACGTGGAGGCGACATTCAAGCGATGGTGCATTTGAGCTGCTGCCAAGCCTGACTCTGTCACCACCTGCGTTTCAGTTTGACGTCTGCAAGCGAGTCAATCTACACGAAGCTGCGTCTTTACTTGGCAACCGAATTCTCTGCAGCGATAGACGGTATGCCATATGGATCGTCATCGATATATTGCCCTACCGAAACGTCGACCTGGGGGTGGCGGCAGCGTGCAGTGCCGAGCGTCAAGATACCTGCGGGTCTGGCTTGGGGAACGACATCTCTCGCATTGATGAACGGACTTCAATGCCATATACCTGACTTTGCTTTTGCATGCAGGTCATGCCCAGATGATGGGTGACACAACCCGAATGTGCACCATACCAGCAGAGACAAGCCCGCCAACGCAACACAAGAAGCATCCAAGATGGCGGACTCGACGTCTACATTGTAAGACTGGACAACACTTGATGGAGAAATTCGGTCCGTCCAGCACAGACACGGTTGACTTGCCGCCGCTGTACAAGCGTGTTGTATAGACGATACACAAATGGCACGACAGCCGCCTTTGCGCCAATGGTCTTGTCGAGGGCAGGCAAGTATATAGTCATCGACGACATGCTCCCTTACTGTGCTCTTGTCAGCAACATCCAGCAGCATCTTCTCCTCCCGTCTTTCATTCACAGCCGTCGATCGGCTCTTCCATTCTTTTCGTGGCAAGGTCCATACATTCGTTGACAAAATCGTCCAAGCAACAGCCTCGCGGCATAAGCAACCATGCCTTCTATCGCCAACATCGCAGCTCTGGCAGCACTCTCTGCCATCCCTCTCGTCTCAGCTCACGGCTACATCGACGGCATCACCTCCGGCGGCAAGCTCTACTCTGGCACCTCTCCCAGCTGGATCTACGGCACCACAAAGCCCGATACTGCTGGCTGGTACGCCGACAACCAAGACAACGGCTTCGTTGCTCCTAGCGCCTACACTACCGGCGACATCACCTGCCACAAGAACGCAACTGTCGGTGGCACTCCTGTCCCGGTGACGGCAGGCGACACGATCGATTTGAGCTGGAACACCTGGCCAGAGAGCCACCACGGCCCCGTCATCAACTACATGGCTGCTGTGGACGGGGAATTCAGCGCTGTCAACAAGGGAGACTTGAAGTTCTTCAAGGTCGCTGCTGAGGGGTTGATTGACGGGAGTTCGGCGCCGGGCAAATGGGCGACTGATACGTTGATCGGTGAGGTCGAAGATGAAGAATTTGATGCGATGCATGCTGATCTGTGCCACAGCCAACAACAACACCGGTACCCTGAAAATCCCGTCGGACCTCAAGGCTGGCAACTATGTCCTTCGCCACGAGATCATCGCCTTGCACTCTGCTGGCTCTGAAGACGGTGCTCAAAACTATCCTCAGTGTATGCTCTTGTCCATCAGCTCGCCTCCCGACCTTGCTAACATACGCAACAGGCATCAACGTCAAGGTCACCGGCTCTGGCACCGCGAGCCCATGCGCCGACGGCACTGCCACCTGCAAGGCCGGCACCGCTCTGTATACCACCACTGACCCGGGCATTCTGGTCAACATCTACCAGACTCTGGACAGCTATACCATTCCTGGTCCGGCTGTCTACAAATCTGCGTCTAGCAAGAGCTCGAGGAGGACTGCTATGCCGTTCACTGCTTGAGTGTGGTCGTATAGAGTATGCTAGAAGTGGGAGGACGAGGAGGTCGCTGGACGATTTGATTCTTTTCAGTTCACATGCTCATGCTTTTGATAGGGTCGAAAAGCAGTACACAGGTCGCATTCGAGCCAATCTTCCGTTATCTTGTCATCTATCGTCTCAACCTGGCTGCGACTCGTTCGTGCTCCCTGCCAATAGGGTCCTGATCGTGTGCAAAGTTATGGTCCATACCATATTCTCGACGTGTCTACGATTGGTCTACGGTGGCCATCAGCTTCGTCGTGTTATCTCTTTCCGTTCATTTACCTTTGGAACGTCAACAAATTGTTCGCATGACTCAAATCAAGGTTCAGGGCATATTCCGTCTGCTTATCTTTCCATGCCTAGGAACCCACCAGCGTTAGTGGTACATCCACCGACAGCGTCTGCATTGCTTACCAGGCTGAGAGTTTGTCCCGATTTAGCACATTGCGACTTGCTACCGGCCAGATACATCTCGTCCCAGACCGGTACTCCGCGAACTCTATATGATTTCGACACTTCTCCACAGCTCCGTCGGGTATATGAATAACTCACATCTCTCGTCTTGAATTCCAATTCCATCCACTCGCAATACACAGTTGCTCACCAACAGACTTTCCACTCTTCGAATCGAACCTCAACCACAATGAAGGTGACTATCACTTCCATGCTGCTCGTAGCTCTTCTCCAGCCATGGGCTTCATGCGCTCCTGTACAAGAAAAGACAGAGGTACGTAATAGTGGTTCCCGGGTAGGCCGCTCAAGCTGACAACGCTTTTCACAGATGCACTGGTCCGCACTGATCAAGACCTTGGCCAAGGACGTGGACGGTGCCATCGACATCAAGCCCAACGGAACCGTCCACTCACTCGCCGGCGACCTGCACACGATTGTCGAAAGCCTACAACTCTCCGAGGCGCAGAACAAAATCGCCCAGGCCGACTTGGCGGCTCGCATGGAGGCGAAGGCTGCGTCCCCAGGCACGAGTGCGAATCCAGCCCTTGGCATTCGAGGAGAGAACCCTTTCTACTGTCAGAAGATCTTCTGCATGCGCAATGGGGCCTGTGGAGGGTTTGGGTGCGATGCTTGTCTCAGGGACCAGGGCATCTGCGAGTAGAGTGGCGCTCATCGAGGCACTAGAAGAGCATCGGATGCCTACGGTGGCTATACTCGGCGTCTGACCGGAGCTCGAAGAAAGGTTATCAATCTGTCCAAGCCATGAGCATGAGTGGAATTTGAGATGTGCAGCAACGAGGACACAGTTGCTAGAGATTCGGTTGGTAGGGGGCTTGTTGACGTACTCTTCCTGAAGTTCGATATATACACGAACGTCTCATCAGATCCAGTTCCTTTCATTCATACCTCCAAGAACTTTGAGAACCTGCCCGGCGCCCTGGTCCCCTTGACTTCAAAGGTCTTCAGGAGATGATCAAGCTCCTTCTTGTCTTCCTCACTCAACTCCACAACCTTCAAGTTCTCCTCCACCCTCTTGATCGAACTGACACCTGGGATAGGAATCACCGGCGCGTTCTCACTCGTCGTCAACCCACTAACCCAAGCAATCGCAACCTGTGCAGTCGTAAGATGTCTCCTCCTCGCAATCTTGCCAATCTCATCAACCAGTTTGATGTTCCCCTCAAAAGCATCCTTCGCGAATCGCGGAAAGAAAGTCCTCCGATAGTCATCATGTGGCACATCGTCAAGCGTCTTCAACGCACCACTGAGAAGTCCCTTTCCCAATGGACTGTACGCCACCAAAGGCACACTGCACTCAACACAAGCCTCCATAATCCCATTTCGAAGAGGATCCGTACTGAAAAGACTCAACTCAATCTCCGCCGCCACAATCGGAAAGACTTTACACGCCCGCCTCAGACTCTCCGCACTACACTCACTCAGTCCCACGCCCCCAATCCTGCCTTCCTTGACAAACTCCGCAATCGCACCCACCGTCTCCTCAACAGGGACATCTGGATCCAGCCTCGCAGGTTGAAAGACATCGATCCTACACTTGCCATCTAACACAGCGAGACACTTCTCGATGTTCTCCTTGATCCCTTGGGCGTCGTTCTGCGTCGTTGCGGTCGCCATGTCGAAGCAGGCTTTCATGCTGATCACGACTTTGGAGGCATCTTCTGGGTACAGGGTGAAGTAGGCGGCGAGCAGGTGGCAGCTGTTGTAGGTGGGCGTGCCGTAGAACCAGCCGCCATCCCAGAAGTTGGCGCCGGCGTCGAGAGCGGCTTTCATGGTGGCGATGGCTGAGGATGTTGGTGGGTGCTTGCCTGGATGGGTGAGGGACATGAGGCCCATGCCGATGGGGCCAATGGGCTTGCCAGCGATTTTGGGTGGCATTTTGATGGACGGGTATGATGAGGAGAGGAGGTCGTTGTCTTGATGGAAAGAGCGCTGTCTTGTCTCATTACTTGGAAGGAAATCGCGTTGCGGTGCCGGCCGGACATTGGGTAAAGTCCATATTCTCCTCGTTTGATGCTGTCAATGGCTACGACACAACTTGCCAGCGGTGGTTGACATCGTCTCGAAAAGGATAGTCAATTTCTCTTGGGAGAAGTGTGGTTAGGGCAGACTGGATTGCGAGCGGAGTCGGTGATGATGAGTGGCCGGTCCGCCCAGCCTCGTCTATTGCGATAATCTTTCCACCTGAGGCCTCGAACTTTGATCCTCAGTCTGAGCACTACTCGTCTTGCGGCAGTATACCGAGAGCTTTACCTCGCCGAACTCCTTGCCATGTTGATGTCCAGATCATTGTCTGCCTCGACATCCAAGTCGGACATGAGTTCTCGGTTCTCGCCTCCACGATCTTTCTTCAGCTTTCTTTCCCTCCCAGTCTCTCACTTCCACCGGTTCAAGGAATGTCTTTAGTGCATGAGAAGCCTTCGTAGGCACAGTGCTTGCAGCATCCCACGGAGCATCGATAGGAATACTCTTTGCCTTGCCCGCCTTCATGATGACCCTCTAGGCAGAGCAGCTTTGGTGGAGGTGTGCTCTTCTTCGCCAGTGCCTTGAAGGGTCGAACGCCCGGCATTCCAATGAGCTTGTGGTAGACGCATTGTGTACAGCACGGTCGGAGGCGATCAGAGAAGGGCGACGCAGGCATCCTCTCTAGAGATGCCAGGACCTGGTCGAGCGTTCGGCATCCGAGCGAGTCGGGGTAAAGTCCCAGAGATTGAAGCTGTCTCATCAAGTCATAAAGAGCGAAATCGACTACAAGGCAGTCGGACGAACACCGAGTGTTGACATATAGTTCGCGTACGCACAGGACGTCGCGAATCCATTTGGCGAGAACACTGCGGATCTTTTTGAAAAGGCTGTTCTTGTACTCATCAAGTATTCCTATGCTCTGGTATCAGCCACGCCCAAGGTTGAAAGTCACCACTATACTTACGGAACGCTCTCGCCAAACCCTGCTCTTGCCCTTTGTCGACACCGTACATCGTTGCTGGCTCTTGCAGACTGGTGCTTTCGGTGCACTTCAAGACCATAGCGCGGCTGAAGCTGCCGAACTGTTCGGCCAAGTCCAGATAAAAGCAAGCAGTCATTGCATTGCCCAAGGTAGTCTGGTTTTCGTAATTCTCCATGGCTGTCACCCAATAGCGTACCGCAAATCGAACTTGCTCGACGCACAAATACTTGTCTGCTAGTCTAGCCACATCGACCAGCTCGGTCGACGCGAGCTTGTCAGGGAGAGAGCTGCTCTTCAGGTGCAGTACACGAAGCATGACTATCAGAGCTCTGGGCTCGTCATCCGGTAGTGGAATCTCGACCGTTGTGTTCGTACGAAGCAGGCTGCCCTCCTTGAAGTCTTAAGTCGAAGGATGCAGAGTCAGCGTCTTAGAGAACAATAGGGAGGTCTTATGACCGTTCGTCACGTACAGGGACCCAGCATGGCTGCAAAGACGCTCGATGTGGCAATCAGATTCGCCGAAGACGTGCGGATGCGATATCTGGAAAACAATCAACAGGGAAGGCGCGAATGAGAAGTTGCCGGCTGCACCTACTCTTTCGGCTCTTCAGTGTACCTCAATATGTTGCTCTTCGATGTGCAGATGAAGATCACGTCGCCCTTTGTTTCCACTTCGACGACATGCGTTGCTGGCGTGCTTTTTTCCGTTGCCGTGGTGTTCGCCGTCGCCGCCGTGTTCGCCGTCGCGGTGGTGTCAGCCATTGTATCCGCGGTCGTAAGGAGGAAGTGGTGGTGTTGCAGGCGTGCAGACGAAAGCAAAGATGTTGAGCGACGTCAGGTGTCAAGGAAGACGTTCCGTTTGCTTGAATGCCAAGCCGCTAACCTCCAACGGCGTCGTCCAAGGGGCATGTGCAAACGGCGGCTGGGTGAAAGCTGAGGGTCTGTACACAACCAGCTTGCCAGTACAACAGCCCAAAACATCCATTCATCGCAACTACAAACTCACGCTGCAGGGTATCATGCCCACACATCCCTTCCCAAAATCTCCGTTGCTCAATGCAGCGCCACGCCCTGATCTACCCAAAAGAACGCCAGGTCCATGCTGAATCTGTGGGTTTGTTTCGTTCTCGAACCGATGTCGATGTATAGCTTTCATCGAAGTGCTGCTGGTCCGGATGACGGCCACTCGCGGTGCTTCTCCTGTTATTGCTGCTGTTCTTGCTGCTCTCGTGGCTGTGCATCACCGGCAGCGTCCTCTATCCCGCCGGTAGTCTGGTCCTTGTCATCGCTACTCGCCGCAAGCTCGCTAATCTTAGCGACCTAAAAAGCCTCGTAAGACACTGCACGCAACCAAAGACAAAACCAAAGAAGTTCATCCCAATTCTTTTCCATCCGAGCGAAAAAATCTTACTCGCCGGCCAATTTCCGAAGTCGACTTACCAGGTCCTCAATCTTGTAAGGTTTGCTCATGATTTCATTCACTGTGGAAGTTGATCAGCCATGCATGTCTCATACATACCATCCAGCCTCCAAGACTTACTGCCGCTTTCCATCATCTCGTCTTGCTGTGCACCGCGCGCGTTGGCCGTGACTCCCAGAATGGGTATTCGATCCAGGTGCTGTTCCTTTTCGTACTGACGAATCGCTCGAGCGGCTTCGTTGCCGTCCATGATTGGCATTTGGTTGTCCATCAGGATGATGTTGAATGCACTTCTCTCGCCGGAGGATGCGGGTGGTGCGTTTGTAACGGCCTCCACGGCTTCTTCTCCATTGTTGGCAGTCGTGACGTTGAAGCCTTTCGCCTCCAGCTTCCTGTAGAGGATCTTCTGGTTGATGACGCTGTCAAAGGTTAGCTTTCTTCGGAAACAACGAACGTGCTCGGCGAATCTTACTTGTCTTCCACCAACAACACATGTGCACGTGAGCCTTGTTGGTTGAAGCTAGTGATGGGTCGGTCGGGCTCCTCAATGCCAGGTGTGCCTGGGAGTCCAACGTTGAGGGATACCATTCTCTCGCTGCTCTGCTGTGTAGTCGATAACGTAGGTCGTTTGCTCTTTCCAGTCCCGTCTGCACTCGGCTTATTGCGATTCTCGCCGTCGACCTCCTCTCTGGAATCGTGTCGCTCTTCACCACCAGGGGTCCATGCAAAGGGGTCTTTCGAGTCGTTGGGACTTTCCTTTCCAAGCTCTTTAATCTTCTCCCTCAATCTCTCTCCGCCCTCCTCTTCGTCTGATGTTTGGGTAGGGTGCTCCTCGCCCTCATGTGATCCTTCAATACGGCGAGCTTTGAAGAAGAAAGCGAAAGTACTTCCTTTGCCCTCTTCCGAGGACACCCCGATCTCACCACCGTGCAAATGACAGATCTTTCGGCTGATGTTGAGTCCGAGGCCAGATCCACCGTACACCTCTTCCGTCTTGGGGGTTGCTTGACGAAAGCGCTCGAATAGTCGTTTCTGTCCTTCGGCGCTGATGCCGATCCCTGTATCTTGCACTGCGACCGTGATGTACAGTGGCTGACCGTGACCCCAGTCTTTACTATTAGTAGCATCCATTCTATATGCGGTGGAGTCACTCTCGAAGAATACAACATCGCGAGGGTATGAGCTCGGTCTTTGCTCGCTCGCGCCAACGTAGCAATGTACCCGCCTCTCACCATCGGTGTGATGTGTGAACTTGATGGCATTGGTGACCTGTGACGGATTAGCATTGATCCGACGTGGAGGCCTCGCTGACATACCAGGTTGATCAGAACTTGCGATATCCTGGGGATATCCGCCAGTACCCAATCGACCTTACAACTCGTGTATGAATCGTCAGTCGTTACGCCCCACTCAAGGTTATCCTTGCGAAATTCGTGGTGGAACATCTTCAACGCGCTGGCCAGCTGGCGACTGGGTTGCGAAGGCTTTGGCGTCAAGGACAGCAGTGAGGCGTCCAGTTTGCTAAAGCTGAGGACGTCGTCGACAATGTTCTTTTGATGGACGACGCAGAGGTGGATGGTCTCGACTGCTTCTCGGATGGTGTTCACATCGAGGCCCTGAATCTGTTTATCCTTCACCGCATCGGAGATCTCTTCCGCACAATGTAGAACAGCTGAGAGAGGGTTTCGGATCTCGTGGGAAATCATGTCAATGAAACGCTCTTGTTGTTCTTTCCGTTCTCGTGCTTGCTTTGCCGCCTCTCTCTCGTTGATCTCAGCGGACTTTTCTGAAGTAATGTCTACAATGCTGCAGATGAATCCTCCACTCTCGCGCAGACTGACATGCTGGAGGTTCTCGTCACCCAAGGGAGTGAGGAGTAGAAGTCGCCACGGATGCTTGGCGCCCATAGCCCGGAACTCGGTCCGTAACTGCTTCTGCGATGCGAACGCCTCTTTGTAGGCATTCATGACCCGATCGTAGTCGTCGTGATGAATCGATTGTGGCCAGCTCGTGAATGACTTTTGGTCATTGCTGGTGGTGGTGAGATCGTAAAAGTGTTGATTGACAAAGACTGCCTGGGCGTTCTTGTCGAGTATGGCAAGGCCAGAAGGCAGCATCTCTGCAAAGCGGCGGAAGAATGGATGCTCGTCAATTGGCGCATTGTCGCCCGCTTTGCCCGTACCTGAAACCGCCTCACGGTCATTACTGCCGCTATTTCGTCCGCTGGTGGGCTGCAGACACTGGTCGAGCATGGGCTGTGGCAATAGCTGCACCAGAATCCCTTCGGAATGACTCTCATTCGCCACAACCAACGGGCTGAAGATTGCGGTTGAGACCTGCTTGAGAGCCAGGACTTTCTCCTGAATCATATCACGGTCCTGAATCTCAACTGGTATTCTTCTCGTAGCCACGCTGCGCAAGATCTCCCGTATGGCTGGCGACAGGGCACCTTTTTGGGGCTGGCCTTGTTGGTGATTCTCGGCCGCGGCATGCCAGGCTTGGTTGTGCAGGAGGACATATTCCTCTCCCCAGAGCACGGCAGCCGGATATGGAAGATTTGCTATGGTCAAGACATGGGCCTTGAGGGCATCCGGCCAGCGCTCGAAGGGACCGAGTCGACACTTCTCCCAGACCTCGTCGTCGCCAGGCAGCTGGTGCCGGGTGGGGGCTCCGATTCCCGCACCATCTGTGCTTGGCGGAGCGTCTGTCATTGCTTCATCTTTCATTGCTTCATGTTGTATTGTGTTGTGTATGCACCAGGCTGAGTTTATTGGATAGCGTGGCAGATCTTTGTCGAAGGTATCGGCAATTGTACGGCTTGTGTCAAAAGCGCCGACGTGTGAGGGAAGCTTGACGTGAGGTGCATGTTGGCAGGCGACTGGACCTTGGATGCGATGACGTTTTCATTCGTAAATTCCATCACGCCACCCAAATTTTGATGGAGAATTTCATTGTTCCCTACATTCTGCGGCTCGGCTCACGAGACTGGTCTTCAGACATCTTGCATCATGCGAGTCAACAGCAGCAACGATATGGAATATAGTACAGCCTCACACATATCCTCGCGTCACACAGCGGTTCGACATCCACCGCCTGGTCTTGAAGAGCCCCATGCACGACAGACGCCATCATGACATACGGGGCGGCTGTCAACAGTGCCACCCGAGCGCCTCATTCAGGCACAGGTGCATCGGCAGCGTTCAGCAGGATGCATATGTATGCATACAAGCCGACATAGTGTACAAGTGCCAGCGTGCCGTCCTTCCCAAAGGCCTTCACGGACTTGTCCCAGTATTCCTGCGGCAGCGGTCCGGGAGTACCACACAACCGCTTCGCAACATCGAAGGCGAGACTGCAGTCTTCGTTCAGATCTTCAGGTTTGTGGCCTTGCTTGATGGTCTGCACCTGTTCCTTGCTGAGGACGCCGGCTTTGGTGGCGACTGCTTCGTGAGCATACAGCTCATACGCGGCCTGGAAATGGCCACCGCAGGCAAGTATGGCCGTCTCCTTTGCATCGACTGGTAGCGGTAGTTCTCCAATGCTGTACACCAATTGCATGCCCAGCTTGCCAATTTTTGGGGCCGCCATCAACAGCGGATAAGGACCAAGCCAAGCGCCTTCGGAGTCTTTGTAGAGGAATTTGTCGCCATTCTTGCCAAAGCCATGCTCAGCGATCTGGTCAAAGCTGCAGGCAGAACTGTTCAGTATATCGTTCATGAGGCCTTGCTTGCTACTGACTCGTCATAGGTCGATTGCTCTTGCGAAGAGAGCTGATCTCTTGGTTTCGAAGGGATCCTAGAACCCATGTTATTGCAAGTCGAAGGAGATCGCAGGACTCGACGGTGGAGGGAACAGCTACTCGAGACCGAAAGTAGTGTTCGAACTTATGCCGCCTACCCGTCTCATCTGCTGCTCAACAAGCTCCGAAAGTTGCATCATTGTGGAGGAGGGGAGTCTCTTGTTCCTGAGCCAGCTTCGTGTAAGCTCTTTGCTAGAGAACAGCAACTCCGAGGGTCACAAAGGCGCCACGTATGGAAGGTTAGAAGAGGTTCAAACTCGAATGGTGGACAGAGCTGACTGCCCACATCGAAAACAGGAGGCTGGGAAATGACCGTTGCAACCTCACCCCCTGTCGTACGGATCGAGCTCCGCGCACACCTGGACGCGCGACTTTCGTGTTGATAACATTGAAGCATGCTCGATAAAATACTTCCAGTCACATGCGAATTGAGTCAGCGACCTCTCCATCTCGATGATCGCCAAAGCCGCCGAAGCCATTGACCTCGCTCACATCACCCCAACAAACTTCACGTTCTCTCACAGCGAAATCTTCAACACCTTAGCGACCTCTTCCTTGGCCACGCTCTTCTCCAGCAACCAGGCAATTCCGACAATGCTATCGATCCTGGCACGGTCCGACACTTCGATGCCAATCATCTCTTGCCAGTGCGCGTGGGGACACGCTGGATAGAAGTCGATCTTGGTCGACACGCCTGCCTCCTTCAGCATCTCCTCATATATCAGAGAGTCATCTCTCATAGTATCCTGTCCACTAGCTTGAAAGTACGTGCGTGGCTGACCGGACAGCGGTGTCTTTGAGTTGCCCGCCCACCCCAGATCTGACTTCGGATCCCAGCCGCCGGCTGCTCTCATCTTCATCCTGGTCTCCTTCGACACCCCAGTCACCCTGGCGTTCTGCTCCCCCGAGATGAAGTATTCTTTATACTTCTCTGGAACAATATCATCGTCAAGAATCGGCGCTGCCGCAAGCCATTGGCCAGTCAACGGGTGCGATAGCTTCTCTTCCTGGAACTTGCGCGAGAGCGCGGCTGTGATGCCGCCGCCGGACGAGACACCACCCATCAGGAATCCCTTCAAAGGGTCGGCATTCAGCAGAGGCCCGGTGGCATTGTCTGCGATCCACTTCATGCTGTCCCATGCATCGAGCTGTCCGACAGGAAACTTGTGCTCTGGGATCAGTCTATAGCTAATGTTGACAGCAGTCGCCCCAAATAGCTTCGCGACCGTTCGCGCCTCCTCTGTGTGGCTATCTTTACTCCCAACGGCAAAACCGCCACCGAAGACGAATACCACCAGTGGGCCGGGAGCAGCACTTCGAGGCTTGACGATCTTCAAGCTGCTCGTGTAGCCATCACGCATCTTGATGTCGTGAGTGAACTCTTCTAGATCAGAGGACAGTGGACCGATCCTTTCCAGCATGGCCTGTTCCTCTTCTTCGACAAACTTGCGCGCATTGAGGATGTCGCCGGGAGGAGGTCCTTGCGGGTGTCTTTCGAGGTACTGTGTCCGAGTCAGTCTGAATCGATTCATCGGAACGCTTGACTGACCTCCACGATTTGAGGATGTGGCTGCACAGCCTGCTCCAACTCCGCTCTCGAAAGTAACATGGTTCAGATCTGATCTTTGAATTCAACGAGACTTGGTCTGTTCTAACGATGTGCTTCGTTGCCGGGATCGATGAGGCTCAGCGCGCCACACTGTTCAAAAGACCCCGTGGACAATAGAGGCACAGGTCAAAATCCGACATGGGGCGAACGTCTCTAATGTAATCTCGCAGTCAGTTTGGAAGGAATTGGCGGCCAGGCGGCCTCGAAGTTGAGGCACCCGCCGACGCTAATGTTTTGCAGCAGAAGCTGAATCCGATCCGCGGAAAGAAAAGCAAGCCAAGCAGAGGACCATAGGCCACATCACGGTAGGTCCGGCATACCAGGAGTATACGATGGTTCGATGTGGGCTATGCGCCTTGCCTACTCAACCATCGCAGATCTGGGACAATGCCGGCCTCACAGCAGTGACAGCTCCATCGACGGTCATCAACAAGGTCAAATTGCATTCACCATATGCTTGCTCTGTCGAAGCAATGAAGACCATAGGATCCTTGGCAGAGGAGCAACGCGAACTGACGGAGACGGCTCACATATCTACCGTCAGTCCAACAGAGACAAATATTTGGATCTGAACCACAAGCTTGCACTTCAGAAGCTTTCTAATCCCTATGCGGGGTCGCTCGAGCTCTGTGCATATAGAAGGCCATGCAAAACATCGTATATGGCACACAGGATGTCTCGCAGACTAGTCTGGAGGTTGATGAGCTTCAATAGACTTCCATGACGGAGATTGATTGACAAGCGCCAAAAGTTCGCTACGGACTGCCACAGCGACCGAACTGAGACGTCTTGCATCCGAGCATATCGGAGCATAGCGAGGGAGCTCCAGTCTCGATAGGGCAGCGAGACGCTATCATGTCAGCTAAGCGGCCGATCAGTCTTCGAGTACATGTATGGGGTCTCAAGATTTGTTCCCGCGAGCGGACTATTTGCTAGTCAGCCTACCCAAAACGAGTACGAAAATGGCACCCGCTGAGCGCTGGGACGTGAAGGCACAACAAGCACGAGACGCTCGAAGTGCATCATTGGCCAAAGTAGAGCCTGCCTTGCAGCTTACACACGATTTGCCCATTAGCTCCCAACGCCTACCTACCGAGCATCTCACGTCTTGTGAGTATGACTTGACTACAAGTTACACGGCCCTCGAGCTGCTCAAGAAACTCCGCGACAAGACCGTGTCCGCAGAGGAACTCACGAGAGCTTTCCTTCGTCGCGCTGCGATTGCCCATCATGCCACGAATTGTTTGACAGAACTCATGTGGGACGAGGCTATCGAAAGAGCCAAGTTTCTGGACTCGCTGGCTGAGCCCCTAGGTCCCCTACATGGTCTACCGATCTCAGTCAAGGAGCATCAAGGCATGCACCTGTACAACAAATCTGTCGACTGTGCCTATGTTTCATGGATCGGCACACCTTCGCCTCACTCGCCTCTGAACGAAATCCTGTGGAATGCTGGGTGCGTCTTCTATGCCAGAACAAATCAGCCGCAGACACTCCAGTGCATAGAGACGAACAACAACATCTACGGCAGGACTGTCAACCCCTGGAATCGAAACCTCTCCGGCGGTGGAAGTAGTGGCGGCGAAGGTGCGCTGATTGGCATGCGTGGTAGTCTGCTGGGCATAGGTGGGGATATTGGTGGCTCTGTGAGGGTGCCTGCTGCCAACAACGGGCTCTATGGATTCAAGCCGACTGCGAAAAGGCTCGGTGTCGCTGGGATGACGGCAGCCATGGGAGGGAGTGAGGGCATTCAGGCTACCTACGGGCCGATCGCTACGGAAAGAGAGACAATCGATCTGTTCATGAAGGTAGTCCTCAATGGCCAGCCTTGGAAGCAAGACCCGTCTTTGGAGACTCGGCTTTGGAGGCCTGTGACTAGACGCAAACCACTGAAGGTCGCGGTCATGTGGTCTGACGGTGTCGTGAAACCTCACCCTCCAGTCCAGCGAGCGCTGGGATCTGTCGTCGAGTACTGCAAACAAGCCGGCATGACTGTGGTCGACTGGGATCCGCTCGACCACGGCCCAGCCTGGGACCTGTACGTCTCTCTCCTCTACCCCGACGGCGGTGCCGCTGCCCGGGAGCCCATCGACGCATCAGGGGAGCCCATGCTGCCTCTCATCAAATGGATCACTGTCGACCAACGCGAATCCAAGGAGCGCACAATCCACGAATACTGGGACCTCGTCGCTCAGCGCGAGGCGTACAGAGCCAGACATGCCGCCCACTGGAACGCCACTGCAGCTGACGATGGGCAAGAGGTCGATGTCATTCTCTGCCCTGCTGGACCCGGCGCCGCCCCACTTCACGACACAGCGAGATACTGGCCCTACACAAGTCAATGGAATCTACTAGACTACCCGGCCGCCGTCTTCCCGAGCGGCATTTTCGTCGAGCCCCTGAAAGATGCTAAAGATGTGATTTATCGACCGATGAACGAGCAGGATGCTTACAATCATGAGCTTTACGATGCGGAGAAGTTCGCAGGTGCACCTATTAGTTTACAGGTCGTCGGCAGGAAGGGCATGGATGAGGAGGTCATGGCTGCGGTGAAAGAGATTGAGAGGGCGATGGGGAGGCTTGACGGAGAGACTCTGGCGAAGATCTGATATCAGCGCGAGGACTTGAAAGCACCGTGTAGCACGCCGTCATCCCATCGTCTGACGATTCCTTCAGCAGCCGGTCAGGCCGCATGCGCATCCGCCATCAGCTTCCCATAAGCGCATCTTTCCTGATCCTCACATGCCAACGACCTAACCATATCCATAACATCCCCTCCATCCGGCCCACCCCACTCGAAGATCGGCTCCGCAACTCCACAAAGCCTCGTCAACTGCTGCGCATACCACGCACACAACGCCGCGATACAGCCCGGCAACTCCTCCCTGAATTTCTCCTCTCCGCCCTTGAGCGCCAGCACCCGACGCAAGCCCGGAACGTGGACATCGCGAGCGATGCGCACATCGCCGCAAAAGGCATAAAAGCTGGCGCATAGCAGTACGGCGACGATCGTGAGGCTGCTCAGCCTTCTCGCGGGATCGTCTAGGGCGAGGTTGATTTGTTCGAAGGCGTGGTTCTCGAGCCAGAGGAACTTTTTCAGGGAACGAGGGTCGTCTTTGGGGAGGGAGAAAAAGGCTGAGGCGCAGGCTTCGATGCAGAAGATGGCTGGGTCGGACATGGCGATGTAGCGGAGCCTGTCGAGTTGGAATGAGTGTTCGAACTGAGTGGTTCGAACGGCGATGTTACCAGTTGCAGACTTTATTGCTGCTCACACCCAATCGACGTTCGAGATCGAAGTTCATCCAGCTCCATGGTCGTTTGACACCGAACCCTGGGTATCTGTAAGATGGCTGGTCTCTCACTAAGGCGTTTGATCCATACACTCACAATCATGAAGTGCCTCATCAACCCACGGCTGATCCAAGAGACAAGGTGGTTGGATACACGGGCTGAGTAGTCGTTCAATGTCCCGGAGAGCTGTCTGTCTTGCACGACGAATATCTCTGACTCCCTTCTTGCCCCTGCCTTTTTTTACGCGAACTTGTAAGGCGGAGTGTACTCTCGAGAGTGTCGGATATTGGCGAGTATACAATGTCGAGCGGTGCCCTTGATAGCTGATCTTCGGTTCATGAATGACATGCATGATGGCCATTCGAGGGTCTTGCTTTTCTTGCTTTTCCTCATCTGCATGTTGTTCAACGATTTCTGGCATGTTCTCTGTCTGATATTGATCAAGTCCTGGGCGTAGCGGTAGGAAGCCTGAATGGCAACTTGCTTGGAGATGCGTAGTGGGCAGATCCTCTTCCATGATCTCGCAAAGAAATGTGTTCACCATATCAATGCACAAACATATTGTTCATGTCATGTTTATTCAGCACGGCCAATTAGACCTGAACATTGCTTGTGCCTTGCCATACCAGGTCCAGGATAGCCTTGCACGCTGCCCCCGATGCCTTGAACTCAACCGGCACTCTCCACTGATGAGTAAAGCATAGTCATACTCAGGCACCAGGGACACCAAGCGCCTTAACGACCTCCGCATCCTTACCCTCGAGCCACAACTCCATACCCTGGAGCAGATCATAGAACCCCTGATTGTCAAAAGCCGGCAAGTCATAAAGCATATTGTGCCCCAGCTTTTCCTGCGCAGCTCCGAGCCATCGATAGCCCTCAGGGAATTTGTTCAGGACCGATTGGTCCCAGTCAGGGAGAGGCTTGCCGTCGAGGGGGATAACCTTGTCCTTTTCGTAGAAGAGCTTGACGTATTGAATCTTCCACTCCGGATGACCGGCCTAAGATTTCATGTCAGCCTTCATCGTTCATTACTCAGTGGATAGACAGTCAGCAGGTGGGACCAACCTTCGAGGTACCCTTGATGCAGAAGAAGATGAAACGACAGTCACACTCAACGTCACAAGCCCCCTCCTTTTCGAAGAAGAATCTCTGTGTGATGGTGGCCTTCATCTTCCCACAGGCTCGTCCGTTCTTCGGATTCAGCTCCACAAGAGTGCCGTTCTCTCGGTGCATGATGAAGTCTCCAGCTTCACGGCCCTTCTTGGAGATTTCGATAAAGTCATCAATGTCGACACCACCACCCCATGCTGTCAAGGTCTTAGTGACAAAGTTCGAGTGTAGGGAACAGCTTACTCACTGGTCCAGAGGTAGGAGCCCTTATCGGCCCAAGCATCGCGGTAGTTTCGCCATTCTGAGGCGTCACGGTATACGGGCCAGGCACGGCACAGCTCAGAAACAGCAAAGCGATCCAACAGCTCTTCTGGGGTGCCGTTGATGTGGGAGTCTTCCAAGTAGAATGATCAGTCGACTTGTATCGAGTCCAAACTTCTCGTGTACATACATCTGGTGGGCCAGGTCTCCTTGGCCGTGATGTTGTACTTGTTCGCCATAATGCCGGATGAACAAAACGTTCTTTTGATAATTGGTGTCTGTAGCTTCGTTCGTGCGAAGACTCTTAGCATCTTCTATGACTCTCCTTGACGTGCGCAGGAACGAGATGTTTTGTAGTACTTGCATATGTCTTCGTGGCCTGAGGCACGCAGGGGCTTGGTGCTGTAGTAAGCATCTGACAAAACGAGCTTCGCCAATGAATCAGGTCTTCCATACACAGCTCAATAAGCCGGACTGGGCGTATAGACGACATCATTGCCTGGCGGAAGCTTGCGGTTACTCGCTCTCAGCGAAGATCTGCTGACATTGCTTCGGCTGGGACGTGACATGGGGATGTGGCATGATCGGGGGTTGATGATTGCGTTGAATAATGTGGGTATCTGCAGAATCATAATGACTGTACGCTGCGTAGAAATGTGTTCTTCGCCTTCGTCCAAACGCACCTTTCCCTCGATCAAAGTGTGAACTCATGCAGCCATGGTCTGGGATGTCGCACTGGTCAACCACGGCTGCAGCACTTCCAGCTCATCCTCGCCAAGGACACGACCGCTGGGCCTCCGCTGCTCCCAGTCTTCTTGCGGCACCGCGATTCCAGGCATGCCAAGAACACCCGTCATGGAGAGAGTGCGCAACATTGACACCGAATCGGTCATCGACCATCTTGGTGACGATGGCGCGAAGACGGCAGGGAGTTGCATGTTCGTGGAGAACGCTTGTTGGGGTTCTTGAGGCGGAGGTAGCGTAGCATGATTGAAGTCATACCCGACCAAACCCTCCATCTTCGACATGAGTGGCTTCAGATAGCGCGATTCTTTGCCGCGCATGCTCGAGAGCTTGTTGAGGAGGATGTTGAGGTACTGCTTGCCTTCGAGGAATGTTGCGGAATTGTCGCCAGCGGTGCACTTGAGCACGTCTGCCAGACACCCAGCAATGTCGGACAGCTTCTGCTCCTGTCCCATATGGTCAGTCTTTGAGAGCACGGGGCAGCTCATGAGGAACAACTTACCATCCCAATACCGTGGCTATCCAGAGCGAGTGGACTCGCCTTGGTAGTGATCTCAACCACTTTCCTGGCCAGCTCCTGTCCCATATGGTCAGTCTTTGAGAGCACGGGGCAGCTCATGGGGAACAACTTACCACGGGATAATCCAGTCGCAGATTTGCTTCGCCTTGGCCCCATATCAATCCGTTCGAGACTCCCATCTGCCAAGCGAGCACATGCAACCACTCTCGCGTGACACTAATGTCAAGGTGCTGCGTCTCAGTAAGCTCTCCCAAGCCCACTGCGTGCGCCGTAGCATCGAGTTGTTTCTGCGTTTTCGCTAACCACGCCTCATCGCACAAACTAGCTCTTCTGGAACCTCTCCAAGCACTGACGAATGATTCGTCCACAGCACTAAACAGGTTTGCTAGGTTGACGAATCCATTCAGGAGTTGCGGATCCTCACTCTCGAACACGGACGGCAATGAGACGGACGCATGCAGTCTTGTGTGCTTTCGCCTTTGCACTGCATACGCACGCTCGGTGATGAATAGCAACCAGTACAGCCGTCTTCGCCACTGCATTTCCACCCCGTCGAGCTTGTCGTAGGAGGCTTCATCGTCCATGTTCAGATTCTCTGCAAATGTAATGCTTTCTTGCAAGTAGTGCCATGCTTGTAAGTGTCGCTCATGGTTACCATAGTAGGCGAAAAGAAAGAAGGAAGTCATGATGCTTAGCGTCGACATGTTCTCGACATAGTCGTATGTCCTCCGCTCGCGCATGCATTCTTCAGCAAACAGATGATCTGCTCGCTTGGATGGATGTGGAGACGGAGGCTGGGGGATGGAATCATCCAGTTGAACGACAGTGGCTGCACACAATGCGCAGAGAAAGCAATACACGTCAGAAGTCATGCGGTTCGGGGTGGTGTACAAGGACGGGTCGAGGTAGATGTTCCGATCGATAATGGGCATGATAGCGAACATGTGGTTGAAGAACAGATGGAGGTAAGGCAGAAACTCCCCAACCAGTGTTCTCTGCGTGTAGCCGTCGACAGAAGCAGGCGATGTGACACGAGCAACACCTTCACTGTGTGTGGAGACAGAGCCTTGCGCTGAAGACCAGCTGTATTGATGTTGCGGCTCCCGCTTGAAAGTGGGAGGTTGCTGATGTTGAGGTGGAGGTGGAGGTGGAGGCTGTGGCATCGAAGTCGGCATTTGGTGGTAGTACGGATGCTGATCCGGCGCAACACTGGCCTGAGCAGCATACATTGATTCTGGCGACTGTGACGCATTCGCCTGAGGTTGGTACGGTCCTCCATTGGCACTCCAATGCCAGTTTCCAAACGGGCCGGGGGCTTGACCGTCTGGGCTGGTAGGGCTTGTCGGGCTGCCTGACGCCGTATCATCTATCCTCCGCAGTGCATGGAGAACTCTTGCACTTCGCAGGCCTTTGGGACCCTTCTTTTTGGGAGGCTGGAGGTATGCACATCGTATTGAAGCCTTCTTGCAAGGACTGCAAGGCTCTTCCCCATCGCATTTGACCTTGCGCTTGCGGCAGCAGTCACAGGCGCGTCGCAACTGCTTCGTTGATGTATTGCCATCCTCCGAGCTCTTGCTGACTCCGCCCGAGCCTTGCGGCCTGGTTGGCGTTGCTTGTCCCTCCATGGCCATGTCTGAGCCGGAGAAGAACCGTGTCTCAGCCGCGTCTTGAGGTATTCGGGCCTTCTCGAAGTGCCGTTCAAGGACAGTCCATGTCTCGTGGTCGGCGGCGGCGCAAGAAGGTGGAATTGAGCAATAGGCAGCGCGATATGCTGTGACGGCGGAAGAGGTACAAGCAGCACGTGTGAGCCGCGTGTGGTAGAGTTGAGTGGGCGTGGTTGGGAACTTTGGGACTGGTGGGCAACGTCCAGGATGATGCTCATTAGCTTCCGCAAAGGTGGGGAAAGTCTCTCCACGTTTCGTGACGCCACCGAAAGCTGCACATCCGGCACGCCTTGGCTTTGAGATTGAGTTGCGAGGATCGTCGACATGGGACGTTGGTGTACAGCATGTCGTGTGCTCGTCAGGAAGGTCATCGTGCATGCCAGCTGTTGCTCAAACACAGGTCGATACGGCCTCGATGTGATCGTTGGCTGTGTTGAAAGACGCACCAACGAGTCCATGATTGTGAGATTCGGATGATCGGATCGAAAGTTTGGAGTCCAATGTCCAATGTCTGAAGCACGAGAGCCGCTGCAGACTGGCCCATCATCGTGTTTTCGTCCTCAGCCATTGACGGAAAGCATCTGAGAAGGAGTTTGCGAGTCTTCTGCTCTCTCAATATCGACCGCGCCACTGCACTCGACGAATTCTTCCAATTCTTCGCTGACGGTCTTGAGTTTCTCTTTGACCGTGGTCACGCCTTCGACTCCCACAATGTGCCGTGCTGGAGGGTTGTCGTGTCCGCCAATCGCAGCGACTGCGTGGACCGTCTCTGCGACCAGACGTTCTTTCATTCCCTTGCTGAGAGGCGGGTAAAGACTAGTCACCTCGCTAGAATGGAGTTGATCGCCTGTCACCGGCTCCGAGGAGCCATCGATTCTGTCCAGCAGGGACGACAGGATGTTCCGTGATAGCGGCGCTGGATTGTTCTCTTCGGTATAGCAAGCCATGGGCGGGGCCGAAGTGATGCGATGCGTCAGGACGTTGACCTCCATGTTGGGTTGCACGATGGTCATCTTGATGTTGAATGGTGCAATCTCATAAGCTAGACTGTCGCAGTAGCCTTCGATGGCCCACTGACTGGCGCAGTACATGCTTAGACCGGGGGTACCTAAATGTCCAGTGATCGCAGTCAGTAGCACAATATGCCCGTTCTTCTTGGATCGAAAGATGGGTAGCGTGGCCTTGATGGCGTTCACAGGGCCGAAGAAGTTGGTCTCGAATTGGTCTTTGACCAGGCTTAACGTCCGAGGACTTTGTGACAGCTCCTCGACCGTGCCTACGACGACCTCGGAATGGGCGCAGAAGAGAATATCGATCCGTCCAAAGCACCGTACCGCTTCCGCGACAGCTGACTGGCATTGTCCCATAATCCTTACGTCAAGGGCAACAACTCGTAGCCGACTGCGCCAGAGCTCTCTCTCCCTCTCTTGCTTCTCCGCTTTGCCCTTGTCCTTCTCACTGAAGCTCTCCCTCCTGCCTCCATCTTCAACACTTCCGTTCACGACCGCGGGTGACGCCAGCTCTTCCAGGAAGTCCTTGAAGTCCCGACTCCTCTCAACCTCTTTCTCGAACTCGACGGGCTGAACTCCGGCAGTGACATAGTCACCGTGAGCCAACAGGTGTCTGCACAGCGAGATGCCTATGGGACTGTTGGCGCAGGTCAGGAACCAGACTCGCGGCGCGTTGTGAGTAGGGAACTTGGGAGCTCTGGGCAGTTTGGCGTCGGCCATAGGGACGACGGAGAAATTAGATTGCGTCGGGGAGTCTCCAGGCGGGCGGAGGGCTTCGGTTCATGTCATGACCGCGCTTCTGCTTGCAGTACAGGAGTAGAATCCGATAATGCGGCCGTCATGGCGAATCGGTAGACGTTCCATCGCATGCCTGCAATGCCGGGTGAATCGAGCCGATCGTTCGGCAAGTGACGGACGCTCCCGAGCCGGATCTCTAGCCACATGCGTCCATCTCCCTCGCTTCTTCGTCAACAAACATTCCATTCCGACTACAACTGCACACAGCGACTTCACAAGGTGGTGATCCTCGCGCAGTCCTCAACGTGATCGTGCCTGGCTTTCTTATCAGAAGGCCTTAGACACAGCAGCAGGAAAGCGACAAGAACAAATCAAGATACGCTTCGAAAGACCCTTCGCAACGACGAGGTGCAGCCTCCAGTAGTACTTCGGCCTCTTCTCGCATCCGGCTTGTATACGGCTCGAGTGCGAGCTGTTGCGCCAGATTGGTGAGACTCTTGTAGCCCGCGGACTAGGCTGCCCACGTATCACAGACTACCTCGACTTGGCCGACACTGCGAGCGCATGGTAATAACCTCTTCGCCACCATGGCGACCGTGAGGACCAAGCCCCTGGACGACGAAGTATGGACGCACCCGGGCATGATTCAGTGGTGGATGGGTCCAGAACAGGGCGGCAAGCACATGGACGAGAACTTCATATATCGCTACTTCTCAGAATCACCCTTCTTCGAATGGGAAACTAAAAATGGAATCTTCTTGGATCAGTCGAAGACCAACATGGAACAGTGGATTAAGAGCAATAACCGAAAAGCCTTCGAAGACTTTCTGCGCTCGAGAGAAGGCATCGAATATATGATAGTCGACACACCGCAACTCGTAGCCGACAAGGAACTCGCAGCGCAAGGCGTCACCACCGGCATCTACGTGATTCGCAAGCAGGAACGGCAGCGTGTTACCGGCCTTTACGTCCGCCCGCCTCATGTCTTGGTGGAGAAAGGTCCAAATGGGAGAGATGCATGGGAGCTCACCGTTCTCGGCACTTACTACATCGTGGGAGAAAACGTCCTCCGGGCGCCAAGCATGTACAATGTCCTCTCGAACCGCCTTCTTGGCTCAAGCGCCAGCCTGAACAAGCTCTTCGACATTGCAGGCAGCCTGCCGCGCTATACCCCAGCCGCTGGCTTTCACTACCTTCCTCGATCACAGAAACCGACCTCCTCAACATCAGTGCCAGGAACTCCTTCACGCTCGCGCGAGGGCAGCGTGGTGCCCGGTACGGATGACCAATCTCTTCGCTCAGGATCTGTCCAGCCGGAGTCTCGAGCTGGCGGTGCGGCGTCATCGGCAAATGTCAAAGACATGCGCTTGCTCTCGCAATCCCTGTCTGACGCGATCCAGTTTGCCGACGACTACATCGACGAGAATCCGCTCATGGGTGAGCCCGGCAGTTTTCGCTTCTCTGCTTCCACCGCCGCGATTAAGAAGCGTAGAGCGGATGAAGAGGCAGCAGCAGCGAAAGCCAAGGCCGAAAAGGAGTCTGCGACCACGTCCCGTGCAGAATCGCCGAAAGTGCCAACTCCACCTGCTGTCTTCACCGAGGCCGCCAAAGTGAGCGCTAAGGAGAAGGCGAAAGATGGCGAGCGTCGAGGAAGCAAAAAGGGTGACAAGTCACGGAGGAAGAGTAGAGTGGCTGCAGGTGGTTCTGCCACCAGTCCGACGACTCCAAGCAGTGCCACGAGCACCAAACCACCGAATTCGGCTTTGTGATCCATAGCTGAGGGATAGCAGTCCATGACGACGGTATGCAGCTTGAGAAGCATTGCACATTAGTGGATTGGGATGGTCTGACATCGAGGATATATGCCTCAAGCGAGGCGTTTTGGTTCTTCACATGATACCCCTAACCAAACGCGAATATCAGCACTGACTGACCAAGAAATGGGAGCGCAAATTCTCCAGTAGAACAAGCTACACAAGTTGCATCAATGGCTACGTACGTACATGTCATCTTGAGAAGGAGTAGCTGATCACAGCGCGCCGTCAGAGCTGTGCTGAGTGACCTCGAACCCTGACTGCGCTAGTTGACTCGGATCCAGTATACGCCCCATGGAGGAAGGATTCATCCGAAGACACTGCTTCTCAGCCCTAACCTTGCTCGCGTAAATATATCTTCGTTCGACAACGCTTCCGATGCACGATGCGGTCCAGCCAATTGGAGCATTGTGACCGTCAAACACTACCCTGCAACATGAGATGCTGCAAGGGCTCGGCATCATTTGACCGCTGACAATGATCAGAAGTACGCGAAGACGATTAAGAACTACTACTGACAAGTATAAGGTATGGTCTTTGCTATAGCACTTATTTACCTACTCCGTCATCCATCCCTCAGCACATCAATCGTCAGCAATATGCCCTCCACTTTACTGCAAGACGTACTTCACTCCCTTTCCTCATATCCAATTACAGCACTCTCCACGCTTCTTTCCCTAATAGCCATATCCTACACCATCTATCAAACAACTCTCCATCCACTCGCGAATTTCCCCGGTCCCATAATCTGCTCCCTCACAGACTTCTACAAACTATGGATCACCGCAAAAGACCGCCTCCCCGAGGCCATGATAGCGCTGCACGCCAAGTACGGCGACATCGTACGCATAGGCCCAAACGATCTCCACTTCAACCAACCCAAGGCAATCGAAGGCATCTACAAACGCGGCTGGCAAAAAGGTGACTTCTATCTCGGCTTCGACCAGGAAAACCCCGGCCTCTTCAGCGAAAGGAACGAAGCCGTCCATGGCAAAAGAAAGCGGATGTTCGGCAACAATTTCACCCCAACCGCCATCAGAACCTACGAGAGCATCGTCGATAGCCGCTATGCGATTCTGAGAAAACAGCTCGATCGTTTCGCGGCGAGTGGAGAGGTATTTGATCTAAGGAAGTACATCACATACTGCATCGTAGACATCCTAGGCGAACTGGCCTTCAGCGAGGCCTTTGGCAACCAAGAAGCCGAGGATCCCAAGAAGATCCCCCGGGTCAGCGAGGCGCTGTGGAGTAGTTGTATCCCAGGGAGCATGCCGAGTTTGGTGAGGCCTCTGGCGTGGCTGAAGGACAACATGCCGCAGTCAGCAGACGTCGTGGAGTTGTTGGAGGGGTTCAAGGCGATGGGTCGCTTGGCGCAGCAGAACATCGAGAAGCGGTCGAAGAAGCTGGATCTCGATGCGAGGCCGGATATGCTGGCCAGGATTATTGCGGCGAGTGAGGAGGGGACGGGGATGAAGTTGACGCAGGCGCAGATTAGGGCTGAGGCGATTACGCTTGTTGTGGGTGGGACGCATACGACGGGGAATACGCTTCATTTGCTGTTTGCGAATCTTGCTAGGGATGAGGAGTGTCTGAGGAGGTGTGTAGAAGAGGTTGATGAGAGACTACCGGCGCTGGAGGTTGGACAACCGTGTTACGAAATTACAGGTCTGGAGGAGAAGCTGGACTTTGTTAAGGCTTGCATCAAGGAGAACTTTCGAAAGGATCCTGTGGCGACGTTCAATATGCCGCGGACGGTGCCGGAGCAAGGGGCGACAATTGCAGGGGTGTACGTTCCAGCTGGGGTGAGTATCAAACACTATCATGAATGAGCCGACAGAATGGCTGACATGGCTCGACACAGACGCAAGTGTCGATGAACATTCACGCATTCCATCACAACCCATCTGTATGGGGCACCGATCACGACGTATTCAACCCAGACCGCTGGTACGACGAACAGAATGAAGGACTATCGAGTCTCGTGATCCCGTACTCAGTTGGCAAACGGTCCTGCGTGGGCCAGAATCTGGCGAATGCGAATATCCTGAAGATGACGACTATGCTGCTCCGATGCTACGAGTTCGACTTCATGAACAGAGATGCGCCGATGGTGGTGGTCTCGCATGGAGACTCCGATCTGCGAACGCCACTTCTGGTGAAAGTCAAACGTCGAGGGCCAGCTTTTGCTGGGTGAAACAACGGCTTGGACGCAGAATAGAGCTGCGGTTTTCATAGATATTTAGACCGGCATCTCGATTCCCTCCGGCAACGGAACCCTCATGGCGTTCATCAACACGCACATGTAGCAATACACGGCGACGTAATGCGTCATCAGAAGGGTCACTTCTTTGCCGAGTTCCTTCACACATGCATCGTACAGGTCTTGTGGCAGCGGTCCGGCTTTGTTCACGAGGTGATATGAGGCGTCGTAGGTCGCTGCCGCCGCTGGGCTTAGGCCTTCTGGCTTCTTCCCGGCCTTCATCGCCACACATTGATCGTGGGTGAGACCGGCGGTCTTGATGGCGATGTGGTAGTGGGCGTATTGCTCGAAGTGGGCGTCGAATTTGGCACTGTCGAAACCTTAGTCGCTTTCCATCATGAAGAGCTTTGCCACACGCACCCAACAGTCAAGATAGCGACTTCCTTTGCATCTTTGGGAATATCGCCTAGTGATCTAAACTTCTCCAGAGCCTCGGATATGCCTTTGCCTACATCTTTCGACGCAATCAAGACCGGAAACGGACCCTCGAGGCCGCCATTGGCGTTTCGATATGTAAAGACTTCACCGTTCTGTCCCAAGACTGGCGCTACTCTATCTTCAAGGAAGTCCGCGTAGGGTTTGTACTCTTCTGGCCACTGTGATGCCGGTGTGGGAGGGTATGCGGGAGGCATGATGATGGGTTCAGTGTAGATAGACGATGGAGGAAAGTGAAGGGTTGAAGGAAAGCACTGATATATGGGAGAAGTTGAGCATTTGCCCTGTGTATTCTCGGTACTCGCAGGATGATCATCCTGGACTTGACCTTGAGGTCGACATAGCTGCGTCAGACTGCTGGCACAAGCGCCAAACTCAAAATGGAGTCGCGAACAATGCCCTACGGCAAACCGCGTCAGTAGAGTCGCAAGGATGACACGATCGGACCCGAAAGTCCATCAGTGAGCACGCAGATGGACTCGAGGCTGCGAGGCATGTCATGCGAATTGTCGTACAAGTTGGGAACACGGCCAAGATGATGGCCGAGGCTGCGAAGTGGTCGGTGAATGTTTGACGTGAAGTCCAGCAATGTGGCCCGTGCGGGGATGTGAGCTCCAGGATCTCGAAAAGCTTCGAGCCTTTTTACACATTTCCTCGCCTGCTGCTGTCCATATTCCCTCCACCCTCGCTGCAGCCAGAGTCGCTCATTGGCATTGTCTGTCATTTGTAGCAATCACATTGTACCATCATGGCGCCGTCAATAGCACCGAAGGCCTCGGCCAGCAACTCAGAGAGAGAGTCGACGGCTGCGCGAATTCTGGGAGCCGGTACACTTACACCACCTCCCTCATGCGATTGACTCTGGCATGCTGATAGAATACGTTGAACAGGCAGCGCCGGCATCGCTGAGCTCATCGTCTTCCACCCCGTCGACACCATCGCCAAACGTCTCATGTCCAACCAGGGCAAAATCGCCAACGCATCGCAACTGAACGAGGTCATCTTCCGCAAAAGCGCCCACGATCCAGCCGTCCGCCGATTCTTCTCCCTCTTCCCCGGTCTTGGATACGCAGCGGCATACAAGGTCCTGCAGCGAGTATACAAATACGGAGGACAGCCATTCGTCAGGGACTACCTCGCCCAGCACCACGGCGACTCTTTCGATCGCGCATTTGGTAAGGGCAATGGCAAGGCCATCATGCACGCCACTGCTGGGTCATTGATCGGCATTGGTGAGATCGTCCTGCTTCCCCTGGATGTACTCAAGATCAAGAGACAGACAAACCCAGAGGCATTCCGTGGCCGAGGCGTGCTCAAGATTGTTGCGGACGAGGGCTTCGGCTTATACCGTGGATGGGGATGGACAGCAGCTCGCAATGCTCCTGGATCATTTGCGCTTTTCGGTGGCTCCGCTGCAGCGAAGCAATACCTCTTCGCGCTCCAGGATTACAACTCGGCTACTTGGTTCCAAAACTTCGTCGCATCCATTGCTGGATCAAGCGCCTCCCTGATCGTTTCTGCGCCCCTCGACGTTGTCAAAACTCGTATCCAAAATCAGAACTTCGAGGTTAAGAAGTCTGGAGTTAAGATCATTACCGACATGGCACGCTATGAAGGGTTCTCGGCATTTTTCAAGGGCCTGGTACCAAAGCTTTTGATGACCGGACCCAAGCTTACATTCTCCTTCTGGCTGGCGCAAACGCTGATCCCAGCCTTCAACAAGATGATGTAAGGGAATCGCATAAAGAGCGAGGTGTTTAGGCGCAGTGAAGACGGCGGGATATTTCTTGAAAAGAACCTAGCGTGCGGCGTTGATTGGGACGCGCGATATGACTACTACCCAGGGCAGCTACGAGTGTCCGCCGCTTTCCACTCTTGTACATATAAGACATGGTACAGAAAGATCACTTTGCGCTGCGACAGTCTAGAGTCAAGCCTGGGCAATTACTACGAATTTGCTCCTGCTCATTCATACAGTACATGTATATGAACCTACCTACATGTACTCACTATTGACCCTGTCGGCCCCCACACCCACAAAAGCAAACCAGATCTCAGCCGCCGGGCCGTTGACGCCGGCTTCTTCGGAGACGTACCGTGACTCCACTCCACCTCGTGCTCACACCAAGGCATGCACCAACGCCGCCTCCTCCTCCTCACCGGCGCGCCCGGCCGTGCCTTGTTTTTCTTATTTTTACTACTCCTTGGTTCCTGGTTTCACGCCATCGGTCGTCAGCTATTCGCTCCGCTGCACTGCTACACTAACGGGAGTATGCGCTGGCGTGAGGCCGTCGAAGTCTGGTGCCATGAGTCGTCAGCATTAAATCGATTAAGCCTTGCGGAGGGAATATATCCTTGTTTTATCCTTGTTCCCTGGATGTGGTGGAACTGCGACGTCAGGTGTTTGTGGGTGCGCTACTAATACCTAGATGGGAGGGTCTTTGAAGATGCTGATGGTGGTATCTTTTTCTTCCCGTTGGTTGTCGTCGAGTGAGATGTGTATTCACAGCCTTGTTGATTGACATGTTCTTACTCGCCAAGGGGAAACACACGACTTTTCTTCTCCTCTGGCACAGCGTGTGTGAGTGTAGGAATGCGATCCTTGATGGCGGTTGAGGAGGACGCGATGCAGCTTGCTGCAGCATCGGAACCATCATCTCGACTCCGATAACGTTGGTGGCTGCAAGGAGCGACACAAGCGAGAAGGCGCTAGCACGTTACCTGCCCACTCCGACAAGACTGCACTGGACTGCGAGTTGTTGGGTTGCTGCTTTCATACTTCATCAATGCGCCGCGGCAGGTCTGGACTGGACATGGCAAGATGGGCTGTGTATGCCTCACTTCATGAGCCTCGGATCTGGTCACGGCACCCAGTGCTGGCGAGAAAACCACAGGCTTTCGACCCTAGATCCTCCATCAAAGCGCTGGAAGGACTGCTTCTTGGCGTACAGAGGCGAAGGAGCAGCTTTCGTTCAGTCCCGCTCTCACCTCAGCGCCGGCGGTATGAAGTCGACCCGCGAGACTCACGAGGCAGTCGCTCGACGCTCTAGGGCTTTCGTCCGCGAACTTGTTGAAGTTGTCGAAACATGGACCTTTAGGGGCACCTCCAGAAGCCATGGAGCATCTCTGCAGTGCTTCACCAGGGCATGTTGAAGTTCACTGACGTGCTGTGAGGGGTCTCCAAGACCTGCCCTTGCTCTACAGAAGTCATGCGGTGAGACCCTGCTTGCATATGTGCTTGTTGGAGCGATGGTGACTACGGGCGAACTGGTGGGTGATGACGGGGACTTAGAGAACATGCTCACCGCTCTCGCGATACTGATTTTTGATGTTGCTCTACTAGGCATGTTCTTGAGACACTCTGTGATAAGAGCAGCTCGACAGCTCTCGACGGAAGCATAGCCTGATAGCCTGGACCCACAGCACAATCAGCACCGGTTCCCTAACAGCGTCAATAAAAGCAGCGTCGTTACTCGTACGAGACGCCCTCCTCGAACCCTACAATCGCCACCTCTCACACTCACATCACCACACAACCCGACATCCTCGGCGGCGGCAAATGTCTCCCCTGCAGCAGGAAAGCCCTCTCATTCCGCTCATGAGCCTTCTGCTGCCTCTCCAACATCTCCGGATCCTTCGCCGACCTTCTCGTCTCCGCCCAGTCGACATCGCAGAACGTGACAATCAGCCGTGGGATCTTCGCAGCTTCAGAAGAAGACGACGATGCCTCACCACCGGCCTTGTGGAGCTTCGTCGTCTTCTTCTTCTGCAACTTCTCCGAAGACGTCTCCGGCCTCGGCACGTTCAATATGATAGGTTTCAAAGCATCCCAATTCTGCTGATTGAGATAGATGCCGTTCGCAGCTTCGCGGCTATTCTCGGAGTCTGAGAATGAAGACGGGGTTTCGATGAGGAAGGTCGACCAGATGAACGCGATGCGATCCGCGGAGATGGAGCGTGTTTCGAGATAGCGTTGTTTGATCTTGGACTGGAAGTCGAGGAATGTGCTGCTGCTTGGGAGGAGGATTGTTGTGGGTTTGCAGTCGGTGGATTCGCCGCTAAAGGTGAGCCAAACGGCGTGTGTGTCTCCTTCCTTTTCTAAGGGGATGGCATCTTTTTGGTCCAGTGCGTCCGCGTATTTGGGGGGTTGCTCGTCGGTCCCCATGGGTAAGTAAGAGTTCGCGCAGACCCACTGATACTGGATCTTCTAGAGAGCAAGGCAGAGAGCATGCAAGCTGAAGACCATCTTGGCAGGACGGGCGGCCTCTTTTCTGTGCGGCTGCACTGCTCAGCCACTCTGCCTGCCACTGAGGCACAAAGTACCGCAGCCAACATACGCTTTCTTCATTCGACTGGCTCGACCTTCGTCGCTGGCGTTGCCGAGAACCGATATTAGTCGGGCTGCCTCCGCGGGCAGATAGAAGCAGACGTGACGACGAGAACCTGTGCGATATACAACGCATTTGACATACAGACTCTTCCTACTTGTCCTCTACCGCCTCCCCCATCTGCGCCAAAACTTCCACCAACCGTCACCCTGCTCATTCTTCCGGCCACTTCGTCCCCTACTGCCCACCCGCCACCAGAACAACGGAATGCCCACGGCAATAAACGCGAACACGATCAACGCTTGAAATGGCTTCGCGAATATTGCCCTGCTTAGCAAGAACAAGCTGACGCAGCAGAAAATTATGGGTGTGATAAGCCAACATTTGTATGGTCGCTCCAGCTCCGGCTCCTTCACCCTCAACACTATCAGTCCGACCACGGGGGCAAAGTAGAACAAGTACGAGGCCACTCCGTAGAAAGTCGTGAGCGTCGTGAAGTCTCCAATGATAACGTACACGGCCGTGAGTAAGGCGTTGAGGGCCATGGCGTAGATTGGGGTGTAGAAGAAGCCCTGTTCGTCGGCAATGAAGCCTGCAAATCTTCGCGCTTTTTGGCCCCGCCGTGGAAGTCGCATGCGCTGGGACGAGTCCGAGAGACCAACGGTACCGAAGATCTCTGGCAGATATCCTTCCTTGCCAGCACTGTAGACAAGACGACCAGCAGTAAAGGTAGTAGCGTTCAGACTACCGAAGCAAGATCCAGAGACCGCAAGTGCGAGGAGCAGCGAACCAACAGGGCCCAAGACGATGTTCCCGAAAGCGACTGCGACGGTATTTGATGTGTTGAGTGTCTCTGTGGGCAAGACGAAGAAGTAGGATAGATTGGCCAGAATGTATGAGATAATCACAATGGGAAGCGCGGTGTGGATGACCTTGGGCAGGTCACGACTTGGATTCTTCATCTCTCCAACCACGAAATTTGTGTTGTCCCAGCCATCATATGCCCACAAGCCTGCATACAAGGCGACAGCCCACTGGGAGGATGACATGGACGTCCCTTCGAACCAGTTTGTGGTCTTCCAGGTTGTTGACAGAGCTTCCTTATGATATGCCATCCCACTGACTGCCACAATGATACCGGCTATGGTGATGGCGAGTAGTGCTGCAAACTTGAAGAACATGAACAAGTCGGCGCTGCGTGTGCCGAGCTTCGTAGAGACACAGTTGAGACCCGTGACAGCGATTAATCCAAGCAATGCGACTCCTTTGTTGATCCAGGGGCTGGCGTCCACGGCATCGGCTCCGATGACAGCGCGAACGAGGTATTCGCCGAAGATGATGGCTATGATGGCCGCAGATCCTGGCTTCAGCACCACGACGGTGCACCAGGTGAACAGGAAACCAGCCCACTGACCGAAGATCTTTGAAAGGTAGACTTGTGCACCACCGTTGAGGGGGATTGCTCCGCCCAATTCTGCGTAGCTCGACGCTCCTGTCCATGCCAGCATGCCCGAAACGATCCACACAATCAACGCGGCGCCCGGCGAGCCAGCATTGCTGTTCACGCTGGCAGGGGAAGAGAAGATGCCGCTGCCAATGATCAAGCCCACGACCAGCGACAGGCCATTCAAATATGTCAAGCTCTTGTTCCGTTCCAAGCTCTGACCTCCTGCATCCAGATTGGGAGTACCTGGGGTTCCCAAGGACGTATAGCCAGGACCAGAGGAAGAGAGCGGGAAGAGCGAGCTGTTGAAGTCGAATGCGCTGGAGACGGAGTACGATCTTCCACCGCGCACTGGTCGGCTCGGGGCTGGATCGCTAAAGGAGAGCTTTCTCGAGGATGGGACACCCGAGACGGACGAGTCTATGGAATCGCGGGCGTCGTTGTCGTTGGAGCTGGCGAGACTGGCGAGTTCGAGGGAGTCGCGAGGAGGCCGGAGTTGGGTCGCCGGTGAACCATTTTGTGTCATCGGCGCATAGTGCGAAGGAGGCATGCTATGTGCATGGGATGGACTGCAACGTTATGGATCCGCCATGCATCGTTCCGTTCGAATCTCGACTATGCAGTGGTGAAAGTAGGGAAGAGGGAACTCCTGCTCCTGTCGAGTTGTTTGCGCGCCAAGAGCCAATGACATCAAGCCGGATTTGGACAACAAAACGACGGGGATCGACGACTTCACCTCCTATTGATACCAACTTCTCACTTCTCTTACCAAAACACCGAATTGTTGAAACCTCTCTTTTGGTACCGTTAATCGTGCGAGAACACATGATCGCTTCGCAGCTGATGCTATAGACCACGGCATCTTCTGATGGATGGGCCACGTGGGAACTACTGAGCTTGAGACGATACCAGCGGGTAGTTTGTCCATCACGTTTGATCTCCATGAGCCAATCCGGTCTATTTACACAGCACAGGCTTGGCCTCAATAGTCGCCGTTCTCTCTTCAATCGACGTTGGCACTCTTCCATCCAAGTTCCGCATCAACGCTTGTTGCATGGCTTCGGCTTGTCCTTCCATCCCACCTTGAGTGGCCGACTTGACATGCTATTCGTGGTAAGGGCAGCAACGTCATATGAAGTCTGCATCTGAAGAGTCGGTCGAAGGGACGTTACGCCTCCAGCATGAAGACTTCCAACAGGCGTGAAATATTTGCCCTTGGTGGCGAAGCTTGGACTGTGTCAGTGGAGGCGATGAGCAAGGATACGATAGACCACCTACCGTGACGAGATTCGTTTCAATGTTTCTTTGTCGTTGGCCCGACGGTACTGCTTGAGGGCTGTGTGGCGATTCTGAGCAGCCTCAAGCTTTTGGCGAAGCTGATTACCATGCTCGATCTCCGTCTTGAGTTCGCACGCAGTGCAGAAGCAGGTCACCTCTTCTGCCTTTGGACGTAAAGTTTTGCCCAGGACAATTCGTGAAGCCTCCATGTCTTCGTCTTGGAGACTATCTGTCCGACACTCTTGTGAGATCTCCTCACGGACACGTTTGATATCCTTTAAGAGCTGGTCACAGTCTGCGGCTAGGGCGAGGTTGTGTGCTTTGAGCTCGACGAGCTGGTCATGGATACCCCATGAGCGCCAATCTGATGGACATCGTATGGAATCGCGCTCACAATGGCGGCCGATGCAGTTGATGGTTGTTGGCTGCAGTCGCTGGCGCTTTATCGCTGGTTTTATGTTGTATGCGAAACCAGTAGTAGGGTCCACCGGGATGCCTGCTGCAACTTTGGCCCATGACACAGGCTGCATAGTGAAGTGAGTGCCCCGCAGGTAGTGGTATCAGCGTTGGAAGATGATGAGGAGTGAGCGTGCGTCCATGGCAGCGTTTGTCCGGGACACGAAAGCGGAAGGCGCGCGTTTCAATATCATGGTGTTTCATGTCATGCCACATACACGTGCGACTCTCACTTCACACACTTCGTGTCGAATCTTTGAGTCTTCAGTGTTGGGCGTCAACTGGTGTCGTTCGAAGCAGCTTCGTGACCCACAGGGTTAGGTTAACTGTCGAGAGTCGAAGGCTGAGACGAAAGCGATCACCCTCACCGTTCCCAGCATTACAGCCCAGCACTTGCGACAGCCATACGAGCTGGCAGTGTCTCTCTAGACCTTCGCAAACGAGGCTGCCGGCAGGAAATGGTCAACGCTTACTTCTGTCTACCAGCAAGTGGACCACTGGACAGGTGGCTGGGATAGCTTCTTGATTCACCAGGAGAACGTTCGAAGTTCGTTCGGTACGTCACACTCCTCGAACAGCGCAAGATATTCGCTTGCATAGCTGGGTCGACTCGCTTGCGTTTCCTGGTCGTGCTAGGGCAACAGATCAATCGATCTTGTAACTGATCAGGGTTTCCGATGCTGTCGCGAAGGCATCTTCGCAGCTCACACATCGTCCATTGCGAGATTGTGGATGCGTGCGTCCAATAGCTAGGTACAGGCGGGTCCAGACACCCATATTCGGAGTCGAGTCTCTCGAGGTCTGTTGGTGTTGTAGGAAGAGCGGAGTTGGGAGGAGAAGTGCATGAAGTCGAGTCGGCCTTGGCGTTTCGACCTCCGACGACACGCCATCCTCGCCGCGTACGCCGCAGCACTGTGATCTCACTCACCAACAAAGGCACGCCCACGACGACAGCCTTTTCGACCTCAGCTTCGACCTCACTGACACCTCTCCGAACTGGCGCGCCTCTCATAGCCGCGGCGCCTCCGCGCGCTGTTCGCGGCCATGCACTTCCAATGCCCCAAACTCACCCCCCTGCAATCGCGACTGCTGGCTTCAGTCTGCGCACTCGCCCTGCTGGCTCTGATCTATTGGTCGCTGTCGAACCCTCACTTTGCGTATGCTGCTGAACTTGCTCACGATGGGGCTGGGAATCTGAGGCAAGGAGACGATCACAACTGGCACCGGATACGCGAGCAAGATGTGGATGATGAAGAGGTGGAGACTGTGGGCAAGAGAGAGACCAAGAGCACACAGTTTCAAGGGAACAATATCGGTACGCTCTTCGATATCTCCACTGGCGATGTGGACATCTGGGAGTATCCGAACAGATTTTTAGTCGAAGATCCTGTTGGTCTGGGGACCGGCTTTCCCAGTGAGCTCGAAGGAAAGCAAGTAGACCCTGTCAGACATCCTGAGCTACGCAGGCGTGATTTACAAGAGCGACAGACTGGTACCACCGTCTACTTCTCTGCGAATACTTGTCGGCAGCCATTGTGGGTCGGCACCGGAACGCAGGATGGCCCTCCACCACAGCTCACTCTATACGTTTCGAATAGTGCTGGTAACAAGGATCTGGGACCAGATGGTAGCGATCAGACGGAGTATCCATTCGACGGAGGCTTTGTCAATGCGTCAGTTCCCAATGCGTCTGGTACTTGGTACGTCGCTGTATCTGCACCAGACCTTCCCACCAACTTCTCCGGCTTCTGGAATTACGAGATGGCTGTCTCGATCGACGATTTCTTTCATGGAGCAGAACCGGAAGATCCATTTCTCTACCTTGTTGACACCGACTACGACTCAGCACTTTTCGTCACTGACAACCTCACCGAGGCCAACGCATCGGACCCTGTGTACCAGAAGTGGCTCAACCTTTCGGCACCATTTGTCATGTTTGCTGTGGACCAAAATCTCAATGGTACCATGGGGATAGAGAATTCATTCTGTGGGCTGGAGACATTTGTCAAAAACAACAGCCAGATTCAAGCCTCCCAGAGCGATCTTCAAGGCAACAGTACTCATGTGCAGATGGGCATGATCACTCGCGGTCTTGGCCAGAAACCAAAGGAGCAGTTCTATGTCACGAATCTCAACAACTCCAGCCAGTATCGCGCCTTTCTTGCTATGGACGGCAATTCTACCGCCAGTGGAGATGGGGTCGTCGGTGGTGGTGGAAAGGTCTGGGGCGCCGGTGTTGACTTCACAACCAAGAGAGATGGCAACTGTCAGCTTCTCTTCAATCTGACTTTCTGCGAAGAAGTGGCCTACGCCGTCCCTGCCAATCCACAAAACGCGAACTTCTCCACCTTCGCTGACCTACAAAGTTTCTACGAAAACTACACGAGCACTTGGTACCAGCCGTTCAACTGGACCCTCGCTCAGGTACCCTGCAACACCACATCTGACGCGCAGTACTCGCTGGCGAAGAACTGCACAGATTGTGCAGCGGCGTACAAAGAATGGCTATGTGCCGTATCCATTCCCCGGTGTGAAGACTTCTCCAACACCGCTACATTCCTCCAGGCTAGGAATGTTGGGCAGCAGTTTTACAACAATGGCTCGATGCTGGACGACGTCTTTCTCAACTCGCAATACACTTCCATGCCAGATGCACCTACTATTGAGGGGAGTATTGCCTTCCAGCAGTCGTACATCTCGAGCTTCGCTACCAACCAGTCTCGGAATGCGGAGATTGACGCGACCATCAGGCCTGGTCCGTACAAGGAGGTGTTGCCCTGTGAGGATCTGTGTTATAGTCTGATGCAGAGCTGTCCAGCGTCAATGCAGTTCGCCTGTCCATACCCGGGCCGCGGACTAGAAGTGAGCTATGGGAAGAGAAGCTCGAATGGGCAGGTCACTTGCAGCTACTTGGGGGCATACTACTATCAAAACGATGCAGTACGGTTAGGTAGCTTATGGACGAAGGCGGCTGTTGCCGTAGTCGTGGCAGTAATGTTGGTATGAGGTATGAGAGATGACATATGACCCTATGATCAGTCGACAGTCACATGTTCGAGACAGTACGCGTTAGTCGTCGAGTGAGCGGTACTTCTTGCTTCACTCTCCGGCGCCGTGCCGGCAGTGGACATCAGAGTGAAGCGAGCTTGTCGCCCATAAGGGCACGATTTGGTGGCAGATTTGGACATTGTCTATTCACTTGAGCAGCAGCCGTGTTCCTACTGTCACAGCAATGGAGCTCTTGCGCGGTTTCCGACGACTTACATTGTCGACACACCGTACCGCAGACAACGACATCTCAATCGACAATACACCGAACTACAAACGATAAGACACCACAATGACGACAATGGAGGATTTTCTGCGAGCCAAAGTTAAGGAACTGGAGATTAGCAAGTCTGAGCTTGAGTTCGAGCTCTTTCGCCTCAAGCACAACGGAGACGTCGAAGCCGGCCTCACGACCGAGATGAAGCAGACTCTCGAGAGCACTGTCGAAGCAGCTTCGAAGAAGGTCAGTCAGACATCCATCAACACATCGATATCTATTTGACTAACCGGTCTGTTCAGCTCCACACCCAAGACACCGTTATTGGCGATCTCAAAGGCAGGCTCGAGAACGAGATCCAGTACTCTAAGACCCTCAAGAGCACCATCGAGAACCTCAAGGCAGCAGGTAGCTACACTCAGTCGCAGCAGACGAATCGTAACAAGACCGCATCAAACAAGTTACAGACTGCGAACGAGAAGATGAAGAAGCTGCAGGAGGAGCTGGACGAGAAGAGTAGAGATGTGGTGAAGTATCGCACGAACTGGAGGCGTGCTATGGTCGACATGTAAGCTCATCGCTGTCTGTACATGAGAATACTAAGCTAACTTTAGTCTACAGCGACATCTTGAAAGCGACGGGCGACACGGTAGAGGTCTCCGGACGCAAGCGCAAGTACCACGACGAGATCCAGCCGATGCGCAAGAAGCAGTTCGTCAAGCCGCGTTCTGGTGGCTCTGGCGATGACGACGAGGACTACCAGGATGACGAGGACGATGAGGAGCCATTGGTGAAGCGATGGCAGCTGCGCAAGACTGCGGTACCCACGGAGGGTATGGCGCGCATCAAGCTCGAAAAGCACTAAGCTGGAGCATGACACAGTATAAGGCTCGAACACAGCAGAGGATAAGATACTAATGAGGAAGGTTCACCGCCGGACCGCGAGCTGAGACCCGTGAGACAACTCAGGAAGATCAAAGTAGGAGGAGCGACGAAGCCATCAGAGAATAACACAGCACATTGCTAAGTGACCTTGACCCTCACACTAACATTCTCAACATTCGCGAACTCCTCAAGATCGCTAACATGGTCGTCGCTATTCCACTCATGACCCCAAATTTGACTGCAGCATCTCGCCAACAATGTACAGCAGACAGTGTCTACCACTTGAGGCCTTGTACACTGCTCCTATGGACTACGAGACGGGGGGTTTCAGTCGGCCTGTAAATCAACCTGTTCCAACTCTCCCTCATTGTTAACGAGCAGCTTACCGATCGATAGAAGAACTTCTGCGCCAGGAGCTCCGTGGACGCATGATTAGCAATTGTGCCAAGAGGGCCTTGCCGCTGTCCGACAAGTCTACTCCGCCTCGCGCCTGTTACACGCCTGCATCTGTGCCTCCATGGAACCTCACAGCTGCCTAGTTGTCTCTACTACGCTGAGCCCGGGCCTCTCGCCATTGAATACGCGCGAGAGGTATACACTGGCATGTACGATGCCCTGCTCTGCTCAGGTTGCGGCGGTATTTCACCGGCTACACGCTATTAGGGTTGCATCACAGATTCTTCCAGCATGCGAGTTGGTCATCATCGTGAGGCATCAACTGTGTATAAAGAGCGGTTGCAAAGAGCTGGCTTTGATGTGAGACAGACACAAATTCGTGAAGTTGCTCTTCGTTTCCAAGCAGAATTTAGACACTGGATATCTTGAACGACACTCGATACGAGACGACACTCCAAGACCTGCACGATATTCACCATGACTACGGAACAGCACAACATCACTCTGTATTGTGAGGGTACTCCAAATCCTCTAAAGATCTCCATAGCTCTTGAGGAGCTTGGGTTGAAGTACAATGTACGTCCGCACCTGAATCTCTATAATTCTCTCCTAGGACTATGCAGCAGGAGGTACCGACACTACCATGAATAGGTGCATCCGATCATGCTGTTTGAGCATGAGCAGAAGGAGCCATGGTATCTTGAAATCAATCCAAATGGACGTATACCAGCTATAGTCGATAAGATCGGAGGCCAGCAGGTGAAGATCTGGGAAAGTGGTGCAATTCTGCAATATCTCGTGGACACATACGACAAAGACCACGCCATCTCATTTCCTCGAGGTACGCAGCTGCACTGGGAGATGACAAGCTGGGTACGAAGTGCACATTCGTCTGCGGGTATGTTGTACTGACATGCTCTCCAGCTGTTCTGGCAGATGAGCGGCCTTGGTCCTATGCAAGGCCAGGCAAACCACTTTGAAAGTATGTTGACGACAACCTCGAAGGCTTGACAGTAGCTCCTTGACTAAATTCATCACAGTGTCTGCTTTTGGCGACTACCCGTACGCATTGAATCGCTACGTCAACGAAACACGGCGTCTCTACCGCACTATGGACAAAGCACTAGCTAAGAACCCGTCTGGTTTCCTCGTGGGGGACCATCTTAGCATCGCTGACATTGCTATCTGGCCGTGGACTACTGCGTACAGTATGTACAACGAGTGAATCCTTTCAGTACTTGCGTGCAGCCAAGACTGACTTCGTCCAGAATACAGCGGTCTCTCGCAAATCGACGAGTTCCCTCATGTGAAGGAATGGATGTATCGACTCCTAGCACGACCAGGATTCGAAAGGGGTCGCAATGTACCGAGCCCTCACATCTACCTACAGCTTAATAAGCTGCCTGATGAGGAGCTGAAGAAGATTGGGAAAGAGCGATCAGGCTGGATCCAGGACGCTATGAAGCGCGATGCTGAGTAATGACGGATCGAATGCAATAGTTGTGCGGTAAGCATCCGGGCTGTAGCTGATATCGTCCGTCCAGCTTCGACCGACCAGTCAATGTTGCTTCATGTCTCACTAGACGCAGTTCACCTAAACGAAGTCAACATGGGCATCGTTCTAGCTGTCACCTCTTTTAGGACCTTCGTCGACTGAAACCGTTCTTGGGCTCTGTCCAATCGCCCTCAACCGCGTGCTCAAATCGCCCTGCGCAGATGAGCTCGCAGTGGCTGTTCTTTGGTGCCTTCCTCATTGGGCGTAAATTAGCGCTACGGGCGAACTTCGGTTTAACATGTGAACGTCCGCGTTTGCTGAACCTGAGCTGCTTCCAGCTGCTTCCACCTCACAACCTTCCACCTCTTCTTCCTTGATCCGACTTCTCACTTGCACCACCTCTGTCACAAACAACAACTCGGCAGCACACCATGTCGACGCCAACTCCCTCGCTGGAGTGCACCACTATCCACTGCGGCCATTGCGGTGCCGCTGCCACACAGCAGTGCGCAGGATGTCGTAACATTAAGTACTGCGATCGCGACTGTCAGAAGAAGGACTGGTAGGTAAAGAGTATATCCACGTCGTTAGAAATCTAGACTGACATTTCTCTTCCCAGGAAACTCCACAAGCACCTTTGCAAATCCTTCGCAGACTTCGCTACCCCTCCAGGCCCAGATCTTCGACGTGTCATCATGCTGCCAGCCGACTCAAATACGCCGCACTTCGCATGGATGGTCACGTCTAGGCAGAAGCTCTACGACTACCATCCAGGCCCAAAAGACTTCGATACAGACCTTCAGGTCCCTGTCTACGACAAAGGGCTGTATGGTGAGATTTCCGCCTGGGGCGACGTCTTTGGGCAGCACGCATCGGCGGATCACGCCTTCAACGTGGTCTTGGGTACTCGCTGTAACGGTGAGCTCCTTGATCACAGCATCGGCATGCTCTGCCGCAGCGACAAGCCCTTGCACGTCAATCAGTGCCTGGACAAGCTGACCTCCGGTCACGCCAAGGAGATGGGCATCCACGGACGCGGTGACAAGGCGATCTTTGCTATGTCAAAGGTCAAGGACTCAGGTTACGTCCGCGATGTCGATTGCTCTGATCTGACGCTCGCCATTAAGGGCTGGGTTCACTACGCTAAGGAGTCTCGTGCGAACAAGGAAGCAATGAAGAAGATGAATCTTCCTTTCGTGGATATGGAGGCGATCATGGCGGAGATGTATGGATGGGATGAGGCCAACGCACATGCAGATGCGAAGCCGCAGGAGCCAACTAGCGGGGTCTGAACAGTGGAAGTCAAGAAGCAGTGTCTCTTCACACCATATGCGTCCTCTTTGCGACATTTGATGCACCAGGGCACGTCGGCTCTGAGCTTGCAGCTTTCCACGACGTTGGAGACCCGACTCAGGAAGATCGAGCGTGCGACTTGAACGTGTGTGGTTCTACCACGAGAAACCACAGGTACATAGCCCACAACGGCATTTGGATCACGTATTCTCGGACTTTGTTGATACCTGTCACTTCTTTGTCAAGACTGTCCTACTTGGCAACAGTTCCGAATCATCTGGTCACACTCCAGGAATCGCCAAAGCCTTCAAGCCCTCTTCTTCCGTGATGTCCCTTCCTAGCAACCACCCCATACCTGTCATAACATCCCTGTATCCTTGCTTGCTGATCTCTAGCCCATTATACATCGACCAGTGACCGTGAGGGCAGCCTGGATAGAGATTGATCCTCGTCTGGACGCCAGCCTCCTTCAGCATCTCCTCGTAGATGAGTCCATCGTCACGAAGAGGATCCATACCACACACCTGGATAAAGGCAGGAGGAAGTGCCGAAAGCGGCGCCTTCGAAAGAGTAGGACAACGAAGATACGACGTGCTGTCCCAGTTTGCGAACTTCCTGATTGCCTCCAGTGCTGCCTCATTCAAGATGTGTGCATTTGCGTTTTGTTCGCGAGAGATGAAGTACGACTTGTATTCTTCGGGAACGTTCTCGGCCTCAAAGATCGAAGGGATCGACAGCCATTGCCCGGTAATGGGATACGCCAGCTTCTCCTCTTGCGCCATGCGAGTGACGACAGCTGCACAGTTTGCACCAGCTGAGACACCTCCTACAATGAAAGCTTTGGTAGGATCGGCTTTGAGCTCGCTAGCATGCTCTGCTACCCATTTTACTCCGTCGAAGGAGTCCAGCTGCTGAGCTGGCCACGGATGCTGAGGTGCGAGGCGGTACTTGAGACTGACGACAACAGCACCGAATGCCCGTGTAAGACCTCGAGCGTAGGGTGTCATCTGCTCTTCGGTCCCGGCACAGAACCCACCACCGAAGAGCAAGACAATAAGCGGACTTCCATCAGCAGTCGAAGGTCTGGCGACTTTGCCTCTGCCTGGGCTTCCATCTCGCAGTCCGAAATCAACGTAATACTCCGTCAAGGACTCTTCCAGCTTAGGCAGGGCTTCATTCGTGAGTCTCTCCCTTGTCGCTACCATGTGTTGAATCGCAGTAGTATTCTCCCAATCTATCTTCGGGGATGGCACGCCTTCGAGGAGCTGATCCGCATGTCAGACAACAGCTGACAGAGTTACGGATATTTCCTACCTTTGCGAGTGATGGGTCTATTCTCGACGCCTGCTCCAATTCCTGCGGTGAGAGCAACATTGTGCTGAAGATATGTCGATTAGAGATGTGGAAGTCTAGCGCACATGAGATGATGATATGGTTGAGACAAGTGTAGAAGTGGAGCAATCTTTATACTTTGATTCGTGTTCGTATTCTCAGATTCGGCTCCGAAGTGACTCACGATGAAGCCGGAATGATGAACAGCTTTTCAATGTTGTGCAACGATGTCCACTATGCTCGTATCAAGCCTTTCGTACTGCTTGCGCCTCCGCGGTCTCTCCGATGCGACTGCATCACTAACTTCCTATTCGAGTGATTCGAATTGGTAAATGCGAGAAAGTGCGATCCAATCGGTGTGAGAGTCGCGCAAGGCGGCTTTCGTACTCGCACACAGCATCGCTTGAGGTATCAACGAGAGTTCGAATGGCCGGTCACACTGGGTGAGCCAGCCGGAGGACAGAGAAACGTATCGACTCGAACGAAAGCTGCAATTACAGGTTATTTTGGACTGGAGAAATCGAGGCTGAGTTCGAATGCGTTCTCCTGACCGAACCAAATACCAGCTGAAGACTCTGGAGATGATGCTGAAGTACAGGATGGCGCAGATTGATGGGTACGTTGATTTTGGCATTGACCTCAGCAAGCCAGTAATATTCACTTACTGGTCTGTGCGATTTGTCGAAGCATGTAATTGGCTTGATGCCATCCTTGCATTTTCCGAAACGGCAAGTACTGCCAACCCTCGTTGTCTGCGGCATCGCACTGTCATCCTCAGCATATTGGCCACTTCTATGCGACATTCGAGCTGGAGGAAGAAGAAAGCATGCAGTCTAACTCTTGTGTGTCCTGTCATCTTTACATCCCATTTCGATACTGATCCTGCAAACCCATCATATCCGCCGGCTGTCCCGGTAAAATCTCATGGCTGACAAACCACCACTTGTTCTTGATCAGCCGGTACTCCAGCCTTGTCATCGCCGGCCTTGCTATCCCCACAGGCTCGCCGGTAGCCAGCGAGTGCGTGAACACCTCGGCATAATCGTGTTCCTCGCTGAGGTTCACTGTCATTGTCTGTATGTTGATCTTCCAGTCTGGGTGGTATGTCGCAAGGCTCTTCATAGAACCGATGAATGCATCTCGACCGTTAAGGCGGTCTTGTGCACCCGAAAGAGCCGAAGGCTTGGTGGTGAAGTTCGTGGCGACATTGTCCCAAAGTGGCGAGTCCCAGTCTCGATCGTTGATTGTGTTAACGAAGGCGACGGAGAGCTTTGAGATGTGGTCTTTGAGACTGGTAAGACCCCTGGTGTCGGTCATCGTAGAGTCATGTGTGGTCACCTGCAGCCTGGTGTTTAGCAGAAGTTTGGTCAACCATGAGGTGAAGCCGGGTGGTTCGAGGACTCATCAAGAGTTTCAGAAATGCGGCATTGGTTTCTTTTGTACTTTGGGCTCGAGGCGTCATGAGAGGAGCTATGACTCTGGTCATGCGAACGGTACCTGGATCTAATGCACGAAGCATCAAGCCGCCAAACTCTATGAACTCGCTGGAGCCTCAGGCCACTAACAATTAGTATATTGCCTTCACAACATGGGAGGGCATGGCAAAATTCTCCATAGGGCAGAGACAGGTATGGCTGACAGGAAAAGACAGTGGTTACCATCTAGAGCAAAGTGCGGCCGTATCAAAGCAAGGCCGGTAGACAAGTGCTGAGTTATGCTGCGTTTCAGCCACAAAAATATGGCTTGAGGACTTATTCAGCAGATGACCAAGTCCTGCCAAGAGATTGGATCACCTTCCCGATATGAGCAATCTTCTTCTCGAGAAGCGAGAGGGGTTAGATTGGTCGAATCAAGCAGTCGATTGGTCGAGTTCGTGATCTCTGTTCGCACAAAGTCGAAGCTGCCCTGTGGCAGTAGAATAAAGGTTCTCCGGCTCCGAATCCTCTCGCAGGAACAAGCCTTGATCCGCCAGGAAGCAGGCCCCCATCGAAGCCTTGTGAGCTGAAGGAGCAATCTTAAGTTGCAGGCCTCGGGTAATCTTGCTCGACAGAGAGGACACATCCACCATAATAGCTGCTGCTCATGTGAGCCGTATCGTGTGCTATCCTTTCTCCGCATCCCTCGAAACGCAAGGCAGCTCTGGGCATCTTGTGCGACTACTGAGCATGTCCTCCCTAGCAAGTGCTTGGGTTTCGCATAGCCCTATACGTGAGAACTCTCCGCTATCCTCGGCCTCCAATCGAAGCAAAAGCCCGAGTAAACTGTAAGAGTCATCAACTATTTCCATAAGTGCAGTGCAATGCAACGGATCGACTCATGCGTTGGGTGGCGGTGCGCAGAGGTATCGTGCTCTTTTGCTGGCCAGTTTGCACGGACGGATAGCCCTTCAAATCGCATCATTCATCCCAAAGAAGTCTCCAAAGGGCAGGTCAGCCTGAGCCTGACCAGACTCATCCCATCCCAGCTGCCACCAATCGTTGGCTCCTTCCGCCCAGAGGAAGTTCATTGGTTGTTGATTCACGTCGGTAGATTGCGCAGCAGCGAGCATGGCCAGGTCGTCCGCTAGCGTGCGGCTGTACATTGGAGCGACCGGAGAGATGGTCTGCGGTGCACTGGACAAATTCGTGGGCAGCACTCCTCCATCCTGGAACATTTCGGCGATAGGTTCTGAACTCATTGCGCTCTCCAGTTCTTGAGCTGCCGGAGATCCATCGTCGACGTTCACGTTCCGCTCTAATTTTCGTAGACCGTATTGCAGGACCGAGTCCTCCAAAGGCTCCGCAAGACGGCCAGCATCTCGAGCTCCTGCGACGTGGTCTAAGTCAGATGTCACTGTAGGGTGATCGCCGTTGGTCTTAGACTTCTGCGCTTCGTACAAGATCTGGACTCGAGCCCAAAGTCGCTGCAAGATCTTCCAAAACGGCTTCATGGCTCGGAGCATCTTCAAGCTGAGCATAAGATTCCTTCTTGCTGCTCCACCCAGATGGCGATCCTTGTCAAGTACTGTCATGTGGATCGAAGCCGACACGTACATACAATATCCAAAGAACGGTGCAATTTGTGTTGGGTCCCATTCTAGGGCAAGGAGATCGGCACCGAGTTGTGACAACGACTGAGCAGAGCTGAGTGCGATTTCAGCGCTGACTCGCACGGCCTCGATTGGGACTGCTTCTGAGAGGCCAACACCGCTGAAGTGTGGGACTAGCGAGGCGTGGAGGACAAGCCGGGATTGGTTGTAGACAGCATGCATCAGAGCATACAGTGTATGGTGCTTCATGACGAGCTGTTCGTACAAATTCCTCTTGCAGTAAGACAGCGAGGGCGGAAGGTTAGAGTACCATGATGACAGCTCGTTTTGTAAGGCGTAGATCGTTGTGAGTTGCTCTTTAGCCGGTGACGTCTTTCTCGTCTCAATGTTGTCTCGTATGCGGCCCCTAGATACGTCAGTCACGACGAGATGCACACCCAGAACGATCCTTACCACAGTTGTATTACCCTCAAGGCTTCAGCTAATGCATTCGGTGTGGCTGCACGGCTGCTTGAAGGCATAGCCAAAGTAGTGGCCGGCTCCTCGATACCATTATGGTAAGCGTACTCACTTACTGGCAAGGGCAAGTTAAGAGCTCGAATGTCGGAAGAACTGCCGACAATGTAGTGGTCCGAGTTGATGACATTAGTGACCCAGCCAGCCCAGAAGCACCGTCGAACAGTCTCGGCATCCTGCCATCTGGGCGTATTCTTGAAGTTCACTCCAGTCGTGGGATCGAACAAGATTGTTCTAATAGCGCGGTAGGCAATGCCCGAGAACATGGAGTTCCGGCGAGAGTCTCCTTGTGAGAACCAGTACAATACAAGGACCTGGCATGTCTGGGCGCCGGCTAACGTTGGTTGATCGATTGTCATCAAGGCTTCGCGGCCGGCACGCAGAGACCACTGTGTGCCCGCCTGCTTGAGATCACCCAGCGGTCTGAGCTCGACGGCGTGCTTGCGGCCAAGGACGGAGTCGGTCGAGAGGAAGCTATCTTGTGTAAGCAGAAGATGAAGGAGCAAAGATGACTGCACTGCCTACTTTGTCGCAAGAGCACACGTCGCCAACAACGAATGCTGCGGCAGACGTCCCGCTGCCCACTCACGTTCGAAAGTCGGCCGATGGAAGATGAGGACTGAATTGAACACGCAGGTGAAGTACGTGTCCAACAGCAGCTTCTGAAGATGCGTCGGCAGCGGATGATCGTCCAGTGACATAGCAGCGTCTGCGAATGCCGGGGCCAAAGGCACGCCTGGACTGGGATCCCTCCAAGCAGTTCGGCCCGATGCTTCTCTGGCTGTTATTTCAGGATCCAAGGCCTCGCTCTCTGCCTTTCGCTTTCTTGACACTCTTCGTGCTGCTGCTAATTGTTTCCGGTCGGGTGGCTCTGGATAGCCACACTGTGCGTTCAACCTCGTGCACCTGTCGCATTTCGGCTGTTCTCGAGAGCATCTCAGCTGCGCGTGAGGAAAAGCATCAGTTTCCTCATCCGCCTGAACAGCATCGTCGACATGCGTACCTTCTGATCGCGACAGCGTCGGCACGCAGTCGCTGCAAGCGAAGCCATGCTCACCGGCGAGCCACTCAGCAGCCTCGTCAGAGCCTCATATCTGGTCTTTCCACCGGCAAAGACTCTCGTCTGTCCTCATACAGATGCGGAGGCGAGCGGGTGCACCGAAGGAATGCTTATGTCATGGTGGAAGAGGATGTGTAAGACGACAGCCGTGGAGATTGTCGGCTTGGGTGAAAGCTTTCGGAAACCCCGATGGAGGCAGCCATGGAATCCTGATCCCGAATCTTTCTCACGGGCCAGTCAGCACAACAAATATAGTAAGTAGCCTTGCTGGCTCACCATGATCTTCCTTAGATGAAAACCTTGATTCGACGGACACCGGTCTGTATCTGAATACACCAGGTCGCTACGTCTCCCTTGGATCGTAAACCACGACCGGCATATCATACGCCTTCTCCGGCACAAAATCGATCCTGATCATCTTTAGAAGCTTACACCCGTGTCTCAGGTAGAACTTGTACCCAGCCAGACTGCTCTCAATAACAGCCGGCAGCTTCACCTCATCCGCAACGTCCAAACCCCACTGCATCAACCTATGTCCAATGCCATGCCCTTTTTGCCACTCCGGCTTGACCATCAGGAATTGAAGGTGCAGATTGCTGTCGAGCGATGTAATGCCGTCATAGGCACCATCTAATCGATGCCACGCTTGCTGAAAGAGAGCATAGTCGAAAACCGTGTTCCGTACATATCGATGATAGAGCAGCTCGACGTCGACTAGCTTTTGCTCTACAGCATTCAGCCATCCTTGTCGTTCCCGACTCCATGCTGCTCGAATCGGATTATCGTCTCCTTGCGCATCCCACGCTGAGAATCCAATGACTTCTGCGTTCTGGCCTTTCACACCGACGTCGAGCTTCTCGGCGACCATCATGCGAACGCTGGGTCTGACAAAGAACATCCGCACTCGGGCCAGGACGAAAAGATAGAACTCTCCCTGCTTTTCTGCTCGGGCGGGGCAGAAGTGATCGTGGAATTCGAAGTCTAGGAAGTTGATCATCAGGATTCTTGCGATTGCTGGGATGTCGGCCCTGGTTGCCCAACGGCAGTAGATCTCGTGTGTTGGTACGATGTCATTGAGCAGGTCGGATGTCCTGGTTTCTGGACGAAGTGTCATGACTGGGGAATAGTCTTGAGGCTCGTCGTTGTTGTCAACGATGTTGATGTTCAACAGAACCAGAAGGCATTGGAGAACCGATGAGTCTTGCCCGTGCTCGGCAAGAGCTGCCACTTTCGGTCCAGAGATGAGCCGACGACTAGGCTATATTTTGACTCCAGGCATCATCAGTCGCACAGATTTCCTGGAATGGATGTCAAAGACGAACCTCGACACAGCTCCCGATCGCCAGCAGTCCACGCCCTTTTAAAGTGCATTATCGTAAGACCGAAAGCCATATGACACGCAAAAACGGGGCATTATATCCCCGCGTTGAAGAACCTTCAAAACATCAAACGAGCGTCAACCTCCAAACCTTCCCATCCGAAGTCGATTGCTTGCGAGGCGAATGCGAAGTTGTTACCGGAGGCGTGGGATTATTGGACGCCGAATCCTGCTCAACGATCGTTTCCCTTCTCGTTGACTCAAGTTGAATGAGGCGAAGGCAGTAGAAACACTGTACAGGATAGCCTGCAGCATAGTACGTCACGCACACGTCTCCCGAAGATGCAAGTTCTCGCGAGATGCTGGGTCCGCGCACAATCCTTCTGTAGGACTCACCTCGTTGTCAGCAAGGAAGCGTGGGATTGCAGCTCAGCTGTAGGATGGTAGACGAAATCGCAAAGAACAGCTTACAACTTTCCCAGCTCGAATACCGCCAGAAGCGACTTCATCTTCTACGACATGGGAGCATCCGAGCTGCTAGACCATTTCTTCGAACAGCAGCTTTCTCACATACGCTATGTCACCCCATCGTCACCCGACTACCCCGAGCTGCGATCGACGTGGTATGGGTGCGAAGGTGCTGTACCCCTTGGCATCGCACGCCCTTTGCACGCTAAAGATGTTGCCGCCATTGTATCTTTTACAACCTCCAATGACATACCATTTACGGTGAGATCGGGTGGACACGATAGCTGGTCCCGAGGCTTTGCAGCTGACGCTTTGACCATCGATATGCGCGATATCAACTACGTTCATATCGATGCCTACAATACTTCGGCGAAGATAGGAGGGGGCGTACTGCAGGGAAAGGTCGCACAAGTACTGGCCGCGGAACAACACACCACTTCACTTGGTAGTGTTCCATCTATCGGCTATGTTGGGTGGGCGGTCTGTGGCGGGTATGGACGTTTCTCTGGTTCATATGGCATGGGCCTTGATCAGATTTTGGGAGCAAAGCTGGTGGATCAACATGGGAAGATCGTCGATGCAGACGCCAAGATGCTCCGGATCATTCGAGGGGGAGGAGGAATGCTAGGGGTGATCGTAGAATTGACGATCAAGATGTACCATCTAGAGAAGGTGATGCAGCAGACTAATAAGGAGCGACTGGGACTAACTCCTTTCTCAGATCTTAGCTGGCCGCATTGCGTTTGAGTCCAGCGACTTGACCACAACGATAAAGGGATTCGTAGCTGGCTACAGAGCTTTGGAAAAGGAGGGATTTCCAGCTCCTTTGCATCTGTTGCCAGTGGTTGTCAACACTCCATTTGGCAAGCTCTTCAGCATCGCTTTCACATGGAGCTCGCCCGACTTTGCGACCGGCCGCAACTTCATGGATCGTGTTGCTTCCTTCGGTCCTGTCATTGCGAACACAGTCATCGAGACCAACATTCCAGACTGGATGGAGACGTCTACGAAGGGCTTACCGGAGCGTATGGCGGGTATATATAACCAGAAAGCCTGTCGCGTGTACGAGCTTACCGAAGAGGTTGCGGAAGTCATCGCAGCAGCTGCTCAAAAGATGCCAAACGATCCAGCGACGCTGACTGGCATTCATACACTTCGCCATGCAGAAGAGCCTGTTCAAGATTCCGTGTTCAGGATACGACGACCGCACTTCCTCATCGAAGCGATTCCTACAGTGTCAGATCCAGAGCCTGATAAGATCGAGGAAGGGAGGAAGTGGTGCCAGGAGTACATGGATGCTCTGAAGCGAATGGATCCTCGCAATCTTGAGCCAGCACAGTACTTCACCCACACGTCTCCTGAGGACGCAAACTTTCCTGAGATGTACGGCGAGCACTGGGATGCGATGGTCGCAGCAAAGAAGAAGCATGACCCGAACAACGTTTTCCGATCTGGTCCCACGTTCACTGATCTGGAAATGCAAAAAGGGGAAGCTCGATGGTGGGACAGCACGTTGCAATTATTCACGAGGAAGAGCTAACGACCGATACGAGAACAGATTGTCACTTACGAGGTACAGCGTACAATTTGACTGGGGCCCTTACAGTATGAGACAAAGGAGAAAAAGGCTTCCAGCCAAGAGATCATTCAATTTGTTCATCTTACCTAAATGCAAACGCCATACGCCTTATGTTCATTCGAGATGTCATTCTATAGTTGAAAAGATCAGACCCCGCCTGTGGTGAAAGCTCCTAACTCCAAGTCATGCGCTTGTTCTTGGTGGCCATTACCGGATAGGGTCCAGTCATCGTGGACGAAGTGGCCTTCTCCACACCCGTTGGGTTGTTCGCTGTGAACGGTGACTGGAACAGACCGCCGAGAATGTCGGAGAATGTCTGAGAGGCTGGCCGAGGACTAGGGTCATTGTTTCTCTTCTTGCTCAAAGACAATGGGCGGGACTTGCGTACGGCTCCAGTGATCGTAGGCCACTTGGTCTGAGGTGCATCAGGAGCGATCGAGCCGGTCGGCTGGAGGACGTCTCTGACAGTCCATACAGAGTCATCTCCGGCATTCCAGCTTGGTCGACGGATCAAGCTTGAGCCTGAACGCCGGTCAGTCGGAGTGATGGCAGTCGAGGGCCCCGTGCAGCGTAGGTCATCCGTCGACATGTTCTCAGGGATGACATACAGCGACGTCGACGAGCTGGAGGTGGTCAACATGCTCGACGTGCTATCACGACCTCGATAGTAACGAGGACGCGACATGTTGAGGGATGACACGATGGTTGAGTGTATGTCTCTCTTGAGGGTGAGTCTCTCTCCCGTAAGTGGTCGAGCGTTGGAAGCCTTGTCTGACGCAGTGTCGAAACCAGTTCAACAAAGCACCGAAGACTAAGTTGAGGCTAGAACGGTTGGAAGGGCTGGAGACTGCTGAATGCCATATGAGCAGATACATATATGGGGGAGGCCCCAACAGCCCTGGGATCAATTAACAATGGCATAGAGAGTGAGCATCCAAGCCTGGACAATGGAACGACAAAGAACCCCATCTCGGCGGGAGAAGCGTCTTTGTTTGCACCAGCCGGCTCCTTTGTTCGGACGAGGTTCAACTCCAGCTTCACAATCGTAGGCATGAGAGCAATGTCGGTTCTTTCCGCATTGAGTGTTACGAAAAACATCTTCCTCTTCAATAATACCGGCATCAAGATGATCGCAGCACTGAAGAAGCGATTCAAGCGATCGCGACCTTGGCGAAAGTCATGACAAACGACAAGAGCGCATTGAGCATGAGGATGAGCAGAGCGAAGGGCTGTGCAAGGTTGATGCTGAAATGGGTCGAGACTGTGTTGGTATGAGTGTGAGACGTCTTGCAATCGAGACGCGACCCCCACCCCACACGCACCCCCCGCATAGCCGTGACATCACTTTGGAGGTCCAAGCTCCAGGCAAACATTCACTCGCGCGAGCTCCTTCCCTCTTCAAGATTACATGTGACTGGGCCGTACGTACTAGATCTCCGCTCCTTCGTCGCTCTCATCTTCCTCCTCGTTCATCACCATCGCATGCCACTCTTCTCACGATTGACCCTCAAAATGGCCTCCACCATACCACTCTCCGAGATTCCCACGCTCACGCTCCTCTACAAGCTCAACAAACTCACACCCTCCACGAGCCCTGACCCAAGCGCAGCTTCCCGCTTCAACGACAAGATCTCCCTCATCCGCACCGATATAACCAAACTAGAAACCGATGCCATCGTGAACGCCGCCAACGAATCCCTCCTCGGCGGCGGCGGCGTCGACGGTGCAATTCACCGCGCCGCGGGGCCGGACCTTCTTGATGAGTGCCGGGAACTCGACGGCTGCGACACAGGAGATGCCAAGATTACAGATGCCTACGAGCTGCCGTGTAAGAAAGTGATACATGCCGTGGGACCAGTGTATTGGACGAGCAAGAAGTATGGCATGCATGAGAAGTTGCTGCAGAGCTGCTATACGAAGAGCTTGGAGTTGGCGGTGGAGAATGGGTGTGAGAGCCTGGCGTTTAGTGCGTTGAGCACGGGAGTCTATGGCTATCCTAGTGGGGAGGCGGCGGATGCGGCGATTCGGGCTGTGAAGGTTAGTGACAGGGCGATTGCGCCAATGGGATAACAGGAGCTGACTTGTGTGTAGGGATGGCTGGACGAGGATGAGGAGCGGGCGAAGAAGATCGAGAGGGTTGTGTTTTGCCAGTTCATGGCGAAGGACGAGAGGGCATATGAGCACTTCATACCGAAGTACTGCACGCCTGAAGTCGAGGAGGAGAAGGAGGAGGAGGAGACTGAGGAGAAGGCCAAGGACGAACAAGATGGAGATGAGACCGCTGAAGGCGACAAGACGAGCGAAGTCAAGGGCGCAGTTGAGCCTGAGGCCGATCTTGAGGCTGAGGCAGTCCCAGACCTGCCAGAAGTCCCTACCAAGGAGCCCACCGAGCCGGGCCAGCCTGAACCTAAGAAGCAGAAGCTGGATGATGGCAAAGATTGAGTCGGGAATCTGAAAATCGAAACGAGTGACGAGACGAATGATTTGAAATGGCTTCTAAGACCAAGCATTACCGAGAGCGTTGCATTTCTAGATACCCCTTTGCTTTTGCTTTCGAAATAAGATGCTTCTCCGGGCTGTCCAAAAGTTGAGCGTTTCATCTTCTCTTTGGAGAACTTACGACCACAGACCTTGATGCAGTTGTCTCCAGGCGGACATGACTGCCAAATTGTCGCTATACAGGGCTCTTACTTCGGTTAGAAAGGGTGAATGGACAGAATGCGGACATGCCTCCCAGTATGCACCAGTTCAACATCTCAAGGGCCTGGTCGCATGAAAGTCAAACAATGTGATTGTGCTCATTACGTCGTGCTAGACTATGAAACCCCAGTGCCATTGTGGTAACGACTGTGTCAGTTGTGTATTTCCAATCAAATTCGGCCGTCTCCTCTTTAAAAAAGAAACACAAGCAACGTCCAAATCTCAAACATAAGCTCGCAAGCAACAACATTCTGGACAAAAGCAAAGTTATGATGGGGAGAGTATAGCCGCTGCCCGTTCCACCGCGAAAGCGGTAGAGCAGGTCGGTCAACCTCTGTATCGTGAAATTGGGGGATGAGGATGGTACAGGCCAGGATATTTGGCTCCGCAACCACGACGACCATACGACATGGGACGAGGGATGTCTGTGTTGTCGGGCTGAAAGGAGTGTGGGTGCAGTCGAGGCGATCCGTCTCCGACAGCACGATGGAATGGTGCTGCGGTACTTTGTATCTCCTCACGACTGATTGAATAGGGTGTGTAGGGTAAATCTGGTGGTCGGTGGTATGGACCTGGGTTGAGGATGCCCGAAGATGCCATCTTATTGTCGGGCCAAGCGTTGGCAGTGTTGTCTGCAAGGCCTGGAGGCGACTCGGCCTCGTAGGTCAGTCCTGTCATCACGCACGACGGACCGGGCTGGCCAAAGGTAGCCGGGTTGTCAAACCAGAACAAGGAAGCCATAACGCTTTGGAACTGCTCCCTGAGATGACGCAGTGAGCTTTCGTGCACCATGCCGACGCTTCCCACAGCGACGTTGCATTGAACCGTTTGAACCTGGGCATAATTGATGCGAGACATTGGGTCCAGCTTCGTTGTCTTCTCGTCTTCCACCACACGAATAGCAAACGGTTGAATTGCACCCTCGCAATTGGCTTCTCGCCCAGTGATGTAAACAGCGTCTTTGCCTGTGTGGATGACGCCGTGTTGAGACTTGTTGACACCCCGCTTGGCCACTCCCTGCCTGTCATACGTGAAAATGGGCAGTACTATGCAATACCACGGCTGTACAGCGATGACCACGAAGAAGCGATTCTTCTGATGTATCCACGAGTCGTTGTTCCTTCCCGGGATGAATTCATCCTCGTTGTACCCGGGCTTGTCGAAAGCAGTCAGGCCCACGGTCTCGGAGTACGGGAACATGAAGACTCTGCCCAAACGCCAGAAAGAAGCTTTTCTTTTGGTGTACTGGATGGTGGGCCTCGCGTCAGTCTTTGGTAGTGGCGTCCACGGCTGCAAGTGACGCAGCCTTTCGTCGATGGCCGCCATTCAGTCGGGCGATGCGTTGAGGGTTGATCTCAGCAATGATCGCAAGGGCACCACTTCGCATGCTGGCGCGCCGTTGAACGCAGGTCTCCCACAGGACTGTGGTGATGACCTGGCAATGAAGTCGTTGCAGGTGATGACAAGTATTCCTGAAAGAGAATGCAATAGATGAGAGTATATGGCAAAAGGCTGCTGCTGTGATGGGAACAAACCAAGAAATCTAGTCCCTCAGCTCGGCGCGTATTGACAGGCCAGCTTGGGCGAGAGTAGCTGGGAAGCGTGTTCGCGACACAGAGGGAAGCAGGGCGTTATGAGCAAAGCTGATGCGAACCGCCGGAAAGTGCCATATTAGTTGCCTTCTGCAAGCCACCGGAGTACTATTCGCCGCCCTGTCAAAAAGCTGTTCGCTACAGCGGCGTCGCCTCAACATTTGGCTTGCAGGGCAACGAGTCATTGACTACGCATGATCTGAGCGCCGAAGACGTACGCCGCAAAGAGAACTTCTGGCACAGAATGTGCTCCGTGCTTCATGTCTCTGACCGTCAGACGACGTCGCGCTTTCACTGCGTCTGACACCTTTGACGCTTGTCACTTTGTTGCGTCCCACTCTCCACACAACTTGAGCAGCAAGCACGCGCAAGATTCTTCACATCTCCTGTTGCCTCTGGCTTGCATTGAACATCTCATAGCACTTCAAGCCTTGCTGCCTAATTGTAGCTGTGATGCTAGAGGTATCCGTTCAAGCCCTCGACTTGCCGTCCAAGTGTCGCCCGCGTTCGTGCCTCAGGGTAGTCGTCGTCGTGATCGTCGTCGTCACCGCATTCATGGTCCTCCAGTGCCGCCAGGATAAAGAGGTCCAGATCTTGCCTGGCAATATTCTCTTCAACCAGACCCGCCATCGGCGACCGAAGACTCCGCGCTGTCTTCCGACTTGAGAGTCGGGGCGGAGTCTAACCATACTTGTGCGAACTGCTCGGAGAGAGCCTTCATAGATCGTGCATGCACAATGCCGTATCCCCTCGCTTTGACATTGTGGTAAATGGTATGGACTCTTCCAAAGTCAAGCCGGCTCGTGGGACTGAGGTAATTGACCGGAATGTCCGGCACGATGCGGATAGGCGTTCTCATCGATGCCTCCCCACGTCTTGGCAACTCGCTTGGAAGAGGTGCAGAGGGTTTACGACCTGTGTATACAATGGCGTGATCTGCTTTCACAACGCCAGGTTTCGAGACACCGCGCTGACCATACGTCGTAATCGGAAGTGCGTTGCAGTAGGTAGGCCTCTCCCGGATCACCACGAATGCTCTTACTTTGGAATACACTGTTTCCCCAAAGCTGGCTCTGCTGAAGTTGGGGTCCGTCAGTGATGAAGAGGAGCTGTCATTATCGCTTGCGGGTTCTGACCAAAGGACGTGAAAGACACGGCCAATAATGAAGAAGCGATGCTTTCGTATTCTGAACGCTGAGTAGAGGGGCTCGCCTTTACTGTCTGCCGTGCTCACCGAATTCTCTGGTGTCCTGGTGCCGTGGTGAAAGAGTGATTCGTTGGTCAGGGTGGCTCGAACGCCTGCAGGGATATTCTCTACCACTGCTTGGGACCCTTGCGGTGGATTATACGGTCGCTGGACAAGACCAGCGGTCGTCGGTCTTTCAAGTGCTCGAGTCGAGGGTTGTTGTTGTACCCCGATGCTGTACTGTGAGAATGGATCGGTCGTCAAGGTGGCTCGAACGCCTGCAGGTATGTTTTCTACTACAACTTGGGCTCCTTGCGGTGCATCGTACCGTAGCCACACTGGAGCGCTGGCTATAGAGCTCTCAAGCGCCTGGGTCGAAGGCTGTTGTTGTGGTCTAATGCCGTACTGTGGGGACGGACCGGTTATCATAGTGGCCCGAACTCCTGGAGGGACATCATCTGCAGCGACTTGAGTCTCTTGTGATAGACCGTATAGATGTCCAGCGGCTCTTTTGGTGATCGAGCTATTAGGTGCTTGAGTCGAAGGCTGCGGGTGTGGCAGCATAGCGGTGTAATTGTGCCCTCCGCTCGAAGTCTTCAAGCCCGACCCCGATGATGCGTAAGGGTCAGCTGCGACGTGCGTTGAACCATAAATGCGCGTTACGGCGCTCGAGGGATCAGAAAGATTCTGCATATGACTCCTGGGTGCATGGCGTCCGTCCGTAGCGACTTGAGGCCAACGTGATCCATCCTGTAGCACGAAGTCACCGATCTGGGCGTCGAAATAGAAGTACTGGCCCAGAGCTGGTGACCACGTCCATTGGGGTTGCTCCATTATCCATCTCGCACAACTGCAGGAAAAGGATGTAGGTCAATAAGCGTGGTCCAAAGGTGGTATGGAAAGGCTATTGGGTCTTTCCTTAGATCATCTGTACGGCGACCTGACGGTCCAGAGGTACAACATAGATAATTTATCGTACCAGACCGCTCAGTCTTCGGCTCAGGATAGTGGCTAATAATGAAAGGCCGCCGGGAATACACATGTGGATGGAACAGCAAGTGAGGTCAAAGTGTGAACACTCATCGGCTGAGCACCCACGGCGTCACCCAGGAGTTCAGCTAAATATAGTCGTGGGCTCAACGCCTGAGCTTGACACGTGACTGCGCTCGGGGCGGCCTCCCGAAGCCCTTGATCACAAGACAGTGCGCTAGTGCCTAGCGCCAGCCTTATGATCGCCAGATCCTGGAACTCTATGTCACGACAAAAGGGCTTGGACGAAAACAAGCGAATAACATGTGTGTTCCTACAACGTTTACAGCTTGCAGCAGAGAACGCACATCTGTCCTCTAAGGTAACTCCTTATGACCATTCATGTCGGTGCACATCTTACCTCCTTGCAATAGCAGGCCTTGTCCGGCAGAAGCTCTCTGAACGACCTCTAATCGATGTTACGTAACTCTGTCTTTACTTACGGAGCCAGATTCTCGGACCATCTGCTGTCTGCCTTACTCATATCCGATACATAGCCATTTGCATGCTCCTACCTCAAGTCGTACGTCAGCGTGGCTAGAACATACTTGATAGGCTTCTAACATATCGAAACATCTAGATAAATGACCTAGACATGTTGAGACATGCCTTGCTCAATGTATGCTGCTCTAAATCTGACAGATTTGAGCTTCTAGCCTTGAATCTCATAATCTTTGCAGTCTTGGGCTTCCAACGTGCGATATCGCAGCACAAGAAAGTCCTCAAGCAGATGATCAACTGTTGTTGAAAGTACCTGCCGCATTAGGGACTGTTCGACCGGCTCTGCTCATAGACTAGGCGACCCTTACGCTCCTGTCATATGCGTGGCTTTGCGTTCACTTTATCCTCGCATGTTTGTGGGCTCGTACCCTTTCTCTCTCTAGCACGAGCTTTCAGGTGTGTCTCTTAATTCTTTGGAGTAAGCAGCACTCATTCACATGTAGCGGCTAATAGCGGTGGACCCTGAGTAGTGTCCTACTTAAGCACGCCTTCTCACTGTCTGCAATCGTCTCTTCTTTCTTCCACTACACAACACCACAATACTACCTCTCCGGATACAACACCTCTTCCGACCTCTCAGCTCTACACACATACTTCCACAACACACTACTCATACATATCAGCATCACCATTTGTATCTGATATCGCCTTTCGAATACACAACATTCACTCCATTATAACCAAGCTCACGGTCAGCGACAGAGTCGCTAAGATGCATTACACAGTAGTGTTCATGCTGCTTGCAGCTGTCACGGCTGCACAGAAATCCACAGACGACAAGTCCGGTATCGATCTCACTGTCACCTCTGGCTCCTCCACTCTCTACTACTCGTACTCGACCAATATCGACAATGGACCTGCCTCCCGATCGATTGCCACCGTTCAAATCTCTGCTCCATCTGATACGATCACCAGCCAGCATCCAAGCAACCCAACCAACACCCGCCCTACCGACGACGTTCCCAATCTTACGAATGCCATGTCTGCTTCTGAACCCACCAACACAGACACCGCGATCATGGGTGGTTCCAGATCAGGATTGGAAGGCTCTGTCGGTGCTTCAACTACGATCACGGGCTCACTTCCTGCGACCACGGACTGGGCTGCTCTTGGATGCACTCAGTTCACGACTATCAGCGGCACACGCTCTCCTCTCTGCATCTTACAGAGTGCCACCGCTTTAACTTCGATCTGGGCGTCTCAATCGTCCGACCCAGCGACTGAGGTCTCTCCCCATCCAGCATCGTCGTTCCCTCCCACCAGCTCTAAGTCGACTTCGAGCAACATGTTGTCCACCCACCCAACTGAGCCGTTGCACTCGTCCTGGTCGACTACTTTCGAAACCAGCACGAGACTGATCGGCTCAGATACGAAGCCTGGTCATATGAGCAAGTCCGAGGAGCACAGCAAATCTCACGGGTCTAGCGAGGTTCCATCGCATGGTCCCCAATCGGCTGGTGGATACACCATGACGAAGGACATTACTGAGACGATCCACTCCACGACTACTGTTCAGCCTCCAAATGGGTCGCCAAAGCCTGCACATGAGTCGCCAAAGCCAATCATTGTCACGAGCATTATCAAGACGACGGTTGTCTCCACGGTGACTGCGCACAAGCCGACTATGTCCCATTGCAAGGAGAAGACGGTTACGAAGACGGAGACAATAACCAAGCACGAGCCCAAGGAGCATGGTATGTTGAGCTCTATGCGAAGACTGCAAGCGAGGCTAACTTTCCCACAGGATCCAGTAAGAGCCTGGTCATGCTATCTCAACAGTCAGATGGTAGGTTATCTTCCCTCGTTTCTGGTTGAAGTCACATTGACATTCATGCAGGCCAAATCATCGGACCTGTCCCCACCGTTGTCTCCGCAAACTGGACGATGCCATTCTCAGTAGCTGGGCCACTATCGCGGTCGCTCCACGGACCTCCTCCCAAGGTCACTGCCCGTCCCTCAGCCATCGTCGATCCTCTGCAGTCTTCGCACTTCCCGACATACATCTCCCCTTCGGTGGGACCACCGCAGCAAGGCCATGGCACTAGCTCGAATACTTGCACGGAGTCGAAGGGACATCATGATGGTACCGAGACGAGGAACCCAGATGCTCCGGTGCCATTTCCCACGCGATCAGCCTTCAGTGTGACTTCTTTGCTGGAGCAGGGCGTTGGTGCAAAGCCTAGCCACGAGCCGACGCGCAGTGGTTGGTTCTCACAGACCAAGGCTGCAGAGACCAAGTAAGTGATTGCGGGCAAAGCGAGTCTTGGGTGTGAATGCCTTTCACATACTGGGTTACTAAAGGCATTGATTTCTTTCTTTTTTTTATTACACGTGTTCAAGCAAACAACAAGCTAGCCTCATGAGAGAGAATGAAAAGCAAGTGTATCAGTAGATTGCTGTTCCTCGACGAATCCACATAAGCACACCCAACCCTTGCAGAGCCACCTACTTCCCCTTCTTATAGTAATCATCATCATTGTCATCCTCACAACCCCCAGCTCCGCCCCACCAACTGTAGAACTCTCCGCAGCGACGGCCGTCATCGTCATCGTCGTCGTCAAAGTCGTGGTGGTCGAGCCATGGCCACCAGAAGTGGCGCTTCTTCAGTGATGCAGCCTTCACGCCAGCTTGAGAAGACATTTCGTTCTCGCTTGTTCGGGCGGCGAGATCCTACAGGCGAGATCAGCCAAGTCTACGCTGGATGCAGTGGGTAGTAGTGCGGACGTACATTGACTTCAGCGGCCGGCACAGGAGTGGCCATGCCGATGCTGGCGGTAAGCAAAAGCAATGCTGTGATCTGGGGGAAGTGCATTGTGTCGATGTGTGTTTTTCACCCTGAGTTGTGGCGCTGGAGGGAGCTTGCGAGGCTGAACGGTTGTGCAGGCAACTGTCTTCTATATATGCTACTTCTGTGACAAACCTCCCGGTGCGGCACTGTGCGGAACAAGAGAGCTATTGAGTTCGCGACACATCCAATTTCTCGACATTAGTACAATGTGATGACGATGACCATCTGCATGGATCGAGACATACACCAACCTGTTTGATGGATGTGCTTGTAGACTTCAGCCTCTGAAACTTGGCTCTGGCCAAGCCCTACGTTCGTTTGTGTTTCAGACATGTCGGAATTGGAATTCTCATGAGTCGTAGGCTGTGATGAGCTCATGCGAGGCCCGCGTGCGTTCCGCGTGCAGACTCAGCGCAGACAAGCGTCCCTTTGCCATATGCTGCAATTTGACTCGACTTTGTAGGAGGGCTTCGACTTTGTGTGAAACGGGTCCGGATACACTGCAAATCCGTGACGATCGATACTTGAGCGGATTCTCGGATCGTCCGTCAATATGGTTCCAAGACGTCGTGTTCAACCAGAGGGAACTGCTGCTCGGCCTGCCGAGAATCGAGCTTGCAGCAGCATAGCAAGGTGTGACAGTGCCACACTCTGTCAGTCCAACTCCAGAGCAAACTTACTCCATCCGCGAATCCTCTTGCCATAAAGATAGAAAAGCACCGGAAACGGCACCAATGCCACACAAAGAAACGCCAACAGACTCGTCGCCCACTGCACCCCTAACCTCTCATACATCTGCGTCGAGAAAAGCGGAAAGGCCGCTGCTACCAAACTCCTCACAAACGCATTCGCCGCAAGCGCAGAGTTTGCGTCGTAAAGGTAGACATCGACCAGATAGATGACCGCAGGCATGAAGACCATGATGATCCCGCCGCCGATGAAGGCCCCTGCTATGATCTGCGGCCAGGGGTTGAGGGACATAAAGGATGTCCATGCGAACCAGAACAGTCCTATGACCAGGACCACGGAGCCGACAATCATCGGCGGAAGACGTTCCTCGGGGATGGACTTGTGGTGGGCTTTAGCCAGTTTCGGCTGGAAGACGTTTTGGGTTTCCCAGGCCATGTAGGTGCAAGCGAAGAGGACGCCGATGAAGATTGAGATGAAAGGCAAAGAGGATATGCCAAAGGTCCAGCCGCGATCAAACTCGAAGCTGTAAGGGAAGGCAAAGAAGATAAGGTAGAGGATTCCGTACACGAGACTGATGTAGAGAGTCAAGACGATGAGGATGGGTTCGCGGGTGATCATCTGCAGGGGTTTGAGGCCGTATTTGCGCATGAGTGCGTTGAGGTGAACAGGTTCTTCGTCGAGTTTGGAGTGTAACGCCCAGTGTCGTCTCTCGACTCGCAGACGTGCTGCTTTGCGTTGCAGGATGACGGGCGCGAGTGTTTCAGGAATGCTGGGGAGGGCTAGTAGGAAGAAGAGGGCACCTATAATCATGGTGATCCAGATGGTCCAGCGCCAACCGAGAGCGGTGTTTTTGACCGTGAATCTGGACGATCATCAGTATGGTCTCACATCCATGGCAGGAGTACTCACTCCCCAACAATTGGTCCCATGGTTGGTCCAGCAAACACAGCTCCAGCATAGCCAATGGTCGGAATTCCTCGATCTTTGGAGTCCCAGAAGTCGACATACATTCCAGCGCATATCGCAAGAGGTGCACTACCAAAGCAGCCAGCGAGGAACCGGCAAATGAAGATGGTTTGCAGATTTGATGCCACTGCGACTGGGATCTGGAACACGATGAAGCCAAAGAAGCCAATCATAAGCGGGTTGCGACGTCCATAGATCTCGCTCAACGGGCCCCATACCAACGGTCTATGCACCTGTCAGCTGAGTCTAGAGCGGAGATAGTCGCAACCTGTTGTACCCGCAAGCAAAGCCCACCACGTAAAGTGTCACTCCCAATATCATCACTTCCTGGCTAGCGCCGAATTCTTCAGCGGTGACAGCTGTGGTGGCCGAGAAGACTGAGCTGCCAAAGCTGATGACAAAAGTCAAGAGCGCTGTCAAGCTCGATATCCACCACTTTCTGGCTATGCTGAAGTTCATTGGATTCGCTGGATCTGATGGACCGTCCCAGTCAACCAGATCGGGATCGTGCTTGTCCGCATCGTCATCGTGATGCCCGCCGTGTTGGTGGAAGCCAACTTCTTGGTTTCGCGCAGGACCAAAGCTTTCCTCGATTCCCTCTTCAGCATCGCCGACGCTCTTCAGCGAGGTGCCCAATTCCGACAGGGGGCGTGATGGGGGCGCACTGACTGCCTCCGCAGAAGCTGCATTTTTCTCGAGATCTACCATGGCAAGAGGTGGGTAGAAAAGAGAACGACTGGAGGTGGTCGACGGATGAAAGATGAGGTAGAAAACCACTTACCGCGGCTTGAGCACGGGTTCTCTGCTCAATATACAGCGATTGAAAAGGCTCCACCAGATTGCGGCTGCGAAGCCGAAGCAGAAATGGATCCAGGTTTCTTTTGGCCGGAAAGCTGCATAATCGGCGAGGTGCGCAGGCAGTGGACGCCACATCGCGAACGATCTCCGAACACAGACTGTACAATGCCCCCAAAGTAGCGGGTGCTGTTGATCTTCGACGGGGCTATGTCGTGCTCGACAGTGGGAGACACTCCATCTGGACAATGTGTGGCCTGAGCATGAGCGCACACTCGACGGGTGTCGCAGAGGTTGTGTTTTGACAAAGCCGAGGCACGACATCTCGAGCAACGGAAGTCATTTCGAATCCAGCAACGTGTCGAAGAGGCCCCACTGATTGTTACGGCCTTTGTGATCTCGCGAGGCCAGGAAAGGCAGGGTTGGGGTGTGGCAGACCCACCGCCGAGAGCGATTGAGCCGCTAGAGCCGGATAGCGATGGGCAACTCGAGTTCTAGAAGATCAAAACGAAGCCGACAGCAGACAACAAGTTCGAGTATAGACGATACCAAGATGGTGAGGCTGTATGGAGATTGCAAGACGAGATGTCGTCAAGGTCGAAGAGAGTTTCTCCTAGCAGCTCCCAAATGTCAGCCTGCAGTCGATTGGATCGGAGAGAGGTTCTGCAGGAGAGCACTGGCCACCGCGTCAGGTTCGCGACTTTGTTCTCGCCACGACTTGTTACTTGTTTACTTGTTGCTGGCTGCTGAAAGGTGTTCACTCACTTGTATAGGCCATCACATGCAAACAGCACACGGCCGCCTACATCCAGCATGAGCTGCCAGCTGACGATCCAATGGCGACGAAAGTCTGACTCAGCCCGGGTTGGGATAATCTCGTCCGCTTAGAAATACCCATAGCTGGCCAGATCTTGAAGGATCCTGTCTGACAACCGGGCGAGAAACCTCGTCCACTTCCTCGTGTCTGCAATGTCAAACGTTTGTCATAATCTCACAGAATACCTTCCGACTGCCCGCCGAGGATGCCGCCCGATATGCCGAAAGATGACTCAAAGTCGTCCCTTGAAGCCCTTCTTCCAGGCTCCAGGACTTCGGAGGAACAAGCCAGCTCCAGCTCGCAGTATTCGAAGGCTTCCTCGTCCATACCGGCTGTCAGTGAGCTCTCTCCACCTCCTGATGGATCCATGAACCCCAATGACGAAGTAGCCTACCTGTCAAGACTGGTGTTCCGGACAGTGCGTATGGAACCTCAACCAGCGTGGCTCCGGGATCATATCTCATGCGCTTTCCGTGCCGACTTTGACAACTTCCCCGCCTCCCAAACATGGGACGAACATGTAGAGACCTTCCGTATCATCCACGAAACCAATCCGGGCTACGTCCCGGACATGGCTAATATGGTGGTCGATGTGTCTGACCACAATACGCATGCCGACGCTTTCCTGCTGATCGAGACCTGGGGACGTCCGGACAATGTGCGCAGACATAGCACCGCTCGACTGAAGTGGAGGCGACGGAATGGGAAGTGGGAGCTGTATCATATCTGGGGTGTGAGAGCACCTTTTGCCACATTTGACAACATCTGAAGCACCTGAGGTTACACACCAAGCTTTGCCATTCACTCGCACCTGATGGAAGGTGCGCGCTAGCTCCCGCCAACGCTCCTGCAGCGCGCCCCTCCCTGCAAACGCCTGCTGCAATTGCCTGCAAACAGCGCAAGATTTGAACATCATCACATCAAGCACAACTCACCAACACAACACCGAATACATCCACGATTCAACACCACCACGGCTTAGGCGGATAAGAATAGGCACTGCCTTGATCATCTACTTCAACAGCACACCACCACCACCACCACCACCACCACCAACATCAATCATGGCCGGCGGTCGCAAGAGAGTCTGCGCTCACTGCGGCGAAGAAGCCGACATGACTTGCACTGGCTGCAAGGCCACTGTCTACTGCTCCAGCGACCATCAGAAGGACGATTGGTAAGTCCTCCTATGTAGGTAGCACGGAAATAATCGACTCACAGAACCACCAGGAATGTCCACAAGCACTTCTGCAAGTCTTTCAAGGACTTCCAAATTCCTCCATCTCCCAACCACTACCGCGCCATCTTTCTGCCAGAGACCAAGGCCAAGCCGTACTTCATCTGGGTCCCCCTTTACGAGACCTCCACAGACCAGCAAGAGCCAGATCCGAACGAGCCCTATTCCCGCCTCGACTTCTCGCCTTTCTTCGACGACGGTGCCCGCCTTCAGACCTCGTTGGTTGTCCTCGGCAACTACACCTCGGACATAGGCAAGCACCTCGACCAAGCTGTCTACCTGGCCTGTCGATCCGCAAACCAGTTCGACGGCTCTCAGCCGAACAAGTGCTTGGTTGCCCTCTGCGGCGATGGACGCATTGCTCGTCGATACAGAGGACCCCTTGTCATGTTCGGCATGGACTCGCAGATCAAGGAGAGACGCCCGTTACACGTTAGCGCCGTCGACTTCTCGCTCGCCCTCAAGGTAATGATCCAACATCACTATGAGGCCTTCATGTCGATCGATCAGCGCGAGGCGATGGGTGTCGTGGTTCTCAATTCTCGTGTCGCTGCAGCTCACAAGGCGAACCCATATGGTGATGTGTTCGTCCCACTGACCCATCCTATCTTCGAGACTGGTCAAAAGTCTGCACTGTCGAAGCTCGTTGGCATGCCGCTCCTGACGTTCGAATGCAAGATCGAAGACGACGAAGATGAAGAAGAGGTAGATGGCGAAGACCAAGGTGAGAATGGTGGGGAGGAGGAAGATGGGAATGGCGATGAAGAGGAGTCAAAAGAGTGGGAGATGTCGTCCGGGCCCTTTCTTCATCTCAACGTCCAACCCAGCGCAGCTTCTTCCACGGATCCCACCTTCGGCGCTATCCCTCAGGAATGGCAGAACCGCAAGGGCAGTATCCTTGTTGTCCGTGAAGACATGAAGCCGCTCCCAGCGAACACCGTCAAGATCCTCTGTGAGTACAGCGCACGAGAGGCGAAGAGAATACTGCTAGCAGCAACGGAGTCGTTCGACAGTCGGCGCAAGGCGGTCGCCAGCATCTCCAAAGCGGATTGGGAGGAGTATCTCAAGGAGTATGTGGATGTTTGATGGGATTGAGAAGCTTTGAGGAATTGGGAATGATCCCATGGCCAAGGCAAGGGTATCCTGTCCACACTGAAAATAGTAGTAACACCTCATCCGCGACGCCTACAGTCATCAGCACGTCAGTTGCGGACGGTCGCGCGAGGCTCAGGCCATTCTCGGCGTACATGGAAATACCTGAGTATGAAAGCTCTTATCGTGAAAGTCAACCCACAGTCAATACTTCGAGCGGCACGAAGTGCTTTGACCCTGACATGGACCCCATCAAGTCATAGAGGTTACATTTCTCTCTGTCCACTCTCGCTAAATTAACTTGTCACGCCTGGAGCACATGTTTTCCAGCTTCACTCGGAGTCTCGACGCGCATTTGAGAACGTTTCGGCAGGTGAAAGATCACCTCTTAGACGTGTGCCCTGACAGTCAGACCGTCTTTAATGCGACAGTGACGACTGGTAATTACTCTGAGACGACACCAATGCTCACGAACACGGACTCCAGATACTCAGAGCAACAATCAAAGCCACCCTAGGCGACGCGGCAGTATCGTCTTCCACGAATCTTGTATTGGTATGACATGGCCGCTGCCACCACTACCAAGCTCTTCGTCGACAATTCGCAGAAACTGTGTGCTCCATCGATTCTCGACATTCTACGCCATTCGACGAGGACTGAGCTCCCAGAGCTACCAAATGCAGCGCGAGTTTTGATAGATCAAAGCATCATAGAGCAAAGCATCATAAACGAGTTGCCTGCACCAAGATACTGAAGAGGCCGCTCGAAGGGCGGTAACCATCTATTGTCTCTGGGTCTTCACAAGTTCGCGATCCCAGTAGTCACTTCCTCCCGAAGAATTCTACCAACGCTCTCAGATCAAATGAACTACAAATCTGAGTGTGAATGAAGGAGGTGAAAACAGTCTGTGTCTGAAAAAGATTCTCATTGGAAGTCTACGTTGAACTTCGATTCGACGACTCTCGATTCGAGCTGCTGTTGGCTCTTTGGATCTCGAGATGCTGAGCGATAGAGCTGCAGTTCTCGCGATTCTAGAAGGCCGAGCAATGAAGCTGGCCAGCTTTTGAAATCCTGAGACGCACGCTGGGCGATTGCTTCCAAGGTCAGAGCATCGAGATTGACTCGCTGCAATACATCAAGCAGGAAGGCAGCAGTCTCGAGGTAGAAGGCGGCAGTCCTCGTCCAAGAAGAAGGCAAAATGCAGCAGTCTCCAAGTCTTGTGCTCTTCAGCCGCAGTGCGAATGATGTTAGGACTCTTCTGCTCTGCTCGAAAGAGCTTCGCAATGTCTGAATGCTGCATACTCTGGGGCAGCTTATAATGCTGCATGCTTTGAAGTGAGACCGCATTGCTGCATGCTCTGAGGCGGAGTCACCCTGCTGTCGTTAATTCCAAGAAACCTAGTTGTTGCATGACTCTTGAGCTTTGCAAACTTTGAACGCACGCGTCTTGTTGTCTGTACCAATGTCTTGACAAAGCTAACTTAGCTTCCAAGGCAGGTCTAGCTCTTGAGGTCCTTAGAAGCCTTAACATATTGACAGATAGAGGTGCTACTGCTGCGATATAGGCACATTCAGAGCCCAGGGACGAAGGATTGGCAGACAGCTTTCCGCAGAGCTTCTCAAACAGGACGAGCCTAAAGCTTGGTCCAGTCTTGATTGAAGAGAGACGGAAGGTCGCTCGCTATATTGATTCCTCGATTGAAGAATTTTGAACGCATTTTACAATTATCGTATTATGGAAAGAGTCGACACCTTGTGGAAACCTGCGGCATAGCACAGCAGCTTCAAGCCGACCCTAAAGATGCTCGTCCGATCATCCCTGACAACCTTCTACAGCTGGGCATGAGCGATGATGACATGAGTGGAGATAGGCGGAAGAAACAACAGCAATCAATCACCCTTTGCTGCGATATTGTGTTGATCAGATTGTGACTGCAAACGGAGGTGCTTCTTGTGTCTTCTTTCGTATCAGCGAAGACAAGCTATTAGAAGAAGGCGTTCATCTCGCTAGCGGTCTCTTACCCTCTGCCCGTGTCTACAGAGGCGCTAGATCTCGTCGTTTCAAGTGCAGGCTAGCTGTCCACGTTCGTTATCTAAGTTCTTTAGTCTAGTCTTCGAGATCTGAAGGTCTTGCTAATTCAGTAGCAACATGTACAAGGGTGCAACTGCATAGCTAGCTGGGCTGGCTGTAAGGTCTCTACACTCTAGTCGACCATGCCTCAGAGACGATGGCCTCTATGCCTGCTGCATCTGTAGACTATAGGCCTATCGAGTTCGCGACTTCCAGTGCCTACTAGCTCACTACTCTCTACACAAACCTCGCCCTTTTGTCGAATTCACAGCTGTCGCAAATCTGTGCGCAACTCCTGTCCCGAATCGGGACGACTTTCTACACACTGCAGCTGGACTTTCTGAAACCAGTGGCCTAGCTATGACACCCAAATCTCGACTGAAACCAGAAAGGTTAATGTAGAGATATATTGCGCCTATAAGAGCCTTTGTGGCCTGTGCACTCTGCAGCCGCACGATTTGCGTGCCCCGCTTCTCATGCTGAGTTCTCGTGGCCATCATCGACCTCGCTACTGGAGTACGTAGTGACTCTGTAGGTAGGTATACGAATCGAGTCACGCTAGATCCAAGCTTGACTGTTGTGTACGCAATGAGCTCGGTCTAGTCTGTGAACGAAATGGCCTCTTGGTCACTACAGCTAAAAGGGATACTTATGTCAGTCCTTGCGCAACTTGAATTTGGTTCGTTGCACGTTCAATACTTTGAGCGAACTTTTTCCCTTTACAATCAGTGCATCGATGGATGTTGATCATTTGCGCGAGCTGGGTCTAGAAACGTGAGTCAGGGAACAGACAAGGCTAGTTGTACGCCATATGTACAACGTACAAAATCGCGAAGCGTGCTGTGTAGCCGACTAAGAAGGTTGCAGTGAGTTGAGTCGTTAACGCCTAGACAGGGAGTGCTGACAAGTACTGAAATGGGCTAGCAGATCGAGCCAGACGATGAAAGCTAGACATGCGCGCTGTGTCATGCCTGAAGTAGCTGGGTAGCCTTTTTGTTTTGGGCGCTTGACTTGCGCTCCATCTAGCTCTCTACAAGTAGCAGCAACTGTTTCTCAACTGTAGCAACTTGCTAGCCAGCGCATCCATAACCTAAGGAGGCTAGCCCTTTTGCAGTGCTGCTTTCTTCCTCGTCCACTCACTTCACATTGCACAGTATAGATTAGTATCGAGAATTTAGCACATTACAAGGGGACAATTGGTACTGCTTGCTACAGAGTTGTGCGCATCTGCAGTAGCAGTATCAGTAAAGTCATCATAGAGTGGTCATAGCTACCTGGGTCAGACTACAAAGCGCTTTGAGCACATTACAGCAAACACAGAACATGTTGGAAGAGGGAGGCAGGGAGCGAGTCAGGCAAGGTAGCAGCCACTCACACTGTGGCAGCAACAGCGGCAGGAATAATGTGCAAGTAGCGAGTTTCCGGACCCCAAACTGAGCAGGTAGAGCTCTCACCAAGTCTGACTGGCATACAAGGCTTGGTAAGTCTCTCTGTTGACTGCCATGAGATCGAAGGATGATCTGGATGGCAGGCTCTGCAGCCTCCCTACATTTTCAGCTAGCTACAACCCTGACTCACTAGCCTGTTGTGCGTTGTGTCTAGTCACTTACGTGCTGTTGTACTGTCCAAATGGGCAAGGCACGCAATATGATGTCCCAAAGGTCGTCCTCCCTGATGAGCCAATGCAGGCGGAATAGCTCAGCTGCTTCAACCACACGCGCTATGTGAATCGTACGTGTTGAGCAGGAGGGGTTACCAGCTCGTACAGTTGCAGTAAATAAAGGCGGGCTTGCATGCCAAGCAGTGCTGGCGCACTGGCGCACTACTCGGTAGTTCGAATGTCAACTCCTCCATCAACCTCGCAGTCACTGCACACACACACGCAAAGGAAAGAATGAGCAGTAGCTAGCTCGCGAGCGCTCGCAAACTCTTCTCTGAGTTCCCATCCAAGTGATTCAGCGTGAATCGTGTTGAGAGAAATTTGAATGAATGCAACCTGACGTCGAGGGCAAAGACATCGTAAAGGAGCATTTTGTGCATCAGTCATGAGCGCTCAACGTTAGTTCTATGCTGTCGTGCAGAGAGAAGCACTTACAGGGTTCAGGAGCAGAAAGTTTCAGGCAAGCGACCAATTGAGTGTATAGCAATGTTCTACCACTGTGTTCTATCAATTACATCACCAAGTTCTGGCAGACACCTCTTCTTAGCAGGTTGTAGACATCTCTGCATCGAAAGGGTGCCTCACGTCTGACCAACATGAGATCTTGAGCTTGACAGCCATAGGCGATAGAGAGGAGCAGGTATGTCCAATCCAACGGGGGCATTGATCTTGATACCCTCCGCATGGTGGAGATATTGGAGAAGGTAAAGGTGCTCTGATCTGAGAGACTTGAAACAAAAAGACTGCTCAATCTGGAGATCTTGAGCTTGGTAGTCACAGAATAAGTACAAACGTTGACAGGACGAGATGACAAGGTTCATGCAGCTAGTAGGCATTCCTATGGGTCACTTGGCAACCTTCCTTCCTTCCTACACCTACCTACCTCCGAGCAACCTGAAGACTGCTCCCTCCTACCCTCCCTTCGAAGCAGCTAAATTTAACTTCTAGACACAAGGCACACAGGCAACCCCAATGGGGCAATAGCTGGACAAGAGGCAGACAGTCTGAATGCGGCAATAGCTAGACAAGAGGCGGAATTGGACAGAAATGAAGGCAGCGACGACAAGGTGAACAAATGTACAATAGGGACCTATATACAGCACGTGAGTCACGTTGCTTGTGGGGGCACTGTGCCTGCAACCTGCCGCAGAGCCCAGGTGTAGGGCGGGCCTGAGCACCCCCCATTCGATCATTCATCAACTACCTACGACGCGGCATGAATCAAAGTAGTTGGCACTCGAGCGAGGGCGATGTACAGAGTGCTGTTGCGGTCCCCCCATGCTATGACATGGCCTGGTCTATTGGAGTCTCCGAAACTGACTACGTCTGCAATGGGAAGTCAAGGTCTGCTCCAACACTACGTGAAGGTCGTACACAACGCAGCGAGCAGTAGCAGCATCACGCGAGAGCCCAAATGTGTCGCTGTAAGCTACAATCGGTGCCGGGGCACAGGGAGGCTTTGCTCTCACTGCCGCTTCGAATCAAAGTTGAGAACGACCTGAAGTGGCCACTGCTGGATAGAGGCAATCGCAGGAAGAGGTGTGGAACTAGGAGCAATCACCTACTATAATGAGGCCCAGACGGAGTCTGTGTGATGATGTCCTATCGCTTGCCAGCCGATCTGCTATAAGGGTCACTAGGACTAACCAGAACGACAACGCATCAGCTCTAGTCGGCGCTGCAGAGATCGTCGTCCACCTTGAGTGGATCCTAAGTCGGAGGCGATGATACGTTTGTGAGGCTGGCAGCCTGACATTTCCAAGAAATGGACGACTGATGATCTGCGGGTGACTGTCAGGTACAGACAAAGTGCTTTACCCTTCGAGATGTCTTGGCAATCGACTACGTGGCGTGCGCCTCGAAGACGTCTTGCTCACCTCTCGCTTCCTGCTCGACTTGTCACAGACTACAAGTGGATCAATGTGAGCAGCATGGATTCATAGCAGAGCATGCTGTGCCTTTTTGGCACTGCTTCGAGAAGACTCCTGCGTGAGGCTCGTGGAATTAGCGAAGCATTTTGACAGGAAAAGTGTACAGTCTTGCGCCAATTGTTGCTACAACATTTCGACTCTGTTGATGACAGTCAGATTGTTCTGCCTCAAGATTGTTGAAATCCTGTCGTGGATGGCCTTGTTGGGAAGACTGAAGCCATTTGGCTCAACTGAGGCCCGCATGCAGCTGTGGGGCCGTGGGCCAGTATAGGTGATATCTTTTTGCGAGCTACCACACTTGATGTCGCCGTTGCCAGGCTCTCGAATCTGTAAGATGTGCTTCTTGGAGTCAGTCTGCATGGGCATGGTATTGCTCACTGAAGTAGTGGCCTTCGCGTCCGTTGACTTCTGAGTCCGCTAGCTTGACGATAGTCTCAACAGGGACTATGGCGAGCTTCTTCGGGCCGAAGAATGATTGTGAGACGCTAACAGCGAGCGTATGCGTGATGTCTGCTCTGGACGCGCTCAGGATGCAACGAGCTGAGCTTAAGGTCGGCAATGCACGCAACGATCTGGTTTATTGCGTTGAACGAAGCTAGAACTTACTGACAAGCTGGGGAACTGCAAAAACGCAACTGCAATGGCCCTTGCTCATGTCACAGCAATGACTTCAATGCGCTCAATGGAGAGAAAAGGAAGCGAGTGAGCTGCAGACACTGGACTTGTCTCCTTCCTCATGGATTCGAGCAATAACCACGCTGGACAGCTGTCGTCTGGAGGCGTTCGAGTTATCGCGAGCAGAGACGAGGAGATCGTCGTTATTCCCTTGGCTGTAATGGTGGCCAGCTTGTTCTGTCCGCCTGGACAATCCTATTAAGAGCTTATCAACATGGATGGAATCATTCGAGATCACGTGACAGGATGACATGGTATGCTCCATGCGCAGCCACCTGCTTTGATCCGGGTTTTTAGCTTCTACAACAGACCCATGTAACATCGCGCGAACTCAATCTGCAGTGACCTTCTCGTAGGGCTGTCCAATCTGACTCCAGAGTATGTGGCAGGCTGGTGCGTGCTGGTAGTAGAAAACTAGACAACTGAAGCTCGGGCATCCTATATGAGGATTACCGCGCTCAGCGGAAGCGTCTCCGCCTAGACGATGCATCGATCTTGAATGTGAATTCAAGCAGCCTCTGTGTCGGAACGCGCCGCCTAGACCAGGGAAAGTGGGGAACCTCTTTTTCCAGTGCTACAGTCAGTCAGTCTTCAAGCGTGTTTGAGCGTTCAGACGGAGTGTGGCGCAATCTTGCAGATGCACGTCGACCCGACAGCTCAACACGTCGCTGTACTGTAACCATGCGCTGTCAACAGTTTGCGCAGCGAAGTGGACTTCAATGTTCCAAAGAGTGGGGTCGTTCTGCAGATATCGAAAATCCCCAGCACGATGTGTTGGCTGGATTAAGAATGTTGTTGTCACTGTTTGATTCAAGGCCACGAAGTATTCTTCTGGCCTCGGGACGGCGCAGTCGGAGCTGATCAAGCTCTTACTGCACATCGAGGTGAGGGACTTGTACTGATTGGTTCGCTACTAATATGACTACTGTATAGGAGCAGTCAATGCTGCCACCTTTGACGCAGCCCATGAGCTTGTTGCTGGAAGTCGTTGCCTCTGTATGATAGCGACTAATATATGATGCATCTTGATACGTTCCAGCTCAAAGCACTCGTTAAGCTCATTGCTCCCCAAACAAGTTAGCTGGAGAGTATGCAATCATCGCGTATACCCAAGGAAATATCATTTGATCTGCAGTCTGCGCAACTCTCAAAGCTAGCAGAGACGGCGAGACGTTACCTCCAGTAGCTATGCTCTGATTCGTTGACCATGGCCTTGTTAAGGCTGTTGCAGAAGTTGGAAGCGCCGCTTTGCGATTGTGGTATCTGGTCGCCAGCATATAAAACAAATGATCACTGACATTGATCTTGAATCAGACCGGGGGCATTGTGTACAATGGTAAAATCACCAAGCGCCAGCGTAAGTCTTGGTGGATACGGGGCTAGCTTGCTATAAGACGCCTAGACAACGCGCGTGTGTTGAGACTCTGTGACCCCAGTGCTACTCTCCTACATTACGGTCCCTCGCCGTGAACTTTCACAATAGCCTCCAATAATTGGCTCAACTGAAATGGCTTGGTGATAACGCAGTCCATGCCAGCTGCTAACGCCGCCTTTTGCTGCTCTTCCCTCGCATTTGCAGTCACCCCCACAATAGGCTTGCTCTGACGCTGTGTTCTGCTGTCGCCGACTGTTTTCTGCACATACGAACTCTCCCGTTCTTTCTGTCGTATTACGCGAGTGCACTCCAGTCCTCCCATCACAGGCATTTCAAAATCCATGAGGATGACATCGACCTCTTCGTTGTCTGCAGCTGGACTTGGAGGAGGCGTAAGGGAGCCTCCTTGGTATTCCGATGGATACAGTAATTCTAGCGCTTCACGACCATGGCTTGCGACTGAGATGCGATATCCAACTCTTGAGAGTTGGCGTTGCATGACACGTTGGTTGACCTGAACACAGGCAAGCAAATGGTCAGCACTTTCCTCGCGAATGTGGACAGAAATTGGCTTTGAGAACTAACCAGGTTGTCTTCAACAATAAGCACGTGAGCATTTGCAGACGGATCTCTCGAGACCTTTTCTGATGCAATGTTGCCGATGCTTGCGCGATGTACGGTATCTTGAGCTGTGTTGATCGGGCTTTTCGTTGCAGTATCCTCGGTGGGCGGAGTAGCTGCTACGCTGGCTTGCTGTAAGCTGTTTGTCTTGTCTTCGTCGCTCTGAGTCTTGCCCCGCTCAGCAATGGCAGGTGAATCACAGCGTGGGACTCGAACGTAAAAGGCAAAGGTTGATCCGTTGCAGCCACGCTTACCAGCGACTGACTCCGAAGCCGTTCGCGAGGCCACTCCAATTTGCCCTCCCAACTTCGCACATAGCTCTTTGCATATCCACAAGCCCAGCCCTGAGCCGCCATAGTGGGTATACGTTTTCGGCGAGGCTTGTCGGAACTTTTCGAAAAGGTGGTTGAGCTCCTCGTTGGACATACCTGCTCCAGTGTCAGTGACAGTCACGCTCAGATAGGCGCTGTCGTCGAGCTGAACTTCTGAGGTCTTGTCCTCCTCAGATGATGGAACTAGTCGAACTGCAAGGTCTTCATCTGTGGGCCGAGAGGCGCTCGCGCCTAGGACTACACCAATTTCTCTTTTTGCTTCGCGTTGTGTGAATTTGACTGCGTTGTTGAGAAGGTTTACAAGAACCTGCAGGAATCGCGTTGCGTCGAGAAGAACCCACTGGATGCCGCGCGCGAAGTAAGATTCGTCAATAGTATAAGACAAATCCACACCACTCCGTTGAGTCTCAAGCCGGAACATCTTGATGGCCTGGTCGAGGATCCTCATCGGACTTACAGGCTCAGGCGATACGCTCAGCATGTTGGAGTCAAGCTTGCTCAAAGTCAGGACGTCGTCGATAATACTCTTCTGATGCTTGGCACACGACATGATGATCTCGGCACTTTCCAGTAAAGCCATGGCGCTTTCTCGTTCGACTTTGAGCTGAACGTCCTGCGGCTGTCGAAGAACGGTTTCAATGGTACTGCAGATGTCCTCAGCACAGAGTGTTATGGCAGAAAGTGGGTTGCGGGCTTCGTGGTTGGTAGAATCCATAAAGTTCTCTTGTTGTCGACGTCGTTCTTGCTGTATCCTTGCTTGGCGCTCTTGGAAGCCTTCGATCCCTATCTCGCAGTCAGTACCCGTGTCAAAAGACAGCAAGGGCCTCTACGTGCAACCCACATTTTTGGCGACTTATGTCGATTATACAGCCAAATATGCCTTTGATCTGGTCACCGAAGGGTCCAAAATCGTCACCACGCACTGCGTAGGCAGCTACCAATATCCAACTGCTTCCCGTCATACGCTCTCCATTGAAGATCTCGTCAGTGTTGAATGGCCGATTGAGACGACACTCGAAGCGTACTGTGCCGCCAGCTTCTAGCTTTGCCCACTCTCGCCAAGCGTGCGGACGATCGTCTTCTATAAGAGCGTCGACAAACGTGCCGAAGTCATGCAGTCGATCTAGAGAGCAACTTGTGAGCTCGATCCATTGCTCATTTGCATACTGCAGCTTCCCGCTAGAGTTCAATTCGAATATCCCAATTGGAGCAAAGTCAGCCATGCTACGGAAGCGCATTTCACTTTGTTTGACTTCAAACCGGCTTTCGGCGAGCTGTTCTACCAGACGTATCCTGTCTCGAGCAGCAAGCCTAGCTGCCACACGGTTACGCCTAGCTTCATCTTCAGCCATGACGAGCGAGGCCAAAGTTGTCGTTAGCTGATTGTGCAGCAGACGAACGAACCGCTCGTAACCTAGGTCGTATTTGCGTCGCCCGTTGAGACCGAGCAGCAAGAAACCAGAGCGGTGCTCCTGATAGTTTGTCCAGATCGGTAGGAGGACCGCATGCTCGAGAGGCTCACCCTGTAATGTCCGCGCCTTTGCCACGGCTATCAGGCTATCCGGGAGTGTGCCGTTTGCTGCCTGTAGAATACCCAGAGTCTTTGACAGCATGCAGTCCCGAAACAACGGTGTCAACAATGCCGACCCTCCGTCCAGATCGATCGTTGCCGGCAGGCTTCTTGACTCAAACGTCGGCCCAGTATTTTCGTCAATAACACCTCTGAGGGTCCACTCGGTCTCAGAGAAAACAGAGGCGCGCTCTGATGGCGCGCTGCTGGAAGTTTCATCTTCATCAACAGAGGTATGTGGCCGAGAAGCCGGCCCATAAAGTGCTGCAAAAGGTATGTCATCGGACCCCGAGTCAAGGCCCTTGAGGACTTGTGTCCAGAAGTCTCTCACGGTCTCAGCGCTCGACAGGCTCTGCTCCAGATTATGCAAAAGCGTCATGCGTCGTTCATTCAAAACGTCTTGTGTGACCTCGATGCACGTGTTGTAGAATCCGATGTTGCCACTCGATCCCGGGATGGGTATGACGCTCCAGGATGCATACGCTTCTTCTACGTAGTCGTTCCTCTTGACGTGAAAGACCTCGCGATCTTTGAAAGAGATCTCACCAGTGCGATCCGCCAAGGCGAAAGCGAGGTCAAATTGGTTTGGCCTTTCCAGCTCTGGCCACACTTCGGGCGCCGTGCGGCCTAAGACGCCGGGGTGCTTGTTGGTCAAAATCTGCGCGTAGCCTTCATTGTAGATGGCAACACGCTCTGGACCCCACCACAGCATAGTCGGCTTTGGATCTGCCATACAAATGTTGACCATGCTGCGCAACTCCAAACTCCATGTCGCCATCGGCCCCAGTGCCGTTGCAGCCCAATCATGGTTCCGAATGAGTTTTATGTGTTTCGACAGAGCAGCGCGGTCCGGGTGAAGATGAAGTTCAGTAGCGGTGATATCGTGTGGTCCAGCTGGTATTGCTCGACTTGGTGACTGGGAGCCTTGGTTGATGTGGCCATTCGGGAAGAAGCCAGCTAATTCGCCCTGATCTTGCTCCAGCCTCCCTTCCAGCTTCGGCCCGGATGATTCGCATTGCTCGCGCAATCGCTCTCCTTTGACACTGTCTGCACGTTCTTTTAGAGTACGGGACAGCCAGTCAAGGTCGTTTTCCTTCAGATAGTTGTACAGAGCATCCATAGGCTCGAAAGGCGTTCCCACAAGTCGTGCCCAGATTGCTAGTATCAAGCTCGTAAGCAGGATGCATCTTTCTTGCAGTCGTAGTGCGGGAGGAAGCTCTTTTCAAAGTGTGATTCCAACACCATAGAGGTGCGATGACTGAGTCTGACAGGACTACGTACCTGGGTTAGTCGCATGGTCTTTGTAAGCGTACCTTACATATGCAGGTAGGTAGGTGCCGCCTAGTTCCGAAGTTGACACAAAGCAGAGCTCAGAGATATAGAAGTGCAATTTCGCATACATGAATTGTGGTCATGGCCACAACAGTACCTGGGTGTAGTTTGCATATGCTTCAAAATGAGGAACGTTTGAGTTCTCGACAAAGACGTGCCTGCATAAGAGTTAGTACAGAGACGACGACGCCGCCGGAACGGTCCCTTGCAAATTCTTGTCGCGGCCATACCGAGGTTTACAGCAAGAGCTGAATCGAGATCTTGCGACTTGCGATTTGCGGGAGACCACCTGCGACTCTGAGCGGAACAAGGAGTGCAGTGGTTCTGCAGAGCTATAGATAGTCGGTTCGAAACGCCATTGCTGATCGTAGACTCGGTCTCACCCTCGGGGTCCCAGGCAGGCTCTCGCAGTAGTCGGGGCTTCGTGATATCGAAGATTTCTGCAGATGCCGGCCAAAGTCCGTTCGTCGCATGGCAGAGAACAAGAGTTTGAATCAATCATGGATAAATGTGATGAGCATTCGGACCAATACAAGACGGACAGACAGAGAGCAGAAGGTAGGCATTCGGGCGATATCTACTGCGCATCAGCCTGGTGCAACGTGAAAACATCGCTCGAGGAATGTTGTCTCTCCTTACCATCAACCATTACGAAGCATCAACAGGCCCTACCTTCACCTCTGCCCTGTCTTGCCTTCTCTTCCACGCATTGATCTTGCCAGCTCGCTTTTCCGCTGCCCTCTTCTGCCCTGCCAACCGCTTGAACCTACCCCTTGCACCATGCTTCATTTTGGTGATGAGATCAGCCGCTCCGCCCTTTCTGATGGAGAGTGGCTCCAGCTGGCTGTCTTCGTCTCGAAACTTGTTCAAAAAGGAACACTGAGCCTCAGTCGCCGCTTGGCGTCGCCAATGTGCACTCTTCGAGATGTACGCATGTTGAAACACTTTCGCTGCAAAGGTATCGGCTCCATGAAGTGCATCTTCGAACGTCATTGCTTGTCCCACTTGACGCGGTCTGGCATAGGGCAATGCAGATTTTGACTCGTCGGGCATCCTCGCTGTGTGTATGGTGAGGTAATTATCCTCTGACTTTCTCTGGATGGTGAGATAAGCTCCCGTCCGGTCACTCAGAATCCATCGACAATCGTCGACTACCACCCACGAGTGAGGAGATAACGCTCGCACATGACGCTCGCCTGCGTGGTCTTGAATGAGGTCGTTGACGTCGTCGTAATCAGTGAACGTGATGCGCCCTTTGAGCTCAGGCAGTGGCTGTCCTGATACAGCTGCAAGCTGAGCTTGGCGATGCTCTTCCTCGTCCCTGCGTGTACGAAGAGTCTTCATCTGCTCGGCGTCTATCTCTTTCAAGATCTCAGCTGGATCGAGACCGAAAAGAGTAGGTGTAGTAGTGACTCCAGCGTCCAGCGATGATACCATATCGATAATATGGCAGTTCTCCTTCCCTGGATTCAAGCGCAGTCCCCGACCAATCATCTGAATCAAAAGGTTACGTGATTGGGTAGGACGAGCGAGAACTACACAATCAATGTTCGGTATGTCGGTACCTTCAGTGAAGATGCCGCAGTTCAGTAACACCGGATACTGTCCAGCTTTGAACGCTTCCAACAGTCCCGTACGCTCCTTGGGTGGCGTAACGCTGGTCACGTAACGAGCATCAACGCCGTGCTGGCGAAACATGGCCGTCAAGCTTGCCACGTGCGCTAGGTCTACGCAAAAGACTAGTGTTGACCGCCGGTTGTCGGCCCTTTCCAGCCAGGCCCGAACAGTCAGAAGGTTGGTCTGCTCGTTGTTCACGGCTCTTGATAGAGATCCGGCTTGGAAGTCGCCTTGTGATACTTTGACCTTGGAAAGATTGACTCCAGTGCTGACGGTGGTGAAGACGGCGTTGGCAAGCCATTTGTCATCCATCATATCGACATAGTCCCTACCAAAGATTAGCAATGATCTTTAGAGGTGTATGAACATCCTCTCACTTATGATAGACGATATGGTCAATCGCCAGACCTAATCTCAACCCATCATGGCGGGAAAAGGTGGCCGACACTCCGACAAGTGCGGCGGGGCCTACGCTACTGGATGAGTCCAGCCCGAAGTGATTGAGGATATGCATATAGCTGTCGGCGACTATATGATGAGCCTCGTCCACAAGGACCAATTTGAATCGATCAGGGTCAAACCGCATCAACCTATCTGGACGTTGCAACGTTTGAACGGAGGCGACTGTAATGTCGGCGGAGCCAGTCGCGCGACTGTTCGCCATTTCGATCTCAACGGTCTTCTCAGGATATGTGGTACGGCAATGACGCGCTGCCTGCTCGACAAGCTCCCGGCGATGCGCGAGTATGAGGGTTTGGGTGGCATCGGTGTTTGGAGCCGTCACACGGTCGATGAGGTGGGTGAAGATGACCGTCTTACCGGCTCCAGTAGCGAGAGACAGTCCCAGGCGCCTCTCCCCTTTATCGAGGTACTTGAGGACAGCATGGATGCTGTCTTCTTGGTAGTCGCGAAGGCGAACAGATGTCGGTCCATGTTGGCGGAGAGGCGTAGTGGAAGCAAACGTCCTCAAAGTGGGTAAAAAGAGGCTGAGGAGAGGTGATGCATTGTTGCAAGAGCCTGCAGTCCTCCATCTGACTGCCAGCCGCTGCATCAAGAGTCCATGAGAATGGTAGGTATGTCGTGTTCAATCGGGAGGTGAAGTCCAGAATCGAGTTTGGCCAGTCACCATGGTTTCCACGCTCCAAGACTTCTGCCGCACAGGGTCGCGCGCCAACGTCACTCGCGTCGCACCTGCAGATCAGCACCACCACGACCTCTGCCACCCAAAAACAGCACTCCTCTAGACGCCTGCAGATGGCCTCTTCGTCTTCCATCTCCGCCTACAGTCCCAGAGACGACCGCGAAGATGCCGTCTCATCCCCAGACTCAGACGGTCAAAGATCAGGCCACGCTTCTGCGGCAGAAGATGGACAGTCTCACCAAGCTGAACCAAGGCCTCGACCGCATGACACAGCGCTCCAAAGGCCCCTATCACAACCACGCCAACTCCTCCACCAACCAGACCCCGTGGTCCAACCCGGCCAAGGGCAATCCGGCAAAAAGCAACCTCGCCAAAGGAAACCCCGTCAAGAGCAATCCCGCCAACCCAAACGCCTCCAGTCACGGTCCACTGAGCGGAAAGAAGTAAAGCAGAATTATCGACATCTACTGAACTCAGTCATTACCGACGCTGCTGGGAATGCTCCTGCACCCTCTGAGGAGAGCTTGATCGCCTCACAGATTGGAGCATCGTTGTGGACTTCGCGAGAGAAAGACGGTCTCTTCCGACGAATGTGTCTCACCGGCCGGCATGATTTGCCTTCGTTACATCGTGCTGTGCCGACGAAAAGTGAAGTCGAGATCAGCGTATACCTAAATATACTCGAGCAGGAGCGAAGACGTTCGAGCTTCGATATGATCGACGTTCCCGCTGCTGCTGAGCTATCTCAAGAATGCGAGCGTGCTCTGGAAATGTCTGCTGTCAATCTATCAACACAGATCAACGACCGAGATACTGCATTGCAACAAGCGGAGTTTGGTGAAAACTGGCTTATTGACGAGGATTCAGCCTACTATATTGACCTGGTCTACGATCAAGTTTCGGAGAACGACTCTGGAAAGAGGGAAGACGAGGTTGAACTCGAAGATGCCAAGCCTTCTGTATCTAACACTCCCCCTCTTGTAGCCGAGTCAGATGCTTCCATCACTCTACTCCGACCCTCATCCTTCCTCCAACTGTCCCGCTCACTCTTCATGAACAGCAGTGAGTCACCCGATTACAACTGGCAGCAAGCCGAGCTCATTGAAGAGCGTGTGACGAGCCCTGCTATCTTCAGGGGAGCGTTTGAAGATCTTCACAGTCTTGTCGTAAGCTTGACCCGTCGGCTCGTCCAAGTCTCGCTCTTTCAAGCCATGACCCGGCTTCGAGCAGGAGATTCCAGCCGACATGACTGGACGCCCTCAGCGCTAGTCCGAGAAGTGGATGTGCATTCGGCGCTGGATGTGTTGAACATGAACATGAATGCACACGAGTACTGGGCTACTGCTGCCCGAAGATGCAAGGTCGACGTCTTGACCGAATCGAAGAAGTACATGGACGGGCGGCAAGGCACGAAGACCGGTGTGAAGCTTACTTATGACGAAGTCGAGGGCGAGCTTGGATGGGGTCACGGTGGTGGAGAGATCATGGTGGAAGATGCACCTGACTTTGTCGCCGACAGCGATATGTATACCGAGACGGATACCGACGAAGACACGGAAATCGGGCAAGGCGATGAACTTCCACGCAAAGAGTCGCATCACTCGCGCAGCCGCAGCGTTTCTAGGAAACGAAAGCGCTCTCTTAGTCCTTCATCTTACCTCGGTGCTGAGTGCAAATACCTCGACGTCATCGACCAGAATGCGAGCGTGGACGAGGAGCGTAACCTCTGGAAAGTCCTCCGCACGGACCCACCGACAAACATTAGCCTGCAGGAAGTCGAGATACCAGAGCATCCTGGCCAAGGCGAAGTGGCAGCAGACGATTGGAAAGACGTTCTCGATTACGAGGCCGATTGGGAGCAACCTCATGGCTGTGTGGAGCGTGCCAGTTTCCTGAAGACTGGACTGAGTGGTGCCCAAGCGCGAAGACAGAGGCAGGCAGTGTGGCAGAGAGGTCCCAAGGAAGGGAACCATGAAGATGGGGTGGACGATATGTCGATGGGCACGACTGGTGGGGAACCTTATGAGACAGACGACGATTCTGCAAGCGACCAAGAAATGGCAGACGAGGAATCTGAGCCAGAGGTCAATGAAGATTGAGCTCGAGGGTGCCCTGCTGTTATAACTTACTCGATACAGCGCGAACGAAGCTCTTACGCTACAGGCCAAGATCAGCCAGGCTGGTCGACCAACAGTGAAGATGTGCGATCGAGCGAGTAGCGCGGCCATGCTCCACATCTCTCAGAACTCGTTTGTTGTGCATATCGGTCCCTCGGGATAATGCTGGAGAAGTGTGGAGCGTAGGCGGAGACGATTGACAAGGATGTCCGCACACTTGCAAGCGCAGAGTAGCACAATGGTCTGACGACGGCAGTACATGTGGTAGTCCGAGACTGCGCATGCCATTGTATCCAAAGCGGCAGCAATAGGCTCTTTCCTGACCACATCGGCATACTACAGGTGGTGGCTGGAGGCGCTGTACTTGACCACTCTGGCCAGCCTTTATTCGTTCGTCTCTGTTCACCTCCTCATCGACTTTCAAACTCGAGAAACCGCCCGAGATGGACGATCCAATATCGGCCGCTGCCATCGCCCGCGTAGAGAACGCCAGCAAAGGCAAATGGCGACGCCTGCTCAGCAACCCCAAACTACTCTTCATCGCCTTCTTCGCATCATTCGGCGGGTTCGAATATGGCTATCAGCAGGGTGTACTTGGGCAATCCTTTGTCATGACACGATTCATCGACAATTTCCCAACCATCGCCGCGTCTTCAACAGCCCAGGGATGGTTGACCTCGGTCTTGCAACTCGGTGGTATCACTGGCTCCCTCACGGCAGGAATCTTGGGTGAGGTGTTCTCACGGAAGTACACGATGTTTTCGGCTTGCTGCTGGGTGATTTTGGGCAGCTATTTGTACGTCGGGGCGTCATATTACAATCCGTCCTTACTGTATGCGGGAAGATTCTTCACAGGCTTGGGAGCTGGCACTTTCAGCGGTGTTGGGTGAGTCAGTCAAGCATTTCTTCGGGCATTGCTAACGAGGACAGTCCCCTGTACAATGCCGAATTGTCAACGCCGGAGCTTCGAGGGCTGCTTGTGTCCTTTTACCAGTTCGCTACGATCCTCGGAATCATGCTGTCTTTCTGGGTGGGCTACGGAAGCAATTACATTGGAGGGACTGGCGACGGTCAATCGGACCTAGCATGGCGGCTTCCATCGATCATCCAAGGCATTCCAGCGGTCTGCCTAGCCCTCGGCATCTGGTTCATGCCATTTTCACCCAGATGGCTTGTCAAGCAAGACCGTGACGACGAAGCGATCAACACCCTCGCGTGGCTGAGGAAACTTCCCAAAGACGATCCTTTGATTCGGGTCGAGTACCTCGAGATCAAAGCTGAATGCATGTTTGAGCGACGGGCGTTCGAGCTGTCCTTTCCAAATCTGAGCGAGAAGCAGAAGAACAGTGTCTGGACGAGTGAGGTGGCTCAGTACGTCAACGTCTTTCGCACGTGGGACAACTTCAAGCGAGTCTCGACTGCTTGGTTGGTAATGTTCTTCCAACAATGGTTAGCTTCATGATAATGCTGTTCGATCTGTCACTGACAAGGCGGCTTTCGCACAGGTCTGGCATCGATGCAATCATCTACTACGCATCCAACGTCTTTCAGAGTTTTGGCCTCACAGGCGGCACGCAAGCCCTGCTAGCCACAGGTGTCACTGGCGTGGTGTTCTTCGTCTCCACTCTGCCTGCCATGGCCGTAATCGAGAAAGTCGGCCGCAAGCCAATGCTCTTGGTCGGATCTGCAGTCATGTTTGTCTCAATGGTGCTCACGGGCATCATTGTTGCCAAGTTTCGTCACGATTGGCCTGATCACAGAGCAGCTGGCTGGACAGCAGTAAGTTTTATCTGGTTGTACATCGGTGCCTTTGGCGCCACCTGGGGGCCCGCCAGCTGGACTCTGGTAGCCGAGATCTTTCCACTGTCCATCCGAGCAAAGGGGGCTTCCATCGGCGCTTCTTCCAACTGGGTCAACAACTTCGCCATTGCGTTCTTTGTCCCGCCCATGTTCGAGGCGTGGGCGTGGGGAACATACATCTTTTTCGCAGTCTTCCTGGCTGCTGGCATCATATGGGTGTGGCTGTATCTACCAGAGACCAAGAACGCTACGCTTGAAGACATGGACAGGGTATTTAAAAGCCGAACGGGAGAGGCGGATAGGAGGCTATTGGCAGAATGCAGGAGAGAACTTGGTCTCGAGGAGTCATTGGAGGCGGCCGCTCTCGAAGAGGTGCGACAGATGTCTATTGGTGCCGAGAAAGCTCCAGATGCGAGGGTGGAAGTTGTGTGACCAACCACATGTGTCGCACAGCCTGAAGATGGTAGGACTGCTTGCAGTGATCTCCCAAGTCTAGGTAAACAGACGAGACTCGTCGTAGCATGTTTCGACCAGTATCGCGGGGTCAAGACAATCAGCCGTAGAGATAACAGCTCAGCCTGGCTCGCTCATCGTTGTGTCGTCAGCCCCTTGACTCGGACCCCCATTTTCTTCCACGCTCGTCGTGTTCCTCTCCGTGGTAGATCCCTTCGTCCCTCGCGGTGTCTCCATCGCCTTCATAACAGCCTCGCCGTCTTCAGGGCCTAGAATGTTATCCAGGATGTTGTGCGCAGCTTCAGCAGCTTCATCCTCGATGCCTGCCTCAAAAACCAGCTGTTCACTAAAAGCGATGCGGGTCAGACTGACAAGGAATTTGTGGTACCCCCCATGCACAGCATGCAGCTTTTGCACAGCAGCTGGAGGGTCGTCAAAAGCGCGCAGCAGGTGGTAGAGGAGTCGTGTCGTGATGTTTACAGTTTCCACAATCCAGTCGTGTGCAGTCCATTCTCCTTCGCGATCTTTCCTCAGACCCAGCGAAGGTCGAGTGCGGTAAAGCCGGTTGACTTGGGCGTCGAGAAATCGGATTAGCCTGCCAGTCGCACTTCGATGTTGCATGAGTAGAAGCGTTCCATGATCGGTCTGCGACATCTCACGGAAAACTTTCAACACTTCGACCCGCATCTCGAACACTTCTTCTTGGGTGTATGGTGGTCCGTCATGCTGCGTATCTGGAGTCTCGAACAGGAGATTCGTGAGCCGATCGATCATTTGCTTCTCTTGCTCGACTTGCTTAGTAGGGTCTTCCACAATCACGCTGAACGTTGTCGATCTTGCGGAGGTGGTCAGCATCTGTAGTACAGTCATGATCTGGTGTACTGGTTGTGCTTTGTTCAGTGTGAGCATGACGAAGGTGAACTCAATCGTTCTCCAAAATGTCTCATTGCGTTCTGAAGACAGCGAAGCTGCTTGACACAGCTGGGCCAGCAAGTCGATTACGCCGTCTACATCTAGATCACCGGCCAACTCCTCAAGTGCTTGGCGGTCGAGAGAAGCGGCAAAAGTAGCATTTCTCGATGCTCGTCCAAGTGGTACAGATATCAAATCAATCGATCGACTGCACAAAGGGATCGCCTGCTCGATGAGCAACGCCTGTATCGCGAGAAGCTGATCTTGAAGGACGAAATGCAGCATGTCGACGAGCAAATGACATGGATTCATGTATCGCTCTTCCAGACAACGGTGCCAAAGGTCGAGCAGAGCTCGTGAGACGGTGAGTGCCAAGTTGTCATCCTCGGAAGTTGAGTGACTCGTAATGGCATCCAGAAAGATGGCAGAAAGCGACCTACTCGGTTTTGACGGGAAGTGAAAGCCAGTCAAGAGTTCAATCGTGCGACTGTGACCATCAGGGGGGGTGTGGTTCAAGACGAGCTGCATGAACTTGTACTTGTCGTTCTCCAAAGTTGAATCCAAGTCGACCATAGGCTGATCGAACGAGACCGACGTTTGCTCCGTGCTCTCCTGCCGCAGGACAGGCTGGGGTGGTTGCGTGAATGACAACGCAGCGACCGGACTGTCGTTGGCCGTGCGTTTCCTTTTGGCCCCAACCTTTGGCGTGTGATCTCGAGACTTGTCCCTAGTCCTACTAGGACTGGCCTGCAGTTCATGATCGTCGAAGCCATCGCCAAGTACCGCCCTCTTACTCTTCTTGGGAGTCTCCCTCTGCGTGGGCTTCTTAAGACCGGTCGCTCGCTTCACACGCTCGGCTTCCTGGGCCAAATCGTGTTGTAGAAAGCGATTGTCCGTTTCCATCTTCTCCCGCTCTTTCCTGCTCGCCTCGACTTCTGCCCTATGCTTTGCAGCCTCGTCGGCGTGCAACCTCTGCATGACCGATAGTCTTGCTTCATATTGCTTGGTAAGCTTTTCCTGGTTGCTGCGCACGATCGAGATCTCCCCCTGCTTGGCTCTTGCCTCGTTTAACGCCTCTTGCTCAGACTGCCGCAGCCTGGCCTGCTCGGCCTCCAGTTCTGCAATTCTGGCTTGCAGAGTCGACACATCCATTGATCCGGCAGAGACGGCTCCATGGTTCTGCACGGGCCATGGGCGTCTCCCAAAGGTCTGGCTGCCAAGCTCAGCATCGGCAGCAGCGAATGCAGCCTCTGTCTCTGGGTCGAGCGCAGGTTTGGCTCCTTGTCGACTGCCCTGTCGCTGGGGTTGATGCGGCCTCACCGATGTTGACTTGGACGCAGACTGAATGACCATTGAAGGCTCATCCAAGTCAATCACGTCCTCATCGCCAAATCCATAATCTGAAGATGGAGACTCGGGAGCGCTTGGGGGAGGAGCGCTGGGTCGCTGCTGCTGGACAAGACGAGATGGCTGAGGAGGTCGCCATGGTATGTTCTTATTCTTGGGAACCGGCCTTCGGAAGGGCTGTACAGGAGGATTTGGCGTTGACCTGGGCTTCTGGGTCGAGGTAAAGGCATGCCGCTCGAGCTGGTCGAGGGTGTTGGAGGGGATATCATTTAGGTCGTCATCGGAGAAGAAGTTGTCTTCGTCGTCGGCCATGGCTCACCCACGTCCGCATCTCCATTGCTGGGCTGTTGTGATCGGTTCAACGAGTGAAGTTTACTTGATCACGCTGTTGTCGTCGCTGTCGTGTTCGGGTTGTGGGCGAACTTCTGCGCGACGCGCTAAATCGACACGTGAAGCGCCAAGCATGGCTGCGTCACTTCGCAGCATCAACATCGAGACGTGGGAAACTTGTTGCTGCTCGTCGGCACCACGATCCACCCGCCTCCGCCCCGACATCACCACCATAAATTATGCTGGCTAGCACTGCCCTGACGGTCTGAGCTGAATCGCGCTCGAACTGCCATACAAAAGGCGCCCACGTGCCGCAGCGCCAGCTCTCCGCCCAGCTCCGTCTACCAAGCCGCAGCACATCCCACAAATCAGGAAACAGGTCTCCGAGATACCTGCCCAGCTCTCCAACGCGGCGCCCAAGCTTTACCGCGACGACATCTGGCTGTCTCGAAGCCGCTGAGCGATGACGAAGCCGAAGAAGGACGTCAAGTTCAACCACCGCGAGCGGAGGATGAGCAAGAGCAGCATGTCTGATATCAACTACGACTCTCCCAACGATGAAAGAAGCCCAACCCGGAGCAATGGAGCTAAGAGCCCTACTGGTAACGGCAGTCTGCACAAGGAAAGGTCAATAAAAGAAGAGGAGAGCGAAAGGCCATCATTCGAGAGAACAGATACCACTGCCAGTGGTTGGGCAACAGAAAATGAAGATGAGAAGGTGGGTAGAAAGAGTGGAGTCGAAGTGTACATTGTGCTGACAGTGTCCAGCCCAAAGAAAAGGAGCCATCTGAATTCGAAAAGAAGAAGCAGACGTTCATCACTCGCGCCATATGGACTTTTGTCATGATTGGCGTCTTTTTCGGCTCCATGTTCGCTGGACACATCTACATCATTATCATCGTGACAGCGGTCCAGATCATCTCGTTCAAGGAGGTCATCGCCATTTCGAACGTCCCCAGCAGAGCCCGGTCGTTACGATTCACGAAGACTCTGAATTGGTACTTCCTAGGCTCGACAATGTACTTCCTGTACGGTGAAAGCGTAATCTACTATTTCAAGCACATTGTACTGATTGACCGCGTGTTGCTGCCGTTCGCGACGCATCATCGGTTTATCAGCTTCATGCTTTACGTGATTGGTATGAAGCACGACCAGTTCTCGGAGACGCTTCGCTGACGACCGTCTAGGCTTCGTTTTCTTCGTTGGATCGCTGCAGAAAGGACACTACAAGTTTCAGTTCACGCAATTCGCCTGGACTCACATGGCGCTGTATTTGATTGTGGTGCAGGCGCATTTCATCATGAACAACATCTTCGAGGGCATGATCTGGTTCTTTCTGCCCGTGAGCCTGGTCATCATCAACGATATCTTTGCCTACATATGTGGGATTACTTTTGGAAGGACGCAGCTTATCAAGATCTCGCCCAAGAAGACTGTCGAAGGTAAGCAGCAATCACCGACATGAAGAAGTAAGATGCTGACTTTTGTGCAGGTTTCGTTGGGGCATGGATCTGCACCATTATCATTGGCTTCTTCTTTACGAACCTCCTCATGCGATCGAAATACTTCATCTGTCCGGTCAATGACCTGGGTGCCAACATCTTTACTGGGCTTGAGTGCGATGTCAACCCGGTCTTCATCGCACAGACCTTCCACATTCCCTTTATCCCACATACCTGGACTTTTCTCCCGACCCATATCACTGTTGCACCAATGCAGTTCCACATCTTGGCCATGGCTACCTTTGCCTCGCTTATTGCACCATTCGGCGGCTTCTTCGCATCAGGACTCAAGCGGACCTTCAACATCAAGGACTTTGGCGACTCGATTCCTGGACACGGCGGTATGACGGACCGCATGGACTGCCAATTCATCATGGGCTTTTTCGCGTTCATGTACTACCAGAGCTTTATTGCGGTACACAAAGCATCGGTCGGAGGAGTCATCGAAACGGCGATCACCGGACTGTCAGCAGAAGAGCAGATGGCGGTGGTAAAAGGCCTGGCGCAGCATCTGTACAATCAAGGAGCCGTCAGTGCAAAAGTGGTTGAATTTCTTGGAGAGAACCTTCAGAGCGCGCTGAAGAAGAGATGAAGGAGCGGGCTCAGGAAAGTTGGGGCACTCACTTCTTTTCAAGGCAGCAGGTTTCGAGTTGACGAAGATGGTCAAAAGGACACGACTCGACTGAAAGGTCGTCTTGGACTGCGAAACCGCCATGTGTATCATACCCCTTGGATTTACGAGAGTGGAAATTACAGCTCATCTACACGCTCCAGGTGCAGTAACATCAACTGTCGCGATGAGGAAGCCACATGTGGAGTCGAGAGCAGAGACGGGTCAGCGCATGTGTCAGCTGATTATTGGATTCATGTTGTCGTGAGTGACGAGGAGATGATGATGAGGTGGCAGGAAAGTGTACTTTGTACTGCAAGCATGGCGTGAGGCTCAGCTCGATATTGAAGAGTGGCTAATCAATGTCGTTGAACCAGGTCCACCCTCCACGGCCACAGAAGATGCCCGATCTAAGTATAGACAGACAGATCGATTGATGGCCCTCGTTGTATCCGCCCACCGCCTCTTTCCCCATGCTCTGGCTGGAGCTACCCCGCGAGTGCTGTCACCCATCTGCAGCTACCTCCACCGGCAGAGCCGCGACGCCGCCTGGAACCAGAGCCAGACTGCATTGGACTCGTTGAACTGCACCGCACAAACCTTGCACGCCTTGGTGCCACAGCACGAGGAGCTGTCTGACAGAGCTTCCGTCTGCTTCACCACCACCACCTTCTTCCTCACACATTTATTGCTCACTGCCAGTGACGACTACCCACCATGGCATCCACCACCGCCGACAAGCCTGCCCGTGAACGCAAGCCCTCCACCTCAGCTCCCATCACCGACTTTCAAGGTCCCATTGGCCCCGAGGGCATCTCGAGACCCAAGCACAAGAGGACCGTCACCGGCTTTGCTCCACAGGAGATCAAGAGCATTGAGGCGAGCATTCCAGAGGGGCAGAGAGCGGCGTAAGTTGAGATATACAGTTGAATGCGTGGGGACAATGGCTGACGGTATGGGTGTTGCAGATGGAGGAAATACGTAAGTCGGGGGTACAACGACGATGCATCGGTGCATTGCTAACGAACCTCGCTAGTCCGCTCAAGAGTTCAAGACGAAAGATGAGTTCGACATCGAGGTCGTCAAGCACATTGAGACAACGTTGGCGAGATCACTCTTCAACTGTGATGAAGCGTATGTTGCTGCCCACAACAGCAACGGGTCTTGACGCTGATTGCATTATTACTACAGGGCAGCATATTCTGGGACAGCTCTTGCTTTCCGTGATCGCTTGATCATTGAGTGGAACCGAACACAGCAGCAACAGACTGCCGCCGATCCCAAGCGAGTCTATTGTGAGACACCTTACACATCAAGGTGGTTCGCACTCGAGCTGATGAACGTTTGCAGACCTCTCGTTGGAGTTCTTGATGGGCAGAGCTTTGGACAACGCTATGCTCAACACTGGCATGAAAGATATTGCTTCTGGTATGGCTGCACTCTCCCATCTTTCCACCAGTGCTGACTGACGCTCTCTAGATGGCCTCAAAGATCTTGGTTTCCGCATGGAAGATGTCATCTCTCAGGAACGCGATGCGGCCCTTGGAAACGGCGGTCTTGGACGTCTCGCTGCATGCTTCCTCGACTCTCTCGCAACCCTCAACTACCCAGCCTGGGGCTACGCTCTCCGCTACCGATACGGTATCTTCAAGCAAGAGATTATCGATGGATACCAAGTCGAGATTCCAGATTACTGGCTCGACTTCAACCCATGGGAATTCCCACGACACGATGTCACTGTCGACGTCCAGTTCTACGGAAACGTAAGAAAGTACACAGATGAGAGCGGCAAACAGATTAGTGTCTGGGAGAATGGCGAGATCGTCACGGCTGTGGCATACGACGCGCCCATTCCAGGATATGGCACCAAGACGACCAACAACCTGCGTCTGTGGTCGAGCAAGGCTTCCCACGGCGAGTTCGACTTTACCAAATTCAACTCGGGCGAGTATGAGGCTTCCGTAGCCGATCAACAGCGTGCTGAGACCATCTCGGCCGTGCTCTACCCCAACGACAGCCTGGAGCGTGGAAAAGAGCTTCGTTTGAAGCAGCAGTACTTCTGGTGTGCCGCCTCCCTCTTCGACATTGTTCGTCGTTTCAAGAAGTCAAAGAAAGCGTGGAAAGAGTTCCCCAACCAGGTCGCTATTCAGCTGAATGATACTCACCCGACTTTGGCCATTCCAGAACTGCAGCGCATCTTGATCGATCAAGAAGGTCTTGAATGGGATGAGGCGTGGAGCATCGTGCAGAAGACCTTCGGCTACACCAACCACACTGTTCTTCCAGAGGCTCTCGAGAAGTGGTCTGTTCCACTTATCCAGCACCTCCTCCCACGCCATCTGCAAATCATCTACGACATCAACCTCAACTTCCTGCAATATGTGGAGAGGAACTTCCCCAAAGAGCGCGACATGCTAGGCCGTGTTTCGATCATCGAGGAGTCGCAGCCCAAGATGGTGCGCATGGCCTACTTGGCAGTTATCGGCAGCCACAAGGTCAATGGTGTCGCAGAGCTGCACTCTGACCTGATCAAGACGACTATCTTCAAGGACTTTGTCAAGATCTATGGTCCAGACAAGTTCACTAATGTCACCAACGGCATCACTCCTCGCAGGTGGCTGCACCAGGCCAACCCTAGACTTTCAGAACTCATCGCTAGCAAGCTTGGCGGCTACGAATTCCTCCGCGATCTCACCCTGCTCCACAAGATTGAGTCGTTCGTCGATGACAAGGAATTCCGCAAAGAGTTCCAGGAGATCAAGTACGCCAACAAGGTTCGTCTGGCCAAGTACATCAAGGAGGTCAATGGAATCTCTGTCAACCCAGCCAGTCTGTTCGACATCCAAGTCAAGCGTATTCACGAGTACAAGCGACAGCAGCTGAACATATTTGGTGTCATTCACCGATACCTCGAGCTCAAGGATATGTCTCCTGAGGATCGCAAGAAGGTGCAGCCACGTGTGAGCATCTTCGGTGGAAAGGCCGCTCCAGGCTACTGGATGGCCAAGACGGTCATCCACTTGATCAACCAAGTCAGCAAGGTGGTCAACTCTGACAAGGATATCGGCGATGCGTTGAAGGTCGTCTTCTTGGAGGACTACAATGTAAGCAAGGCGGAGATGATTTGCCCGGCCAGTGACATCAGTGAGCACATTTCAACCGCTGGCACTGAAGCTTCTGGCACCTCGAACATGAAGTTTGTGCTGAACGGTGGTTTGATCATTGGTACTTGTGATGGTGCCAACATTGAGGTGAGTTGCCACATACCGCTAATGATGGGAGCGTAAACTGACTGGCCTGACTTAGATCACCCGCGAAGTCGGCGAAGACAACATCTTCCTCTTCGGCAATCTGTCCGAAGACGTTGAAGACCTCCGCCACCATCACTTCTACGGCGACTTCCAGCTCGATCCCTCACTGGACCGCGTGTTCAAGACCATCCGCGAAGGCGCCTTTGGGGACGCTGGCCAATTCTCCGCCTTGGTCAACTCCATTGTCGACCACGGTGACTACTACCTCGTCTCAGACGACTTCAAGAGCTACCTCGACACGCAGAAACTCATTGACGATGCATACAAGAACCAGGAAGAGTGGCTGACCAAGACGATTACGAGTGTGGCGCGCATGGGCTTCTTCTCGAGTGACCGGTGCATTGACGAGTATGCGGAGATGATTTGGAACGTGGAGCCTGTCAAGGTGCAAGGACAGGAGTCGTAGGAAAGTGGTGAGGTGTGAGGTGTGAGATGATGTGCTGGGATAGTATAATGTCAGTATGATTGATGCGGGTGATGTTCTATGGGATATAGAAACAGAGAAAAGTCAAGATTTATCATACAGAGGTCAGATACGCCAGTGCGCTTCTTGGTTCACGCTGAACGAGGATTTGGGACGAAGCACATTCATTCCACACTCGAGCGCGAGCACTGAATCCAGGGGCATATGGAAATCGAATTGATTGCAAGGCAAACCAGCAAAGGCATTTGCATCGTTCGCATATCGAATCAAGTCGTAAGCATACCCAAAGAAACTCATCTCGCAACTCTCTCCCATCCCCTCCGCTCTCGATGCCATATGTACACCTCAGCTTTCTCGAGCCACTTGACCTGACAATCTAGAAATCTCCACCTCCCATGTCATCTCCGCCATAATCATCCCCACCTCCACCGTCCTGGTAGCCATCTTGGTATGCATCCTGTTCGTGATCATCAAAAGCATCCATAAGCAATGCACCGCCCACGAGACCAGCACCGGCGCCCAGCAGAGCACCACCTCCGGCGCCTAAGCCTCCACCTTGGCGACGCTGCTGTACCTGCTGTGGTGGATATCCGCCGTAGCCTTGCTGAGGGGGGTATCCGCCATAGCCCTGTTGGGGTGGGTATCCTCCGTATCCTTGCTGCGGTGGATAACCTCCGTACCCTTGCTGCTGTTGCGGGTAGCCTCCATAGCCTTGCTGTGGTGGACGGGACGACGAGCTGCCGCCCAGTTTGCCCGAGAGTTTGCTGAAGAAGCCGCCGCGTGACTTACTCGCCTCTTGTGCCTGGGGAGGTGGGGAGGTCTGCGCTGGGTACTGTTGCTGGCCATATGGACTGGCGCCTGGCTGTTGAGAGCCGTAGTAGCTGTCCGACGCTCCGCGGTTCGCGCCTCCAGCACCACCAGACGCATTCCTCGCCCTCTCATCCTCTTCCTGCTGTAGCCGCCTGGCATATGCCTCATCGCTTTCGGTTGTACTCGGGCCTCCAGCACCGCCTGCGTTGTACGGGTTGTTGCTCGCCAATCCACCCTTCTCTGGTCCTACCGGTCGGCTCGAGCTGTGGTCGTAGGTCGGCGGCGGACCTGGTGGGGCAGCGTCGTCGCCAGGAGGGCCGTAGATGGGCTCGGTGGGTTTGTCCCATTGGGACTTCTTGGTGTAGATGTTGACGTAGAACCATTCTTTGTATTGGTCGTTCCAGACGGCTTTGTAGCCCTACGAAGAGTCAGTGGGTCAGTGCAAGGGCGTAGAGGGAAGAGGGGTGAAGTGTCTCACCTCTGGGACTTTGGGCGGCGGGGGCCCGGTTGGTGGGGCGTAATCCGCCATGGTCGGTGGTGGTAGGTGTCGTTTGGGCAGAGGATGTGAGAGAAGGAGAGGATGCTGTTATAGGTAGGTGATGCGATCCATCATCTGGTCGAGGGGTTGATTAGGTGCGGCATCTTCGCGTGCGCTGACTGACGCCATCTATTTGAATCCTCGCTCGACCACCCCCACGTGTTCTCGAGCTTCACGGAGCAGTCGTCATCGTGAGGCTGTGCAGAGTGTGGCGCACCGATGAACGAGATGAACGAACGGGACCCGGAACGAACGTGCTTTGTTCATCGTTGGTGCATTAAGTGATGCCTGGAGTATTTGTGCAAGAGATGGAGGCAATACTGTCATTTGCCCTGGACAGGGACTGCTCCGATGGAACAATCTGTGGTCAAACCTCATCATCCTCTATCGTTTTTCACTTGGCCAAGATCACAGCAACATCCTACACCTTCGACTTAATAAAGCCCTTGTTGCCCCAGTATCCCGGCCAGTGCTTGGGACAAGCTTCGACAAGCCACCTCGCAAGCACTGCGTTGACTTCGACAGGCTTCTCCTGAGGAACCCAGTGTCCAGCGTCTACATTTGATTGTCAGCCAAGGCAGCGGTCTGTTGGGGTTACATCACTCACCGATGCTAGTCTCTGTCAAGTTGGTGCAGTACTTCCTCTGCGGCTCGGCCAACCTCGAGTTTACGGTATCGCAGATGGTATCATACTTCGCCTCAATGAACAGTGTCGGCATGTGCAGATAACCGTCGTGCTTCGCCTTGTCGAAAAAGTACTTGCGGTTTGTCTCGTGGTTGGCATACCACGCATCCGCGCCCCAGAAGCTGGTCTTCTCCATAGCCCTCACAAGTGCCTCGAAGACTTCCTCGTCGATACACACATTTTCGCTCGGGATCTGCTTCCACGCTGGATCGGGCTTCTCAATGCCGCCAAACCAGCCTCCGGCAGAGACAACTTGTGAAGTGAAAGCTGGCTTGCCGAGACTTTCTGGCTTGCCCTTGGAGTAGCCAGCTCGAATGAACGCCGCAGGTTCTTTGTCGAAGAAAGCCGTGGCTTTCTCGAAGTCCAGCTGGTAGAAGCGTTGGTAGTCCCATTGGCCGAAAGGGTACTTGTCTTCCGGGTACATCTCGCGGTTGACGTATTTCACTTCTTCTTCGAGGCCGAGCTCGATCACACGGGCTGGAACTGCCATTCCGCAAACGCCGACGCACTTCTCAGGGTAGTGTTCTGCGAAGCTCTGAGGTCGATCAGTACGGTTCATTTCGTCGTTCAGCTATGACGACTCACCCACACTGCACCGCATCCCCAGTCGTGACCAACCCAGACTGCCTCCTCTCTACCAAGGTGCTCGAGCAAGGCGACCATGCCATTGTTGATGGACTCTAGCGAGTAGTCTTCTGTCCGTTTGCGAGCAGAGGAGCCGCCATAGCCTGGGATCTCGTGAGTCTGGCCATATGTTTTAGCTCTTACACAGCATTACTCACCAGGCATATCTGGTGCGATGACGCGAAAACCAAGGGCAGAGAACGCCTCGATCTGTGGCTTCCATGTCAAACCGATTGCGGGCCACCCTATTTGCTGTTAGTAGGGATCAATGAGACGAACGTTGAGCTTACCGTGGATTAAGATTAGGAGTGGCCCTTCTTTGGGACCAGCCGCGAGATAGAATGTCTTCTTCTCCCCTCCGGCATAGCTAAAAGTGTGCTCTTCGAAAGCCACCATGTTGTCGTCGAAGTCGAGTCAGTGGATTGACCTTGTATGTCCTGTCGCCAGACGGCAAAGAGCGAAAGAGAGGAGGCGGGGTAGGGAAAGGGAAGGGAGGTGAGGTGAAGTGAAGAAAGAAGAAAGGCAATGTCAGGCTTATACATATCTTATTCCCGCATCCGCTTAGTCGCGTACTAGGATCGTGCATATCTTTCTCGGTAGCATGGACGAAAAGAAGGATTGTGCAATTCGACATCAGTGTGCAGGAAGGTGGAAGGGCTCGGCCGCCACGACCTCACCTCTTCTTCTACCTCCACCTCTCTGGAAACACCGCACCATGCATGCGTTGGATCTCGTCGATCAGACCATGTCAATGTCCAAGAGAGCAGGTGTCGCTGTCGCAGAAGACTAAACCTGCCGCGGCCGTATGTCAGCAAGCCAGCTCCTTTTCCGCACTCTTGGCAACGATTGTCACGCGTTGCCGTGGCGATGGATTCGAACGTCACCTCACCAGCTGTGAAGTCGACGAGACGAGAGCATGGATCTAACGACTTATCGAAGAGCGCATCCAGGACCTAACTCGCCTCACATTGAACCGCATGAAGGATGGCACACCTTGACAGTCGCATCCTTCAACCGCATCAGCCGCACTCTCGCGTCGAGACAGGAATTGTCAGCAGACAAGGCAGCCCTCTTTGGCCAGCCCACGAACACGTCGTTGGAAGAGAGAAAGAGCACGAAGCTGTCAGTTCTCGCTCTGTGCCGAGGGCCGACCCTGGGCGTGTGGTCGCCAATTCTGGGCCCTCAACTTCGACTATCGCTGTCGCCATGCTGCGATCGCCATATTAGCGTGCGAAGGACTGAAGACCGATTGATGATAAGAATTGGATGTTGGTGATGGGAGGAGCTCAAGAAGACGGCGTGGAGTCCGCGGAGTGCCAAGGCCTTGATCAAAGCGAGCCGGAGCGATCCACGTGTCAGCCCCTTTCTTTTCTAGACGTCACTTCACCTTAGGTCTAATCTCCAAGCGCGACTCAAAACTCCGTCTCAACTCCTCGACCTCAGCTGAGGCTGGTTGACGCTTGAGGTTACACCATGCACAGAACACTTACCACGCGTCAGCGGTCGTGCTTCTCCAGCCGGATGTTCCGCAGTGCCAATTTTCAATGAACTCTCTTTAACAGCGAAGACAGCGATTCCTAGAGCGTTCGCTGCCAGGTTGTCGACTTTGGCTCTGTTGTAGACAAGGCTACCCATGCCAAAAGCTCGGCTTCGTGCTGAAAATCCCCCAAAACGCCGGGGGTTCCAAGAAGACGATCGCGACATGTCCTAGATCAGCAATTCGGATTGCATGGCTCCAAGGATAGTACGTATGACAACGGCTGAGCAATTCCGTTTTCCGAGACAGAGACACGCCTGATCTCTGTCCTTCTCTTTCGACGACATTTCGACGTCCCGACACCTCGACGTCGCGACGTTCTTCGTCTTCGTTTCCTTTGTTTGGGCAGCGCCAACATGCCGCTCCTGCTAGTTGTCGCGATTCCGACCTTCATCTGCTCTCTTTTGTCCCTCGTCGCTGATACTGTCTTCGCGGTTTTCTACTACGCACTGCCTCCAGAGAGACACTATCGACAAGCGCTGATTGTGAATCTACTGATAGCTGGTCCGCAAAATCCCCGGTCCTATGTGTTTGGAACACTGACTAACAGACTGCGCAGACTGGATCAATGCGCTCAACAATACGATCTCTGGCGCAGTCGCATTATCCCGACGCCATGAGGAGAAGCAGCTCACAGCTGGACCGGCCTGCACAGCAAATGGCTACATTGGTCAATTCTCCGTGCAGGCCATTGACTTCAACATCTTGATCATCTCATTCGCAGTATTGCTCACAGTCCGCCAGAGCTCCATCACGATGGAGCCACCGTGGTGGGCAATTCTGCTCATCTGTGTTGTGGCCTGGATACCATCTATCATCACCAGCAACATCGCTCTTGGTCTTGACGTATATGGCCCTGTCAGCGGCAACTGGTGCTGGATAAAGCCAGATCTTGTGCTGCGATATACCCTGACACATGGTTGGAGGCTTTTGATCTTCTTCACCACCCTTGGCATCTACACATATGTGTACATCTACCTGAAGCGGGTATACGGGAAGCTCAATCTCAGTACAGATAGCAGCGCTACACAAGAGGAACTTGACCTTAACCTGGCCGAAGAATTACCCAATATCGAGCAGACAGTACAGCATACAGGACGCGGCCACATCAGAGTATCCTCTGTGGTCACTGCGCAAGACAGCGACGAGCAGCCACTTTCGCCCACCCTCACGCGTGGAGCGTCTAGCAACGACAAGATTCTGAAGTCCAGCAACACCATTGTTAGCAGGAAGTCCCAGGGCGATTTGCAGAGAGTCAACACTCTAGGCAATTCAGCAAACGCAGCAAGGAAAAGAGCATTGCGGAAGATGCTACTACTCAACGGGTACCCGATCCTCTATGTCATACTCTGGATTCCAGGTATCGCAAATCGCATCGTAGAGACTGTGGGAGATTCGCCAGTGTGGCTGAAAGCACTTCAAGCGTCAACGCAGCTTGTGGGATTCGCGAATGCCTTGACTTATGCGTGGAACGAGCAGTTGTCGAAGAGAGTCAAAAGTCGATGGCAATTCATGCGGAGGAAGAACGGGAGAGCGACTGTTCTGGCTTCAAGAGATACACACGGATTTGTGTGAAGGACCACGGCCATCATATGACCAGCGAAACGACTGCCCGGCATCTGTGAGCGAGAGTGAGCTCCACGCGGTCTCTATTGCAGTCACCATGCGCGATGGAAATCGAAACCCAGGAGTGGAACCTTGCCATACCGTACAGACTGGCATTGAATGTATGCGTAAGCCTTGATGTGCTGCATAGCCGCGCTAATGCGGTGCAAGTGGAGCAGCAAAGGAAACGAGAGAGCACGCCAGAGCTCGGCACAATGTTGAAAGAGCGAGCATCACACGACGATCGTCGCACGAGAGAAGTTGCCAAAGCCCGACTTGAGGACAGTTCCTGTACGAGCGAATCCCCTAACAACCCAAGAACCGCTTGGAACCTCGGCAACCTCCAGAAAGCGATCTTGGAAGAGTTCGAATGTGGCAACTGTAGACCGAGCTCAACGACAATCTAGCCGGTTGATTCATCGGATAGCGAATGACGGGTGTGCGGTTAGGCTACCAGACAGTCAAGGCTGGGCCGCTGAATGCCTTCTATACTCGATTGTCGGTCGTTATCTGGATTCTGCACTGGCCGACCGAAAAACTCCCGGCAAGATTTGCACATTCAGACACAACGACATTCGCAACGAGATTCATTGAAGCGAACAGAGGCTGGATGACGCATCGTCGTCGTCGGTTTGAGCGAATGGCACCTGGAGGAGATAGATAGCAAGAAAAGGCTGGGCAACAAAGCTGTGGATCACATGGCAGTGATAAAACGGCAGAGTGTCCTGAGACCCAAGCCGCCGCCGAAAATCTCTTTGAGCCGTACATTGACAAGATTGCGAGGTAGATAGCGTAGAGCAGCATGGACAGACTTCAGCTGTTTTCAGATAGTATACTCAATCTCTCACACCGCTGCCTGACCAGAGTTGTCGTGCTTTCCCTTATACCGAGGGCTTTGTCTTCTGCTCATGTCTGCGTAAACTTCTGCCAGTCAGGATCGCATTCAGAGATGGCGAGCAATGGAGCCGAGCAGTGCTAGACGGTTGGATAACAAGCCCGCTGGTCTTGTTCGACTATGGTTGTTCGTCCTTGAGCAGCCGATCGCTGTCATTCGTCTTTGATGTCGGTTTTCTGACTTCCCGGCATGAGCTACCTAGATTGCAACTAATGAAGAACATGAAGATGATAATGGGGAATTGGGGATGTCTTTGTCGTGATGCGGAGTGAGGAGTGAGGTCTCCAAAAGCTCGGTCCGTGCTGCGCGTGGCGACGGAAGCTTTTATCTACATTCACGCATTTTGAACTTTGCAGCTTTGGCAAACTTCGCCTCGAATCTCGACTTCTTCAAGTTTGAACACTGCCTATAATACTCCCTCTACTTATGCGTTTTCTGTCTATATAACGTGTATACTAGTTATTATACCCGAGTGTTTGCATAAGTGTAGCTTAAGTATTGTAGAAGATACATCAAAAAGACACTGTTTAGCCGAGCGTACCCGAGGATTTCCGAGAATTCCTAGAAACTAGCCTAGCTTTATTAGCTTCAATCAATATCTAGGTAGCAGCCACCTAAGTCGTAGGTATCCCCAAGCAAATTATTTAGTAAGAGCGACTTTAAGGTTTTAGGTCTGTGCGCTCTCGGCTAGGTACCCGACGTCTGTGCATAGTAACAAGCACAACAACGACGACGACAACTGCATATACCATATGTATAACAGCGACTATATGTGTAGTTCAGTTTGTGTGCAATTTCGCAGCATAGAGTAGCGAGACGATGTATGCAAATTGCTGTGTACAAAGCGCATTCTTGTGCAGTTCGAAGCTGTGAAGTTCAAAATGCGTGAAGGTAGATAAAGACGTCCGTAGTGGCAACAGCCGAAGAAGAAGCGCGTAAACAAGTTCGTGCAACGGCAGGGATCATCTCTCCCAAGCAACACACTTTGGCACACCTCATACCACGGAACATGTTCGCACCACAGTCGTCATCCTGACAATAATTTCGCCATGGCATCGCCTTCGACTTTCAGGTTCCCGCCGCGGGAGACAAATGCACTGCAGGCTCTCTCTCCCGAACGCGTCAACACCCGCCAAATATCAACAACCTCGACCATGGCATCTAAGAGTTCCTTCGCAGAGCCCGAAGCCACTGAGAACGCGTCGCCGAAGGGATCACCGTTCCGAAAAGCAAAGCAGCTTTCTGAGTACAGTCCCACAAAAGGCTCCCTACCACTATCGCCGTCATTACCGGAGTTCAGCTCGTTCAAGAGTCATGTCCGCACCAACAGCGACGTCCAAGGTCTGGTTAAGCGCTTTGAGCACTTGGACGTCCGCGATCGTGATGCCGAGGTCGCGGAAAGGAGCAAGAAGCATGAGCTTGAATTGCGACGTGCGCAAATTGCACGGGAAGAGGCAGAGAGCGATGTGAAGAGGATGCGCGAGGAGATACGGCGGCTGAAGCGAGAAGGTGACGAGGGTCGGGATCGCGAGCGGAAGGTCACAAAGAGGCTGGAGGCAGTCACGGTATGAATGTTGGACACGAGTGAAAGGCATTGAAGGGAACTGACAAGATTGCAGGAGGACTTCGCGACTTTCAAAGATTCTCACGCCTCGTCATCGTCTGTATACGAGAAGGAAGTGCGTAAAGCACGGAAAGAAGCCTTCAAATCATCCTCGGAGATCTTGAAACTGAAGGAGGAATTAAAGTCGATGCGCAGTACTTTGAACGTTGCGCAGTCCAACCTTGACATGGAGAAGCGGAAGATACAGGTACGCGAGCAGCAGACGTTCGATGCACAGTACCAGCTAGTGGCCGTGCAAGAGGAGCTCGAGAAGTTGCAGGCGCACATAAAGATTGTGGAGGAAGAGAAAGAGGTGCTCAAAACAAGCCTGAAAGAGGAAGAGGTCGCGCGAATAGCAGCAGAGGGCTTGATAGCACTGCCGGGAGGGAACCAAGACGACGATCTTTTGAGCTCACCTAAGAGACGATCACCGGTCAAGAGGCAGCCAACGCCCTTATCAGACGACAAGGAGAACGTTGGTGTTGTGACAAAGAATATGCTTGAACTGAAACGCCTGGAAGAGCAGCTGGAGCTGGAGCGGATCAAGAGAGAGCATGCAGAGGAACTTACCGACTTCTTGCGAATGGAATGTAGGTTCCAGTGCTGCAACTGCAGATCAACGAAAGCGAGTGACGATCACAGACGGGGGATTGCCGATGCATTTGCGGAGGCAATGGAGAACATCAGAAGGAGCATGCGGGAAGCCCTACATCAACCAGCTCGTAAGGACAGCGCGGACGTGGTCATGGACGAGAGTAAGACTGAGATTATCACGCGGTTCGAAGAAAATGAAGATGTTGATATGGAGCATGCGCCAGAGAAGGCCGGGACAGAGGGAGCAGACCACAGCTTCACGATGACAGACGACGCACCAGCTCCAGAACAAACCGCGGTACCTGAAGCAGAATCGCCGAAGGCGCCCCATGCAACTCCGGTCGATCCCCAGCTTGAAGCAGACGAAGATGTTCCAGAGGCTGTCTCGACCACCAAAATGCCTCTGGCGCCATCTAGCCCGCAAACACCAGCTCAAGCACAGCCTCTGACCCCATTCCATCAACAACGATCCGTACGGACTATCACGCACACCACAACGATACCCATGCATTTCACCCCAATGAAGTCGTCCTCATGCGCCATTGAGGATGCAGAGCTCATACCTCCAACGCCAAACCCACTATCACCACGGGACCGATCTGGTTCAGCGCCTACTTTCGACCGAGAAGCCGCCCTAGCTGCTATAGCATACCGACGAGGCCGTGCGAAGTCCATCGCGAACGGCCACGTTACTCCACGGAAACAGATGTTAGAAGGAGTGAGTATCAAGGAGAGGAGAGACATCAGTGCACCTGCGCTTGGTCAACAGAAGACGGGTGGTGCTAATCATGTGAAGGTCGCGGCGACCATCGGCCGTGGTGCAGCTTCTGCGAAGAGGTTGGCTTGACGGACTTGTACAGAAGAGTGCCTTGGACAAGGTTCTGGTTTTGACAATGGGACATGGGATTTCCTTTTAGCGCAGGCGTACAGGAAAGCGATAACAGGTGTCTAGTACTTCTGTTGTATATTCCTTCGAATACTCCCGTTCACTTGGATGGTCTCCTCGCTTTGGCGTGACACTCGCACCTTCCTTCACTCGTTCTCGCTAGGTGCCTTCCAGAAATGGTTTGGTGCCGAGCTAGCGCGGAGCCGTGTGCCTTGTGCCTTCCACACTTGACTGCACTGCACTTCTCCATTCTACGACCTCCCAGCAGCGAAAGCACCAGCACCAAATTCAACACGACGTTATCACCCTCAACATGGTGTACAGGCGCGTGACAGTGCCAACTGATGTCACCAAGCCCTCCGAGGCGCTGCAAGCAGTGTGAGTGACAGCCACACTGAACGAGCTTCTCGCCAGATGCTGATGACCAGATAGCTCAGCCAGGAACTCCGCTGAGTCTCCTCTCCTCCGTCTGCCGCCTGAACTCCGAAATCGAATTTGGGAAATGGCTCTCGGCAATGGTACGATTCATTTCTGGGTTGGTATCAAAACTCGCCATTTGCACAGTACCTTTTGTTCTATCAAGGAATGCACGAAGGCACCGCCGAAGCAAACATCAAGACTTGATGCCGGACCCCCGGGACCGAGATCACACTTCGCAAATTTCTACATGCCCAACAAGCGCGAACGTCTGCCTTTGGAGCTGCTAGGCGCTTGTCGGCAGATATATGCAGAGGCGGCCCTGATTCCGTTTTCCACCAATTTGTTCGAAGTGGACGGAGAGAGCCTGGCCATGCTTACCAAACGTGTCATGGCTTTTCAGAAGAGAGTCATTAAGCATATGGGTTTCTTCACTGGCGCCACCGTCAATGGCCGCATCAAGGAGCAAGTACTTAGAGGCTTCAACGGCGTCGAAGAGCTCGAAGTGGTTGTATACGATTCACCATATGGACCCAACTGCATAGAGGAAATTCATGATCTTGCAGCACTTCCGCTACAACACGTTTCGATCCAAAAATTTCAGCCGGAACCTGGCAAGGCGGAACTTGGCAAGGTTCAAAGGTTCGATCATGCTGCTGTGTGCAGGCTTCTCTTGCAAACTTGCGAATTGAATGAGATGTTGAAGCGACATCAGCATCAGAAGATTGTCAAGAAAGCGCGGCAACTCGAAGCACAGTACGAGAAGCTCAAGAAGGAGGACGACGCCAACCTGCGCCAAGCTGTGCAGAACGGTGACCATGGATCCGCTCGTGCTCTCCGACGGCTGAAGCGCCAGCGTGATGAGATTTGAGCCGGATGGCATGATGCAGCAACAGGAGGGCACTGAGCTTGAGAGAGGTGCGATGGCAAAGGATCGAGGAAAATTAGCATTGTTCGGGGCTGAACGACGTGGAAGCCTCGTCCACGCCAGTAAGGTGTATGATGCAGAAGCAAGTCAAAGACGGAACAGATGGTACAATTTGGGATGCTAAGATTCACAAGACATCGACGGTTGCTCGCTCTTCCTTGCTTTCTTTGCCTACCACATTTACAAAATGGTCCATACCCTATTCCACATGCACAACATGCCCTGCCTCATCCATCTCAACCTTGACCTTTCTCGTCGACGCTTTCCGCGGATTCTTCGCCTCAAAAATCTCGCTCAGCTCTTCCAAAGTCTTTCCCGCTGTCTCCACGAAGAAGAAGTAGATCACCACGAGCTCGACGATGATCCAAGCAATGTAGACGAGGTAGAGCTTCCACCCGATCTTGTCGATCCCTACGCTAATGCCGTAGGTGTTGACGACCATGGCGACATTCAAGAACAAGAAGTTAAGGCCGCTGCCTTTCGCTCTCGTTCTGTTCTCGAGACACTCGACGGGGTAGAGAGTCTGGAGCGGTGTCCAGCCCCAGGCGAAGCAGATGCCGAAGAGGTAAATGCTAACAATGGTGCCGTAAGCGAGATCGGAATTGTTCTGGGACTCAGCGGTAAAGGCAGTCAGAAGGCAGTAGGAGAAGAGACCGCCGACGAGACCTGCGAGTAGCATGGTTCTTCTGCCGAGTCTGTCGAGAAGCGTAGCACCGTAGATGGCGCCGAGCATGCTGAAGATTGGGTTGATGGCGTTGATGAGGAGTTGGATGCTGGTGTCGGTTATGCCGGCGTTCTCGATCATTTGCGGCATGAAGTAGCTGACGACTAAGGTAGTTTTAGCATGTGAGGGTGGATGGAGCATGAAATGAGCGCTGCGTACCATTATTGCCGGACCATTGGCCGAAGAAAGCCATGGCGATCACCATGAAGAGGCGGTATCTTGCAGCCTTGGTGTGGATGAGTTCCTAAAACATGCCTTAGCTGCTTTCACATTACGATGGGCTTGCAAATGGCACATACCTTGAAGTCCCACCATGGATTGTCATTTCGGCTCTCAGCCATGTCGGCCACAATCTCATGGATTTGCAAGGTGACTATGGGTGCATTGGCATCACCGTCACCATGGTACTTAGCAAGAACCGCAGCGGCCTCTTCTCGACGATCTTTCATGATCAGCCATCGTGGTGATTCTGGGAAGAACAGGATAAGGCACATCTGTCGACATCTCGGTCAATGCCACTACCTTGTTCGTGGTGAAGTCGTTTTGTATACATACCACGACACTCGGCAAGGCGCATTGAACCAAAGTAGGAGTCCGCCACGCCCAAGAAGACTCGGCCAAGTGCAGGTCTGCACCATACGTAGTCCAACCAGCTAGGATATTCCCAAGCCACCACTACGAGACGTGGCATGTTAGCATATCTCGGGCCCAAAAAGAGGAGTCGTCGCCTTTGCTTTACGTACAAAGTTGTTGTACATGCCGGCCATCGTGCCTATGAGCAAAATTCAGTAAGTGGTCCAGACAACGGACATGGCTTGCTGCTGCTTGATCCATCGTACCTCTATAAGCCGGGTGAGCCAGCTCAACAGTGTATGCAGGTCCAGCAGCGGAGGCTATATTGGCCCCAAACCCGAGTACAAAACGTCCTCCAATGAATTGGCCCATGCTATGTGCGGATGTCTGGATAGCAGTACCGACTAAGACCAGTAGACAGCCGATGAAGATGCAGACTCGTCGCCCATAGCCATCTGCAAAGAAACCACAGAACGGGAAAGCAGCGATTTGTCCGCAGTTGTAGATAATGAATATAATACCCGTTGTGCTTCCCGCACCGTCCAGACCAAAGCTCTTCTGATAACTGGACATGGCGTTGATGGAACCCATCAGACTGCTGTCAAATCCGTTCATGGTGGAGACCAGATAGCCAACGCCCATGAGGCAGTACAACTGGATCATGTTCCTGCTCCATAGTGAAGGCTTCTGCGCGTTGACTGCCTCCGTCAGAGCAACCGACGCAACCTGTGCCTCCTTGACGACTGGGCCTTTGGAGTGTTCGTCGACGACATGTTCGGTGCCTATGGCTTCCTTGTAGTCTTTCTCGTTGGTGGAATGCATGGTGAAGAACGGCAGTGCCCAGAACAATTCAATGCCCGGGAGCCACGGAGGGTGTTGAAACAGACAGCACTCAAGCACTGGGTTCTTCCAGGATCGAGACGAGGGTGTTGGAACTCTATATGGCTTCGCCTCGCTTGAACCCCAGCAGTTGGGGCACCGTGGGCTCTCCAGCTCCTCCACACTCGCGTGGTGGTCATGTTGCTACTATGTGGACGCCTTCCTGGTCGCTTGGATCATACGAGCACGAGACCCTATGCTGCCGAGGATTGTTAGCCTCTCTTGGCTGGCAGTACTAAGGCGTGCCGGAAAAATTGATCGAGTCAGCATGTTGCTTGACTCCCGCCAGTTCTCCATCGTGGATCCAATGTGGTCAGACACATGTGGCTAGAAGCGTCCTGTCCTGCTATGCTGCACATGTATCGGAGTGTGAAGAGACGGACACCTGGGTACTATCCGATCAGAAATCCCATCGGTCTCGAATCCAGACTCTGGTTAGCCCCAGTCAGAACGTCTGAGAGCTACCGCCAATGCCTGTCATGGTAGCGGCGCCAGCATACGCGAAGTCTGGGGAGCGGAGAAGGAGATGCAGGTTGTCTGGTCGCGTGAGGATGGGCGACATCTGTCTCCTGACTCGAGCGGATGGCGTGCACAGCGTGGTTGTTTTCACGTCGGAGCGGCAAATGTGCGGTTGGAGCTGTGCCGTGATTGGCCAATGGCTGCAACGTGTCGGACATGGCGGCCGTTCCTGGACGACTCCTCTTTGCAACACCTTGCACGATACATGCGGCCAAGAAGGCATAGCCGTGCCTCGCCTCACCCGCTCGTTCTCCATCAGCAGCATCGCGGGATGTGGAGCGGTATGAGCGTCTGAGGATCACTTCGTGCTTGGCAACGACAAGGTAGGAGTTGACGGGTAAGTACTAGCGACTGCTGAACTACACATGCCTCTTTGACAAGCAGAAGCCATCGATACGACCAGACACGAACAGCTGGCATTTGAGACAAGAGTCGAGATGGGTGACATTGCCATCGAGCAGAAGCGGCCTGACTGGGCGAATCTCAAGGTCCTTCACAGGAACACTCTAGAGCCACGCTCGCACTTCTTCCTCTACAGCTCCGAGGCCGATGCTCTTTCCAGGGATGTTAGCAAGGCGAAAGCTCATTGCCTTTCTGGAAAATGGAAGTTCCACCTGTCGAAGAGTCCTTTCGAGGCACCGACTGGATTCCATCTTTCCAGCTTTGACAGTGCGAAATGGAGCGACATTGAAGTCCCCGGTATGTGGCAGATGCAGGGGTTTGGTCGTGGTCCTCACTACACGAATGTTCAGTTCCCGTTCTTCGTGGACCCGCCCAACCCGCCTTACACAGCAAATGAGTGCGGGTCGTACATCACCCACTTTCGAGTGCCTGAGCACTTGCACGGGCATCAATTGAGACTGAGGTTCGAAGGCGTGGATTCTGGCTTCCACGTCTATCTTAATAATGAAGAGGTGGGCTACTCACAAGGAGCTCGGAACCCATCTGAATTCGATGTCACAACCTATGTGAAAGAAGGTCAAGACAATTTACTAGCGGTCCGAGTCTACCAATTCACGGACGGCTCGTACATCGAGGACCAAGACCAGTGGTGGCTATCTGGCATCTTCAAAGATGTCTTCCTTCTTGGCTTCCCAAAGAAGGCTCGATTCGAGGACCTCGCTGTGCAGACTTTGCTTGACGACAACTATGAGAATGGCGTGCTCAAAGTTTCTACAAGTGTCCATGGGTCTGGAGAAGTCAAGTTGAGACTGCTCGATGCATCTGGCGCCGAGATCGCGAAGTCCACGCAGAGTTCTTCAGCCCAGGAGCTTGAGTTCTCGATCCCAGTTCGCAGCCCGTACAAGTGGACTGCAGAAACGCCGTACTTGTACGCCATTGTACTGTCGTTGGGTCAAGACCAGTTTGTATCTCATCGTGTTGGCTTCCGTACGGTGGAGATGAAAGATGGCCTCATCAAGATCAACGGGCAAAGAGTAGTATTCAAAGGTGCTAACAGACACGAGCATCACCCTCTTTCAGGACGCACTGTGCCATACGAGTTCATGAAAGCCGATCTGCTGCTGATGAAGACGCACAACCGTAAGCAGATCTCCCAGCTTCGGAGTGGAAAATTTTACTGACCCGCGCGTGCTTGAGTCAATGCGCTTCGAACATGCCATCAGCCCAGCGACCCCCGAGTGTATGACCTAGCAGACGAGCTAGGCATCTACATGATGTCGGAAGCAGACCTCGAGTGTCACGGATTCGAGACCATCGCTGATGCTGCGTTACCTCCTGAGGAGCAGTCTTTGCCGTTCTTCGAGAGACAGAAATTGACCAGGACCAAAGCTGCGCAGTGGACGTCCAACAATCCTGACTGGAGAGGTGAGGGCAACCAGGCTGTCAAGCTTTGGCGATCATGCTTAAATTTCTAGATGCATACTTGGACCGGGCAAAGCAACTCGTGCACCGAGACAAACTGCACCCGTCAGTAGTTCTGTAAGCGATCCTCGCCTTCATCGGATGTATGTGGTCGAAAGTAACGAGAATGAAATAGGTGGAGCCTGGGCAACGAAGCTTTCTACGTTCAAGGCGGAAATCACACAGCTATGAGGAACTGGATAAAGGACCACGATCCGACGCGACCTATACATTATGAACCAGACCTTGAAGCGCATGACATGGACATGCACTCTCGGATGTATCCACACGTTGCGGAAATCATTGAGTTTGGCAAGGACGAGTCCAAAACGAAGCCTTTGGTGCTCTGCGAGTACATTCACGCCATGGGCACTGGACCTGGGAACATCAAGGAATACGTCGACGCCTTTTACAAGTATGAAAAGCTTCAAGGAGGCTGGGTCTGGGAATGGGCCAACCACGGACTGCTCACGAAGACGAAGGACGGCAAGCCGTTCTATGGATATGGAGGCGACTTCAATGACGTCCCGAACGACTACAACTTTGTAATGGATGGTGTGCTCAACTCAGATCACTCACCTCGCAGTGCTCTAATCGAGTATAAGAAGGCTTTGGAGCCTGTCCAGCTCGTTTCGAGCTCCTCCTCCTCCAAGTTTGCCAAAATTGTCAACAGACTCGACTTCGACACGCTGGACTACCTTCAATGCTTCGTGACCATGACTACCGAGAATGGCTCCACAGAAATGGGTGAAGTCGTGATTCCTGCTAGTCTCCGACCAGGAGCAACGGGAGATATTGAGCTGCCTAGCGTGCACGCTGGCGGTGGAAAAGAGACCTTTCTAGATTTGCGCTTCAAACTGAGGGAAGACACACTCTGGGCAGCAAAGGGTCACGAGGTTGCTCTTATACAAGTACCGATATCTTCGCCAGCACAGGTCGTTCTTTCGAAAGCTGGTGGCGCCTTGCAGGCTGAGGCTATTGGCACCATCCTATCGATCAAGAGCGAGATTACTCAGTGGCAGCTCGACACTGTGCGAGGACACATGCGCTCGTGGATCAAGCGCGGGAAACCAGTCATCTCTCAACCTCTGGCACCGAGCTTCTACAGAGCACTAACAGACAACGATGCCCCTCGCGATGGAAGAGACTGGAAAGATCGATTTCTCCATCTTGCTAAGGTCGAGACTCGGAGTGTCGAATGGCACCAAGATAGGGACCTAGTCACTGTCATCGTGGAGCAGAGATTCGCGCCACCTGTACTGTCATGGAGCCTGAAGTTGCAAACCAAGTACACATTCGCACCCTCAGGAGCCGTACACGTGAATGTCAAGGGCACGCCCGAAGGCCAGAACCTGCCGAAGACCTTGCCAAGGATCGGGGTGACATTCGGGCTGCCTCAGGAGTTTCAACACGTAGAGTGGTTTGGACGTGGGCCGGGCGAGAGCTACAAGGATATGAAGCTTTCTCAGCGGGTGGCTTCTCATTCTGTGTCGAACGTGGACGAGCTCTGGGCTAACCCGGAATACCCGCAAGAGTCGTCGAATCGCACTGACACTCGCTGGCTGAAAATATCTTCGCCACACACTGAGTTCACCGCACAATTCCTCAAGTCGCCAGGCGCTGGTGATGGTGAAAGGCACCTGTTCGACTTCATGGCCAGCCACTACGATGTTCAGGACATTGACAAGGCGCAGCATCCGTTCGAGCTTGACGAGAGGAAACAGCAGGATGTCATACTGCGGCTTGACGCTGATCATCATGGTCTGGGTAAGTTATGACTTCACGAGCGAATTTGGCCGACGGTTCTGATTTCTGTGTCTCCCAGGTACGGGCTCTTGCGGGCCAAAAACGCTTGACGAGTATGCTCTTCGGACCGAGCCTTTCGATTTCACTATCCTGCTGCAATGAGCGCAAGTCTCACGGGGTTGCAGCTTTCCACATCGTGAAGGCGACAGGGTGTATGGCAATACAATAGAGGGCGGGTAGCCATGTCCACGGAGCCACTAATTTCAGATCATACTCAACAAAAGCTGTTCGAATCACTTTGCCAAGAAGCGCCGTATTCTCGTGAGGCGAGACGCCTCCGGACATGCTTAGAACTGGGCACGAATGATTATTCTTAGGCAAAGAGGCCAAGTGTGGCACTCAGGTTTCCGCCCCCATGCATGGGATGAGGTCTTGGCAGAGCCATCATACTGAGACATGCAGGACCTATCAACACGCAACTAGCTTGCCATACTTACACATTCGTTCATGCTAGCAAGAACACCACCTGCATCGATCCAGCACCTTCGACTCACCTCCAGTCGACCCGGCCTCCACACTTCGTATCCGTGGCTTTCGCCAAGCAATCGCAAACCTGAACCGAATGTCGGGTAGCAGCATTCAACAATATATACTCACCTCAGCTGCTCAGCTGCAATTTCATCGGCTTGGGCGCACGCGACTATCGCCAATAACCGACAATGTCACGGCTTGTGGCTGCCACGCCTTGCAATCGCCCCAGACCACACATCCCACAATGGGGAAGGACAGGTTACACAAACCAATAGTGGCTTCTGAATTGGTTTCACGCGCCCTGGCTGAATTCGCTTAGGTGTACCCAGATTGGATTTGGGGTCGATCCTACAGCCTTTCGCAGTGTCTGCTTCGGGCAGTTACTGCAATAACTGGTGGTTCGGGGCCACCGGCTGGGCAAAACATTTCTGGCTCACGGCGGTAGGTGAAAGGGGTCTGGACTCCTGGGTTGTTCGGCGGCTGGCCTTTTGATGCCTGGTTGTTGGTCGCAAGATGGCAGTTATAATAGGCCAGGTGGGCCGCAAGATCTTTTGCAGAGCGGCAGCAACTTACAAGACCTGCGACGACGATCGAATCCTACAGAGCGCACAGCATCACGATGGTAAGTCTGATTACATGGCGATCGTCACTGGAGGATCAAGCTCATTATGAATTACAGTCGGCACCTGTACCTCGTCACGGCGGCGGTCGTCTCCCAGGAGAGCCGTCTCCTCCTGCTACCATCACGGCGCCCTACCCACACCAAGGTTCATATCAAGATACTCCTCGACACGGAGGTGGCCGTCTTCCAGGTCAAGCCCCTGAGATGCAGCGGGACACGATCAATCAAGCGTCGCCGCCCCACTTCAACAATGCTGGTCCCAGGAGCCCTGAGCAGGTGAGAAGACATCTCTGTTTTGACCAATGCCGCTTCTGATTCATGAGACAGTACGACGAGAAGACGTTCAACGTCAAGGTCGACAACGACTATCGCTCAAACTCGCAGCCTTCGCAGCGGGACTCGATCGTTGTGCGCATCCTTCGTCACCTTTGCTCTTAAGATAGAAGGAATGGACGATTGACTTGTGGTATAGACTGCGTTACCGCCATATGGCTCTGGCACAGGACACAACGTATGTAGATCAACGTATCAAAAATCACGAAAGTTTGACCACTATGTACTGACCATGATCCATCAACAGCCTCCCACAAGTGTCAGCCTTGCCAACTACCGCCATCTCAGCCGTCCGGGCACGAAGTATCGTTCGGAGTATCCCAACGCATATCTCCCTCCTCAGTATGAGTACGTCTCCACCGAGAAGCGCTTCCATCGTGATATCATGGGTCGCAAGAAGGAGAAATGGTTTCCTGATGATCGTTACCTTTCGCCATACGACGGGCGAGCAAAGCCTCTGTGCGTGCAGAGCACCGATGCGATCTATCGTGCTGCAAATGATTCGACCCACCTGAGGACGTTCATAAGGAACACGAGTCCTTTCATGCTTCGTATCGCGAAGTGGCCAACAAGTGAGTGAGTCGTTACTCTGTGAGGTCTTGTTCAAAGGCACTGACATTGCTTGCTCGCGCAGATCACTTCGATTACATCAGTGCAGACACTCCAGCTGCGGACTATTGGCTTGCGGCCGCGAAGTGGATGCCAGCAAGTGCAGCATTGACCGTGATGGTATGAGTCGTTTCCATGCTGTCATAACATTGATCGACGTTGACAACAGTCCAGCTCATGTTCCCTGGCAATGCTTCAGGGCAAGAACGAAACGGTGGCAGATACGACCCCTTCCCATACAAATTCTACAACTACCCCAAAGCCGCACGGAACACCTTCGAAGACGACTGCTTGACTATCGCCGGCCATCGCACCCAGAACACCACTAACCCCGAGATCAAGCGTGCTCTTCGGCCTAGGTTCCTTTGCGTTCTGTCTGCTGAGGACAAGGTTACTCGGATTGCGACGACAGACTGGGAGAAAGACAACAAAGGAAGGCCTCTCGAATACGTCTTCATTGCGTACACGGCGGATCAATTCGGCAAATCCGACGAAGATGCCCTGCATGCCATCGCCAAAACAGCCACCAGAGCAGTCGGTCTGAGTGCGTATTGGGTTGGTTGCAGCTGTATGCCAGGCGACGACGAGAAGACGGAGGAGGACGTCTACCGTATCAGCGATGTCATTCGGGGTGCTCATTCCCTCATTATTGCTGTAGGTCCCAGCAACAAGGAAGCAGCCCCATCATTTGATCTTCAGCTGGAGCAGTGGGGAAAGCGCATGTGTAAGTTCAAGCAACGAAGTACTTGTTCCAGTCATGGATTTTGACATTTTCGATCGTCAGGGACATGGCCAGAGGTTCTTCTCAGCCCTGGTGACTCAATCAAAGTCTTCTCCCGGGAGAACAGCGATGTGATCACCATCACTAAGAGACAGTTCGCCCAGACTGTGTGGAGAGATGCCGAAGTATCTCGCCAGCTGATCGACCACTACGAAGGAAGCATCAGTCTGGGTCGTCTGGAGCTTGTCACTTTGGCCTTGCAATGTCTTCACGGCCGTGAGACATCTCAGCACCTCCCTGGCGACAGATCGTACGCACTCATGGGGTTGATGCGTCTGCGCCCCAAAGTCGACAAGACCGATTCAGCTTTTCAAGCATTTGCTCGACTGAGCTTAGCTAACGATAGTGACATGCTTCTCGAGCGTCTGATCAGCACGCTACCCAAGGATCCGGCTCAACATTGGAGCTGCATGGACGACGCCTGGAATTCTAAGCTGTGGGACATCTACCCGACATGCCAAATCGCAGGCATTGGTCACGATGACACCGTCATCATCGACGGTCTGCGTGGAGCCAATGTGCGCTGGAAGTCGTTTGAAGTTGTCCGAGCTGAAGTGCGTGCCAACTTCAAGCGGACATTCACGCTGTTCTTGCAGCACTCTGCACCGCTGTTCTTCTACATCTCGATTGGTTTGCTGGCCGCTGGCAACGCGTACAAGTCTGTCAACACGACGGTCTCGACAATTTACACTGGCATGGGCGTGGTCTTCATCATATACTCGTTGATTGCGATCATTGGTGCGCCCTACTTTGTGAAGCTGCTCTATGGTGGCAAGTTCTGGCAGACACAGGTAAGTCCATTTTCATTCGCATCATGAACAGAAGCTAATGATATACCAGCCATGGTTGTTCGGCTTCGAAGGTTATTTGCCTGTTGAGACAATCGAAAAGCAAGTCTTTGGCACCAACCTCGGTCGTCTATCGTGGGCACCATACTCTTCGCCCCTGTCCCGTCACAAGCGCAACGAGCACGACGAGTGCATCGGCATCGACCCAACGACCGATCCAGAAACGGCACGCCTAGTAGCGCACGCAGTACATGCCCGGCCAGGCGACATGCGAATTTTCACCATTGTCGACACTGGCAACATGGAAGTCACCATGTTCCAAGCTGTTCGGCCTCCGATCGCTTTCCTCCTTGCCGGTGAAGAGGGTGGGATGCAAAGAGCAGTCGGGGTATCTTACGAGTGGGAGACGCAGACTTGCTATCGCGAGACCGTCATGCGCATGCCGACGACGACGAAGGATTTGATGATGCAGGTCAATAGGGTGCGGCTTGGTTTGAAGCGGACGATGTTGCCTACAAGGCCGGTTAGGGCAGCGCAGGCTGTGTAAGAGTTGGATCTGGTGGTACCAATACTCGTAATTGCCTTCTTCAGCACTGTTGATACTGGGAACTTTCTTTGACTTACTCTCTGTGTTCCCACAGTTCCTGGTCGGCCGCATAGTGTGCTGCGGCAAAATGCGGCCGCAGGACCCGCGCTCAAAAGAGCAACCTCGTCCGTGCCATGTCGTAGCCTTTCTTCTAGCTTGGTTCAAGTACTTCTCAGTTACATCTGAAAGTTATCTTAGCAGATCTCAAGGCTGTCCGCTCTGCAGCCATTGGGGATAATCGGAGGTACGATGAATTGGTGCTGACTTGCATTCCGTCCTTTTTTTAGCTGCAGCCGCTCCAGAAGCAGGACTACATAAGAGACTGGCAGGCCCGCTTCCAAGATGCAGTCGTTCCAAGAAACTCGGAACTGAGACTACGAAGACGATGCCTTTCCAACCATACGCAGATCGACACAAGAAGCTGAACGGTCCTGGTGATCAACGACCTACGGCAACAGATGTTGTCAAAGACCAAAACTTGGACAATGGGCTCAAAGGCTGCACCGTGTTTATCACGGGCTGTACATCAGGGATTGGGATCGAGACTGCTCGAGCACTGTCAGTCTACAAAATCACACTGGGTGATCAGCAGAAGTTGACCTCTTGACAGATACCTAACAGGCGCCAAGATCTATATCACAGCTCGTGACACCAAGAAGGGCGAACAAGTGGCAAGCGAGCTCTCTACTGACCCATCTCGCCCCGTCCATGTCGTCGAGATGCGGCTGGACTCTTTCGCCTCCATTCGTGCAGCAGCAAAGACGTTCTTGGCTGCAGAATCCAAGCTCAACATTCTCATCGGCAATGCAGGCATAATGGCTTGTCCGAAAGGCACCACAGTGGATGGCCATGAGAGCCAGTTTGGGACGAATCATCTCGGTCACTTCCTCCTGTTCCAGCTCCTAAAGCCTGCATTGCTGGCGGCAGCGACGCCCGAGTTGCCGTCAAGGGTGATATCCTTGTCTTCCACATCCCATCGAAACTGTCCAAGACTTCCCTTCGATGATCTTGACTTCTCGAGAAGCGAGTATAGTCCCGGAGCAGCCTATGCAAGATCCAAGCTAGCGAACATCTACTTTGCCAATGAGCTCGATCGGCGATACAAGGATCGAAATTTGCACGCCTTCAGCTTGCATCCTGGAAGCATCAAAACGCCGTTGCAGCGCCATGTGCAGGATTATGACTTCTACAAGAGTGCAATGGCCGATCCGGAATACCAAGCGCAAACTAAGAGTGTTGAGCAGGGAGCAGCGACGACGGCATGGGCTGCAATCGCTAAGGAGCTGGCGAACCGAGGAGGGATCTACCTCGAAGATGTCGGCGAGGCTGGAGTAGCTGAACCAGAAGGCCATGCGTGGAGACCTGGACACGGTCAACAAATCTACAATGAGGAAGACGAGAAGAAGCTGTGGAAAGTGAGTAACAGAACGTGCGGCATTGACGACGAATGATTGCAAGATCATGGTGCCTTGCCTTCTCGGCTCTTCATCAGGGGCTGTATCTTCTTGCCAAAGTCGTCGATGCCTTTCAGGTAGTCATCAAAAACGATCATGATCCCCTTAGTTCCCTCCACGCCGGCAACTTCATCTAGCATGCTGGCAATCTTTGTATATGATCCGACGAGGGTACCCATGCTCATGTTGACGGCACCATCAGGTAGAGAGAGTCGAGTAGCGGTCGCGTTGCTGTCAGCTTTCGTATCCTTTCCAGCTTGTGATGCCATCCAAGCTACGGCGTCGACGTCCAGACCGTCTTTGTAGTATTGCCACTTTGCCTCGGCCGCCTCATCGGTCTCATCTGCAATCACCATGAAGAGAACGTAGGACCCAACATCACGGCCCACTTTCTTCGCCGCCTCCACGAGACGTGACCCAGCTTCGGCAAAAGCAGTCGGTGTGTTGAAGCCAGCGCCTAGAGCGAAGTTGAAATCTGAGTATTGAGAAGCGAACTCGATGCCACGACCAGACTGTCCAGCAGCAACTATCTTCGGCGGGCTCGAAGGTTGAGGTGAAAGCTTGCAGTCGTCCATAGTGAAGTGCTTGCCCTTGAAATTGGAGACTCCCGTGGACCACAGCTCCTTCATGACTTGTACGTACTCCGTGGCGTAATCATAGCGATAGCTGAAAGAGTTAGTCTATGTCATAAGTTCAAGATGCCTGTCAACTGACCCAAAGTACTTGTCGCCTGGCCACAGGTTCATCTGTGTATACTCTGCCGATTGCCATCCAGTCACGATGTTGATGCCAAACCGTCCAGGAGCCACCGAGTCAATAGTCGATGCCATTCGCGCCACAATCGCCGGTGGCAGGGTCAAGATCGCTGTGGACGCGAACAGCTTGATCTTGGTTGTCACCGCGGCCAAGGCCGACATGAGCGTGAACGACTCGAGATTCACATCCCAGAAATGCGTCTCTCCGCCGAATCCACGAAGCTTGATCATTGACAGAGCAAAATCGAGTCCAACGGCTTCAGCCTTCTGGACAATTTGCTTGTTGAGCTCAAAGGACGGCTCGTATTGTGGCGCATTCTTGCTGATGAGCCAGCCATTATTTCCGATTGGGATGAAGACACCGATGTCGACGGGCATTGTTGCAGAGGGCAGGATGATCGTGAGCTTCCCGTTTCTATTTCTTCCAAGACTATGCCTACGATACCTTATACATGTCGCTCCTATCACGGCGGGAGCTTGGTCCCTCCTATCAGTGAGCTGCTGCTGTGTTCTCAGATAGGCCATCTGTCGGCCACCGGAGGTATCTCGCGCTGTCCATCGCGGCTGACTGACTGAGAGATCGGCGGCGAGAGGTACTTCCTAATGAGTCCATGATACGGGCCATCAGTGCAGAGTCGGCATGCGCTTTACGCACCGGAAAGTCGATGTTGTCTGGTCCAGGTCGATTCAGCGGTCGATAACACTTCGTGGATGGCCCCCTCCCCCCCGCTCCACATCCCCGGTCCGGGGGCCGAAATGGCCAAAATGCAAGAGTCAACGGCTGTCGAGACTTCCTGAGAAAACATACCTTCTGGTTCAGACGCGAAAAGTTCTCGATCCATGTGGCACAAACAATGCAGAACCATTCGAATCTGGACAGTGAATGCGCCAAAGCTCGACCTTGGGTACGACGCTTCGTAGAAGAGTATCAAGATGGGAGACCATGGGGCTACGCAATCTTCCAGGACCCAATCTTCCGGGACCCAACCATTGATGACGACGAAATGGACGAGTGTATGAGCAGAATAGACAACCTTTTATGGTCTGCGAAAGATGCTGTCTTCGGCCGAGCCCATGAGGAATTCCCACATTTCAAGTGGGAGGTCCTGGACTGGCCGGAAGACGAGGGACCAGTCGAGGAGAGCAATCTCGCAAAAGACGATTCAATGGCAAGCATGGACAAACAGGAGACCGCCAACGACGAGGAGCCAGAAGAAGACAACGAGGATCAGGACGATGCCGACATAGAGACAGTTAGAGAGCTTGCTAAGCTCCGCACTTATTTCAGATGGGTACGCGATCACGCAAGGAAGCGACATAAGGCCCACGATGCCCTAGATGTCGATCGTAGTGGAATCCCTAGAGGTCTTCTTCGCAATGTGTTTCTTGTCATCGATCAAGACGCCATGGACTCCATTGTAGCTAACTCTCCCATAGCCGATAATGCCTGGGTCTGGGCGGTCGATCCGGATTACACAGGCGATGTGTCCTCGATGACGAGAAACGGCCTGAAGGACGAGTATTACGGCTACATGCGCGTCCGAGTGCAGCAGCTGGTCAACAATTTCTGGGTTGCACGGCACCATCATGAAGCCGACCTGACCTTACCGATGCTGTGGGAGGCAGCGAAACAGAGCCACAGCTATGCTTTTGTATCAGTCGATCCAGATGAAGCCCAAATGTTCAAGGCCGACATGAATTTGGGCAGCGCGTTGAGAGCTTGAGCAATGAACCATCTCCAAGCCATGTGTCCTTCAAGTCACTATGGTACGCCGGAGTTCAGTTCGCGTTACGCCATCAACGTCATCCTCTCCTTGTTCCAGTCAGCTCTCCACGCCTGCTCGATGAACATGAGTGGTATCATTGTCAAAGAGCCTCGCATGCAAGGCTTCCTCATCTGTGGCCATTCTCGCCCACCTCTGCCCTTCGTCTTGGCTTGAGTCGACATTGAACGCCATCACACAAAGCAGAAGCGAAAGCGAGATTACCGGTGACCTCCTATGTTCAATTTGGGGCTATGCTACCTCCTATGGCTGAGCTCGACATACATGCTTCTTCCACCTACGATCGCCTCTGTTAGTCCTGGATGACGGTCTAGACAATGAGTGCTATCAAGTAGAGTCAGCTCTGCATCGCTACCATGTCATCGTCGACCACGACGCTGTCAGAAGTTGTCTTTGTCACCAACAAGGCGAGGCTTCGAAGTCACAACAAGTCGCGTGGAGGCTGCTCGACATGCAAGACTCGAAAAGTCAAGGCCAGTGACCTGATTGAGTATGACTATCAAGCTCCTGACCATTCATTCAGTGCCCAGAGAACAGGCCAATATGCCGCGCTTGTGCCCGGCGAGGCGACGTGTGCATCTATGTCGACCGCAACAGTGAGACTAACTCTCAGCGAAAAGCGAGAGAAGCGACTGTGAGCAGCGCATCTGACTGCAGCGGGGGCAGTGAACGGTCACACCTCCCGACTAATAGCGTTGCGAGCACAGAACGCCGGCTTGTATCGAATCGCTCTCGAGCAACGTCAATATCATGGACAGGCCGCGACTGCACTCCACATCAGCTCAACTGGACAGACAGAGATGACCTCGAAGTTATCGAGTCCTGCAACTTCTACAACGCATTCGTCGTGAAAGACGTAGCACCCGCACATGCACCGTTCAGAAGGATCGAGATCCCAGTCGACGTCTGGCGGTTTCACATTCCAAAGATGCTCCAGCACGTCTGGATCTCTTTGATGAAAAGCATGCAAGCTAGCAAAGCTGGGCTAGACCCCTTCACTGTCGCCGATATATGCCAATATCGAGGCAGCGGACTCCGCGAGTTGAAACAAGCACTTCCAGGTGCAACAAAGGATCCGTACGGCATGGTTCTAGCCTGTGTGATGACTATGATGACGGCTGATCTCTATACTGGAGGTTCGTGGACAACACATCTGGAAGCTGCGAGGAGAATCATGGTCTTGAACGGCGGGTTCAAAACATGCTTCGATCGGATCACATCACTGCGAAGATTGCTTTTCAACTACATCATTGCGGACGTTTTCAGCGCCACGATGTGCAACTCTAGGCTTATCAACGATGCGTGCTTGGAGATGCATGCCAATTACATTGAAGTGCTAGAAGATGGCGACAGCGATGTATTTGAATGTAGCCGACCATGTCCACGACAGATGATCCAGGCGATTGCAAGGGTCACCATGTTCCGGGCCGCCATGGACTGTCAGAAGACCATCACAGACGACGGTCTGCAAGTTACGATTGAAGAGCTGTCTCAATACATACAGAAGTTCGACGCAACGACCTGGGCTATCACAGCCTCAGACTACGGGAAGGTATTACCAGCCAGAGCCGATGACTGTCTAGATGAAGACGATGCAATAGCCTTGTCTTCGTACGCATCCTGTTACCAGTCAGCGACGCTTCTCTACTTCCTCTTATCTTGCGCAAGTCCTTTGAAGCCTGCGGACAGGCTGCGAGTACAGCTCGCCAGTCAGAACTTGTCACAGCACTCTCGGTCGCTGTTCGAAAGTGCAACGTCAGACCAGGAAGGGCCAATACACTCTCAGCTATGGAAATTGCTGTCTTGGCCGATTCTTACCGGACTGTACGCTGGAATCGGCTGGGACGTTGGCAAAGGAGAGGTCGACGTACATCTAGAGCATATGCGCAAATTGTCGATGCTCATTGGGTCGACTCACACTAGAGACGTCACGAAGTTCGTGTATCGAGTACAGACTCAGAGAGCTAGGTGTTCGGCCGCCGACTGGAAGTGGGATGATGGCTTCTACGGAAGATCCTCATTTGCCTTGTGATGCGATACACAATACAACACAACACAACGGCTGCAACTTCTTCAAGACGAATACTGTTGATGGAGGGAAAGGCTGTGCTGTTCGGTCTGGCGCAATACTCTCAAAGACACCCTCCTCAACGCACTCGAGATTGCAAGGGCAAGAGTGCACCACAGCAGGATCCAGAATTGAAGAGCCATAATGAGTTGCCTGTGATGGGTAACAGACGGCGCCGACGTCAGATAAGATCAAAGGGGATTGCTGTACTATGCCGCCCACAGGCTGGCTCGTACACGCATTCCGTTACAATCACTTGCCTAGAGCGCCCAGAGCGCCTAGCATTTCGTATAGAGGTTGTGACTGTGCCCCGATTCGGGTGAGGCTTCAGCCCGACAGCTGTCAGTGCTGTGCCCAGCCGACAATTGTCACTCGAGCAAATTGCAATACCCATGACTACTCGAGTTACAAGACCTGATCCTGAGCTAGGACCATGACCAACGACGTAACATTGACTCGAGTCCTGTTGTCACCATTAGTCGCAACGTTTGGCCTAGTTCGTGGTCCAAGAAATGATAGTCGAATTCGAGAGCCATGCAAGGCAACCAGGTTGAATGACTACCCTACTAGTTACTCCCTACTTTCTTTTCTGCTAAGTTTGATGACCTTGAACGCCAATGACACCCAGACGCCTGAATGTCACTGCCACTAGACCGTGACTCTTTTGCTCAAGCTATTCTAAAATTTTGCCTAACACGAGTAGGCTCAGTAAGCTTGTCGACATTATCGCAGCGACCGAAGACTTCGCTGCCAATTTTGCTCGCATTGTGCGTACCGTCTTCGAAGTTCTAGAAGCAAGGGCATCCTTGGAATTGACCCTGTGATGAGGAGTCAGTGCCATCTCGTTCTTTCGACTACGATCAACGAACGCGACTTACCCAGCCACACTGCCCTCCAGCCCAGCCTTGACTGAACCCATTGCACTGCCAGCACTGAAGCTGTGGGCAACCGCCATTGAGGCCATTGAGGCCGAATCCGCTGTTAGGAATGCTGTAAAAGGGGAGACACATCAGTAACATTTATTGCAAAAGTGCCTGAAAGTCGACGAACATACCTGACACCGCCACCGCCAAAGCCTAGTTGCAGGTTAGTGAAGATCATTACGTATGCGAGGACTGACGACCTACCGAATGCGGTCAATCCATTGCCAGCTCCGTTGTTTCCCCAGTTGTTAGGTCCACCGAAGAACTGCTTTCCTTGTTTGCCCTGTTGAGCCTGCGCAGCCTGCTCGGCTTGCTCAGCACGAGCCATGATGTCAGCGCCTTGGGCTGTCTACTCTTCGTCAGTACTTTGTGTGAGTCGACCATGTCAGCTAGGCTACCTCAGGATATGGCAGCGGGTTGGCCATGACGCTGGTAGCAGCGAGGGAGGCGAGGGCGGCGGCGATGAGCTTGAACTGCATGTTGGCGCTAGGTAAGGTGCTCGAATGAAGCGAATCAAAGAAGTGGTCTCCGGTGAAGCTGGTTAATCGAATGATTTTATAGCCTGGCGAATCGTTGCTGGATGAGAAGTGGTCACGTAGGTGATGATGGACCTTCTTATACCCTCTTACCCAGACTTCAGGCTGAGGGTGCTGGCGGATGCAGGTCAAGGTCGGTATACTACTCAACAGCCTGTTCTGGTAGTGTTGATAGCATTAAAGTCTTGACTTTCCCTTGCTAAGGAACGATATCATGGTATGTGGTGGTACATGTCGCGTGGACTTACAATTGTGATGGTACATGGGAACGACGCTCGTGTACTGTTGCCTCACCCTATTGAGTCTGCCTGCTAAATTGAGCACAACAGTATATATTCCTGCGAGCCAGGTCGCCATCCATAATTGAAGACGCTCATCCCAGCTCTGCCACGGGACACATGGAGATGAGGTTTGTCTGAAGTTCATATAGAGTTCAACTCTGCTCCAGTGAACAGGGGCACATAGGGAATGTCCTGCTGAATACGGGGGTTCCTGAACCGCTTCGAGCAAAGAATATATCTGGAAGCTCACGGGTCTTAGGTCTGATTCGCTCCGTAATGGCTCTCATGGTTAAAGTAGACGTTAACGAACACTCATCGATGTCAGGTGCAGTTGCTAACCGCCAGGCTTTCACCACGTACACATCACATATATATGCACGGTCCCCCAGGTCAACGAACGTTTCAATCGCTTCAATCGAGCAGAAGAGCCTCGCACGTCTCACCGGATACACCACTCCGCTTTACGCACAAGGTCACTTCAAACATGATCGACTTGGCCTTACGGTTGTTTGCGGATGACTTCTCATTGTCTTGCCGCCTACTGGCCAAGTAGCACGTTTGCTCATGACGATGCACTGATCGATGGCGTCCGATATCTTGGACACCCCAACCGAAGCCGTCCTCACGGTGTGTCATCCGTCTCGTTCCTGAAGATGAAACGTGCCAAGGGCTCAGTCACTGCTGATCATTAGCAAACCTATATCAGCATTCGTTCATTCATCCAACACTCCACGACCACCATTCCCAGCATCTCGACGAAGAACTTCGATCAGGAGTTGCAACGTTGAAGGGTTTTGAAGTTCGAACTTCGTCAGTGTCCTGATCATCTACTCTATCGACATAAGCATTCATCGCGAGGCATTGCCTGCGTTGGGTTGTTTTCCTAAGTCTATACAAGGAATCTGAAACCTCTTCTCATCGCATCGCCCTCGCCAACGGAAGCACCGGATATAGCTCCATCGACATGCTCGCCACGATCGAGCTTCTTGTTCAGGCGAACAAGCAGAATCGTGAGAACAGCGGCCATGACAATGGCCAGGAACAGCGTGGCGCAGTTAACAGAGAAGGCGACGATGTATCGAGGACCGCCGCTGTACATGTACGATGCATAGATGGACGACGCGTTCGATACTGCGTTGATAGCCGCGAGTGCTGCGGCACGTTTGGCTGGCGGCCTTGGGATAGTGTTGGAAATCCATGCAAGGACGATCACGTAGCCTGCATAGATGCTGGGCACCTGCTCAGAGTCAGTTGTATGAAGGCAATCATGAAGACTATGCCACAACTCACCATAAGCATCATAGCAACGTAGCGAGGTGCCGTAGACGTGGTCGCTGCCGCAAGTATGAACGATGCCATTCCTATCGTGAGCGGGATGCTGATATGCAGAAATCGCTCTCCAGTCTTGTCGGCATGGATGGCATTTCCGAAGGCCACGAAGACGGCAAGCACGTAAGGAGGGGCTGTCAGTAGCAGCGAGATCATGTTGCTGTAGCCCAAAGTCTTGACCACGGTGGGAAAGAAGTTCGTCACTGAGGCCGCGGATACGATACCCAAGAGGCAGATCATGAGGATCCAGACTTTGATGTCCTTGAAGGCCAGGAACATGCCGTCCCAGAAAGATTGCTCCTCGCTGCTGGTCCAGTCGTCGACACCAATGTCTTCCTGAAGACGCCAGACCGCGAGCTGACGTTCCTCCTCGCTCAGCCACATGGTAGTCCGAGGAAAGTTGGGCAAGATGAAGAAGCAAATGGAGGCGATGACCACCGTTACAGCGCCCTCAATGATGAAAAGCCTAGAATCTGCGTCAGAAAATCGATCAACTACCATGTCGTCGGACGATACCATTTCCAGGCTGGCAGCCCAGCTTTCCCATCCATGCCATTGGTGATACCCGCTGCTATCAGGCCAGCAAAAGCACCAGAGATCAACGATCCGGAGTAGAGCACAGCAGACCTGAATGCCAATTCCTTACGAGTGTACCAGCAGGAGAGGTAGAACAGACAACCTTTTAATGTCAGCAAGAAGATCTGTATGTTCGCTTTCCGCAAGATGATGTACCTGGAAAGTAGGCAGCTTCTATAAATCCGAGAAAGAATCGAATGGCAAGGAGTCCTCCAAAGTTCTTCGCTAGAGCAGTCGCAAGACTGATCAGACCCCATATGACCATGACGCCCGGCAGGTACAGCGCTGGTTTGCCGACTTTGTTCAGGAAGAGGTTTGATGGGATCTGCATCAAAATGTAGCCGACGAAGAGGATGGAAACGCAGGTCTCGTATTGAGAGTCCGTCAGGTTGAGGTCTTCTTCAAGCCCCGGGTTGCCAGCAAGCCTCGCGGTCGCGATATTGTTCTAACAGTCGTTAGCCATATTTCCCGAGAGAGGGTGGCACTGTACACACTCGATCAAGATAGTTCATAATGTACATTAAGATGACGGGCGGCAAAAGTCTGAAGTCAATCTTTCGAACAAGTCTCTTCTCGAGGCGTTCTCGATCGGCTGGGCTCAAGTCCCTGACCAGAGGTGGCGCCTCCAGTGTCCTGCTGGGCTTAACAGCATCCTGAGCGGCCTCAATCTCGTCGAAATACTCCGTGGCCTGCTTGTCGACGTTCGGCTCCTCATTGGAGATACGTTCACTGGGCGGTCCGTGAGCGCTCATCTTGGAGAGGTGAAGGATGCGGGAGAAGTGGAAGAAACGCAAGTAGATAAGTAAAAGAAGGCTTTTATAGAACTGTCAAAGAGCAAACACCCAGCACGTTACACTTACTATCGCGTGCCGCCGTGCCATCGTGTCGAGGTCGCAGACGATGGCCCCGGCTCCCCCATGGTGCAACTCCAGCTCCACTCCCAACTCCACACGGAGAAGCAAGTCGACAGTGCGGGAGACCATTCAACGACTGTCGAGTGGAGCGGCGCAAAAGTTGTCCGTCACATGCTCGACGGAGGTTGAGATAGGGTCGTGGGTTTGAGTCGCTCTTGCGCCAGCCATCTCCACCCCACTGCATCGAAACGGTCCTTCTTTGGGGGCGCGGTTTCTTGGCACCGGTTCGGCAACTTTGTTTCTGCTTGCCGATGTCAATAGCCGCCGGGATATGACCTCTCACGCGTGTGTCTCTCCTGCCACTACACATCAACGTCGAAGTCCGTAAGCTGGACTGGATGCCACCAGGTCATGACCTGAGCAAGTATCGTATCGGCCCGAACTGGCAAATGTCAATTGCACATTCGAACCCCAACAGCTTGTTCGGCAAAACATCAGGACGGGAAACCAAATGGCTATCGTGGTCAATCCCAGCTGGAACGGATACGACAGTGCGAAGTGACGCGAAGCGAAGCGGTGAACACACATGTCGATACGCATCTATCGGTTCCTGAGCATGACCAATGCATATCCAATGTCACACCTATGTCTGGACAGCATCCCGAGATATCCCCAGTTCTCGATGCCCTTATCTCGTCTCATTCGGCGATAGCTCCTTAACCACCTTCGGCACAGGAGCGAACTCATCAGGCAAGCGATCTGTGAACATCTCCTGGAAAGGCGTCTGAGCCGTCTCATCCTGGTAGATATCCAATGATCCATCAGCCGAGAACTGCAGCGCCGGCTTCGAGGCTTCGTTCTTTTGCTTCTCGCGATGTACGTGGCGGAGCCGCTTGTACTCGGTGTAGTCCTCGACTTCGTCCGTGTATGGTCGGCTGAGGACTGTCTCCATACTCACTTCGTTGGGGAGGCGCTTAAAGGTGATGAGGAACACGGTGTGACCTGTCTTTGGGTCGGTCTTGATCGTCCAGCCCATGACTTTGTGCCTATGATGATTGACGTTTAGCAATGGTTGAAAGCATTCGTGTGCGGACTGATGTGTGGTCGAGTAGCTGTTCCCAGTATACGCACAAGCCATCATATCTGAGCCCAGCCTTTGGCTTCCAAAAGCTGTGCAGCGAATGACTCCTCAAGATGCGAATGGGATGTCGAGATTCTGGTGTTCCCGCCGTCAGTCGGTAACGACCTGGGTCACGATCCCTCCCTCGATATTGAAAGGTCTCAGGATCAGAGCAAGCGATCTCGTCCTGGTCTGTCATGACGACTGCATAGGCGCCCTGGTGATCGGACACCACGCCGCCGTTTGAGCTGACGCTGTCAATGATTCCCGCACGGTGAGCGAACAGTGGGCTGATCCACCAACTAACATACCCATCAGTACTGGAGGTGACATGTCAAGGGATTGGAGATACTCACTCTCCAGGTGTAAATCCAAGGTCTCCACACCTCCGCGCCACAGATGGACTCAGCTTCGAGCCCGGCTGCTTCAACCACTTCACCAGCAATTTCTCCTTGACCAAATCCTCAGGTTTGCATATCCCGTACAGGCGACCTCCAGGCTCATACAACGGCGTTCCCATCTTGCTCAAAGGCCCATACTTGGCCTCCCAGATCTCAGTGATAGCATCGCACTTGTCGATGAGCTTCTTCGGCCAGCGAGTCGCTCGTCCCGAGATCTCGATGATGGCAAGATGCATTCGGCTGTAGCGTATGTCTTCGAGACTGACATGCGAGTCGAGGATCTTGCGCAGTAGTTCATCGAGAGTGAGCGTCTCGTCGGAGTGAAGGGCATCAGATCCCTCTTGAGCGACTTGCGGGTCGAGGGTGTCGCGGATCCAGCGCGCTTGCTGTCGAAGATATTCTGCATCGAGGGTGGAGGTGGGTTGTGGCGATCTATGAATAAGGGCCGTGGCGCTGTCGTTGGCGATGGTAGTGGGTCGGGGACTGAGCGATGGAGGCGGCATGGTTCATGGTGATCACAGTGTCACGTTGCAGACGAGGGACGGAAACGGAGTCAGGAAACATGGGCATGTGTGTCGGCAGTAACGGTTCGTGAGTTCATCCTTCTATATAGGAAAGTGCGGCTGGGTAATGGCAAGACACCTCTGATGGTGTCCTCGCCCCTCCCCTTCTAGGAACACAGATCCGCCAGAAGCTCGTAGATTGCATCTCTTGGCGTCCATGGCAGAGTGTAGGAGAGCTGGTGGTGGAGTGTCGATAGTATAAATCATTTTGCAGTGTAGGGTAGGAGTTGCATTTCCAAGTAGATGTCCTTGCAAATCAAGAGAGGATTGATAGCAAGACTGTAAATCAGTTGAAAAGTAACCCCTTGAATGAGAGAATGCACAATTTGCTTGACCTAGTAATTGTCTCCACGCCAATCCCGACAATTTGCTTAAGTCGTGTCGCCGGACCCAATAGATTTTGATTTCCGCTGTAATAATGTCCTTTGGCTTTGGCATACCATCTTCCAGAAGCTGCAGGACGATATCTGGATTGATGCGTCGATGAAACTTCTCAAATGGCTCCCCGTCGGCGGGAACCCAGTAGTCTTTGACGTTGAAGTCAACTGGTGCGCTGTGGCCGAGCCGGCCCTCGCATGGCAAGTCCTCTTTAAGCATATCGGCAAAGATAGCTTCCAGGTCAGATTCATCGTATGGGGATTTCAACGTCGGCGGATAGGGCTGTACGATCTTGGTATTGCGAAATGGTGGAAGATCCATCTTGCCGAATGGCTACTTCGCTGTCCCACCGGTCCCAGCAGCGGTAGTAAGCACCATCATCTTGCCTGGTCATGACAGTGGTGACAGTGGCCGTCGCGTGACCAGCCGCCGAGGTTCCATTCGTCGAGGCCACATTTTTTGTAGAAGACCCTCAGGCTGTCCTCGCTCTCAATGTGTGTTCGAGGTGGGCGTCCTTCTGTAAATCAGTTGAAATATAACTCCTCAGGTGGGAATATCCAGATCTCTGCAATCTCATTCGAGCAGAGCGGCGCTGGTGGTAAGGTGGTGACTGTTGGTAGTGGAGCGGCGGGTGGCTGTTGTGGAACGGGTTGCTGTGGAAGATTTGGTAGCAACGGAGCAGCTGGCGTGGGTGTATCGCTGTTAAAGCCGTCTTCAGGGTTGGTGTTGCTCTGGCCGTCGCTGGTGTTGGTGGTGTTGGTGAGTTGGTTCGACTGTCTCGCGTCGTCTCTTCGATGTCCCGGAACTCGAAGCCTGGGTTTTGCTTGAAGATGGCAGGGGTTGGTGCAATGATCTTGTGATCCAGGTCCAAAGCATACGTCTTGGGTTAAAAGCTTTTAGGCCACTCGAAGCCCTTCGCTTTTTGGCACAAATGCTCGGGATCGTAGTCTTGGGAAGCGACCTCCTCGAGCAGAGCGGTGATGTTGGTAGAGGCGGTGGTGGTGGTGACGGCGGTGCTGGTATACGATTTTGCGGTAGCCCTCAGACATCTCACGATTCACACTGTCCAGAAGTTTGAGAATGAACAGCGTTTCTTCCAGCCTTTCGTTAAAGAATTGATGTGTGCGGGTGGACTCGGAGTGGCAGCCAAGACGGTGCATCTCGTTACGTTCGTACCACTTTGTAACGAATATGCGACCGCTGATCGCCTCGCATAGCTGATTGACTAGCGCTTGCTCGACGGTCACATTGGCCTCTCTCATCGCTGTAGCTCCAAGCGGGAGGTCGATGGGGCTTAAGGGATCCAGCTCGCGGCGTTGTCGAAAGTTGTGCAGTTTCTGATATCGAAAGAGCGGGTCGCGTATGCTTCGGATCTCACTAGGCGATAGTGAAGTCTTCGGCAGGCCTGTTGACGCATGTGATCCATGACGACGCTCGTCGCCTGCTTTCCGGTAGTCGTAGCTCTTGCCGCCCAGGATCGCGCCGTAGCTAGGAGCCTGGGCGAGAATGATCGGTCCAACGTAGTTTGCTTCTTGAAGAAGCTGGTGGTATGTGGCCATGAGTCGATGGCCATAGCCCTTGAGCTTTCCGGCTCAAGCCTGCCCCAACCGTACAACCGATACGTATTGTCGACGGAGCTTCGCCATCTTCATGTCGCCGTTGGTTTGCTTGAGATTATACTCAAGCGCTTCGAGACGTTCGGCTAACTCGTTGACGGTTTTCTGGAGGCTCGAGATGCTGGCTTGGAGCTGGCTTATGGCCGGCGGTGGTGCAGCAGGCTGCACAATGGTGGCTTGGCCCACGAAGATGTAAATCGTCGTAGCTGGGGACGACATTGTTGCTTGCGGCTTGCTTTGGGCCTTGATTTCGGGGAACTCTCGAATGGTTGCCTGCTCGCTTGATGTTGACTGGCATCGTGTATACGTTGTTTGATTTGTGTATAGATGGGTTGGATTGATTGTGTATAGGTGGATCATGTTGATTGGTGTATAAATATTGGACTGCTTTGTGTATAGGTGGATTCAGTTGGTGTGTGTATATCTCGGGTCGATTGGTGTATAGATTGTAAGGACTGCTTGGTTGGAAACGAGGATGAAGGCATCGCATTCGAGCAGGATGTGGGCGGTGTGGGTCGCGGATGGTTCACGACGCACAGTACGATGAGTGCGATGTTGACGCACAGCGCCACAAGGTCGAGATCATCAATGGCCTGCAATAGGCCTAGAGGCGAAAAGATGGTGGCGTTGGCGTATGCGAACCCAAGGGCATTGTGGTGCTGGCCACAATCACGCAGCAGCGCGCCGCGATCGAAGGAAGCGAGAGCAGCAGTCGTAAAGGAAGTCGTCCAGAGGCGTGTCCTCAAGGGAGGTTTATACAGGTCGAAGGTTGGTGTATATATATCTACTCTTCGTCAGTATTGTAAAGTGGCTTGGTATGAAAGGACGTGATGGAAGGTGGGGATGAATAATATGACAGTGATTCCGTTTCAACTTACAAGTACCCAAACGTGCAGCAGTATTGCTTCGCTACCTTCCCATCCAAATGAAGTCAAATCTCCAACGCGTCCCAGATCCCCAAGCACAGCCAGCCTCGTCAGGTGCGAATACAGAGTCGTGGAAAGCGTTGCGATGCATCCGATTCCTGCTGAGCCACAATCAAGTCTTGCGAGAGCTTGAAGCAACAGCGGCCCAGGAAAGTTTGACAGGAGGGGCAGACGCAGTGGTGGTAGCCGTCGAAGCAGTCGGAGCAGGAGGCGGACCAGAGTTGGCAAAAGCGGATGTCGTCACAGTCGAAAAGTTCGAAGGGCCGAGGCCAACGGGAACAGGAGGAGCGACAGTGGATGGACGGCCTTGCTGCAGGTCGATGGCGGGTTGTGCAAGCTTGTATAGCTTCATCGTGGCTCGCGCATCCTGGGTGGCGGAGTGCGAAGTTGTTTGGATGTCTTCCTGCAACACGAAGCGGCTCAGATCTTTCAAAGATGGTCCTTGCCGCGCTTGCTTCGCATACTGTTGGTATGCGGCCGCCTGCTGGGTGTCTCGGAGCTCGTATGCGGAGAAGTCGATCGGCGAAAGGTAGTGCTCCTCATTGACGATGTCGTGGCCGACGATCACACCACTGACATCGCAGATTTTCTTGACGTCTGCCAGGACCTTGTGCAGCGGCTGGGCGCCGTTCTCGAGCTTGACGTCGCCGTACTTCACGCCCAATTTCAGGAATTGGGGTGGGAGCTTCCAGGTCACGTTGGCGGGTTGTACGGCAAAGGTGTTGTACAGGATATTGCCGTCCTCGTCGACGATTGAGACTTCCCCCAGACCTTTCTTCTCGTTGCCGTAAAGAGTTTGACCATCTCGGGTCAAGAGCTCAACTCCCTCACAGTCCACCGCCACAGGTCTTCCAGGCTTGGGTAGGATGGGTTCGAGCTGACGAGCTCGGCATCTCCAGCGGTGCTGCTGTGGCTTGTCGGACTTCTGGTTCTTGTTGTAGTTGGTGTTGTTCGACTTTGGGTGCTTGGTGTAAGGAATGGTGTCGACCGGCATGGTGGTCTGGTGTTGAGTGGTGAAGAATCGAGAGTGGTACGTCTTTGGGAGCGTAGGATGTCTTGTGTTTCCGTGAGCTCTGGTGTTCGTGGTGTTTCTGATGAGCGAGAAGAAGAGCAAGAAGGCCTTCGAGGAGGCGTCTTAAAAAGGCCAGCCGATCCATGGTAGGCGTCGTGAGTTACTCGTCGTATAGGTGGTGAATGCGTTGTGGGTATAGTGACTCGTCGAATGAATGCGCGAAGTCAATGTGCTTCAGCCTGGTGAATGCTTTTGAGGCGATGAGAACAAAGGGAGCGCTGCAAAGCGACGAAGGGCGAGAGAACCATGATGAAAGACTTTGATGTAGAGGAAGATGGAGAAGGTTGGATGCTAAAGGATGGAGATGGAATGGAAATGGCTGCAGGACGAGGCCTGATATATTGCTCGAATGACAGAGAACGCCGAAGGGAGGGGCATGTCCGCAAGCTTGGCCAGGGGCGCGCAGCTGAGCTGAAAGAGTTGCTACGCATGTCTGGAAGAGCAAATGAGAGGAGGAATGCATCGCCCCATGCCGACGCAGCCTGCCGTTCGATCTCAAGATGGCGGCCTAACACATCAGCGTATCAAAGTAGGCGATATTGATAGATCTCTCCGGACAAGTCAATGAGCCGGTGTGTCAATGCATCTGACAGTCATAATCGTGCTAGCGCGGCATGCTGTGTAGTCGGGCTGAGGCATTGACAATGCGTGTGTGGCCGGGAGAACAAAGCAAAGCCGTGGTCATCATCTCCACGCCGATGCACTCGGCCGTTGGTAAAGTGGCAGACTGCCACTTCCGCGAGACCAATAAGGCACTCACAATTGGACTTGCATCCAATGTGCGCCAATAAGGCCAGGAGAGCAAGTGCCTTGCCGATGGTGGTCGGGGTCGTGCATTGGGACCTTGAAATCGGGCTGAAAGCTAAGAGAGAACAAAGGAGACGTCGACGTTAGCTCTCATCCTGAGGCAGTCCACCGTCCAATTGCAAGAAAGCAGCCTGGATACCTGCAGAGAGCCGAAGCAGGGCGCTGATGGAAGCAAGTTTGCTTTGAATGTCTCAAGCAATCTTGGAAGTCGTGTTCCTGGTCGCTGTAGACGGCGGCGAGCGTGGTCCTAAACAGGGAATTGCTGACAGTCTGACAGGCACCATTTTGCCAGGATGGTACATGTTTGATGAGAGATCGATGCCAGGAATGGTGTAGATGATGGTTGTGATGATGAGAGACAGATTATCGCCCAAGGATGAAGTTGGACGTGAGGTCGTTTCAGAAGTCTTGGCCGACATCGGAGCACATCGGAAAGACATCAGCTCTAAATTTGAACACTCCAATGTCACACTCTAACACAATATTGGTTTGATCAAGATGCCTACTTACGATATCGTCGTCTTTGGTGGTAAGTCATTACAAACAATTCTCCAATGTGGCATGGCTAATTCGTGCCTGCAGGTGACCACTGCGGTCCTGAAGTGAGTCTCTGACATGCACCATTGAAATGAGTGTCTGATATTGACACTTTGGGCGTCAAGGTCACAGCAGAGGCGTTGAAGGTAAGTCCCAGCCATACATCCATCACAGCAGACCAAATCTAACCATCCTCTCCAGATCCTCGACGTCATCCAAAACAGCAAAGCCGACATCAAATTCATCATCAAACAGCACCTCCTCGGTGGCGTACGTTCCTGCCCCACAAATCCCACCACCACCAAGACATCCTAACACACTCAGGCCTCCATCGACGCCACCGGCGAACCCCTAACAAACGAAGCCCTCACCGCCGCCAAGTCCGCCGACGCCGTGATCCTTGGCGCCATCGGCGGCCCCAAATGGGGCACAGGCAAAGTCCGCCCCGAACAAGGCATCCTCAAACTCCGCAAGGAAATGGGCACGTACGGGAACCTACGCCCTTGCTTTTTCGCCTCGGAGTCTCTCGTCGACAGCTCGCCGCTCAAAGCAGAGGTCTGCAGGGGTGTCAACTTCAACATCGTACGGGAGCTTACGGGCGGCATCTACTTTGGTGAGAGGACTGAAGATGATGGCTCGGGTTTCGCCATGGACACGGAGCCATACTCGCGCGCGGAGATCGAACGCGTGACGCGTCTCGCCGCACACCTGGCTCTCGCCGAGGATCCCCCAGCGCCGGTGTGGTCTCTCGATAAGGCGAATGTGATGGCGACGAGTCGGTTGTGGCGGAAGACGGTGACGGAAGTCATGGAGAAGGAGTTCCCGCAACTGAAACTCGGCCACCATCTGATCGACTCAGCGGCGATGCTAATGGTGAAGAACCCACGGGCCTTGAATGGCGTGATCGTGACGAGCAATCTGTTCGGCGATATCATCAGTGATGAGGCGAGTGTGATTCCGGGGTCTTTGGGACTTTTGCCGAGTGCGAGTTTGACGGCGAGTCCGGATGGGAAGAGCAAGTGTAATGGGATTTATGAGCCGATTCATGGTATGTTCTGTCGTCGATCATCAATTACCCCAGAGATTTGGCTGACGATCTGATAGGTTCTGCCCCTGATATCAGCGGCCAAGGCATCGTCAACCCGGTTGCCATGCTGCTCTCCATCGGCATGATGCTCAAGTACTCCCTGCAGCAACCCGAACTCGCCAAGAAGGTCGACGAGGCTGTGCGTGTCGTCATCGAGAAGGGCATCAAGACCAAGGACATTGGAGGTTCGGCCAAGACCAGCGAGGTCGGTGATGCTGTTGCGAAGGAGCTCCAGTCGATTTTGTCGTAAAGTTAGCCAGTTACCCAGGCGTACGGCGTGGCGAGTTCAAAAGGCTTGGTGGTTGCGAAGGACATAGATATGCGATGGAGTCAACTCCAATCAAAAAGTCGTTTGTCCATGTTGCCTGTCTAACTTTCATCTTCTGTCGCCTCGTGTCCAACATCGTAACGATATCATGTTGTGCTGTATCTCCTCCCTAACCTCTCTTACTTCATTGTGACTTTCATCTCGACAATAGTCTGTGATACTTCGCCGTCCCCTTTCGTACCGTTTTCGTCCCCAATAAAAGACAACCCAACGCCATGCTAAAACGAGCGCTTTTGCAAGCATATCACCACCCCAACCCTTTTTCCTTCCCTTCTCATATGTATGACATATCCACATATACATCTCGATGTTTTCCCACTTTGCAGTCAAGCCCTCTCATAACGAGGGCTTTCTGCCATACACATAATGGAATACAGTCAGTAGATGGATCTTCGGATTGCTGAACTCGTTTCGAATCCCAGCCATGAGGACATGCACTTCTTCGACGCTCCAGCCTAGGACGCGGGTTAGGGGTGCCAGGGTAAAGGCCTCGACGCAAGCGAGCATGTGTTCTCGTTGGTACCGGCCGACTTCTTTGAGCTTTTTGTTCTTGGCCCAAGGGCCAATAGGAATCTGGAAGTACTGTCAGTCTTCTCGCAAGTGAGGAGATCTCTACACTCATCAACGTACCTTCACGACATCATCCACCACATCCTCGAACCCCGCCTCCTCAATCCAGCCCTTCTGCAAGTGCGCCACGTTCATCCTCTTCCCGAACCTCGAACTCGCCTCATCGACCAGCTCCTGCCACTGCTTGACATGCGGCGCCTTGGTCAGTTCCGGATCGTCCTCGGAAGAAATCCACGCCTCGTACTCCTGCATCTCCAGCCAACCTCCCGGTTTGAGGTTCTCCTTGATTCGACTATACAGCAGCGGCCAGTCCGCTACACTCCCGCCCATACCCCGCCCGTGAATGTAATCAAAGGCCTCATGAGGCAGCCACGTCCATTCAGACTCGATATCATCGACATAGAATTTCAAATTCGGAGGAAGCCATTCGGGTTGAATGGGCGATAGATCACTACCGATAACGTCGCAATTAGGCCGTTCGTCAGCGAAATCAATGGCCCAGATTCCCGTTCCAGTGCCGAAGTCCAAAGCACGTTTGATGTTGGGGGACAGCGGTGCTCGGTGCAGAGCGCCGTTGAGTCCTAGACGGTAGATGTGGTGATGGAGATCGAGGCGGTCTTGTTCTTGCGAGTCGTTGGGCATGAGGTAGGCGCCTTCGCGGTAGGCGTGGTATCTTCGGCCGTTCTCGTATCTGTAGCCGTAGATTGAGGAGGCGAGGGATGTGCTTTCGATGGAGTCGAGGTCGGAGCCCAGGCCTGAGTCGCCGGAGAGGGTCTGGTTGATGGTTTAGTTTCTGTGGGTTGAGGTCATGACAGTGGTCCCGAACGCACCTCGCTGTCCACCTCGACGCCCCCATGTAGGTTAGTAGCCTGGTGCAACGTGCCGTCCATATCTGGGATCTAAGCGCCGTCAAGCGCGTAGCACCAAGGTCGGAGAAGTGGGTTTGGCGGCACAAAGGGTTAGGCTTAGGAGAGGCTGGTGAAACATGACAAGGTGTGCAAAAGCACGGCACCGACGGAAAAGCTCCTCAGCAGCGCGTGATTCGCAGTGGTGGTGTGTAGCCTTTGAAGTCAACCAGGGTGTCGGGATGGAGTGACAGTTCCAGACCTCCAGACCAGCAGCCGCGTGATGACGACTGGTCCTGAGGCACGAGCGCAGTTAAGCTTTCATCTGACCCTTCTTCCCGCCTGCCACGCGACGATCCGTCCAGATGTCTCCCAGTCAATCAACTTTGCTCTGAACCTCACCTCGTCCGGGAGGTGCTTCGGTGCCGACATGATCGATCCCGTCCTGCATCCTGTACGATGCTGCTGCAGTGTACCTGGCCGCCGCCATGAGATGATTTATCCGCAGACATCACAATCTGCCTACCGACTGTCGTCGCGCATAAGTGGCCTCGCCAACGCAGGGATGGCCGGCCCGCGAGTCTGAGCGAGCATTGGCAACCGAGACGGCTCGCGTTGCTGCATAATCCTGCACGCGTTATTGGACGTGCAGCGTGGGGCTCCTCTGCTGTGCTCTATCTCGCCAGCACCAAGCGAATTACTGTAGGTTGAATCTCTCTCTGTTATTCCTCGTCATCTCTCCTCTTCTCCCGCCCAGGAGCTTCACCCATTGGAGCACTGCTGGCAACCGTCGCAATGGCCTACAGTCTGCTGTATACCGCACCAGCGGCCTTTGTGGCCTACCTGGTCGGTCTGGCCGTCTATCGCTTATATCTGCACCCGCTCTCCAAGTTTCCAGGACCCAAGCTGGCCGCATTAACCAAGTGGTATGAAGCGTACTATGAGATCGTCCTGAATGGCAAATTCACCTTCCACATTGAGGACTTGCATCGCAAATATGGTCCAATCCTACGAATCACACCAGATGAGATACACATCCAGGATCCGCCATTCTGGGAGACTCTCTACGTCAAGCACAACAAGAGTAGCAAGTACGAATGGACAGCCGGTCGATTCGGCAACTCAGGCTCAGTCTTCACCACATCCGACCCCGTCCTCCACAAGACCAGAAGAGTCCCTCTCAACTACATGTTCTCCCGCAAAGCCATCCTCGGCTTCGAATCCGCCGTTCAAGCCAAACTAGACGTCTTCACTCGTGGCCTTAAACGCTTCCACGAAACCGGCGCCGTCTGCAAGATCTCCGAAGCCTACTCCGCCTTCGCGGGAGACGTCGTCACCCAATACTCCTTCGGCTTCGACTACAACCACCTCGGCCTCGAAGACTTCTCCGACTCCTTCCACGACGCCTTCATGGCCGTCTCCGCCTTCGGCCACATCGCCCTCCAATTCCCCTGGATGCACTCGGTCCTCAACCGCCTCCCAGACTCCTGGAACAAAGCCATGAACCCACCCCTCGCCAAACTCCTCGACCTCCAAAAAGACCTCCGCGCCAAAATCGCCGGCGTCCACAAATCCCTCGAGGAAAACGAGAAACCCCCAGAACACCCAACAATCTTCCACTCCCTCCTCCAATCCGACCTCCCACCCGCCGAGAAATCCAACCTCCGCCTCGGCGAAGAAGCACAGCTCATCCTCGGCGCCGGAATCGAAACCACCGCCTGGGCCCTCTGCCAAGCGACCTACTACATCCTCTCCTCGCCAGAGATCCTCCAGAAACTCAAAGCCGAACTCCGCGCCGCAATCCCAGACCCCTCCAAACCCGACGCCTTCGCCTACTCCAACCTCGAATCCCTCCCCTACTTACGAGGCTGCCTCAAAGAAGCCATCCGTCTAGGCCTCAGCGTCTCCGCCCGCAACCCCCGCGTTCTCACCGATCCCCTTCCCTGGCGCGACTACGTGATCCCCGCGGGAACCCCCATCTCCATGACCATCGCCGACGTGCACCTCAACAACGACTACTTTCCCTCCGCCACGACCTTCAACCCGGACCGCTGGCTCGGCGACTCCCCTAAAGCTCCCGACGGCTCGCCCCTGGAACGCTACTTCGTGGCGTTCGGCAAAGGTCCACGCTCGTGTCTGGGGATTAATCTGGCTTGGATGGAGTTGTTCTTGATGGTGGGGAGACTGTTTCGGGAGTTTGATTTGGAGCTTTATGAGACGAGTGTTGGGGATGTCTTGTTGGGGCATGATTTCTTTTTGCCGAGTCCAAGGTTGGATTCGAAAGGGATTCGCGTGAGGGTTGTTGGGGTTCAGGGGTGATTGATGCTACGCTTTGGCCTTTTATTGTTTGGAGCGTTTTCACGGGTTTTGTTCGTTGGAAGGATACCTTTGGCATGTGAGACGATTTCGACAGTGAATGACGAGAACGAGATGAGACTGGCGACAGGATATGCCAACGCTGAATGAAACAGGTCATATTCCAATCCACCGATCTCTATCACCCCATAACGCTAGCATCACTCTCACAGCATCATCCCATTCCCTAATCCTGTTCCTGCCAATGCAATTCCCACACCGGTCGTCCATACCTCCACTCATCAAACGGCACCTCTCCAGGCATCTCCGTCCCATCGCTAAGCTTAAGCCGTGGGAAATGATCACCAGCCCAGATATACTTGTACCCCGGTCGAGGCGACGCGCCGAATTTCTGAGGTTGTGAGTTGTCATGGTTCGTATGAGCTGCCTCTGTCGCATTGGAGGTGTTGTTGTTGCGTAGATGCGCGGCGTTGGGGTCGTATGCAGCGTCGCTCACGTTGTAAGGGGCGAGACCGAGGAAGTAGCGTCCCCAGTCTGCGGCGCGGTCAAGGAGTGAGGCGTTGGCGGGTAGGGTGTCGTTTGACGTGGGTGTTGCGGTGGTAGGGCTGCTGTTGGAGGGTTCTGGAGCTGCCGTGTCTTCCTCGAGCTCGTGCTCGGGCACCTCGACGGCTTTCCTCAACTTCTCCGCCATATCTTCGTTGACCAGGACTAGAGCGCCGCTATGCCACCCAGCAGCGCTCACACTAAGAGCGAAGTAGGCACCAAGGCCATCGTCTTCGTCACTCGACACCTTCACGCCGTACTTTGCTTCCCAGTCTCGGCCTTGCTGCTCGATCCATTCGCTGATCTCGCCCTGTGCGTTCGGTCCCGGACTACCAATCGCCATTCTGACTCGCGCGGCAGCTTCTTGAGGATCGGCGGCTCCAGAGGTGATGAAGCTGATCCACTCCTGCTTTTCCTTCTCGAACCATACTCTTCGCCCTCCGGTATAGGCGTGCGGTACGAGGTGCCCATCTCCGCCTATGCCACGGTTTTGAATACCACGCAGACGGCCTTCGGGAACGCCGTGTCCGCCAAGGCCCAGAGCGCCGCAACTCTGAGGTTCGTAGCCGTAGCTGGTGATTTCTCCAGACGAGTGTAGTGCATGAAAGTGATAGTCGCCAAAGGCCAACGATATGACTTGCTTGTCTTGCAATGCTGGGATGCGAAGGAATAGCTTATGGGGTGCGATTTGGTTGTTCAGAAGGGATATGACGCGGTCTTGTTCGCATGTCAAGACGTCGCCAGCCTATGAGACTGTTAGCGGCTTTGCGTTTGAGCTTAATTCTGTACGCACCTGTGTGAAGACCGCAAAGTTGCGGAACGATCCCTGCACATCTGTCACGAATGTTGCCTCTGAGCTAGCCTCTCCTCTCATAGGGATTGGGAGCTCCACAGGGTCGCTGACGGTCTTGCTGGTCTCTGTCCAAGTGATGAGCGCCGCGAAGACCTTGCCCAGAGAAGTATTGAACAATATCGAATCCTCCAAAACAATAAAGTTCTGCACCTCGCCTACCAGTTCTTCCTCGAGATCTTCCCCGTTCACCTTCCGCTTTGCAGAGTCGACAAATCGTGTTCTGGGAACGACAGCACTCTCGAAAACGACGACGTTGTCCAAAGGGTCCCCATCCTCTGGGGCTGCCTGAATTGGATCCCATATCACAATGCCGCTGCCTTCCATCAGCGCCGCACTTTTATTCCAGCCGGCAACGACCTTCTTGACCGCACCTGGACCACTCTCCCTGCCGTCTTCTTTAATAGTATGCTCGACGAACATTACATGCGAGCCTGGACGCTCGATGTTCTGCCAGCTCCAGATCCGCCCACTGTCACTCACTGCCAAGACATGCGATCTGCCAGAAGAGAACTGTTTGGTAGCAGTCGCTGGATCGTATCTATCCAACGGGTGTGGCATACCAGGCGGAAAGCGCAGGGGAGTAGGCACTTTCTTGGGCTGCTGCATATATGGCGGTCTGCGTTGATTGAACTGCAGTCCGTCAAGCACACCACATGTGTATAGTGCTCCCTTGCTGGTGAGCAAAGACGTGCTCCATCCACCACATTGCATGTCTGAAATGATACCCAGCTCTTCGATGCCCTCCATCTCGCGCGGACAGCTGACATGCCGATTTCTTCGCATCATCGGCGCTCTTCTCACGGGCAAGTTTGGCACATCAAGCGAGTGTCCTAAGCAACCTTTGTCGCCCTGTCCCCAGGTCATGACCTTGGTTTCACATCGCAGTCGTCGATACAGCCTCTTCCAGCGACGTCCATCGTTTGATGCGACTGGCTGATTGGGCACGCGGAACTGACGGCGCACAAGATTCGACCAGTATGCGGAGTCGTCGACGAAGTCGGGGTTGTGCAGCGCTTTGCAACTCGAGGTCAGGCTGAGGAAGCTCGAGGCGTCGAGGTAGGGAAAGATGAGGAGTAGTAGGTCGACTGGAAGGTCGAGGAATGTCGTGGTCTGCTCGTCGGAAGGCATCTTTGCAGGTGTCTTGATCTGTGTCGGCTTTCTTTATGCAAAGGCCATGTTGTAGGTGTTGATATGGATTGGCGCGTCGCGTTCATGATTGTCTGGCCAGCAGGCGGGCAGTTGCACTCGTGCTGTTCACATGTGAAAGACTGTGACGTCATCTGATGCCTGAGGCCAACATTACTCTAACAACGTCACTTCGTCCTGCACGCTGAGAACAGATACTCATTTTTCCATTTTTCACATCTTCGACACCGTATCCGATGCTACAGTGCTCCGCTGGTACAGATTTACTATAGCCCAATGTACCCGTATGGGGGGATACTTGGGCATGGCGTGCCCCGGGAGCGCGACCCCAGTCATAGCACACGCAGGATCGACACGGCTCATGTTCCTGATCTCGACACCGCGTACTTTCCGCGGACAACGCAATACAAATGGTCCCACGAGCATGTCTACATTATGTTGTCCGACTCTATGCCAAGTCGTAGTGGGCGGTGTCCATGACGGCTGAAGGTTGACTGTGGCTGTGAGAACGTCCCCATGCAGACCTGATTGCAATATATTTGACTGTTAAACCTTGAAGATTGTCTCGTAGAGAGCTTACATTGATGCTATAGAGTCTCTAACATGACAGAACTTTACCAGATCGACCTCTGTGCCTATAGAGACTGCCTGGACAGCACTCGCCTCCTCATCTCTGAAGTCGAGCTCGCTGACGCCGCTCACCCCTTCGACATCCAGACAGATGTCCAGACGCTGGTCCAGAATGTATCGAATCACCAACCAAGCGAAAGTTTCGTCACTCAAGCACGAAGGGCCATCTCGCAGAGCATTCGTGATGCCCGGCATCGAGGGAGAGCATATCCGTTCATGGCGACAGCCAAGTTGCGAGGAACCCATTTCAGCCTGATAATCAATGATCTGGACGAGAATAGCTTGAGTACCGGCGCAATAACAGTACAGTCGACGAGTCTCTTCGACTTGATCAAAGGCCACTCCTCCAACTCAGGGTTCCTCGAATATGTACTGGCCAACCGGGTTGAGATTACTCGATTCCAAGCGCTCCACCCATCTGCCATCGAAGTTTGCAAGCGGTCGCCAATTGTGCTCTCAGGCGTCAGTAGCCTACGACTCTTTTATGCCATGTGCGAAGTTCGAACTCCAGGATTTCTCATTCATTCCTTGAAGATCAACAACGAGTGGCAAAGCCTTTCGAATTACTATTACATCACGATCAAGCGACCTTCGAACATATACACAGTTGCCAACATCTATCATACGCCATGGGTATTCCTACATCTCGAGGATGGAGGCCACGACTTTCTTGACCAAGCGAGGAAGCAACTCATAGAGTTAGAGAAGAGATCCGGGCTACGCGACACTTTCTGTGGAATGGTTTTGACGCCAGCACCACCCTCTGATCTACCCACTGATGAAAGGTTTTGGTTCAAGGTGTCTGCTCACAAGATTTCCGGTCCCGAGGCTTCCAACTTCTCGGGGCCACCAACGGATATCCGGGAGCACCGAGCACAGCTCCACGATGAGTTGAGATCCGAAGCACAATTGTTTGCAGAGCGTTTCTGTAGCGATGAAAGATTACAACAAGCTTGGGACGCAGCTGTGAGGCAGTCTCACCACGCTATAAGCCGCAGAACGATTGCCCCCTTCATGGTGGAGCTGCATCGCTTTGAAGAGACGGGTGACCATGAATGGGATGCAATAGATCTGACTAAAGCGTTTCCTAGGATCGACGGCATCGCAAAAGCATGGGCTCTGGCGAAAATAACCAGTCTAAGCGGTGAAGCTGGCCCTAATAGCTGTGAACAAGATGTATCGGGGCTTGTGGACGAGGAGCTTGTACTAGACAGCACCAAGGATTTACGATTGACCTAATCTGTACGTTGTCGAGCTTGGCTTCTATTGCCTCGTCCAAATGGTCAAGCAGCGCTCAGGCGCTCGACTGTAAGAGCTACATCTGAATGTTCTCACCATCTTGCCCGCTGACAACCGCCAGTGAAACTAAGTGAAGTCCCGATCGTAGCACTCGGGTTCACAAGCCTGCTCAAACGGAGCACATGAGATGCATGTCGCTTTTACCCTCAGACAACGTCACATGCTCTGCTTGCCCACGCACATACTTCTTCTGTTCTCATCCTGTCTCTTCTTCTCGTCGAACCTCAACCACCAACAACTTTCCACACTACAAAGCATTACACAGCCATCCTCGGACGCATCTGGTATCGGTCGCAGCTTTGCTTCTCGGTATCATACATTCGGACATTCAAGAGCATACACATCCGACCGATCACCTTCTTGCCGGGGATCGCGCGACGGAGTCGTTCTATCACAACTTCCTGGTGCACCACACCCACGCAACACTGGAGGGTATCACACCTCGACTCTTCCAGCGAACGACACGCACACCACTTCCGACCTCGAAGCCTTAGGGCTGCCCAGGGCAACATGAAAGCCCTCAAATACCTCGTCGCGGCGGTATTACCAGCATACGCTATTGCGTCTCCAGTCTCTGTCACAGCCATCGTCGTCGTCACAGAGACTTACACGCGAGCTGCTCCTGAGCCCAACTCACTCAGCGCGCGAGGCAATGATCCCATCGACATGTCACTACCTGCAGTTATTCCTGTCAATCACGCAATCGTGACGTATAGCAAGACGTTATTGCCAGATCCTGTCATTACTGGCAAACCGGCGACCTGCGAGATCATTCCGTGTACTCCTTCCTCGTTCTGGTGGTCCACTACCACCAACACGAAGGAAAAAGATTGTACTCCATGGTCATGGGTAAGGTCGCGTTGGGAGACGCCGCCGTTTTCAACATCACACTACCTTCTCTGCCCTGCAACCTGGACGTCATCGACGATGTGTCTCGATAACAATCACCTGCCGGATTGTCTGTATGTATGTATTAGCGATGACCCCAGAAAAACGGCCATGTCATATACCTTTGTCTTGAGCATGTCGTACTGATTTTGGAATAGTCCACGACCTCCTTTCCCTCCATCTCGGAGACTACCAACCCTTGGGTTCCCTGGGGAAGGGCATCGGTGAGAACTATCTACGGAACGTCAAGCGAATGTGTGACGCCGTATCACTATACCCGCGGAGTCCTCAGCTGCCACTCCTTTTGCCAATACGCGTCGCCCATCACGAAGTACTGCTTTGAATTCCAGACTTCAGGCGACAGTCTCCTCCGCAATTGCCCGATCACTGCAACAGCGACGCTCACAACATGTGTAAGTGTACCCATCCCACGTGCATCGATCGTGTTGTTAATGGTCTTCAAACAGGTCGAAAGCTTGCACTCAGACATGTGTCTCTATAACAGAGATGCCTATGCCTATCCGTTAGCAGACACTACTACAGATTGGCAGGGCAGCCTGTGGCCACAAAACGGACGGAATACTAGGACATGCTTTCCTCCTCAGACACCAACGGCTGGAGGCTGCTCCTGGTTGTCATATCGGAGACCGCCGCAAAACATTATTGGCGAGTGGTCATTGAAGACATGGATACCCACATCTACCTGCCTCTACCCCGGTAAGTACTGAGCCCCGTTCTCGTTAACGCAGATGCGCAGATGTGCCCATGGAAGCTCATCGCCTTCCACGAGATCGTGCCATGCTGATAGCTCTCCAGATGCAATGCCAAGCTGTATCTATGAGTACCAAGGAAAGTGCATTGGCCTCCAGGAAGCATCGACCAAGGGCCAGCCTCCCACAACGACCGAACCCGGACCAACTACTACGACGGTGGTGACCGTCAGCGAGACGCCGACCAGCGCGACTCTCAGTTTGCCGCCTGCCGGCCGTGGTGAAGCCGGTTGTACTTGGAGAGTGTAAGTCGGCGTGGCATGTATGGCGCCGCGATGTGCTAACAGGACGAATTGTTGCAGTCCTTCTAATCGCCCTGCACGCCGCGAGTGTTGGCTCCAGGATACAGAAGTCGATGAGTATGTCCCAGCGACACGCACCTCGAAGGGCTGCTCCTGGTTCACTTCCTTTGCGACCAAGACCAGTGCCGGCAAGACAACCATTTCCATGGTATCTACTTGCAAACCTACGAGTACGATATCGTGGGCGATCACTACAGTACTTACGGAGACAATGGTGACCTTCGGACCTTCATCTTCAAGTATCGTGACGAGTACCATGGCACGTCCAGCGACCTCTGGCAAGCCTTCAGCTACCGCCAGCGCTCGACCAGGAGACTTTGAGGTCCAGATCGAACTGGTTGGATCGGTCCTGGACGATGGCGTTAGGCAGGCCGGCGACCTATGTGTCCACCGCGAGCCCATTGACGGACGCAGATTGAATTGCAACATCATGCCACCGTGGGCACAGGGAGAGTTCGAACAATTGATGGTGGATAATCTAATCAACCGACTCGATCTTGACAATCTGCAATATACGGAACCAGGACTGCTGGACGAGTGGATCTTCAAGAACGCCACTTTCAGAAGCGAATGGTCGGCGCGCGCGATAGGACGGCAGTAAGTCAAACTGAAGGGTGGGCAGCTCTCGTTCAATGTGAGACAGTCTCTGGCACGATGTCAAGACTGGCTACTTGAAAGGGAGCTGTTCGCTCGAGAAAAGAGTTGTTCTTTCGATGAGACATGTGCTGACACTTCCCCCCTTCTGTTTAGGATGATCGTCAATCTCACGAGTGACCTTGCTCTGGAACAAAACTTCTCCCTCGATGCCGACGTCATGGTCCAGGTCGATGATGAGATGAGGGACAAGTACCCCGAAGATGTGGAGGAGGACGACGACACCCAATTGGTACGTTATGCTTCAATCTACTCATTTTGCCCAAAACGCGACAATGAAGCAATGCTGACTTTCTATCAGGAGGCACCGCGCTACGAACTCGTCTGCGCTCTCACGCAAGGAACGCCGATGCCCACTGACGAAGCGAATGCGATGATCAAGTACTTACAATCGTACTTCGACAACGAATTCCCTCAGCCATCTGCTACACCAACCTGCATACCTGTACAAGCCGGTGTCGGACAGTGGGTGTGCCAGTGCGCGCTGGCATCGCAGACAGGCGAGTTCCCAACCACCAAGAAGACGATGGAGACAACAGTAGGCGGCACAAAGACGCAGAGTATCAATGTCTGCGCCTACAGCGAGTGGCCCAAAGTACCCACTACAAGCAGAGCAACCCCACCAACGCCGGTGCCAACAGATCAGACTGTGAAGCCGTACGTTATGTCTTGCAACGATGCCAAGACTGCAGGAATGTATCCCGCCCAGTCGATAGCAGAGCAAGCCTCGAGCTTCTACCACCAATGCTACACTTCCCTGCTGTATGCGAAGCCCACGGGTTCGAGTGTGCAGTACGGAGGTAACTGGGACGGCTTCAAGGCTCTCAAAGCCCCCGTTCAAGGCCAAGGTCCAGGTCTCATAGGCATAGGAGACCCCCCTGAGTTCAGATGGCTCGCCCTCTCGATCCAGTATCTCGCGGCTGCCTGCGATACAAGCCAAGGCGATAAGACAGACGTGATCGGCTTCCGCAACCCTGGCGAGTTAACCTCGGAGGACTTTGTGAACGCCTTCGTCATGCGTGCGGATGAATGTAAGTCGAGGGTTTTGTTTAGAGGTAGTTACGCATACTGATCACTGGACAGGTAACCCAGCTCCCGAGAACCCTGCTGGAGAGGAGATTTGGACTCCTGGCGGCACGATCAACATGAAGTGCTTGCAGTGGAAGCTTTGGAGTCTGGACGCGGGGCCTTCAGGCTGGGAAGCCGCGAAGCAGTGGGTCGATGTAACGAGCTCGTCGAACGAGACGACATTCGGTCGTTACTGGAATGGAACATCGAAGCCGCTTGGGAGCGAGATGACCTTCGGGCCCCTTGGGACTGCAAGTGCTGTCGTTGCTGGACGTAAAGCCTGAGTTCGTGGTGCAAGTCGTGCGACTGGACGTGTATGACTATGGAGAATCGGAACGGAAAAAGCAGATCTTGTCTTGTTTGCATTCTGGGTCTGGAACAATGCGGTCGACGTGAATGACTACTTCAATAGATTTTCAACCTTTAGCGGACGAATGCAAGATCTCCTCTTCACCAGAGCTCATCCTAGCGACTCCCATGGGGCAAATCACATCCCCGAGTCGTGGAAATACTGCGTCCCCACCAGGTCTCACGCTGTGAGAAGCCATGTGGCCGGCACGCAGATCACTCGTGTACTACAGAGTCTTGGTACATCGCGACTCCTCAGCTTGGCATCTCCCAAGCCCGGACGAAGACAGGAATGTCGAGAATAGGAATGCCGTAGTCTTGGCTTTCTTCTTGTCGAATGGCAATGTCGTGACGTCCGAATGGTATATGTTCAAGCATGTAGCAGCGGTCTGGAGACGAAAGCGTTATTGAATGACTTTTTCCCGTTCACCCCTGACGTTGGCTCAAAAGGAACTATGCGTCGATGCTACGGACGAGGCGCTCCTCTGAGGGCTGCGCTGTATGTTGCTTGTCTGAGCGCGTTTTTGTTCTTTGGCTACGGTGTGACCAATGTCGACCTTTCCAATCGCGTCCACACTGATAATTCCGTCAACAGATCAAGGTGTCCTGAGCGGTCTGCTCCAGAATCCATTCTTCCGTGACCAGTTCGGCAACCCTGTGAGCCTTCTCTCGCACGAAACATCTACACCTGACTGACTGTGGGCACAGAGCGATGTGATCACCGGTATAACTGTCAGCTCTTACTGCCTTGGTGCCTTGGTGGGCTGTGGCATCAACTTCTGCATTGGCGACTTCTTGGGCCGTCGACGTATGATCTGGCTCGCGATGGTCCTGATCATCATCGGTGCTGTTCTGCAGACTTCAGCGTTTACTCTGGCGCACCTCATTGTTGGTCGAATCATTACGGGCTTTGGTACTGGCATTGATTCTAGCACGGTCCCGATGTATCAGTCCGAGTTGTCCAGGAAAGAGAGCAGGGGTCGTCTCGTGAGTTGGGAGATCTGGTTCATTGGTAGGCGTTCCATATGTTGTGTCGATTGAGTAGTGCTAACGAATATCTCTCTCCAGGTGTCGGGATTGTGCTCAGCTACTGGGTCGACTATGGCATGTCCTACGTCCAGAGCGATGCCGCGTGGAGAGTGCCAATTGCTCTACAGCTAATCTTTGCAATTATTGTCGTTTTTGTTGTCTGGGGTTTGCCAGAATCTCCACGTTGGCTGGTGAGTATCGTGCGCCGCGCCTTGCACGGGGCAACCAGTGGCTCACATCGTCTAGGCGAAGCGAGGTCGAGAAGAAGAGGCTGCCGAAGTCATATGTGCCGTCTTTGATCTCCGACCAGACGATCCATACGTCCAAGAAGAGATGGCAGCCATTCGAGCCGCAATCTCTCTCGAGGTTCATGAAGGAGCCCAAAAGTATAGTGCGGTCTTCAAGGACGACATCCTCAAGACACGTCGACGAGTGATACTCGCCTGGTTTGGTCTTTTCATGAATCAGATGGGCGGCATAAACCTGGTTGTCTACTGTCAGTGCTTGGCCTTGTCTTCATTTGGAGTGATCTACTGACCTGCTCAGATATGCCAACCGTCCTTGTGCAAAACGTCGAACTCGCCAGAAATACATCATTGCTAATCGCCGGCTTCGTCAACCTGATGTTCATCGTGGGTAACACCGCGCCTGCTCTAGCCCTGGACCGAATGGGCCGCCGACCAACGATGCTCTGGGGAGTCGCTGGGCTGAGCTTCTGCATGATGATGATCACGATCTTGTTGAGTATAGGGAACCAGAACACCTCATCAGCTGCAATAGCGTTCTTCTTCCTGTACATGCTCGTAAGTTGTCAGGTACCCAAGTTTCAAATCTGGCTCGACTAACACTTGTAGATCTTCGGCGGCACGATCAACGTCGTGCCTTGGGTCTATGGGCCTGAGATTCTTCCCCTCGAGGCTCGAACCCGTGGCACGGCTATCAGTGTTTCGGCTCATTGGCTGTGGAACTTCGTGAGTCGAGGATAGCTTAAGAAGGCCTTGTTGCTGACTTGTTTGCAGTTCATCGTGATGATTACACCCGTCTTGATCAATCGAATCGACTGGCGAACGTAAGTGCCTTCCACCAAGGTGGTTGACCCAATTGCTCACCTCTCAAACCAGATACATCATCTTCACCTGCACCAATGTAAGTACTTGCTGCTCTGTGGCATTGCATCAGTAGCTGACCTTTGTCAGGCCGCATTCTTCCCAGTCATATATTTGTTCTATCCCGAGACGTCCAACATATCGCTCGAGGACATTGACAAGCTCTTTCTGCCAGCCGAGATGCAAGACTATGCCGAGAGACATAACTCGGTCGAAGGCGCACTTGGATCTGGCTCAAGCAAGGCAGAGGTTGCGAACGAGGTCGAAAAGGTTGCTTGAAGACGAGAATATCAAAGCGTCTTCAGCTTTGCTGTACAACGCTTTTAAAAAAAACTTTACTCGAATAGGGCGACAGCTCGCATGGGCCCACCACTTCCCTCTCTGATCTTGAGTGGAAAGCCGATAAATCTGAACCTGCCTTTACCCACGACCTGCTCAAGATTATCGAGCCCTTCGATATGTGTAATGTTTCGCTCTCCACATGCGTTATGTGCTTGGAAGTTTGGCTCGCCCTCAGGCGCAGGACTGATCGCCTCAACTCCAAAGATCTTGCAGCCCTTGTCTGCGAGCCAATACACTGCCTCGAGCGATAAGCCTGGGAAGTCATGCTGCCACCTGGGATCATCGAATGGTATTCGCTTGTTGAAAGCCATGTAGATCAGCACCGTGTCTCCTTGTTTGATGTCTTCACCGGTAGCGGACAGGGCATTTTCCATCTCTTGAACACTAATGCTCGCCTTCAGCTCAACGTGGGATAGGTCGAGGCAGATGGCAGAGGTGTAGAAGTTCTCTAAAGGCATTTGATCGATCGACAAGGCTCCAGGGGTGGGATCAAAATGCTTGGGAGCATCGACGTGAGTTCCCGCATGATCGGACATAGACATGGCGTACGAAGCAGAACGAAGGATCGTGTTGCCGGCCTGCTTGGGCTGGTGGGTGTCCCATGGCGTGATAACGACAGGCGGATGGAATGGATGGGCTGGGCTTCGGTGATATAGTTCTCGACTGAGATCAACCAGCTTGGGCTTCTTCTCGACGGCTGTAGCGTTTGTTCTGCGAATGAGTGATTGATGAGGCCATTGCTTGCGAGCCAGAGCACGCGTTACGACTCTTCTGGACAGCATTGTACAAGGATTAGAGAGACAGATGTATCAAAGGTTGGACATGGTTAGCAAAAGAAGGCCAAGTTCGCCATGAGGCCCCAGAGCATGTCGATAGGGCAGCTTGGCCGCTGTCTTTCTCGAGCAGTAGATCAGACCGATGATGTCGCTGATGAGGGAATGAGCTCCCTCGCAGCTACCATCAAGTCGAAAGTCGTAAGCATCTCCATTGGCCACCTTCCCCACGACTTTACTCACAGCGTATCGATCGTATTCGACAACCGCTTTCGGCAGTTCAAGACGACCTGCTCTCATCACCAATCCGCAAACATGGGGACAGCGTCGGGACGTCTCTGTGACTGTGAGAAGATGTCGCGTGGCAAGCAGAAGTTTTTCAACGCTATGTCCAAAGCGCCAGACACCGCAATCTCACGCAAACCCAAATGAACTCCAAGCAAAGCATGAGTGCCAAAGTCACCCGACGAGGCGGCAAGAAGTCCAGAGGCGGATGCTCAAGATGTAAGGCGCAGCATCTGAAATGTGACGAGACCAGGCCTGGCTGTGGCAGATGCACGCGGCTAGGTGTTACGTGTCCTGGCTACTCGCAGTCGCTGAAATGGTCCACGAAACACGAGGTCAACGCACCCACGCCAGGCCAAGACTCGAGAGATGACGAGGAAGAGCTACCTCTCTATACTACCCAGCCAACTCCAGGTCCGGAGGCAGGAGATGCGGCTCTTACGGATTGGTCGGACCCGTCCTTTTTGTTCGATCAATTAGCTGCATCAGGACAGCAGCAGGATGATTTCACGGCTTTTCCGTTTCCCTCTCCTACCTTTGAGGCATTTTCTCCAACCAATGAGCCTTCACTGGACATGAACAGCTTTCTGTCAAGACCGGAGCCGAGTGGCACCGGCATGGGGCTATCGACAGTACGGCCTGCTCCACGACGTAACGCACAGTCGATGCTTCGTTCTCTTGGAGCAAGGATGCCTGAAGCTGTGCCCCAGATCCATCGAACTTTGAGCGACGAGCCATATGAGCTGCTTACATTCTACTTCAAGGTCGTTCCTCAGGTTTACTCAATGTTCGACAGCGACTCAAACCCGTTTCGCGCTGCCGTATCGAAGTCTTTCAGCTACTCACTAGCCGTCAACCTTGCCGCTCAAAGCATGGCTGCATCATATCTTTCAGAGATCAACCCCAAATTCGCCAGCATCGGATCAAAGCTGAGGCAACAAGCATTGGACGCAGTACAGACCGAGAGCCGACACGACTTCCATGTCATCTTAGCCCTGATGATGTCTGGCCCGACCGGAAACTGGCATCACCCACGTGAGCTGGGCTTGACAGCCCACAAGGCTATGAGGGGGCATCTTGAAGCTATGATTGGATCTGGAGACATTGGCGACAGCTACACATTTTTCCAGCAAGCAATGGTCCACTGGGAAATGTACTTGGCATATGCTGCCGACCCAGACACATTACAACTAAGCCACGACCTTATGCTTCCTGCACCGTACATGAATGCCAAGCAGACTGTACACCCTTGGACTGGTGTTGCCCCAGGGACTTCTGCTCTGGTCGGGTCGATTGGCCGGCTCGTCCGCAAGAACAGGCTCTCCTGTCTCAACCAGCATTTCCTTACGCAATCTCACATCCATCAGATGGCAGAGGATCTGGCCACTGCGCGGAATCTGGAGGCACAACTGTTAGCTTGCCAACATCCTGATCCAGCAAACGTCGCCAGCACAGGTGACAATGCGACTCCTACATGGCACTTGACGACTATAGCCGATCTGCATCGATATCTTGGTCTGCTCCAGCTATATCGTGTCTTTCCAGACCTTTTGTCAGACCGCCTTGCACAAAATACAGAAAAAGACACTCTGATCACTACAGAGTCCTTTTCCAGTATCAAAGCCCAAAGAAACGATTGGCTCACAGCTTTTGCCTTGGAAGGCCTCAAACTGCTCGAAAGCATTCCCTCAGAGTCTAACACTAAGGACTTTCAACCGTTCCTGTTGGTCGTCTTCGCGAGCGAGCTTGTATGCGAGTCTGAAGCGGCACCATCGACGGACATCATGAGTCACGCATCAAGTCCAGACGACACACTGGTCACCAAAGGACTTGAAGTGTCCATAATGCGCAAATTCGTACACGACAGGCTCCACGCTTTGCTAGGTGCCATACCTCCTAAGCCTATTCGAGTGTGCCTGGACATCGTTAAGGAGACCTGGAGAAGAATGGATAATGGACAGCAAGATGTCTATTGGCTTGACGTTGTTATCCAAAATGGCTGGGAGACTATTTTGGCGTGAGCCACTCTATTCGAGTCGATGAAACTGCAACATCAGCCTGTTGCCTCTGGGTCCAGCTGTGTAACCCTCGTCCTGCTCGATCCCGTCGGCGTCCACGACTGTGGTATAGTAGTTGCTGTAGATGGCCGCGATGACGAGCTTCATCGCTACAAAGCGGTCAGCTTCTGTTCGACATTATATAAGCAGTACACTTACAGTTTGTGGCGAAGTTGTTCCCAAGACACATCCTGGCCCCGCTGCTCCAAGCCCAAAACCACCGATACATCTCATTGGTCTGCTGCTCAGATGCATCAAGCCATCGATCAGGGTCCCACTGGTCAGGATTTGGGAACACATCTGGGTTTCGATGAAGTACATTCGCGGACGAATTCACTTTGACTCTCGGTGGTATGTTGTCATACCCTGCGAGGCTACAGACAGGCGGTGGCGTGACTCGAGGCTGTCCTCCCGGTACCGCCGGCCAGCGTCTGAGTGTCTCTTGCAGAACTGCACCGAGAAGCGGCATGCTGTCTACCGCTTTGAAGCTAGGTAGCTTAGCGCCTTCGTGGAGAGGGAACAGCAGAGGCAGGTCAAGCTGAAGGAGCTCTTTCCTGAGCCTCTCTTGCACTTCGGGATGTCTTGACAACTCATAGAAGATGTACGTGAGCGTGTCGCCACTTGTCTCCATCGCTGCTGCGCTGTGGTCAAACATCTCACTTGCAAGCTCCCAGCGGTGTTGATCCTTGGTCTGTCGATCCTTCGCGGCATCACTCGACTTTTGAAAAGCCGCCCGTCCTTGTGCATATACCGATGGCTCATGTCCGATTTCAGTCGCCGCACCCGAGGCCATCATCTCCTCAGCCTGATCGCACTTCTCCAAAACCCAGTCCGCCAGCTCGTTGCCTGCGACCGTGATCCACTTCGGTACGAAATGGACCCCAACCCGAAGCAAACCACTAATGAAACCAGGGAAATGGTCGAGCCAGAAGTACCATTTCCTTCGACCGAAGAACGCGCCCATATACCAGTCTCGCTCTCTGGCGTCCTGGAGGAAGTTACTTCCTAGCTTCAAGCCAAACTGGAAAGCCATAAACGAATCCATCGAGTACGCATAGCTCATCTTGAACGCATCTACCGGCTCACCGTTCTCTGCGCTCTTGCTCAGTTGCGGAAGCAAGCGATCGAAGAGCACACTTCGCGAAGTCGCACGAAGACTGGCAGAGTTCATAATGCTGGACTTGGAGTACACCTGCGACAGCATCCGGCGACGGGTACCATGCTCTTTGTTGTCAGTCATGCACAGCATGTTGGTCTTGCTACGCGCAGTGTCAGTCAAGCTCAGTGCTTTTGAGAGCCAACACGATCGTCATACCCATAATTCACGAACCGACGAACATAGAAGTCATCCTTCGCGAATCCTCCACCATAGATCGTCTTGAGCCCGCCATCGTAGCAGTTCACGCTCAGTTCGTTGGGTGCCAACCTCACGATTGGACCGAGCCTTTGATGGAGTTCGAAGATCGTCTGGTTCTCGATGTTGCGCCATCTAATGTACAAGATCCAGAGATTCGAAACACGAGCGGAAAGACTCGCCGCTGGTATCTTCGCCAAGGGAGATAGGAATGCAGGTACGACAATGAGGTGCCAGAGGCAGAGCACAACGACTGCGCTGGCCGACAAGTAGATGGTTGTTGTCATGATTGTCAATGCCGTCTATTGCACGAGTTTGAGAAGCGACCATCGCCCAGCGAGCAATTGTGTCTCTTTTATCTATTCCGATGTCGATAAACTTTTATCACAGCTTCGACAGACACAAGACGATGCCTCTTCCGACATTATGTCAGTTTAGGCTCTGCATGTCGCTTGCAGAAGTCAGCTACGTCGCAGGAGGACTACGTCCTGGAGCCGCTCACTGCACGCTAGCTCGCAGAGGCAGCTCAATACGATCGTGCATCAAGAGCTCCATTCGCCGAAGCTTGGTCAGATTATGGGTAGGGCCAGCAAAGCTGACCATCATCTCACGGCGGAGCGTTGTAACTATTGCTCCATCCCGTCCACGTCTGATCGACAGGCGTCTGCTGCCACCAGTCCATCGACTCCATGCTCTCGGCGAAGTTGGCAGCATCGGATAAGTCGCCTGGAAACGACTCCCACATCATGCCGTTCCAGAACTCGTTCATGGCGGCCTCGCCGTTGTTATCCATGGTCCAAGCTGAAGGCTGCAAGAAGGCTTGTTCGTTGGTCCCGAAGGGTACGGCATAGGGATCTCCTATGGGGCTGATCAATGTCGGGTTCGTCAAGTTGGAGTCAACTGGCTGCAGTGTGGGAAAAGAGTCTCTTCGTTGCATCATCTCTTGCTGTTGTTGATGAAGTTGAGCATGATGCTCACTGACATATTTGGTTGCATCGTACAGTCGTTGCACGACATCTCTACTCTTCTTCGCAGCCACCGACCAGCGGGTCATTCTGCCGAAGAACTCGATGGACAATTCGATTTCTCGCCTCCACTTGTCGACATCGTCGTCGCTACCTGGAATCATCGTCGAGCTTTCACTACCTCCAGGAGTTACGTTGGGACTATCCGCAGTCGTTGTTGTTGGTGGTGGTAACGCCAACACCGAGAATAGAGACACCAGCGGGATCATGACTGCTTGGTACATCATCCATACCGCATTCCACCCAGATATAAGCGATTCCTGTGCAGTGTCGTTGATATCAGTGATGGTTTGGCCAGCAACGATACGACAGCGGCCGACCGCCAGCTTCTCCTCCGTAGATAGGCTGGCATACGGAGTTCTCTTGAGAGTCGTTGCAAGCAGTATAGGTCTGTGCATCAGTATCCTCAAGTTTTGGTACCTCCAATGCATGATAGCTCTTGGTGTTTTCAGGACTTCCGGGCAGGCGGTCTTATCACGCTCTGGTGGCTGTGAGAAGTCGAACGGCACTTTGCTTGTCGATGAACTCGGTGGCTGGGGAGAGATTTGCTTGACCTCGTCGTGGGACAGCCCTTTCTTTCCACTCTGCTGAGGTCTGTCAACCACGTCCGCAAGGATGGGCGGAAGCTCATCATGCCATTTCTCCAACTCAGCGTCAAGAGCGAACAGCTCGTCGAACCCGATCATTGAATGAGCAGCCAGGAGATCCTGCACTTTCGTAGCAATCTTGCAGAAGGCAATGTTGTGAATGATCGGAAGCAGCCTTAACGATGCCAGATACTGGGCGTTGTTCATCTGTTCAGGCACTCGTGGAGTTCGAATGGTAATTCCATCACCTGTTCGTCCCAGCGAAGGTCGTCCAGTCGTGATGCTTGCCCACGAGTCCAGGATATACAGGCTCCACCAAGTTCTCCTCCTGATCTCGACGGGAACCTCCAAGCCACTCATGATGACAGTGCCTCCTGGCGCATTTGATCGGTGGGAGTCACTGTACTCTCTGTGGAGGCCATGTGCGGTCGCCATTCGTAATGTTGCGCCCATTATGCCGTTCGCTTCGTTGGGTCTGTTCAGCCAATGCAGGTAGTATCCGCTGAGAAGACCCCATGCCTGCAGTACGAACAAGCTCCCGCTGCCGAAGCCTTCAACATCCAGGTGCTTCCGCGCTCGTTGATAGAAAGCTATGTGGTCTTCATTGTCACACGTCGAGCTGGCGAGTGTACCCAATGCCATGACCATGTTCAACAACGCCAGCCAAGGCGAATCCCGACGTGTGCCGTACAGGTAGCTGTGTCGGAATTGGTCTTCATCCACAAGTGGCATCAAGACGTGTATGTGTGCGAAGTAAGAGTCGATCAACCTCTCCCCAACATCCGCAGGAGGAAGATAATTTGGATCGGGGTCGACGACATATTGAGGTGGTGGCGTAGAGCCTCGACTTGGCTCTGTCGTTTCCGTGGATGCTTGAGCAATGAAGGGCCGAGCAATAGGCGCAGCTTTGAAGATGACCTTCATGGCTGCATTGATGGAAGAGATACCAACATAGGTCGATGCTCTATCGACTGACAGCGAAAGTCCGTTCACGTCGTCAGAGATGCCTTGGATCTTGTCTCGCAGACGTTTCGCCTCGTCAGTCTCTGGATCCTGCTCTGGCGCTTGCTCCAGAGCTTCCAGACTCTCGGCACCTTCAGATCTCTGAACAGCACCTCCAAGGCTTTGAACCAGTTCTGGGCTATCGCTTGGTGATGCATGCGGTGCCGGCAAGGTAACGGCAAGATTGATAAGGCCTTCGCGAGACAGGGATAGGAAGTCCTCGAGCTCTTTCCCTGGAAATAGGCGGTGGAAGACGGAGTGATATTGTTCGACCTGTGACTGTAGCTTATCGACAAGTCTGCAAGTTCATCTATCAGCGACTGTCTTGGCTCTATGAAGCAAGCGACCTACTTTCGTGATGGCATGACCCTTTGTGCTGGTTTCTGATATACACAGGCAGTAGGCTGCTGATACCACTGACACTGACCACACGGCTGGTTGCCATCGCATCTTATTTTGCGACGCCGACATTCGACGCAGGCGTTACTTGTCGATATTCTCCTCGAGCCTCCCGTCGGTCGTGAGCTTTTGCCACCTTCCCCTTCGCTGGTGCCCGAGGCCTGGAATGTGTGGTACATCGTTGCTGTTGCTGTTGCTGTTGTATCAAGGTGGATCAGCGGCTCAACCGCGCAAGAGATGTAGGAGCCATGGCAGAAATATGTGTTCCAACGGTGTGGTCTGACGTTGGAGTCTGGCAAGGATGAGAAAGCGTGCTAAAGTTGGGATCTCGGTCTCGATCGATGCCAACGCTTGAGCATGCAGCAGGGCTGAGACCACATGGGCAAACAAGCAGATGGGTTGTATGGGCTCGCTAGGTGCAGACCCTGGTTTGCTCTTTTCTTGAAGGTGCGTGTTCAGGATGCACCCCGCAGTGTCTCCCCTCAATCCCGCACACTAGGATGGGGATGCGGGTCGCCCGTCAAGGTTCAGACGGTGTTGCTCGGCAAGCAATATGAGGTTGTTAGATCGAGGTCTAGGGGTTCCACGCTGCGCACACTGTCATGAAGACCGACTACGATGGAGCTCAAGGCGCTCCAAGATACGTCCACTTCAACGCTTTGTCCTTCGCCCCCAGCCCTTTGACCGTGATCACTTGTTCATCCCCTGGCACCACATCAATGGCGCTATCATCGACAAGAACACCCTCCCGCTCCTCGAACACCAGCCCTTTCGTTGGCTTGGCCGCGGTGATCTTGATCTTGTTACCTGATGCGACAATCTCCATACCACGGTCGTCGAAGTCAAGATACTTCAGCGGTTGAGGCCAATCGACATCTCTGGAAACAATTCTTCCGTCCACCCAAATCCTTGCAGCCAGGACATGCGGCTCTTCTGTTGTGTTGTCAATGACACCCTTTAGGACCTCAGTCGTGCCGTTGGCGACCACGTCGATGTCTTTCTTGACAATCTCCTCCTTGATCTCCTTTCCAGTTGCGATGCTGATGAAACGTAGCTCCACAGTCGCTTTGATGTCTTTCGTTCTAGAACTGGCAACCCAGCATTCGTATTGAAGGGTCTTTGCTGGGCGGGCGTGTACGACACTCCAGTCATGATGGTCCCTTTTCACCGCCACTGCAACTGGCGCGAGTACCCTCCTGACTGCGTAGTAGCTAGGCTTTTTGCGTAGAAAGTAGTCCACGATGGACCACGAGGTGACTGGCCAGCAATCGTTCAACTGCCAAAGTAGAGCGCCTCCACAGAATCTCTTCTGACCCCACTGCTTTCGCCAACCTCGATAGCCGAACATGAGGGCTTCGGCTTGACTGAGCTGTGTGAGGTGAATGAACTTCTCTAGATCGGTCTGCGTTCGGAAGTTCTCAACCAGATATGTCGCTATCCTGCGCTCGTGACCATCGGCTTTATTGTGAAAGTCGATCATGTGGCTTTGAGGATAGAGCTGCGAGGGATCTGTAACGTACCACTTGATGGTGTCAATGTGCGGGAAGGCTTCCATGCCGAACTCGCTATTGAAGCGCCCACCTAATGTGTCAAATATCTGGTACTTCTCCTGAGTGCCGTGCCAAACGTTCCACTGATGCATATCGCCAACTGTCGGATCGCTGGAGATCTTTCCATCTCCCCACGGCGAGCCGGGGTGATAGGGTACGTGCGGGGTGTGCGCAGCAACAACGTCCGGAAGCAATTTTTCGTAGATGTATCGTGCCGGAAAATCCGTCTTCAACCAGTTCTGTGGATCCTTGTCTTCGTAGTCATAAGTCAGACCCATCTGCTCCTGTACCTGGTAGTCTTCGTTGTTCCCAGCATATATTGCAATCGATGGGTGGTGTCGTAAGCGTTTCGTCTGGCAAACAGTTTCGGCTTCAATGGACTTGAGGATTTCTGGGAAGCATGGATAGTTACCACAACCGAACATGAAGTCTTGCCACACCAAAACTCCAAGCTCGTCGCAGGTCTCATAGAAGATGTCTTCTTCCCAGATCCCACCGCCCCATATCCGGATCATGAGCTGATAGCCATCCACCATCATCTCGAGCCATCTCCTGTACTTTGCTTTCGTGATGCGAGGCGTGAAGCTGTCGGCAGGAATCCAATCACTGCCTCCACAAAATACGTCGATGCCATTGACTCTGAAGTAAAAGGTCTTGCCAATGTCATCGGGCTCTTGGATTAGTTCAGCTTTGCGAAAACCGGTTCTTTTTGACAGCGTGTGCAGAGACCGGTCGCCATACTTGATGGTTGCAGATACGTCGTAAAGTGGTTGCTCGCCGTACCCATGTGGATACCAAAGCTCGGGGCGGGCAATAGAGAAGTCGACCGTGGCCTGCCCTTTGTCGTTCACATCCGCAGCATGTGTAAAGAGCGACTTGCCGTTTAGTGATGCCGAAAACTCTACGGTGCTGCCGGATGCCCCTTCTACGGTTGCTGTGATTGAGCCTGAAACTTGATCAAAGCTGTGGTTGACCTCGTAGTCTATTCTGATGTCTTCGATCCTGGCACTGTATGTCTCGAGTCGAACAGCACGCCATGGGCCACAGGGCGACAGAACAGGACCCCAGTCCCAGCCCCAGTGGTATTGCGCCTTGCGAACAGCTAGGCGAGCCATGTCGCCGTTGAAGCCAACCCACTTATGCTCTGGATGAGCATCTTTGATCTTCCGAGCTTCAAGCATCGCAGACTTGAAATCTATCACTAGTTCGGCTGGTTCGTCTGGATCGAGAAAATCCGTCACATCGACCCGGTGCATGATCCACATGTTGTCGCTCTCAAGAATCACTTTGCCATTGAGCTTGACAGTGGCGAAAGTATCCAGTCCATCGAAGGCCAGTACGTGCTTGGCACCGACTTCTGATGTTTGAACTGCTGGAAGAGTAACGCGATATGTCCAAGATTTCTCGTTGACCCACTCGCATTTCAACTCATTGAATCCAAGGAATGGGTCTTCGATTCTACGGATCAAGGTCAGCTGCTTGCTAGACCTCATCAGTGGCGAGAAAATACTTCTTGTTGTCCAGCAAGTCCAAGTGGACATTGGTGGGTACCATCTTGACCGGTAGCCATTCTTCGGTGTTGGCCTCTTTGAAAGACCACCCCTCTGCGATGTCTTGAGTCTGCAAAGCTTTAGGGGTCGCCATAGCTGGAATGTCACCCATATCTCGGCGGAACTGAAGAGGCCAAGATTGAAATGATTGAATTAGACCCTCCCAATGTGATCAACAAAGTCAGAGCAGTAGACAAGATAGAAATACATGAATGAACCACCTAAGCTCGCGCCCCACTTGTTTGTCAACAACGAAGCAGAAGAGAGTCGACCGGCGCTGTACTTCCCTGGCTAGAAACGGTAAAGCCACAGTCTATCTGCGGTGCCAGCTTTGGTATGCCGTGTACAGTCACGACCCGCGACCGTCGGTCTTGCAGAAAGGCGAAGCAATCGTGCTCCCGGAGCCCTCAAAGACGTGTTGTTGTGGGAGAGGAGGTGATGTTCCGCTTCGAAAGGAGGAAAGCGTCGAACGTTTGGCGACACTTCGGCCTTCCTTCACACTCACGTGACATTATGTGCAAGTGGATCTGTGCCTTGTGCACAAACTTATGTATGCATGAAAAGGGGACAATTGTGCTGCCTAGACATCAATGTCGCATTCAAGCTGATAACTTGAACAACCACAACGTCGAATGCAAAGTACGTACATTGACACATTCATCTGAAGATGCAGTCCATTCGTCCCGCAGGTAAGCTACATGTATCGAAGTAGCTTTATGCAAAGACCCCTGCCGCTAATGCCCTGCCTGCCTCAGGTAACAACGAGCGGCGTTGCATAGTTCGCGATGTACTCGGTCTATATGGATCGATCATCACAGTTGGCATCTATCAGTCCAACGACTCGCAGCACGATCTTTCAGAGGCTGTGGTCTTCAAAGCATTGAAGCGATGCGTCGACCAACTTCCAACCCTCAGCACTATCGTCCACGATTCTGGAACGGAAAAGCCACAGCTCGTGAGGGCCTCCAAGATAGATCTACAGCAACATGTGCACTTCATTAACCGGAAAGACATCCAAGGCCTCCTAGAGCAAGCACACAACGAACCTCTAGACGACTACGAAACCCGACCGCAATGGCGTCTCTTCATAGACCCAGCAGACGGCTCGTCCACGTCTTTCCACGTGGCATTCGCGACATCCCATGCCCTTGCAGACGGCATGTCAGGCTTCATCTTCCATAAAGCTTTCCTCGAAGCTCTACGCGATTCGCCACGGCTCGTATACGATGCAGACCCAGTCTTCGAGCCTTCTGCAGAACAGCGGACCCTTCCTCCCGCGCTGGAAGAGGCCGGTAACCTCACCATCTCCTGGTCGTTTCTGGTGGGACCATTGGTCGCGGAGTTTTGCCCAACCTGGCTCTCCAGGATGCTCGGTTTCAGCAAGGACAGCTCAGAATCAGATAAACCATGGTGCGGAGCAGCTGCAAGGCCGTCGAGGGAAGAGTTTGTGGCAACTGCAGTCCACGTCACAGCCGTTCCGCCAGAAATACTGCGCCGCGCGTTGGCCGCCTGCAGACAGCACAACGCCCGCCTTACAGGTCTCCTCAACCATCTCATGTGCCGTGCGCTCGCCAGAAGTCTGCATGCTCGCGGTCAGGAATACCGTAAGTTCATATTCGAAACAGCCCTCGATTTGCGCCGCTGCTTGCCGGTAGAGTTTCGTGATGGCATGGGAAACTTTCCCTCAGCCATATCAGGGACTGTCGAGCTCTCATCATCATCCCTGGAATCAGGGCAGGCCCTTGAGTCGTCCGACTGGCAAGCCATCCAGGCCACAACAAGACAATTGAGCGAGAAGTCCAGTACTCTTGCAGATCAAGCCACAGGTCTGCTCAAGTACCTGTCAAACTATCGAGAATGGACCATCAAGAAGGCATCCACGCCTGCTGAAGCCTCTTTCGGCATGAGCAACCTAGGTACCTTCGATGGCGACGACGAAGGTAGTGCAGGCTGGAGAGTCACAGATATGGTCTTCTCACAGTCTGCAGATGCGACTGGTCCTCCATTCAACCTCAACGTGGCCTCCGGCAAACACGGGTCGCTGATGATTGTTGTTTCGTGGATGCCAGGCATGTTAGGCGTGGAAGACGCAAGGTTGTTTGTTCAAGACACTATGCTTGATGTGTTGGAGCAGCTGGAGCTCGTTTCAGCTTGATCTCGCATCTGTCGTGTACGATCCCCGGACAGCAATGAAGCAACTCGCGCTGGTCGTACCACCATGTGTAGCATTTGGAAGTAATGTCTATTGTCCGCAACCATGCCAGCGATACATCGCCAGCACTAGGCAGTACTAGCGGCCTCGCTCTTGGACGGTGTCTCATTGACATTCTGCGTGCTCGCGCCCGCTTCGACCTCGTCTGTCACTGCGGTCTTCTCATTCCCATCGAGCTCGGTCTTCTGCTTCTCTTCCTCCTCCCTCTTCTGCCGCTCTTCTTCTTCGCGTCTTCGTGCTGCAATCTCTTCTTCAGCCCTCTGTCGCTCTTCTTGCTCCCTAGCGCGAACATATGCCTCGCCAACACCTGGCCACAGGCTAGCAACCAATAAGGCTATAGCGCGCTCGACCGGGCGAATACGCTCTCGTATCCATTGAAGCCGCTGGTCTCGAGCTTGGTTTTGAGCACGGGCATTTTGATCCAGCAATCGTTGTGCAAGCTGTTCAGGGGTCGGCATCTGCCCAGGTCGGCCATTAGCAGCTGGAACTTGTCCTTGCTGTTCTCCTTGCTGCTGGTTCTGTGCTTGCTGTCCTTGCTGCGCAGCGGGTGGTGCTCTTCCATCGTTCATTATACCATCCCACCATCTCCGCAACGCACCACCGTCACCAAGCAGGCCCATTCGAATCATCCAGAATCCCATACCTATGGCGAACAAGGCCAAAGGTCGTCTCCAACCCATGTTTGCTCCCAGTAAGAAGTACGCAAAAATTAGTACGCGAAGAAGAAGCCACATGTGTCCCATGATCGGTGCCAAAGGCCCAAGCGGGTCAGGTTGCGCGGCTTGAGCTTGCACTACCGCCTGTACCTGCTGGCCTGCTGCACCTTGTGGTAGTGGTTGTGCTACTTGTTGATCTGGCTGATTCGTGATGTTGCCGCCAGTCCCACTAGGACCGTCGTGTGTTACCGTGGGGGTCGGCTGCAAAGTACCGCTTCCGCCTTGTTGGATCCGACCATCGTATCCGTATATACCGTGTTGTGGGGAGTATACTAGCGCATGTGGCCCACTAGGCGAGGATAGAAGGTAACACATCACGTCCTGCGATCCCGTACTTGAGGTCTGATGCTGCGATTGTCTTATTTGTTGTGCTCGCTGCTGCCAACTTGGTTGCATTTCGAATGGGGACCTCTGAGGCAGGCGTTCATTTAATTGACCGCTAGGGGCTGGTGAATTTGACCCGGCACGATTGTTGTTGACAGTGCCACCGAGGTTGAATGGGTCGATATAATCATTCAGGTTGTGCACTCTCCGCTCGAGTGACTGTACTAGAGCTTGCTGTGCTTGCTGTGATTCTGGTGCGATATCCATGTCGCGGATCTCACCTATCATTCGTCGCATCTCGGCGATATTCTCTCTCGCTCGATCCAGGGCTGATGGGCCATTTGAATTGGCTGGTGTTGTTGGCACTCCTTGAGGATGCAAGTGAGGTGGTAGAGTGGGTAGCCCCAGTGGTCTATGCTGTGCTTGCATACCAGGGTTCGGGATACGTACGGTCTGCTGGATCCTGACCTGGACGTCGTGCAGGTTCTGATGAGTAGTGACTCTCGGTGGCGGTTGCGTCGAGAGAGGAGTATCACTTGGGTGATTTTGTGTATGAGGACCGTGATTCTGTCCTGCGTTGTGTTGCTCGTTTGGCGGCGGAACAATGCCATGTGTAGGATGTTGCCCGTGTGCCTGGAATAGATGATTTGGAAATCCATTGCCTGGCTGAAAGTGCATGTTCGGCATGTGGCCCGGGAAAGGTTGCATTGGGAATGGCATCATGGGCTGACCAAAACCCTGATTCTGGAACATTGGATTAAGTCTGTTTGCCGCGAGCACGGCAGCCTGCTGTTGCAGCATTTGTTGATGAATAGCCTGTTGCTGATGATGTAGCTGTTGTGGATTGGGCATCTGTGGAAGAGCTGCGTTCTGTGCCGGCTGTGTTGCAGCAGGTGGAGGTACTGTCGCAGACTGTGCAGCCGCAGCAGGGCTTCCAGACCTCGCCGGTGTTCTCATTCCTGTTCGATGCGGAATAGATGTATTGTTGGCGCCATCGCCCTTAATAAGCAGGTGTATTACATATTCCGTCTGCGTCGGGTCTCTTCGAATGTTCAATGCATCGGCGACGGTTTGATCGTTGTCCACAAGTGCACGGCCGCCGTACAACAGTCGTTGTCGTTCTGGTGTGGGACTTGATGGTATGGCTTCTTGAATGCGCTCTCTGATATGCCCGATCTTTAATAATACGGCGATATCTGAACCCAAAGTGAATTCATCAGCACCTCCAGGCACATGTCCGGGCGGGACCTTGACGCGCAAGGTGATCGAGGTTGGAGGGTTCACAGGAGGCGCCATGATCGCGATAGAGTGTGGTGCACGGTTGTGTGTTAGCCGGTAGTCGGTCGCATCGGCATGGTCGTTATTGTGTGCCGGTCGTAAGTTGCACTTCAAGATGTCGTGAACTTCAATGATTGTAGACAGCTGTTCTAGAAACGGAGGAGCTGGCGTCGGTCCAGATGACGAAGCGAACGAAAGCTTAATTGCCCCTGCTCCGGACCGTCCCGAAGCCCACTCGATCGGCAAGCGCTCCAAACGTCAAGCCAAAATCTTGAGAGGACTTTCTCCAAATTCAGAGCTCAAAGATCAGGTCCAATCTGCACACGATCCTCCATCACGTTTTCTCACGGCGTCGATTCAAATAGTCATCGGAATCTCGACTAAACGAGCAACGGAAAATGGCCAAACGCGCTGCCGAAGACGAGGAGCCTCAGACACTCAAAGCTGGTGAGCGTCCTGTGGCGGACAACGGCTTAGCGGAAGGCGAAGAATTTGAGGATGAATTTGAGGACGAATTCGAGAGCGAGGACGAAATTCTGGAGGCAGGCGTAGATGGCAGACCCGATGAAGAGCGGGAGGCCGAGGAGAAGGCAGCTGGTATGCTACTTTATTCGTTCGTGATCAAAAAGTGTACTAACACCAACACAGGCGCCATGGATGTTGACCAAGAGACCTTTATACCCGGACGACATAAGTTAGATGCTGGACAGACATTGGCGCCGGATCTCTCAACATACGAAATGCTACACACACTGGAGCCAACCTGGCCCTGTCTCTCGTTCGACATCGTAAAGGACGACCTTGGTGACGATCGCAAATCATATCCCGCCACAGTCTACGCCGTGGCTGGAACACAGGCCGCTCAAGGGCGGGAGAAGGACAACCAAATCATGGTAATGAAACTCTCTGGCCTATCGCGCAACGACAAAGCCGGCAACATCGACTCGGACGACGAAGAAGACGACGATGAAGAGTACACTGACCCCGTCCTCGAGACGAAATCCATACCCCTCACCTCCACAACAAATCGCATCCGTGCCCATCAATCACCCCAATCCAGCTCCTCATCACCACCAACAACAATCACAGCAGCCATGCAAGAGTCCGGTGACGTGCTTATCCACGACGTAACGCCACATATCCAATCCTTCGATACCCCTGGTTTCCAAATTCCCCAAACCGCCTCCAAACCCCTCAGCACCATCCGCGCACACAAGAAGAACGAGGGCTATGCTCTCGACTGGTCACCTCTCGTACCCGCCGGCAAGCTCCTGACGGGCGACTGCACCGGCACCATCTTCGCCACAACTCGCACTGAAGGCGGCGGCTTCGTGACCGACACCAACGCCTTCACAGGCCACACCGGTAGCGTGGAGGAACTGCAATGGTCACCCAACGAACGCAATGTCTTCGCCTCGGCCTCGAGCGACGGCACCGTCAAGATCTGGGACGCAAGATCCAAATCCCGAAAACACGCCATCAGCGTCAAAGTCTCCGACTCAGACGCCAACGTCCTCTCCTGGTCACATCAAACGCCTCATCTCCTCGCATCTGGCCACGACGACGGGACGTGGTCGGTCTGGGATTTGCGACAGTGGAAATCGCCCGACGCCGCGGCCAAGTCGAAACCCGTGGCGAATTTTAACTTCCATCTCGGACAGATCACCAGCGTGGAGTGGCATCCTACAGATGACAGTATCGTCTCCGTTTGCTCGGCAGACAACACCCTCACATTGTGGGATCTCGCGGTGGAGCTGGATGACGAGGAGTCCAAGTACACTGCCGACGTGAAGGACGTGCCTCCGCAATTACTTTTCGTGCATTACATGGACCAGGTCAAGGAAGCACATTGGCATCCACAAATTCCGGGCACCGTCATGGCGACGGGTAACAGTGGCTTCGGCGTCTTCAAGACGATCAGTGTATAGAGATCTGTGGCAGAAGAGGAAGTGGCTTTTATCCGGCACTTCTTCGTTCGCTATAATAGACGTTGCCTTCTGCAGGACAGACAAGTTCCACGCTTCCTTGTTCCGTTTTCACCTTTTCGATATATGACCGTTCCATGCAACACACATCTCAACACCTCCACGTAGTACCGCAAAGCAGTACTATCCCATCCCATCTCATCAAAACGCTAATAATCAATGCCTCTAAAGTACGCCTCCAGGAAGATTCGTCTGCTGCTCGAATCATTAGCACTCAGTCAATGGACAATCAGTTCCATGCTCAAAAACTCACCTTTGCCTCGCCCCCGACAGAACCGCTCCACCCCTCTTGCGGCGAAGCATGCCGCCTCAACATAAACATGGGTTTCCGCCCTTCTTTATCCAGCTGCTTGAACAGCAGCAAAGGCTTCTCCTCAAGACCCAAACACCGCTCTTGATCGCCGTGGACAATGTACAAGGCGTACTGTCGCCAATCATCTGTAATGTTGTATCGTTTGAGTGCCTAGGGCACAATCAGCGACCCATCCATCGGGGTCTTGTAATTCTGCGCTTGGGACTCACCACTGGCAATACCACCCGACAAGGGTCGTCAATACTAACACGGAAGCTCTTGAAGATCTCCACCTGAGGATTGTCTCTATCCCTCCCGCTGTGAGGCGTCTCATCTTCTCTTGGACTGGGTGTAGGGGCCTGCCGTCGTGCTTTGTCTTGCTGCAGACGTGCGGCCGACTGATCCGTAAGCCCGTTCGCGTAACTTGCTGCTTCGTCTCCGTGACCATAACCTCGTTGTTCGTGTCGTGATGTAGTGCCGTCCCGCGGGAATGAGCGATTAGGTGCCGTACCTGGCTGGTGGTATGATCCTCCAGAGCCTGGTGGCTGGGTATAGGCAGGACTGGTAGGACTCAGTTGCTGACCATGCACGCTGTTGGGACTCGTCTGACTCGTCATGCTAGCTGTCAAATGGCTGCTGGCGGCAATTGCAGCAGCTGATGCTTCCAGATGAGCACCTCCGTCATCTCGGACTTCCCTGGTCTGCGGAGGTGGGTGCGTGGGAGATGGCTGCTTCGCGTTATCCGCTGACTTCAAGAAGAGCTTCTTGGTAGAGAACTTCCTGCTCAACGAGCTTCCTTTGTTCTGGTTTGCCAAAGCCTCTGCTTGTCGATTTTGCTCCAACTCTCGTGGCGAAGGTATCGTCCCACCTGCTGGGTCTGGCAACGGTGTCCTCTGGTCCTTCACTAACCTCATAATGGGTAACGTCTCTTCCCGAAGCTTCTTGTTCTCCTCTGATATACGGTCCAAATCCTGCTTCATTTTTTGGAGCTCTGCTTCTGCTTGGATGATCCGCTGATCTCGCAGTCGTATCGACTCAATGATCCGGGCAATGTCGTCCTGGGTGGCATTGACGTCTCCCTTCTCCCCTTCCGCCGAAAGTGGCACATATTCGCCTTCTTCGATCTTGACGCCAGCTCGCATCTTCTGTTCGTAAACAGCTTTCAGGATCGTGAGTCTGTGTCCCACACTAGCAACGCCCAGCTCTCGCAGCTCGTCATGATGCAGTGCAGCCAGAGCTTCGCCATTGACACCCTCGTCCACGAATGTCTGTCCATATTGCTTGAATGCTGGAGAGAGCGAGACGACGAAGTCGGCAGCTTCGTCTTCTGTCCATTGAATGATGTTGCCAGTCGGGCTGCGACCTTCCCTGTCTGTCCAAGCCTGGGTTGTAGGTGTATCTTCACCTTCGACTAGAGAGCGTGTGTCTTCAGAGTCAGAAGGATGGTCCGAGTGATCGTCGTGGAAGTGGCTCGCGATGATGGGTGAGCTAAAGACGGACCGCTCGAACTCATCATCTGCCTCTGCATCGCTGTCGTAGGTGTTATCCCCAGCTTGGCGAGCGTACCTGTCCATCGTCTCCTCTATGCTCTTGCTAGCCTTATCACCACTGCCTTTCCGCTGGCGAGGCACGACTGGAGGAAGCTCTGGCGGCGGCCGCGGTGGCACAGGCTTGTCGTTCACACGCTCGCCAAAGCTGTGGTCAATGGGCGTCGCGGCGAACTCGGTGTCGGTAGGACTGACGGGCGAATTAGGATAAGAGACGGAGATGTTCCTTTTGGGCGGCACAGCGGGTAGCTGCTCGTAGGAAGTGCGGCCTGCGCCAGCGCTGCGAGGCTGCGAGCCAGCGCCGGACGCGGACAAGGAAGTGCTGACGAGGGAGGGGAGGTGCAGCGGGCGGTTGGGGATGTGCGACGCTCGATGCGACACGCGTGCGAGCCACGAGCCTTTGGAGGGGTTGAGTTGCGGTTGGGCAGGCGCGGTGGTGTTGGAGTGGCCCAAGGCCTGGTCGAGCGTCTGTTGTCCAGCCAGAATGTCTGGGAGGCCCGCAAGCATCGCCAGCGAGCAGGGCGAAAGGTGCGCGGGAAGAGCCTCTCGTAGCCGCCGTTTCACAGGCCGGCAGCAGAACCAGCAGCAACACCGCTGGCCTCGGTCGGAATGTGCAGTGTTCTTTGACGTGGACTCATCAATTCGCAGCAATGTACATGAACAGGATAAGACGCTCTCTCCGCCCCGTCACCACCAAGACGCCCGCTATCTGCCACCCCCAAAGGCAAAGCTAGTGTATGGCGAGAGTTATGATCTGCCTTCCCCGTTGCTCCCTTGGCAATACTCTCCACGTCCGCCGCCCACATCGCTGCCGGATCGCCCATCGTTCGCTAGTTGCCTTCCGCCACCCGCTCAGCGCTAGGCTAGTCAAGCTTGCGCCCGCTATTGATTGACCATTTGGTGGCTTTTGTTCGACCTCACTCTGTCGACAAGAAGTGCTTTCAACAATCGCACAAGTGCCATGTTCGATCCGGTATACCATGATGTCTATACATGGAGGCTGCTTGCACCTGCTGTTCGTGTTCAATGGCACCCAATATCACTATTGCCCCTCGATCTGATTCAGTCTAATCCCTGAAACCTTGAGCCGGGAGGGATTCAACGCCATCACACTTGCGCAGGAACCACAACCCCAGCACGTCCTTGTCTTCCGGCCGCCCACCAGAGTATCAACGAAAAGAACTTTGGCTAGATTGATTGAGTTACGCGCCCCATATGCGCTCTCGATCGCATACAAATGTCTACTGGGATGCTCTGCTCAAAGTAGGCAGATTCAATATATACATCCCAGTCGATACAACCACTTTCGAATGCTCCAAGCCTATAAGCGAAGGCCTGGACAGTATGAGTTACCATAGCTTCTAGATCCTCAGGAACTTGAGCGGTGACCTGTCCGGTTTGCATAGCCTTTTGTTGTCGAGTTGTTCTTCTTGATCACGCCGTTGGTTCCGTGCACGAACGGTGTGCGTTTCGCTTTCGGGAGTTCACTGACTCGACAAGAGATGCGGCGTACCGTTCGCCTGGGAGTCAGGAGGGTCGTTCATATGCCGTCAAGCTGGAGACTTCACAACGTCAAATGAGAGCTAATGTTTCGCGAACTATAGCAAAGTCACTTAATTGCTGGTCCACAAAGTGGATGGAGTAGGGTCGAGTCTCGAATGAGATATTTGTTCTGCCGGTGATAAGTTCTTGTTGGGTTGGGAAAAGCACAGGCCCCGCGAATGAAGTCCAAAGCCAAAAGTTGCAAGTGGTGCCTTCCCAGGCAACGTATGCTCGGGTCGCTGTATTGGAAGGTATATCACATGTCTCAAGTCATTCTGGTGAGAGGCCTTGTGCTCTCACGCCTTCTTGAGTCCATCGATTGAAGCCGATGCTTCATCAGCCAATCCACGGCTGAGGAACAGCCTCGATAGTCGTAGCATTGATCGCACGCTTCTTCGCATCATCCGTTGGGTTGCTGCAGGTGAAGGTGAGGTAGGTCGCTGCCATAGCCATTAGCATCACAGTCAGAACACCAATCAAGACCCGATATTCCACTTACGGCCGTCTATGCGCGGCATGTACTTGGTTGGGTAGCAGGTACCTGGGGGAGGAAAGTTGCACTCCTTGTGCTGTTGCAGAACGCGACGAATTAGCAGAAGCAGCGCAGCAGGCACAGTGTCACGTACCGAGCAATCCGTAACCTTGTCGATCTCTACGCAGCAATACGAGTCTTCAGTGAAGCGGAAGCTGCCAGGCATGGGCTGCGTAGCAGTAGTGCACTCCTCGGTATTGGCGCCACCGTCCGTGCGCCATTCGCAATTCTGGCCTGGCTCGCCGGCTTGGAGGCACCAACTCAGGTCGTCCGAGTCCCCATTGTAGGTCTATCGCTAGGTCAGCGGGTAGTCCTGTCCATGGCGTGGGAGTGGGCTCGCACGGAGCTGGCATAACCAGGGTCAGCTTCGCAGTTCTCGCCAGAGTAGAAGCTGATCTCCCAGCTGTAGACAGTGACGACGGATAGGAGGAAGGTGATGAGCAGCATCTTGATGTACTGCATGTTGTAGATGGTATCTTGTTGAACTCGAGTTTGTGTGTTGTTGTGAAGTGTGACGGTGAGCTGCTTGATTGACCTAGTCTTTATAATGGCAAGGGCGTCCAGACGCATGTGCATGTGCATTCAGTAGAAAGACACAAGTGAAACCACCACGTGCCGCTTCGCGCACTGCAGTGTCGAAATGCAAACATGTGCCTTCAATGTGGTTGGGCTTCATCTAAGCACGAAAGTGAGCGTCATTGACCAGACGAGTCAACCACATGTCGTCCACTCACTTACCTCACGATACACATGTCCATCTTCTCACCAGCATAGCGGAGAGCAATCATTGAGATCAAAGGCCATATATTTCGTAGATCAGACGTCTGGGTTCTCCTTCATGATCTCCTTCACAGCACGCGCAGCCATCCTCTTCCTCTGCGCCTCCGGCAAGCCCTCACTCTGCTCCTTGACCGCCATCAATCTTCCCAGCATTTTATTCAAGTCCTCCACTTGATCAGCCTGCTTGGGCGCGGATGTGCTGATGAAATCCTCCGCAGCCGGGTCGAATTCGTCTTCATCATCTTCTCGATTCAGCGCAGCGCTCATACCAAATAGCTCCGCAGTCATCTCAGCTTCCTCTCGCCCAAACCCGCCAACGTCCTCGTCGTCAATATCAAAGTCGAGATCCTCGAGATCGAGCTCGTCGTCTTCGTCTCCAGTGGCGGCCCATTCGTTGGCTTCAAGGGCTTCTTTCAATCGCTCAAAGCCGACTTTCTCCCCAAATTCATTCTGTCCTGTAGCACCGTACTGGATATACTCGAATCCGTACTCCATGCACTTGTCCTCCTGCTCATCTTGACCCTGCCGTAGTTCTGGTTCAGCACTCTTGCCTTTCGGCCTAGCCACGGCCAAAAACACAACCTCACTCCCGAACGTCCCATGTCTTTCTACAACCTCTTGGATCGCCTTCATGGACTTTTCGACCTCATCGCTAATTGCCCCATCGTTCTGTGCCTCAAAGCAGTATATCCACGCTCCAACGGCATCGACAACCTCTTTGGCTTCATCCTTGAGAAACTCTTTCTCCCACTCCTCGATGTCGGGTACTTCGTCCACCCAGATCGGAATCTTAGCGCTGTAGTATTGCGTTTCAGCGTGCCATTCGTGTGTGAGGCCTGCGGTCGATCCGTTGATATCGGGCGCTGGGGCTGAGCCTGTCAAGTCTTCGAAGGGTCAGCTTTGGGCAAGGTTATGGGGACTGGGAAGTGTACCTTTCACGATATCGAGGGCGCCAGCTTCGCGGGTGCCAAGGAGGAGGATTCGTCTAGAGTATTTGATGTCCATCTCGCCGATGGATCAGAGACGAAAGTCTACATATTTGGTTTGTGGTGGAACAGAGGATGGAAGACGAGTGAGGTGTCGCGGAGGTAGGCGGGCATTGGCATCACGTGAAAGCGAGATATCGATAACTTGTAAGATCATGTGGGACAATAGACCTTGACACGTTCGAGGTATGGGTGACTGAACCTTTTCTGATTTCGTGTCCTTATATCTTTCCTACAGGCAATCGTTCAGGCGCCGTTCGCGCAGCATTCTGCCCCATCTTCACGCTTCGCTGCTGGGGTTGGTGTGCCACCCATCTCCTATGGGCTCACCAGACGCAGAGCTTCATGTCCGACCCTGTCGTACGTGCAGCATACTGGCTTGTAGCCAAGACATTGAGCCCTCATTGCCACTCAGCATCGTGTGCCCAGTCTTCGCGCTGTGTCCGATCCAAGCAGAGCCCATCTCGTATCGTTCGCACTGTGCTCTTCCCTCGTGAACGGTTTCCATCTTCCATCTCTATCCACGCCCACCACCCCGTCCCGGTCCTCTTGCCCTGTTGACTGTCGCCCGTCCTCTCGCCAAACCCACACCACGACCCCTGCTTCCCCTCGCGCGAAACATCGGCGCATTCCTCAACATATCCGGCACAATGAACAGCCTCACATGCGAGCCGCGAATGTAGACGCGATCGAGGTGGGTGACGCGGCCGTCGCGTTGCGTAACGTTGATGTTCTCGAGTTGGCAGTTCATGTTGTCTTCAGCCTCAATGAGCTTGCCGCGGTAGGTCTGACCGGAATCGATCTCGACTGTGACTTGGTGACCCTAAGGAGGAAAAGGGCTGGTTAGCTGCAGGTTTGCGAGAGGTGTAAGCGCTGGGTCGATTTGCACTACGTGCTTGCGCGGATTGGGGAGACTTACAGTTGCCTCGTTGAGGAGCTTGATCGGAATGCCGATCGTAGAAGTCATGGCGGCGGTATCTCTGCCGCAAGTATTGCGACTGTGTGTTGCGCCGACAAGTGTTGAGGTGTAGGTCGCTGGATTTCGTGGTCGCGACTGCTTCACTTCACTTCGAGAAGGACGAAATTTTAGCGGCGGGAAGGCCCGCACAACATCAACTTCACATGACTTCACATGCTTCGAGGGACATCCATATCCACAAGTCAACATCAAATGAACGTCTCCGGCACTGTCAACATCCTCCGCCTCTTCACAAACCCATCATTGTGCCTACCTCACCATACAATCTCTACATTCGACCAACTTCCCATCCCCCTTTCCCAAGCCTTCACCAGACGCAACAGCAATGGCGAAAAGATCAATCCCGATATCCGAGCCGTAGTTCTCGACAAGGACAACTGCTTTTCCGTCCCCAAGCAGAATCAAGTCTACCCAGCATACGCCTCGAAATTCGACGAACTCCGAACAGCCTATCCAGGAAGCAAACTCCTCATCGTCTCCAACTCATCCGGCACAAACTCGGACAAGCATCATGCAGAAGCAGACTTACTTGAACGAAACACCGGAGTCCAGGTCCTCAGACATGCGACCAAGAAGCCTGGCTGCCATGCCGAGATCATGGAGTTCTTTCGCAGTCGGCCGGAGACGGGCGTGGTCTCTGAATCGCAGATCGCCATTGTAGGGGATCGATTGTTCACGGACGTGATGATGGCGAATATGATGGGTTCCTACGGGGTGTGGATCAAGGATGGAGTTGTTCCTGATGATGGGCTGGTACGTCTGATGAGCAGCAGTAAGAAGACGTCTACATTACTGATGTGCGAATGTAGCTTACGCGTGTGGAAAGGGGAGTCTCCAACTTTCTGCTCAGGCGAGGCTATGCACCTCCTGAGCCACGCAGTTATTTCGAGTGAACTATGTCGATCGCCGCCGTGAATCTTTGTAACAGCCAAAGATCCATCATCCATCATTCACACTGGCGGCGACCCAAACGCCCGTCCAGCGCAGAGCTTCGATATTGACACCTGCGCTGTAACCTGGCGTCAGATCAACGGACACTGCACCTGAATTTCGCAGTCAGCTGGAACACCAGACAGTGACACACCAGATGCACGCACACACGATGCCACTACTCGCCGCAGTCCCGCTTTTCGCACCACGCCCCAGATATAGGATACATTACGCCAGGCGGAACGACAGGGAGGTCACGAGTGTGTTCTATCGATTGTTGCATTGCAGTTTTACCGTACGTCGGCCACCTCTCCCACTTTCCAATGGTCGTTGCTACGTACATCCTGTGTTGTTCTTGTTGTATCGCCCCATGCTTTGCGCATCGTGTGCACTTTGTCTGCTCGTCGATCGTCCGTTGCAGAATGCACTGCTCGTATGCTCTATCTTTCATGCATCACTCTTCCTGCATCAGCGTCGACTCGGATTAGAGGCTTTGCTAATCTCCGCCCAGGCCGATTCAAAGCCTCGCTTGACCTCCTTGTAGCTTGTGATGAACAGACTCTGCTCGTCGCGACTAATCAGCTGAATCTTTTCATCGATCCCAGCGTCGAGCTTGTTGAGACATGTGATGATATGCCCCAAATCCAGGACAGGTCTTCCATCTGGATCGACCTGGTGGAACACGTAGTCGCGGAATAGTTTCAAGTAGTATCGCTCGCCCGTCTCTGACCATGCTGCTGATGGCTGGTTCAGGGCTGCTGGGGTGTTAGCGTTTGGTGTGCTGCTCGTATCTGGTCGCTCCAGAATGACATTGAGTTTGGTCAGAAGCCGCACCAGGCGCCCATTCTCAAGCTCGCGCATCAAGTCAGACGTAACCTCATCTTCGAGATGAAGAGCACTGTCAAATGTGGAGACAACTTTATCGGCAATGTTGTTAAGCAGAGCGTGGATGTTGTACTCCGTCGACGTCGCTGGTGCTTCCGTCCCTTGGCTGCCATCCTGAGGCAACGGAGGTGGTGCGACAAGCCATGCTATACATGACCTCAAGCGCTCGCTATATGATCGGCTGACAAGCTCCAATGACTTGGGTGTGTTTTGATGCGCTGTCGGATTTCTCGCGGCAATGCCCAAGATCAAACGACCAAGGTCCTGCAGATCTGCGCGTTGAAGCTCGTGTAGCGGCTTTCGCTGCTCGTATTGAACGATATCGAAGACTCCACAGCCATTCAATCGAAGTCGATTCTTGGACGTCAAAAGCACTTTCGAAGGCATGACAGTCTGTGCTGCAACGCCACCCTCGTGGATCGTCTTGAGTGCACTTGCCAGTTGCACAATGTAGCCCCACAAGTCGTTCTCTGGAGTCACTTGAGCACCCGTGCGGTGTGTGTGCCTACCCACTGCAAAGTGCTTGTCTGCCAAAGTCTGCGATCGTGGATGATAGTCGGTCACGATGATCAAGGAGCTGTCACCAAACCACCTTCCCGTGAAAGCGTCGTAGACCCTGACAGTACTCGCATTCGAAATACGCTTCCAGGAGTTGATGGTCCTGATCGCCGCCTCACTGCTGAGACGAAAACCTTCAATCCGCCTCAAAGCGTATGTGTGTCCATCACGGCTGGAAGTTGCCTTGTAGATCCAGCTTTGATATCCAAAGGTAAAAGCTCCTTTAGTATTGTTGGTGTCCAACGCCACCAGCGAGTGGAAATACTCGACAGCTTGAGGCAATGCACTGTTTGCATATGTCTGCAGCGCTGCTTCCGACTTTCTTTGAAGCTCTTCTCGCAGATCGTCGGGTATGAAGAAATCCGCCGTACTGCGCTGGTATGCCATCAAGTTCTCTCGTCTCGGGCCTATCGATGCGTAGAGGTGGTAGTTGAGAGGATGCTTAAAGGTTGATGCATCCTGAAAGAAAGGCTGATTGCCCACGTTGGATGCTTGCTGGACATACGGGTTGATTTGCGTTTGTGATGCGTCCAGACCTGTAATGTTCTGTTGTGCCAGAAACGGATTGTCGTATGCGCTGATCTGCTGGGACAGTTGGGGCTGCTGTGTCTCCATCTAATCGTCGCTGAGTCTTGATACTTACACTAATACTGCGGGACTTACCTGTGGAGACGTCAAAAATGATTGACCAGGCACGAACTCCTGGAATTGGGTCTGCTGAAAGGCTTGTTGCGGGATGAAGTCACCCGAGGGCTCTTTGGAATGGGAATTCACCGCTGGTGTCACCGAGCCTGACTTCTCGTCAGTACGGATATGATAGACAGGACATTGTACTTGCCTGATCCACGTGGAGTGAAGGTTGCAGCAGCGACAGCCTTTGGCGAAATGCCAACTTTGGCCGGCTGTACTGTTGCATTTTTGGGGATTGGAGTAAATGAAGGCGAGTCGACGTTAAGAGACTTCTTGGAGCTTTCGAAACTCAGTAACTTCTGGAGAAGGAAGTGCGGATACACTGACGCATTGAGTCCATTGGGAGCCATGGAGGTGAAGTCATGATTATAATGACAAGTCCCTTACAGTCGTCAGTCAAGTCCTTGATGAAAACAACAGCAAGCCTGTACCTTCTTGCAGCTTCCTGCATTGCGGACCGTTGCGGCATAGGATTGTGCTCATTGGAGGCCGATTTTCGAACCGATTGGGCCTCCCAGATACTCGTGAAGCGCTGGCCATATCATCACCAGCCGTCGTCGCACCTATTACTGCCGCTCCAGAGTCCCTGTCAGGACTTGAGCTCACACATCTGGTCTCTGGGACACTGTACTCGTTAGACAATGGACCTGCTGAATCTAGGCGAACGTAGTCAGGGCTGCGCGCGGCAAGAGCTTCGTCGGGTCCTGGCGACGAGTCGGCTTCGGCACTGGCAATGGTGGGAGGGCGATTCGTGAATATCCTCAAGGCTGGCTCTGGTGGTAGCTGGTTGGTTAGCGATGCTGAAAGTGGTGGTGGTCCGGAAGTATCTCCTGAGGGGCCAGCAAGTTGGGTGGCCTTTTGTTCTTGTTCCCTGCTCTCGTGAAGTTTCTGCAATTCTGCCGCACGCAGTGGTCTGTCCAGATATGGCACACGTGGTCGAGAGTCGGACACGGAGCGCCGATCCGAGTCCAAGAGCGAATGTTGAGAAGACGAAACCGGGTTGCTTGTAATCCTCGAGCGAAGGCTGTCGGTCGTATGCTCTTGGTCAGCTTCTGTTGAGTCGTGGAAGTTGAAAGGCTTCCATTTGGTCTTGTTAGACTTGGTCGGCATGGTGGTGGCTCATCCCCATGGGGTGGAGCAAGTGCCACGATGTCGACGCAGGCGTTGTGCAAGACCAAATGTCTAGCCGCGCGAAGATCTTACCGAACTCTAACATGCGCAGAGCAGTCGCGTGCCGTCAACAACAACAGGCAGTCACGAACGGGAGGGCGTCAGCAGGTATACGTCTTGAAGCTGAAGTCGGCTGTGCTGGTCCATTCTCTGGGCCTCTTGTCCTTGGACCGGTGCCCGCCGATTTTGTCCGTCCCTCAAATAGCAACACAGTCTCGAGCTGTGCTCCAAGGAAGTCGCACCCAAAAGCAAGAAAACCAGGCTGCGCGATGCGTGTAGTTGTGGGCGAATATATTGAGAGAGTTGCCGCGCATCAACCACGAGAGCCATTGAGTGGGTCCTCGCTTGCTGCCGCCGCGATCAACGGGTAGGGCTGAGCTTAAATCGGACAGCTTTAAGTCCATCGTCACTCGCATCGTCTTCAAGAACTCGACTACACATCTTCGATTTGCATTTTTGGAGCGGGTCTTCTGGATTTTGTTCGAACATGGCGTCGCCTTCAATAGATCTGTCAGCCTTGAGCGAGGAGCAGCAGCTTGCGCTCCAGCAATTCACATCTGTGACAGACCAGGACCTGGAGGCTGCTGTACCGCTACTACAGAAGTGCCAGTGGAACGCTCAGATCGCCATTACGAGGTTCTTTGATGGAGACGCAGAGACGATCGATCCAGTCGCCGAGGCTGCGCGAGCACCACCTCCACAACAGAATGCGCGAAGAGCAGAGACATTGATGGATGGGATACCTGCGAGATCATCGACGAGTTCGCGGAGTCGAGCAAGCGGCCTTGAGCCAGCACCGCGAGTAGTACCAACCCCCGAGAACCAAATCACCCAACCGCTGCCATTCCCATTCTCGATTATACTCCTCCCCTTCAATCTCACGTACGCCATCTTCCAGAGGGTATTTGGAGCAGTGGGGTATCTCTTTCCCTTTCTACCTCGACTGTTAGCTCGTTTCTGGTCAGGCAGAGCTTCTAGACCCTCTCGAGACTCATCAAGGAGACCGCTGGGGCCTGGCGACACCGCAGCGCGGTTCATTCGGGAGTTCGAGGAAGAGTATGGAGTCACACATGGAACACTTCCGTTCCACGAAGGAGGATACGCACAAGCGTTTGACATTGCGAAGCGCGATCTCAAGTACCTCCTTGTGGTTCTGCTCTCCCCCGAGCACGACGACAACGCAATGTTCGTGAGGGAGACGTTGCTTTCTCCCGAGTTTACCACCTTCGTCAAGACTCCTTCCAACAACATCCTCCTCTGGGCAGGCACCGTTCAAGATGCCGAAGCCTACCAAGTTAGCAACGCTCTCAATGTCACCCGCTTTCCATACGCTACTCTGATTGTCCACACGCCCTCGGTATCTGCAACCGCAATGTCGAAAATTGCCACCTCAGCGGGCCCCGTCGCAGCACAGGACCTTATCACCAAATTACAAACTGCGATTCAGACACATAGCGCGGAGCTCGAGAGTGTACGGCGGCAGAGGCAAGAGCAGCAGGCTACCAGAAATCTGAGACAGGAGCAAGAGAGTGCGTACGAGCGATCTCTAGCACAAGACAGGGAGAAGGCACGGCGGAGAAAGGAAGAGGAAGCCGCAAAAGAGAAGGCGGAGAAAGAAGAACGAGAGAGAGCAGAGCGAAAAGCAGACGAAGCTCGAAAGCAAACACAATGGAGGCGATGGAGAGCACAGAGCATACCAGCGGAGCCTGGCGCCGACGTGAAAGACGCCGTGCGGATGAGCCTCCGCATGCCCTCAGGAGAGCGTGTGATACGCAAGTTCAGAGTCGACGCGGATCTGGAAGAACTCTACGCCTTTGTAGAGTGCTACGAGTACTTGGAAGACGAGTCCGAGAAACAGGTGCAGGAGCCCGAAGCATTCGACCATGTATATAAATTCCAGCTGGTGTCGCCCATGCCGAGGGAAGTGTACGACCTGCATAAAGGTGGCAGTATACGGGACAGAATCGGACGCAGTGGAAACCTCATAGTGGAGAAGGTCGTTGGAGAGGACGATGAAGATGAGGACGAGGCAGACGATGAAGCATCATGATGTGTATATGTACGATCTTGTTTACGAACACACGAGATAGATCACCTGGCCTGCGAGACCAGCGGCTTGGAATGAATCAACTGCATAGCGACATACGTGCTCATGCATGCAACTCAAATCTCACTCACATTTTGCGATACTGTCCAGCTCAGGGCGCCGTCTTGAGATGGTGGCCAAGACTTGAAGGCGAACAATACCACCAGATCAGAACTACGACAGTACTCCGTCAACATGCTACAAGCAGCCTCTACGAGAAAATCCGTTGAGCTTGCGTGATGGCCCTGACGGGGGAGAGCTCCTCCTTCCCAACCACTGACACCCACACTCGAGAGCTTTATCAAGGTACATGTACCATGCTATCTATGTCGTCAACGTCGACAAGATACACATTGTGCGACTCAACGGAATCCTGTCTGCTCTGACTGACTCGTCTGTGGTGGGGTGATGTTGATAAGAAGATGTGTCTTCCCCTCTTCTTTACTCTTGTTGATGAAGACAGAACCGCTCATATACCACACAACAGTCTGAAGAAGACTTTTCTCCAAGAAGAGCTTTGTATTACGAAAGAGATCTTTTGATATGTCCCAATCCAGATGATACGTACAGAAAAGCTTCCCAATAAATGCTGAGGAACACCTTTTCCATCATTCAAAACTCGTCAACCAACATCCAATATGTCAAGCAGACGAACCAACGCCACATATGCTCCAGATCCAGAAACAGCAGGAGGATCGTCCAAGATGCCCGCTCACACATAATCATCATCGCTAACAAACAGATCCGCTAAAATCATAGTAATGCAAATGCCCCCGTTGCTTGCTGTGTCGAGGGGTGGCCGCTAAATGACAAAAGAGAAAGAAGACGAATCTTCACGACTGATCGTCAATGTCAGTCCGCTGGAAGCGCGATAAGAATCCATCGACGGCCGTCTCGTTCTCGCCAGCCTCCAGCTCAGTCCTCACGAGCGGACTTCGTGGACTCACGCTTCCCTTGCGCCGTCCACCGCCGAGAACATGCGCCGAGAGCTGGTCGATGCTGCCCTTGAACCATCCCGTTTGGGGGTCGAAGTGCGGCGAAGGAGGATACCTGACCCAGTTGCCCTCCTCGAGTTCATCGAATTCGTCCTGCGACGTCTGCGAGTCTGCACCGGGCGCATTGCCAAAGCGGAACTCGAAAACTTCTGATCGCGCACCGTCGGATTCGGAGTCAGAGGTGGTGCCATCGAGTTGATAGAAAGAGTTGTCTTCGCCATCGGAACCCGGGAAGCCGGATACGACGTAGTCGTCCTCGACGTCTTCGTCTTCGGTCGTGGTGTCGTCGTCTCGTTGAGCGGTCTGCGCCGCACGGCCGATGGCGATGCGGTGGTTGATGTCCCTAAGCTCTTCTTTCAGGCGGCCTTTCACGAAAGAACTCTGTGCCGTTTCGATCTGGAGCTCCAGAGAAGTCGCAGTTCCGATGAGGCGCTCAATCTCCGCGTCGTGAACCTCAGCGCCGGGTGAAGTCGATGCGCCTGACGAAGCAGGTTCGTATTCCGGCGAAAGGACATCTTCGAATACATGTCGAAACTCTCTCGCGAAGCTCCCGTCCGGAATAGAGAAAATGATCTCATCGATGCCTTCCCACTGCTCCGCGTTCGGTCTCCGTTGACGAGCGCTTCCAACAATCACTTTGCGCCACAACTTTGCGACTTCCTTCACGGGGTGCCTGTAAGAACCGCCGCAGCCCCATGCACCGAGGATGAGCTGTTTGGTGCCCTTCGACTGCGCCATGCGCAAAACAGCCTTCATCTTGCGCACCATGATGTCGCGATCGCGATCGCAGTAGCTAACGCCGCACGAACAGCTCGCCTCGCGCTCGTCATATCGACCGCGACTCTCTGGATGTTTTGGAACGCCGGCTGTGATTACGTTGACAAAGTATCGCTCACGTTTGGGAAGATCGATCGCATTCGTGTCGCGGAAAACAAGGACATCGGGTGTAAATATACCACCAATATCTGGTAAGGCGTAGAACTCGTCGAAAAGTGAAGGAAAGAGAGTCGTTCGCGCGCAGATGAAAGCTTCCTGATCGTTACCTCCGGTCAAGAAAGCACCTCCTGGTCGGTTCAATGAAGCCGCGTTATGGATCGTTACATTCGGCTTGAAGTCGTCGTTTCTGCGACTATCCGCCGTTCGTTTCGCACCGTATGGCTTCTCTGCTAAGTTCGACGCCGTGCTTAACGGATCTTGCGTTGTCACCCGAATCGTCAAATCCGGTCTGTATATGGGTGCAGCTGGTCCGGTGGGCGTCTTGATCACGGGCTGCGGATCGACAATGAGGTCGGCCTGCGAGGTACCGTGCTTGGCCTTCGGACTTGATCTCAATAACTCAGGTATGGCTCTGTGGACCGTGGCGCGTGCCCTCAACTCTCGCTCTGCTCTTGTCATGATCGTGTTCGGCTCGTATTTCCAGCGGGAGTATCGTGAAAGGCGTGGTGCGGGGAGAGTGTCGCAGCGGGTTTTGAGGCCAGTGGTGAATAGGCAAAATAGAGCGACCAGGGCGACGTCAGAAGAAGGGACGATAGGAGTGAAAGACGAGGGTCGAGATCGAGTCTTGGCCGGGGAGAGTGGACGGGTGTTGCATGTGAAAGACCGACAGGCGTGAGTTCGGGCAGTCAGCCAATGCGAGTCTCGTGCCCGCTCTCCACTCGCGCGCAGAGGAGTGAAAGGCGATTACGCAGCGCGACAGTGGACAGACCAGAGGGGAGGTGGGTGGTATAGTTGGGCGCAGTATGGGACGAGATCACGCGGCAGCAAGGTATCCAAAGCGACATTGCTTGCTGCAGCAGCGAGCGAGGCCGCTGCGATGCACCTCTCATCTGCTGCTGCGGGCGGCGGGCGAGGGCTCTCCTCACGGCACATGCTTTCATGTGAAAGACTCACGGGCGCGAGGGATCCACTCTTCTGGCCCAGCTCCCGCGAATAGCAATCGCTTGCGCCGACAAAGCAGGCGCAACCCGCAGCCCTCGACCCTTCCCGCCCCTGGCCTGCGACATGTCCGACCTGGCAGGACCCAGTCCATTTCGTCAGCCTCGAATTGTTTGTTCAGATTCTGCGCTTTCACATGTCGTGTCGTCTTCTCGTGCGGATTGCTGCGACGAGACACGAAGCAGGCCGATGACGAAAGTAGTTCAGTGGCGCCCGGCCGGACGCCGAAGTGCGCGCGATCGAAGCCGATTGAATTGACATCGGGTGCTCGCCGTTTTGATTAGGAATGCAACAGCCTGTCCGCTTGCGACCTCGCCGTTTCTCAACAACGCAACAATAATTCGTCGGAACATGTGAAAGACGCATTTCGCATGTGATACTCGATGCGCTGTTCCGACCACGTCGACGGAGATGTTGATTCGAGGCCAGAGGTGTCCGTCACGAGCAGGATGCATCACATGAACTCATTCCGATCGCGGCAAATGCAGGCTGACAGGGACGGGCATGGTCTCGCTTTCCTTCTGCACACGTGTGAACATGCCTGCCTGGATTCCATGGAGATGGAAAGCAAGACGAAGAGCAATGTGCAGTAGAACGTGTTTGTCGTAGCAAGACCTGCTGTGTATTGATCAATTCGCTTGCTTGTTGATCGATTGGACATCGAAAGCTTGAAAGTCGACTTGGCTTGGCGTTGCTCCAGCTCCAACAGCGAGCGACCTCCAGTCTCGATGTCCCTCTCAATTGTGTGACCCGCCAATTACACCTCACCCACCACACCAAACTGTCCACCCACGTGAGGCAATGCCGGGCATGAGCGGTCCGCCTCAAGTCCCCCCAAAAGAGGCCAGCCACACTCCAATCACGCAAGCGAAGCCATTCGTGTCATCCCTACGATACCCCTCCAGCAGGAAGACCATCTACGACCGCAACCTAAACCGCACCAAGACCGCCGAGATCTCCCTCGCCTCCTTTGCGTACCTCTTCAACAGCCTCATTACCTACCATCATGCCAAATCCGGCTCCGTCAGCGAGATCGAGACCAGGCTCAACCGAGCGGGTTATCCCATAGGCATCAAAATGCTCGATCTCCTGCTATACCGCCAACCCTCTCGAACAGCTGCGCGTCCTACACGAATGCTCGATCTACTGCAATTCATCCACGGGACCTTGTGGCGCGCGCTCTTCAACCGCAGTGCCAGTGCTCTGGAGCAGAGCAATACGAAGAAGAACGAGTACATGATCATTGACAATGAGCCGCTGGTCAACACTTTCATAAGCATACCCAAGGAGATGAGCCAGCTGAACTGTGCCGCTTTCATAGCTGGCATCATCGAGGGCATGTGTGATGCTGCGGGTTTCAGTACTGATGGAGTGACGGCACATTGGGCTGGAGAAGGGGATGAGATGTGGCCTGGCAAGACGATTTTCTTGTTGAGGTTCAAGGACAGTGTGGTCGAGAGGGAAGAGGCGATCAAAGCTGGAGGAGGTTGAAACGTCGTTCTCGGAACGCATTATGATTATCAATGAGCACTGGTCAACCGCAGTCATGTGCTGCGATTTATCGGACCACCCCAATTGGCACCGCAATAGGTTTGGCTGCACGTACCCAAGTGCCCAGCTCAGAATCGACATCATCAGGGCCGCGAGGATGCGATATTTTTCCCTCTAGTCGCTGGACGGCAGCAACCTCACTATGGGTTCCAGGACCAGGTACTTCGAGGCTGACGCCCTCTGAAGCAGCTTGTTCTCCACCATCGACTTGGCTCGCTTCGAAGAGCTCTTGCCAATACTCCACGAACTCTTCGTCCTCCGCTTCAAGCATGTCACGGCCTAGACGATTGGTCCAAGGACCTGGATGTGTACAACACCACATCATCGCGTCTGTTCGAAGAGTGCCTTTCTCTGAAGTCGTGATGATGGGGTTCCATGCTTCGCTGTACAGGATATGGGACACCCACAAGCACAAGGCTTCTTTCTCAGCATCCTCGCCTGGTCGAACACTTATAGCTTCGAACAAGGCCTGGAGCAGCGTTGGCACGAAGCGCTTCAGCTCTTGGGCAATAATGGTCAAAACTCCGTCCCAGATGACATACGCGCCTTCAAGGGAGGCGCCAAGTCTGCGAAACATCAGCCTTACTTCTCACACAGAGTACCATTAGAATGACGTACTCTCTCTTCGATGGGGTGAGCAGCCTGTCTTCGACCAGTACGACAACAAATGCTCCCATTTTCACGCCACTATCCCCAAGGAGTTGCACCGATGCCTTCGCAGTCATTTGCCTATCGAACCAATCCTCATCATGTTTTCCTGACTTGACCGCCTTGCGCCTTTGACTTCTGAAGTCACGCAAGATCTGCCGAGCATCTGCTTTGACCAGAGAGAGCGAGGTAGCAACAGCCTCCTCACTCTCAGGCTCCTCCAGCCGGCTCCAATAGACCGTCCACAACCAATGCAACGCATCGTCCGCAGCCTTGACCAATCGCTGAACTGCCGGCAACTCCTCATGCGTCGCTTCATGCCTCAGCGCCACAAACTCCACAGGCATCCCGATCTGCTTCGCAATGTCCAGCATACTGCTCGGCTCCAGCGATCGCTCCTTGTTCCTTCCAATATCGCAGAAGCCGGTAACGAAGCGCGTGAATGCCGCGCTGTAGACGGCGCGTATACTGAATATGGAGTTCTCCGTGTTGGAGTGGTGCAGGATTGCGTCTATCAGTAGAGCTGTCGACTCTACGGCGTGAGGCAGGTTGCCGCGTAGCTTCCATGCCATAACCCGGTCGATGGCATGGCGGCGTTTGTCGGGGGTTGTGGGGTCTGTGTGGTAGAGTTGGGAGCGGACTTCTAACAGGTCGTGTTGGGAGCGCCAGGGGGTGATTGTGTACTTCGCCATGTTCTTCAGTATCCTCAGTCACGTGGACGTGTCTTGGGACTGGTCTTCGAATCCTCTGATCGATCCAGGGATGTAGGATGAAAGTACCATGTGTCAGCGCATTAGCGATGGAGGACGTGTGACGCGAAGTCCTTTGATGCCGTAAAGTTCTCCTAAGCTGATGTCCGTCGCTGCGAGCTCCAGATCCGACCAGTCTCCTCTTGTTCGCAGAATACGAAACGACATGGAGGTCGAAGGGTCGAGCACGGAATCCGTGCGCTGAATAATTTCTTAGACACCGACGCCAGATCGGCGAGGTGCAGAATCGATATCTACCCGCCACCCCTGCCCTCGAACTCCCCCACTTCGAACGCTGTGACGCGAGCGGTACGGGTCGAAGTTCGAGTCCAAGTCGCACGTCCAACTATTTGAGCCATGGCTTCCTCTTCTCCTGCTAAGACAAACGGCGTCGCTAGCCTCATCAAGAACGTCAAGAATCGGCTTACTGGATCCCACGAGATGGAGAACTCGACGACTACCGCTTCCGAGGAACAACGACATCTCAATGCGGAGTCGGGCGTGGATGTTGATCAGATTGAGAAGGCTTTCACGCATCGGCACCACCACGAGGTATGAGGCCGAACTTTTGGACAGGACAAGATAAGTCACTTACTTGGTGAAAAGGACGATGGAGGTCACTTGCACTCAAGCGACTCCGAGGGATTCTCAGAGCAGCTCGAAGTCATATTCGACCGGCAACATGCCCAGAGACGGCGAGCTTCCTTAGTACCCGACTCTGATCGACGGCCGCATTCGAGTAGGAAGAGGACGTCATGTTTTGTACATTCGTTACTCGAGGAAAAGGCCAAGATGGGGCACGCGAAACTCAAGGACGATGGGCTTCATAAACCTGCGGACAAGGAGACCGAACAACCTTCGGACGGACACCATACACAGTCGCGACTCTTGACCAAGAAGCAGCTGTCTGATATGGCTTTTGGTATACGCGAGCTGTCGAAGAAGCTGGGACATGTCAGGTTACTGCTGAAAGTTAGGAATGTCTTTCTCTTGACGAAAGCGCACGATCAGACACTTATCCGGAAGACGAGAGATGTTTCGGAGTGGTTGTTGCAGCAAAAGAATGCGGATGGAAAGCAATACACGGTCTGGGTGGAGGACACCATGCAGAACAGCAAGTCCTTCGACGCGGCTGGATTAATAGCTAAAGACCCGTCGTATCAGGAAAGACTAAAGTACTGGAATAACGAGCTCTGCGCTAGGAAACCGCACACCTTTGAGATTTGCCTGGCACTTGGGGGCGATGGCACAGTACTCTACGCGTCATGGCTGTTCCAACGAGTCGTGCCTCCGGTTATGTCCTTTGCGTTGGGCTCACTTGGCTTCTTGACCAAGTTCGATTTCGCAAAACACCCTGAGATCCTGCAACGAGCTTTCAATGAAGGAATAACAGTATCCCTTCGCCTACGATTTGAAGCAACTATCATGCGTTCAGTGCAACGAAAAGATCAGGAAGAACAGCATTCGAGAGATCTGATTGACGAGCTCATCGGCCACGCCAGCGACGATGCAACTACACATCGCCCAGATGGAAGCCACAACATCTTGAACGACATCGTCATGGATAGAGGACCGAATCCGACAATGAGTAGCATCGAGGTGTTCGGAGACGATGAGCACTTCACGACGGTGCAAGCAGACGGCATCTGCGTGGCGACTCCGACTGGCTCGACTGCATATAATCTCGCTGCTGGTGGGAGTCTATGTCATCCTGACAACCCAGTTATATTGGTGACTGCGATCGCGCCGCATACTCTCAGCTTTAGACCGATCATACTGCCTGATACGATCGTGCTTCGAATTGGAGTGCCTTACGATGCGAGAGCCAGCTGTTGGGCGAGTTTTGATGGGAAGGAGAGGTATGGACCAGAAAACATCGAGGTATCATTGACTACTAACACATCTTACAGATCTGAACTCCGTCCAGGCGACTACGTGACCATCTCGGCCAGCAGATTTCCTTTCCCAAGCGTCCTCCCTCTAGATCGCCGTAGCGAAGACTGGGTCGACAGCATTTCGCGGACACTCAACTGGAACAACCGCCAACGACAGAAACGATTTTCTGAAGAAGACACAAAGAAGTCATGATAGTATGATGAACTTTACGAGTCTCGGCATATTGGATGAACACGGTGTCTGCATGACTAAAAACGATGTCACGAAGAGATGTGTAACAGCTTTGGCAGCGTGAAAGGCTAGTAGAATCCAGAACCACCATTTCCAGGCTGCTGATCAAGCACGCCGTCATCCGTTGGACGTATTCGTACTCTCATTGATGTTAAGAGACAACAGTTGCATGCGAATCGGAAACACGGCATGAAGCAGGCCAGCAAATTCTCCCATCCACACGACTCACGACACCGTCTCGGACATGTCCCGTTCAGCCTCACAGCCGCCACCCGCAGTGCCTGGTGTGCCACTGGTTCCTGGAATGTTTCCCGATTCGGCTCTGCTAGTCCCTATAATTTTAGGTCGGTCTGCGTCGCGTCTTCACCGGAACCATCCTAGCTGGTATGTCACCTTGGATCCTTCGTCGAGAGTAAAATTGCAGGAACCAAGACAGCCGCAGCAACAAAAAGGGACGTCTCGGTCGTTCTTATTTGTTTCACGGCGCGTAGACAACCATAACTCACCTTCGTTTCCTTCTCCTCAGCAGAATCCAAACGCGCTCGCCCGTTCGCCTCTCCCATCTCGCAAGCACCCTAGCAGAATTGGTTCTCGACACAAGATGAAGTCCACCACTACCACCGCTCTGCTCGCAACTCTTGCGCTCGGTAGCGCCCAACAAACCCCCGAATCGCCGTCCCAGTATGCGACTCCAGCCGAGAAAGCATGCATGCCGGTTGGGACAAACGCAAACAGTACTGATTTCAGCGCTCCCTGCGCCGCCATCTACGCAATCACATATCAATGCATCTACGGCGCCGACTACCTGAACGCCGCGCTCAACGCCGATCCCTACAACAAGCTGCGAAGACGCCAATCCTCTGACGATTCCGACGATGGCTCAGACGATTCTGAAGACTCGATACCGATGCAGAGCAACTCGACCCAACGCGTGTGCGTCTGCGAATCCCAATTCTTCGACAACCTCCAAGGCTGCGGCGCCTGCTACGAGGCACACGGCGAGCCCGGTGTTATAGACCTCAAACAAATCCCTTCCATGTCGTCCTCGTACTGCGCCGTGTCCGCGACTCCCACACTCGGTCTTGCGGATTATCTTTACAAATGGGTCCCCGATGACAGCACAACGACGGCTAGCACGATGAGTGACCCGTTGGCCAACCAGACGGCTGTCGGTCTGTACTACACGCCGAGTGTGACCGGCTCCGCGGCTTGGGTTGTCGCCGAGCCGACGAGTGGTGCGAGCAGTGGCCTGGCGACGTATGCGAGTGTGAACAGTGTCAGTGGGATGATTGTGCCGACCGCGAGTGCGAACAACGAGGCTGCGTTGCAGGCATCGGGCTCGAGGAGTGGAACGGCAGCGAGTGGTAGTGGCTCATCGTCTACCTCATCGGCTGGTGCTGCTGTCGTGACAGCAGCCGGGATGGGAATGTTGGGTCTGGCTGGTTTGGTCGCTGTGTTGTAAATATGGCCAGGATCGTATTGCCTTTAGCGTGGAGTCTTCGTGGGTAGTCGAAACCATCCATTGCATTCATGCTCTTTGAGGCTTCAAAAACGTGCTGTGTCCATTCATCATAGGTACCCATAAAAGACCATGGTCTTGCCTGTTGACCTTCTTATACACCTCCAGCACCTCGCTTGAACGCATTTCAAAATCAAGATATCGCTCTGCTGTCCCTCACGTCTGTTCCATCACTGTCTATGCCGTATCCAGGTCTGGAAGCCACATCATCATGTCCTTGTCTGCACTCGCTATCAAGTTGTGTCGAGGGTTGTATGCCACCACTTTGGCTGGTCTTTGACTGGGCAGGTCGGTCATAGGCTCCAGCACGTTGTCCGATGCTGGCGCCGTTTCACAGTCCCACACCGACAGCCCATTCTGCGTCCCGTTTCCTCCAATGACATATCTTCCGTCCGGAGAGAAGCTGGCTGAGCTCTGGACGTACGATGGCGTCGTGTTGTCCGAGCTACGGGGTAGTTCCTCACCAGGTGCAACATGCGATCGATCGGCACCGCTTGGTCGCGACAAGTAGTGCAAGAGAGTGCCATGGAAGGCATCGAGCAGAAAATGTCCAGGCCCGTTGGTTGTGATAAGCAAGTACTTGCCATTGTTGCTGAACTCCATACCCGTCCATCCTTCGCCTGGTCGTTGCCCTCGAGGCTTGAAGCGATTCTCGAATTCCTCACAATCGAAGTTCGCGAAGGGCGGCTTGTCGTAGTGTCGTAAGTCGTAGAGGCAGACAGTCGAAGCGGGAGGGCTGGCGATTGCTATGACACTAGCACTAGCATCGAAGGCCGTGAACCACGGCGAGTGGAAGTTTAACTGGCCTTGTGCGTTTGCAGACTTGCAGTCCCAGAGCTTGACAGTATTGTCCATGCTGGCGCTCAGAAACATGTCTGTACTTGGACTCAAGGCTAAGCTTGTGACTCTGTCGGTGTGTCCCCTGAAGTAGCGCAGGAAGCTATTGTCGTGCATGGACAGGTAGCGAATGCCATCGTCGAGCTTGGTGGAGGCATAGATGATGGATGTGCTGTGGTGCGTGAAGCGGGCAAGGGCACTGCCATACTTTTGCGACTTCAGCTCTTTTGCATATGCGCCGGCCTTGGTGTTGAAGAGCTGGATGGTGTCGTCGGTGCGGGAGAGGAGGAGGAACTCGCCGCTATCATCGAAGTCGATGGACGTGTACTGCACGCCCGGCGGATTCTTGAACAGCTTCGTGGGGCGGAAAGTCGAGATGATGTCCTGAACGCGCGCGGTCGGCGGCGCAGATGGTACGTCGGCGACCATGCTCGAGTGGGTGTGCTGATGCTGTGTTTATGCTAAAGTGAGATGCATATGAAGCCAGGCATGCGAGAGCTAGTCTCTGGGAATTAGCTAGACATTGATTAGACTTGACCCGCCCTGCCAAGATCGATAAGCAGTAGCGCCAACCTTAAATGAAATTTACTGTCTGGAGAGCTCGCTCAACGATCGTCGGTGTCAGAGGAAGGCTTCTCTACAACCACGACCTTCAACGTCCGACTCTACCTCCAAGTCTCACGGCCCCAAACGCAATTGATACTACCGCGAATACAATACACGGCACTCAAACCGAAGGAGAACCTCCACCATGCCGAAATCCAAACGCGCGAAAGTCGTCCACACCTCCGTCGTGCAAAAGAAACCCTCCAAGGAAAAGTCGCTCTCCCTCTACACCGCCGTGCAAGCCGCCGCCGACAGCTATGCACACATATTCGTCTTCTCCGTCGATAACATGCGCAACACCTACCTCAAAGATGTGCGACAGCACTTCTCCGATTCGCGCCTCTTCTTCGGCAAGACCAAGGTCATGGCGAAAGCACTGGGAACGACACCTGAAGATGAGCATGCGCCAGGGCTGGGGAGGTTGAGTGGCTATCTGAAGGGAAGCGTTGGACTATTGTGTACAAGTCGGGCGCCGCAAGAAGTGTTGGAGTTCTTTGAGGGGTTTGTGGAAGTGGATTTTGCGCGGTCGGGAGTTGTTGCTACGAGGACAGTCACAGTGCCTGATGGAGTGGTGTACAGCCGAGCAGGAGAGGTTCCCATCGAGGACGATGTGCCATTGCCGCATTCGTTGGAGGTGACGGTCAGGAAGTGGGGCATGCCGACCAGACTTGAGAAGGGGAAAGTGATGCTGGACCAGGAGTACGTGATTTGTGAGGAGGGCAAGGAGATGAACAGCCATCAGACGGCATTGCTGAAGTTGTTCGGCATTGCGCTGGCAGAGTTCAAGGTCGAGGTGCAGGCGTACTGGAGTGCTGCGACACAGGAAGTGACTGAGGCTCAGTCGCAAGCAGATGCGGGCGCTATGGAGGAGGGCTGAAGGACGAAATATCGTACTTTTGTTGCTTTCGCACGACTTTGATGCACTATGTACCCTTCTTACTTCGAGTACTCTAGCGAGGCGTTGGCGGTGTTGATGCAAAACCAGCTCATACAGCAATGAAGCAGTTGCTTTGGCCGGCTATCAAATGTAATGACCAATACACCTCAGTGACGCCCGTTTCCGATCCCCGCCTGTGCTCAATCACATCGCCAGCGTAAAGACGTCCCGATCCCATGTCATCCAGTAGCTCTTTACGACTCGGTCGAGATCTTGGCCTTGGGGTTGGTGACCTTGACACCGAGCTGCTTGGCGCGTGCGACAATCTCTATCCGCTTTCTCGACGAGACGGCGTGTGCGATCCTGGAAGAACAAGTCAGCAGTCTGACCCAATATCCACCTCTCTCATCCGGCGTGTACTCACTCTGCGGCGTAGGTCTTGTTGTGCATAAGGAGGAGGTCCAAGTCACGGAGGTTGTTGACGAGGAAAGCCTTGTGGCCGGAAGGCATCATGTGGCGGGTCTTCTTGTTGCTGCCGTAGCCAATCTGTCGTGAGAATATCCATCAGCATTTGGTCCAACAACATTCTGCTCGTCCCATCCGATTGCCCATCATGTCTCCATCTTCTTTCCCAATGCTCCCATCTTTTCCTATCCTTCTAATCTCAACGCACCTTTGGCATGGCAGCAGTGCCTCGGAATCGTCGTCGAACGGCATTGTCGATACCCTTTGGCTTCCTCCAGCTTGGGTCGACGCACTTGAAGCGGTCGGACTGGTGGCGGTTGAAGCGCGCGGTGCGCTTCTTCACGATGGTGATGTGCTTCTTTGCCTGTGCCATCTTCGAAATCATTAGTATTCGAGTGCGACGATGCGACAGGAAGTGTTGTGTACCTCGCCTGTTGTGTGGTGGTTAGTAGGTCCTGGGTCGACGTGCAATGTCTTCGGCGTGAAGTCGAGCCTTCCTCCGCACTTGGGAATTTCAGTGCCAAGACATCGAAATTTTGGAGGCCTGAGGCATGTAAGGAGCTAAATTCATTCCGGCTAGTCAAGCTTCTGGTCTGCACAGATGGAAAGGAAGCATCACAGGTTGGTCGACATTTCACATTACTTCGTATACTACAATAATCCCGTGCTTGTTCAAACGCTCATAACCGACCGGCTCATGCTCAGATCATGGTTCATGTCCTTCTGGGCAGGATTCATGTAACCTGGACTCGCTGTCTTCAACAAGGGAGCTTGCTGCAAAGGCTTGCTCGCGACCCCATCAACATCCCCAGCCTCTGCACCGTCGAACTCCACGTCTGTATCGGACTCTGACACCACTGATTGAGAGGATGATGTGATCAGTGAGGGTGTTGCGGTTGACGCTCGCGAAACGCAAAGCTCCTCCCAGTCTGCCTCTTCGTCGGGTGGCAGTGCTATTGCAGCAGCTTCTTCGATAGTGTTCGCAGCAGAGGCGGTCATGGTTTCCTGATTCGTTACGAAAGATGGATCGTGCTCATCAAGACGCTCGTAGAAGAGCATGAAAACGCCACCCTGTTGCTCCACATCGTACACTGTCACCGGTGAGACGTCTTCATCGCTGAGACGCCACCAGCCTTCCTTCACTGCACCGTATACATCGTCGTCAGGCTCAATGGCATCTTCCACAATCTCGGCCCGTGGGTGTCTACGGTAACAGATGTAGTGACCATTCTCGTGCCGCCCGTAGTGTGTGACCACAGCACTAAGGCGATAGCGCGCCGGTGTATCGCCAGCTGTGAGCATCCATTGCCCCAAGTCCAGGTCCAAAGGATATCGGACATGTGCATAATTCTTCCGCTGCATGCCTGTCATCTCATCGAAAACGCTTCTGTTCACGTGGACAGCAAGTGACTGTGGAGCGCGACCAATGATGGCCTCTCTTGTCTTCGTGCTGCTGACGAATTGCTTTGCCGGTATTTGGCATTCTTGCTTGAGGGTCTTGTCGGAGAAGTCATCATTCTCTAGCGCATCTTCAATTGCCCTGAGACGCAGCGCAATCTGTCCTCGCAATTCTGCAGGTAGATCAAGTTGTCGGAGCTTCTTCTGTGCATGAAGGAGCGTGCAGCTGCGGCACTCAACGCCCTCGATGTCTTCGCTCTTGGTATACTCATCCAGGCATTCTGCTAAATCGTACACGGATTTTGCACCCAGAGGCACGGTCAGGCAATTGAACGGAATCATGGAGAAACCTTCAGAGAATCCACAGCTAGTGCATGCCACTCGTTGAGCGACCAGACCCTCCAGCGGGTTTCGAGGAAACAGATCCTTCTTCTCTTCCTCCGTCTCCAGCTGCTTTTCTACGCGTTCGTTCTGGACGAGAGTTTCGAGCCCAGGCTTCTCTTTGTTAGACTTCGCAGCCTTCATGGCCTCCTTGTCCAGCTCGTCCATAATTTTGGAGAAGTACTCCTGTGCGTCTTGTTGTTGCCAACTACTCATGTTCTTCAGCTTGGCCGGCGTCCAGATATGTCTGCCGTTGTTTGTAGGACTTCCCAGCTTTCCGACTAATTCTTGCAACGATGTGTTCGTCGTACTCCCACTTTGGGCATCTGGAGGCTCGGAGACACTCAACCAGTCCCTTAGACTTCCCAACGAACTCAGCGCTTGCAGAACACTATTCTGATAGCAAGAGTTGTCCCAGTTGCCAAGTCCTGCAGGCGCATCGCTCGTGACCACTCCCGGGCTCTTAGATCCAACAACGCTCGTGCTCATCCTTCGCATGATGCCTCCCATTCCGATCGCGTCACCACTGGGTAGCTTATGAAGTATCGCATTGCCGCCCAAGCCCAGCATTCTTCTTAGAGCATCGCTCTTTGCTGCATGCGTTTGCGAAAACATCCCGTTCGCTTGTAGCTCCTGTCTTCTCGCAGCGTCCAGGAGGAGTGGAGTGGGCAAGCAGTAGACCAGAGCATTCCAGATTGCTTCGCGCGGTGATAGCACAGGTACGTCGAGGTAGCTCAGCAAGTAGTGTAGGGCGTAGAGGAATATGAAGCCGTACGCAAGTCCCGTCGTGATTGTAGGTCGCGGGAAGTCTTGAAGGCTTTCAAGCTGGATGCGGCGATCCATGATGATGTTGTGATGGGGTCAACGAAAGCATCTGCGGCAGTAGAGATGTGTTGAGGGTTAATGGCGGAGAACAGGTCAGGTGGCAGTGGCGTAAGAAGTGCGTGGAATAAAGCAGCAGCATGCAAGTGTGAGGAAAGGACGATGGACCCTTGTCGAAGATCGAGCTGTGTCTCGCGCGCGCTTTGTGGTCGCTTTGGAGAGCCAATAAATTTCGAGGGAATGACATCGGTCTCGCGACTTTTCAATTATCGCACAACACAGCACACAAACCGTGTTCTGTACAGTCACCGAGCATGAAGACCCCAAAAGTCAAAAAGCGAGGTATTGTACACTTCGAAATTCGCATGCAGTCCCACAATACTCACCACCATTTGTAGAGGTTTCTCTCCACTCTCGCGCAGCCCGCCGGGGCCAAGAGCCACCAGCCAAAGACCTTGCCGTCAAAGCAACCGCCGAGGAGACCGACTACAAGCCATGGATGCATAGCGCTCAAAATGGTGGCATCTCAAAGAAGAAGAAGGCCAAGACTTTGACTCACGCCCAGCGTATGAGGCAGCAAAAAGCTCTGGAGAAGGCCGATGCAATAGCTTCTAGACTGGAGAAGAAGGTTGACAAGAGCAAGAAGAAGTCGAAGACGATCCAGGCTAGAGCGGCAGATTGGGAGGAGCTGAATGGGAAACTGGGTTTGGTGAAGGGAGAGAAGAAAGATGCCAAGAAGACCGGTCAGGATGGCAACGATGAACAGGCTATGGAGGATGTTGTGCTGCCAGACCTGGAACAGCCGCTACAAATCCGGAGCACCGAGACGACTACGGCAGAGGACGCATCTGTGGAGCAGTCAGTCCCAGAAACTGCAGAACCCGAGGAGGATGAGGTGCTCTGAACGACTTGACGAGATATGGACGATCAAATGACCGGTCTTGAATTTCGAGTGACGAAATCCACCTCTGCAGCGGCAGGATGGCATTCGATCCGCGCAATATGCGATTATTGACGGTCCACCATGAGAGGTCGCACTCACTGTGCATCGGGGCACATATGGAAGGGGCAAATTGATCCTGCACGTATACGTCTTCGTTCGGACGCTACCTTCGCCTTGCGACGAATCGCAGCCCGGACGCACGATGGCGAAGTGCTATTATGTGCACCAGCACAGCAGATGAGCTGCGCATGGCCAGGAGCTTCGAAGGAAAAGCTTTCTAGCATTGAGCACCTGCAGGAATCGCTATTCTGAGACCACAACTCCCACGAGTTGTCAAGGCCGCCGCAATCAAGAGTCGTGGACCGATTCTAGGTTTGCCAATAAAAGCCTCGAAACTCACGGCTCTGTAGCCCCCGTCTGGCAGCACTCAATTCTCCTCCATTATTCCATCGAATAGTGACTGTCTATCTAGTCCAAGAACCTGGTCCAGAACGGCGTGAAAGTATCCGTCGTAAAAGTTGCCAGGTCACGGCGGTGAACCCGGAGTGTCTTGTGTGCAGACAAGGGTTTCTTGCAGATGTTGCATATCTGCGCGAAGAGCTGCGCAACACTGAACGCCCACACAAGATCTTCTGGCTTTTCCTCTCCGTTGTCATGACTTACCTCATACTGATAAAATCCCTCTTGAGCTTGCTTGCGCAAAATCTCAGCTGCGAATTGAGGCGCCACTGCAGCAACAGAAGATGCAATATCAACATGCTCGGCTTCCATAAGGACACTAGCAAAGGCCATCCAGTACTCGACAGCCAGATCGCGAAGTCCGCGGTCAGTCGATGGTGTGCCCGTGAACACGAGCCTGATCGCCTCGGCCGGGTTCTCTTGCCGGAAAGCGCTCCCTGGTGCAGCGAGGGCGAAGTGCTTGAGGGCCAGCTTCTTCAGCTCTGGGACATCGTATTTGTCGGCAACAACGTACACGGCGGCGTTCAGCTCGAGAAGGTTGGAGAAGCCCGTGGTTTCCTCGTGACTCACCTGGTAGTCGAAGCAGTAGAAGTACTCGATCATGAGCTTTACGGCACTAGGGTCGTCCTCAAGCAGCTCAATACTGCGCTTCTTGCATTCCTGCTTCCAATGTCAGTCTCAGATCAGCAAGCAAGGTCCACGCGGTCGGCATACCCTATAGCGTCCTTCGAACAGTGTCTCGAAATATCGCGAGTGGGATGCGAGAACGATGCGGTGGACCGGGTAAATGTCGCTGCCGCACTTTATCTCGAAGTCGCTGTACTTGGGGTTGTGCAGAAGCTTTGAGATTGCGGACTGGAGTCGTGTGGCTGCCATTGTCGATCCTCAGAGTCCGCGTGTGCGTAGGCGTGCGTGGTGAGGTAATATGTTTGTGCGTGGTGCCCCCTCAAAGTAGGCAGAAGGTCTGGCACAAACGCTAGTCGTTTTGGCGGCTTGTGATCGAAGCGAACGTGGAAGGAGCGGCAAACGGCATGTGAGAATAGGTCGACTCCAATACTCGTTGAGCACGGACAGCTACAAGTCAATGCAACCATCAACCACTCTCGCCCACCATTCTCTTCACCTTCTCCAGCAGTACTTTGCTTTCACGGCCAAGCTTTCTCTGCCCATTAGGTCCACCCGTCCTCGCCTTTGCCATCGCCCTTCTAAACCTCTCACGTTCCTCTGTCTTCCTCTGCCGCTCGTTCTCGGCATCCTCTCGACCTTTCCTCCGCGCCTCTGCCTCTGCCTTGCGCCTTTGCCCTTCTTCATGTTCCTTCTTGAACGGTGCGACCTTTTGCCTTCGCTTCCTTTGCCGAAATTCGCTTCTCTCAGGCTGCTCCGGCTCTTCAGCTTCCTTTTCTATCAAGGTCTGTCGATCTGGATGTGGCTCGGCGCTGGGCTCTTCTCCTTCGTCCACGGCCAGTGATGCACGTTGTGGTAGAGCTTCTTCCTGTTCGGGCACCTGGCCCTGCTTCTTCAACTTTGCATACTCCTTCTTGATCTTGGCCTTGTCGATCAAGTTCTGCTTGATTTTCTGCGCTGCTCGGCGTCAGCGATTGACTGAATGTGCAGCTGATTTCACCTACTCTTTCTTCTGTATGTGCCGTCTGGCAGGTTGTCGGGTCCTACGGCAAACCCTCTCTTCTGCTTCTTCCTGTCCTTGCTCTCCTTCGCAGCGCCATCATCGTGATCTCTCTTTCTCTTTTCAGACATGACTGCAGGTGTGGTGGCGAGTATGTAATTTTCTTCTGCCGGCGCCGCGACATGTGAAGTTCGAGGTGCATCAAAGTGGTCGGCAGCGCTAAATCAAAGGCCGATGGAGCGCGTGCCGACCGCGGTCAAAGCGATAAGTGGATAAGGCACGGGAATGATGCCACTGCGTCAGATGACAACTCGACCACGACATCTCTTCGCGTGCGGAGCAACGCTGTGCTGTGACTCCTCTTGCCAACCTTCACCGCCACCACTTCATAATACAACAACCCGACATTGTCGCGGCGACGTAAGGCTAGACCGAGTAGACAGAGCCATCGCGATCCTTTGTCCACCAGCGAAGCCATTCGGGTGCTTGGGATCTGAAACAGGGCATTACTCATTGCCAACAACCTTACTTGCTTTCCCTGCCACCCACAAGCTGCCTGGCAATCTCGACAAACGATCTATCAGATACTTCGACGATTTCACTGCGTGCCTGAACCACAATTCAACACCTACGTCTCCTATATAATCGACTACTGGTAACGCTGCGGCAGAGCTCGGGGCCAAGCTGCTGGCTCCGAGCTTCGAATGGCAGTGAACAATGCCTACCCCGATCCAGACGGCCAGAAGACCTACGGACAACCCAGTAGCAGCAATAACGGCAGCGGCGAGGATGGGAACACGTTATACAGGACCAGAACCGCGAGCCCCGAGAATGGTCGATCCAGCCCGACTATCTTCAACCCCTACTATACAGGGAGGCCACGAACGCCTGCGAATGTGACAAGGTCAAGTACGATAGACCGGCAGGAGATCATCAGAAGGATCAAGACTGCAGGCTCTAGGCCGACGTCACCCGAGTTGGAGAAGAGCCGTACAGCGGACCGTCAAGAGTTGATCCGAAAGATCAAGGGTACAGAGTCAAGACCTGCGTCACCTGAGGCCGAAAGGCCATCATCAAGTGGAATAAGAAAGAAAAGACGATCACCTGTCCGACAGGATCTCGTATCAGGGCCAGTAGATGGGAGACCCAAATCACCCGAGGTTCAGCACGATAACCAGTCTATTGGCATGCAAATCGAGCGACCCAGATCTGCCCTCCATCGTGGAGACTTCAGAGAACGGGAACACACGACATCGTCGTTTGAACGCTTTGGGGCCACTACGAGAGACGAATCTGCCTCCATTCTATCTACCTCACCCGTAGCACCGTGGCATCCACAGTTTCCCTCTATCTTGAGGCACGATTATCGTCAAGTACAACCTGCGTTGCCGCAAACTGGCCTGCCAATACCTACTCGACCTTCAAGAGATCGTGCAGTATCGAATGCATCTCTCGCCGCCAGTTTCGTGTACAAACCACCCACCAGCCCCCTTGTGCAGTCCTCGAGACCTGACACGCCTGAACCACCCCGATCGCCCAGCCCTGACAAATCTAGGAGACACACGTTTTCGCCTCAGTCATTCAGACAGTTTCAATCGGCTCTAGATTACCCGGCTTCCGCTCGTAATCATAGCAGGCCTATACCTCCGCTTCGATCCGAGAGGACATTTCCGTATCAGGCCCACCAACCTCGAAGGTCATTGCACTCGACGCCATTTGCAAGTTTACCACAGACACCACTGTCAGGCTCACGAAGGCCGTCCCTCTCGGCAGATTCTCCTCTTCACCATGCCCCAATGGTGGGATCTTACGAAGAATCTATTCTTCGCGGTCGTATGTCTACCATTCCGTCTCGGCCGCTGAATTTCATGGCACAAATCGGCGTTCTCGGCAAGGGAAACTGCAAAGCGAACCTGAAATGTCCGCCTCACGTCAGCGTGCCGTTCCCTGCTGTATTCTACTCGTATGGCTCTGGAGCCAAGACATCGGCGAGCGATCAGCCTAGTCCATACGTTGGTTTGGTCGATCTCGAGAACAATCTACCTCATGTAGAGGAGTGTAGAGAAAAGCGGCGCGATAGGCTGCAAGGCACTCTCAGCAATGAAGGCAGTCGTGCGAATTCACCTAGAGGTGTGGGTGACGATGAACTTAACCCGGATGCACAAGCGAGGCTGCGTCGAAGACAAAAGACGAAGCGGCGATCTGGGTCACCAAAGTCGCCCCCAGGAGGCAGCTACCGTATACCGCAGCAGGGCCAGCTTCAGATTGTGATCAAGAATCCCAACAAGACCGCAGTCAAGCTGTTTCTCGTGCCGTACGATCTATCGGACATGGAGCCAGGCCAGAAGACATTCATACGACAACGAAGCTACTCTGCAGGACCAATCATTGACATGCCACTTTCCTCGCGAACGAATCTGGGCACTGATCGTCCCGAGGCCGCCTTGTGTCCTACAGACGACCCACAGGACCGGCCCATGCTGCGCTACCTCATCCATCTGCATATCTGCTGCCCCTCGAAAGGCCGGTACTTCCTCTACAAGTCTGTGCGTGTCGTCTTCGCGAACCGTGTCCCAGATGGAAAGGAGAAGCTTCGCAACGAGATCCAACTCCCAGAGCCCCGCTACAGCGCCTACAAATCCAGCCGAGACTCGCTCGCAGCGAACGCAAGTGTATCAACAGGCAGCTGGTCAAAAGACCCCTCGCGACGACGCAGCGCCGTCATAGAGTCAAACCTTGGGCCTGACGATGTCCGCTGGCCTCTTACACCACAAAGTCTGGCCCAATCTCTGCCTTCACACGAATATGGGCCTGTTCGATACGACGTCCTGTCCACACCCATGCCCACTCTACCCCGCCACTTCACGACCCTTCCAACGCTCGAATCGCGACCCAGCAGTCGACACTTCAGCGACAACAACAGCATGGACCTGGACCACTCGGCCTCTCCATCCATTCGCTCACCAATGTCAAGCGACGGCGAGCAAAAGCTTGTGGTGTTGCCCTCCTCTAGGAATGGGCTTTCCGATCCTTTCGAATTCCCTCGAGACCGCAGTCGGCCTTCGTCGAGGAATGAGAGTCTGTTATCAAAGAGACTATTGGATCTGGCCGTGCAGGGACGCAATGGCAATGGTGGCGGTGCTGAGACATATGGGTCGCGACAAGAATGACCCTGAGCGTTGGCAATCCAACCAAACTACACTCATCTATTTCGAAGGGCAGGTGATCTTTTTAGGCATTCTTGGAATTGGGTATGAGCAAATTGCTCCAAGCATCTTGGATATAGAGGAATGCGGAAATCAGACCAGAAATTTAGAAGGCATTTCAAACATCTCGTGCGTACCCTTCTACAAGCGGACAGAGTATCACATGCAGCCCAGGAACGCCGCCTTCCAAACCCCAGACATGCAACAGGCCCCCAACAACAATAACGCCATGCCCCATTGATCGTCATGGTCAGCTTCGTTCCAACATCTAGATCTTGTACACAATCCCGCCCTCAAACATGATCAGATTGTTATCCGCCATCTGTGTAAGTGCTTGCCTCGCCTCAGCGTCCTCGAAACGAGTCTCGCCACTCCTCAGTCTGGCGTTGACTGCTGCGACGAGAGGTTCCACATCCGCGGCATCATTAGCGAACAGAGGGCCATCGATCAATTGCCCAAGGGCTGTTCGGAAAACCTGGAGACGAGCTGCTGGCACAGGCGCCGCCGTACCGTTTGGCTCCTCATCATCACCGTCTTCTTGTTCTTGTGACTCGTCTTGCAAGAGCTGTGAAGCGGGCTGTGAAGACGCCATGCTGACCTGGCTATCTGCTTGTGATGAGACGCCATTCGTGCCGTTCGTCTGCGTCGTTCTTTGAGTGCCCCGTCTTGCGGGTGTTGACGAGTATAGATCCTCGTCATCGTCATCGGCACCGGCTCCAGCGTCACCGTTAGGCGTGCTCCCGTTTGCTCGCGTGCTACGCGCTGGTGTTCTGGTCGACCGCCTGCCGTTGGTACCTCTATATGCCCCATCAGCAGCATCGTCATCGTCGTCGCTGTCAGATTCGCTGTCGGTAGACATAGCATCTGGGTCTGGAGAATGCCTCGCCCTCTTTCGCCTCCGCTTCTCGTCTTCAACGACCTCCTTGAACAGAGCGAAGCGTAGGATCCCCTCGGCGATCTTTGCGTCCTTCTCCTCGACACGATTAGATAAACGCGACTTGGCATGTGCTGATGCAAGTCGAATTAACGTCTCGAGCGTACGTGCAGTCATGGGCGACGTCTTCCGCTGATTGCCTTCCATCTCATCATTTCGAAGAGCGCTGTATGCTGCGACAATGTGGTCTGCAGCACCCTTGGTCAAGATGGGCTTGATCCTCGACTTGGCGTATTGAATGTACTTCTTGATGAAAGGGATGCTGAGCACCTCGACCCTTCTCTGAGACCCGCGGCCAACTGTGATGGTCACACCCGCGTGGAGCATGGCATTAAACTTCTCGTAGACCTCGCTGGGCTTGTTTGCATCACCCTCTTCTTCAATGCCGACGCCCAGGGTCTGATTCTGTTGCTCGCGTACTGGTGCACCCTCCTCAGTGCCTGGCTGGCGGTAGCGGTGCATTCGCAACACGTGCTCGGACACTTGACGATCCCGAACATCCTCGATGTCGTCCGTCACGACAAAGAGCAGATCGAAACGCGACAGCAGCGAGTCGGGAAGAGCAATGTTCTTGTGTGGATCTTTGTGAACGTCGTACTGGCCGTAAATGGGGTTTGCTGCTGCAATGACCGAACAACGTGCGTTCAGCGATGTGTGGATACCAGCTTTGGCGATTGTGACAGTCTGTTGCTCCATCACTTCGTGGATGGCCACTCGATCAACGTCAGACATCTTGTCGAACTCGTCGATACAGACTACACCACGGTCACCAAGAACCATAGCACCAGCCTCTAGTCGGCGCTCGCCAGTCTCTTTATCCGAAGTCACTGCTGCAGTGAGACCTACGCCAGACGATCCTCGGCCGGTTGTTGCAATGGCCAGAGGCGCAGTATTGAGGACGAATCGCAGAAGCTGAGACTTGGCCGTAGATGGATCACCAACCATGAGAATGTTGATGTCTCCACGAAGATGAGTTCCGTTGTCCAAGTTCTTCTCCATACCACCGAGCAGCATCAATAGAATGGCTTTCTTGATGTAGTCGTGGCCGTAAATACTAGGCGCGAGTGATTGCGAGAGCAGGTCAAATACTCTGCGACCCTTGGAGATCTTGTTGATATTTCTGATGTCGGTATCGGTGATGTTGGCCTGAGCGATGCCTCCTCCTGATTTCGAGGATAGCAGAATGACATTGTTGGCCAGGATGAGCGTCTTGAACGTCGAGCTTCCCTGTCCGGCATTGCGGTTACCCAGAGATCGGTAGATACCCACTAGTTGGATTCTGTCTCCGGGCTTCACTCTGTCGACCATGTCGTCATCCATAATAACATCAACACCACGCGGCAGCTGTCCAGCAGGTGCTCGCTCAGGCATCTCCTGGATTGAGATGGTCTGGTGATCTCTGTAAGTACAGTATCCGTATTCTGTGACCAGAGCGTTCCCATCGCCGTCCTCTTGCGGGTAGACACTCATACTCGCCGCACCATTAGCCGTCATCGTCTGGTCTCTGTATTCGCGGAAGTGGAAGGTAGACTTCTTCTCGTTCCAATGCACACTCTTCACCACTTTCGGTCGTACCAGCGAGCATTTCGTCACAATGCCCTCCAATGAGACCATGTGGTTCAGGTAATGGGAAGAGAGTGTCCTCGGATTGCAGGCGTACTCGCCGAAGCTGCCGATATATGCGCAATAGTACATTTGCTCTTCATCCACTGCCTGGGTGGCTCGATTTCGCAGGGTCTGTACGATGTTGAACAAGGCTCGGTCGAATGCTTGGGACCAGTCGAATGGCTGATTGAGCAGGCCATCGGACATTTCTCTGCTGTGATTGCGGATTTCATCGATGCTCACGGTGAGTCGCCTCAGGCCGCGATTGAGCATGAGGAGGATTTCGGCTTGATAGCTTCGTGCACGAGGGTCCTCTGAATCTTGTCAGCGCCTACAATTGCGTCTCTCGTTCGGTACATACGCGGGTCGAGAAACTCCTCAGCAGCGCGGATGCGATCCCTGACGGCCTCGTCGCGCAGTTGGATGCCGTCCATGATGGCGGCGACGAGATCTCCAATCTACCAACTTAATAGCGTCGACGATATTGTGGTTGTGTCCAAGTCGGTGTAGGGTGTGTCGTAGTGGTGTGTTGGTGTTGAAGCAAAAGAACGAAGCGGGCGGGCAGATCAAACGCGTGAGGGCGAACGACGACGCGCCGGACGCGACTTCCCAAGTGCCTGCATTAGCGTCGGGCTCTCCCGCTAATCACGTGCGACAACTTGACCACATCCAGGTTGGACTCCAGACGACGGCCTGACCTTCGATCCTAAAACCGCTTCTGAACTTATCGCAGCGACCACAGACCCCCAGCATCATATGGCACACCTACAGCAACGACATTGCCTCTCTGTCTGTAGACCGTACGATCGAGACATACTCGAGAGCACCGAGCGAACGGAAGTATCACCTTTTTGTGCCCATTCTGCCACATTTCAAACACTCTAACTTGGCCATACACTTCGACAATCATCGCAGCTAAGTGGAATCATGTGAATCCGTACTTTCATTGTCAACTGTCTATCGACAATGCATTCAAGACCTTTCTGCTTCTGCTAAGCCTTTCTTTCCCGACTATCTGCTGAAGACACATGCAAACATCTGAGGAGAATGAGCAGGGCTTATGGCTATGCCGTGACAGAGCTCTTCTCCATCATTCTTCTGCTGCTTTGCTTCGTGCTAACTGTAGCCGCCACTGGTCTTAGCAGCAGCCCGCATATACACGAAAGCTCTATACACACTCCGACTAACAGCATGGCGGCAACGAGCCGGATTGACAAAGCAAGAATACTCGGCATCATATGCCTGTTACTGTTCACCATCATCGTCTCGGTGACTTCGGTGACTGGTGCGTGGTATGCATCTACGCCCGATTTCCCATCCTCGCCGTCCGGACCAGAAAGCTTCTTAGAGGAGCGCGAATTGGACTTCCTTGGAACGAATCTCTCTCAGCGTGCCCTGATTCCCTACGACGACTCAATCACGCAGGGCCGGGACGTCATCTGCGCAATGGAACAGTCATTTGGTGCCAATCCCCGTGCCATTCCGCAGTCAATCTGGACGTCTCTGGCGGACCTTCCTAGATATGGATGGAACATTTTCGTCGACGAAGGCTTGGGAGGCGTTGCTGGACTAGAGGCGGCGTTCGCTGCGCTCGGAATCGCCTCAACTCACTCGGAGTGGAGGACTGTCAACATCGGTCACAACACGCCAACAACCGAGGGCAACATCATATATCCGGCTACTTTTGCGCAGTTCCTCTCATCGTATGTGACCCTCCGGTAATCGAACATCCGGTCGCTGACATAATTCGAATAAGATTCCATGGCAGAACACGAACCCTCGTTGCAAAGATGTCGTATGGCCCGGCATGGAAAGCAAACCAGATGCGTAAGTCTACACAACGACTTGTGCCACACATTTGCATTTCTCCTAATTATCTGAAAGGTATTCCAATTGGAGGGAACCATCGTTTGCCCCCTCTGCAGCGGTGGAGTGATATTATCTGGCTGGCGTGGTATCGCGTTACGACTCTTCCAAACGGCTCAGCCGATCAGCGCCTCCTCAATATGAGAGCTGGCCTTGAGCATGTCTTTCGCTACCAAGTCTCAAACCAAGACACCAAGGACTGTGTTCTCCGAGCACGTGGAGGAGGGACTATTGCGAATCGTAATGAAGTTCCGCCAGCGGTAACTGCTAAGATTTTGAGCTACACAGCTTGGCCATCTAGCTAATTGTGATAGTGGCCTGGGTGGGAGTTCACGCCAACCTCGGATGCCGACGCCTTCAAGAGCATTCTCAGCTCTCCGAACACCTTCGGTGTGGTATATCTTCTGGCTTCGCACAAGGGTGACGACCAATTCAAGGTCCGGACTATTGACCGCATCAATGCGTTCGATTGCCCTTTCACCAGGCCACATGCGGCTCCAGAGGCGAGATGGTGCTTATATCTGCATCTTACTTCAGTCTAGAAAGAACAGAGCCACTCAAGTCTCATCCCTCACAGCAATGGCCCACCAATTGTCCTTCTCATAGCCAGCCTCCACGACCTTGCCACCTGCAGCCTCTATATCGCGCTCCAGTTCGTGTTTGCGATAGAGGTGGTAATAGCGGTGGAATGTTTTGTCGGTGGATGTAGCCTCGGAGTCAATGGCAGTCTTGATTTTCTTCGAGCCTTTCATGACCCACGGCACCATGACATCCTGGTCATCCTGTGCACTCCAGCCACGTCGACTGCTCTCCTGCTCTAGCGCCCAGACGTATACGAGCGCTTGCCCGCCAGGTATAAGCGTCCGTAAGATTGATCTGACAGCTTCAATGCGCCTTTCGGGTGTAGAGAGATGATGTACAACGGCGATTGAGATAGCAAAGTCAAAGAAGTGTTCTTGGTGTGGTAGTTCCAAGATATCCGCGACCACAACGGCGTGCGGCTGATGCTGTGAGGCGATTTTTACAAGGTTATGAGACCTGTACTTACCTTGTCAGCCACCGCTTGCCACTCACCGGTCTTGCTACACACACCGGTCGGATCCTACGATGAAGATGTCGGAATTGACAGCAAGGTATTTGCCGTTGCCACATCCGACGTCGAGACCGACAGAACCAGCAGGCAGGTTCTTGAGGAATCGCTCGATGATCGGCCACGGCTGCTTCTTGTCAATCCCTGTTCGTGCAACAACTTCGAGAGATCCGCACCTTGTAGCGAGTAGAAGAGAAGTGAGATGCGATCTGCTCGTACACACTGTGCACATGCTGTTCTTCGTAGCCCTCTCCTCGGCTGCCATCTCTGCCATGCTCGGACATATTGCCAACACTAGATCTCGACTAGTGAAAGCTGTCCGTGCAATGTGACCCCGATGTGAAGGAGTTAGAACCGTGAATGTTCTTTGTTCGTGGTCGTTGAAGATCGAATCTTCTGATGTAGAGAAGAGAAGTGAGGTTGAAAGAGTTTCTGGAGCAAGGGAGGTTGCAAGACACAGCGGGCCGCGATGGACCCACTTTTCTCGACTTCACCTTGTTGAGCCCTCCTTCTTTCCTTCTCTCCTTCTTACCAACATCCTTCCATCCTCACTATCGCCCTCGACTACATGTGCCTACTTGGCTGTAGTGTTAGATCTGATACTATGACATCTAATTCCATCTCACTAGCAACACTTGCTTCCGGCTCTTTGTGACAATGCTCTCCCACCCTGCTTTGTCTCCCACTTTGGGAATGTCTCTGCACGCAACGGGACAAAGATCTTTGCCACCTGCTTTGAGTCAGGATCCAGTGCGTAAGATTCGCATCGAATGTTGTCCCATTTCCAAGTGATGTTTTCATTTCCCAACATTGTCCCGCCCAGGTGAGGTTTGACGCTCTATTGTTCGAGACCATTGATTCTACAAGACAATAGGAGCAGCGCCGCTATTGAGCAAACTTTCACCTCAAAACTGGCCATCGCCCACCACTTCGACATGTCGCGGAGTTACTTCTCTTACTTGTTTGACCTTGCGTTCGTTCAACCATTCGAGCTGGTCTCCAATTACACACCACGCAACCTTGAAGACAAATCACACGACGCTGTCATGCCTCCGCAATTGAGATCCGATGTGAACAAGGTTCTCCATTCTCCGCTGAAGCCAACCAAGAGAGCTCCGCGTGGTACCGCCGCGCCACGAACTTCTCCACGACCAGCAGGCAAGAGTGGGCCAAAGTCACGCAAGAACGGCAAGGAGCCAGCAGCACCGCCCCGCGCGGCGTACGTCGACAAGGGAAACTCACCGCTTTCGTCGCCTGGGAAGTCGGGCAGATCTCCGCCAAAGAAGACTCCACCTCCCGGTGGTATCTCCAAGAGACCGAATGGATCCAAGCAATCGACACCTCCACAGAGCCCTTTTAGTCCATCGTGGTACAAGAGAAATGGCAGACGCGTCAGCGACAACTTGCAGTTTATCCCGGAGCGCGTGACAGAAGGCCGCGTAACGAAACGCTTTCCACCGCTTCAATTGCCTGCCACCAAGGGTCTTTGGAACAAAGGAAACTTTTGCTATCGCAACGCCGCTTTGCAAGCTCTGTTCCATGTCCCAGCATTCTATCGGTACCTTGGGAAGACGCACAAGAATTGCCGCTCCAGGACTGCAGATTGTGTCGTATGTGCTTTGCAGTGGCTCGCTCAAGCGTACTACAACCGGCCAAATACAATGGAGGCAAGTGCGCCAGGTCGATTCCGTGGTCCCCTCCATCCACTGCACCTGCTCAACACGGCTTGTCTCAGGAATCTTCCCCAACACGATCTAGTTGCGCTCGACGATATGCGCGATGAATTCCGCGATGAAGATCAGAGCGACGCCTGGATGTTTGTGCAGTGGCTATTGATGTTGCTTGAAGAAAGGGCACTCCCGACGGATGATGTCAGCTTCTCCGACATGTTCAAGATCACCTCTGAAGAGAGCTGGACTTGCGAAGACTGCGGTGGTACATTCACGCAGGAAGTTCAGGAAGCTACTTATATGCCTATACTCGGTACCGGCCTTAGCCTGGGTATTAAAGATGCTGGTCGATCCAACACATTAGTCGAATTTCTTGACTACCACCTTCAGGAGACGATTCAGAGGCGATGTCAGGCTGAAGTTGAGCCCTGCGCGGAGTGGAACTTCGTCGACAATCCGGGAAAACAGCAAGTCATGACCAGGAAGCTGACGAGAACGCCCGAGGTCCTACTGCTCCAACTCCGACGATTCAGCACGGAAAACAGAACTCTAGGACGAGGGTCAAATGGCACAGTGTCCCACAAATTCTTCGACGAAGTCAAATTCGAAGAATACTTGAACATGGGCCCATTCACCAAGGACGGCGACGATGTCATGTATCGATTGGACGGAGTAGTCGCACATGGCGGGCAAACCATCAAGAGCGGTCATTATATTGCATCTGTGAGGAAGACCGAAGGTGTCGGATTCGTCACTGCGAACGATGATGTCCGGGTTGGGGTCAGTGCCAGAGGTCGTGGAACCATGGTGGAGATGCAGCGGCCAGACAGCTTTGGCAGAGAATTCCAGTCGTACATCCTCATGTACAGCAAGATGTAGACCGCGCAGGACGCTTTCTTTAGTAGCTTCCGTATTGCAGTTGATGCTGCCCATTTCTCACCATACTGACACATTCGCGGCTGTACTACCCAAGCTCTTTCTTCTTCTCGTTGCAAGCCGGGCATTCGCAGCTGTCCTAACGTGTGTTAAGCAGTGCTGCAGTCTTGAGCAGAGGAGTGGTCAGCTTCTATGCGAGCTCTTGGGATTCGCGGTGCCCATTGGCACGACACTTCAAACCATAGCGAACAGTGTCGATATGGCCATCGCCAGAGAGTCTTCCTCCGGACATATCGAGACTTGCTCGCGATCGAAATGGAAAATGACATCGCAACGCTGGCGAGAGACATGGTGTGACATCGGCTCCCGCCGACACGGAAAACTCAGGAGAGAAGGCCGAGCCGGCCAACAGCCCGACTCCTTCCGCCAACAACATCACCCACGGAAGATCCACGACTTCCATCTCAACAGACATCATCATCGCGGCTACGGCCGACATCTCCTGACAAGACAAGAGACACACCAACCTAGCGGCCCTATAACCCCTGCAAAGCCCTCGCCAGGCCGACTTCACCTCCCGTGTTGCCCATGTGCTACCCCTGTCAGGGCTGGCGATGTCCTCACGTTGTCCACTCTTGGTCATGTCTATGGGACTGCCGGCAGTATCGTCAGCGTTCCGAAGGATGTTCTAGTTGATTGTTGATGAGAGTCGTCAGCGGCAACAACGCGGTTGTCGTAAGCCATGTCCTCATATATAACGCTAGGTAGTAGGCTGTCCTATATTCCTTTGGTATCATCATCAAAGCAACAATACATTCAATCGATCTATCAATCATCACGGCATCTCAGACCTGCACCAAATCCTACAAAAGCTGCCCAAAACACCAAAACCCTTCCACAGAACCCAACACCTACAACCCCCAAACCCTCCAAAAATGAGCACAATCACCCCAACAGCCGCAGCAGCCACACTCCCAGCCAACGACACAGTAAGTCCCCTCCCCCATCCCTCCCTCCCTCCCTTCTAACCCCCATCACCAGCCCACCATCCTCAAAGCCTTCCGCGCCGTCCGCGACACAGTCCGAGAAAAGCACCCCTTCGAACGCAGAACCACGCTCCTGAAACCCCACGCCGTCGCCTGGGAGAAGTACATGCGACACTTCAGACGGACGGCGACGTTTTATGTACCCGCGGCGATTGTCGTGTTTGGCTGGCCGATGGCGGCGAAATGGGTGGTGAATTATTCGCGGGGGGTTTATGATGAGAAGGCTGTCAAGAGGGGGCGATAGCAGGGGGTTTCGTCTTGGGTTGATGTGGGATTCTGTATTGGGGGTGTTGTGGCAAGCATGTGATGAGCCGGATGGGTTTATGGGTTGGGTCGGCTTGTGGTGGGCGTTGAGTGGGCATTTGGGTGGCGTTGAGATACTATGGCGAGGGAGCATAGATTTTGGCGGCTGGTAATGCTAAATGTTCCGATCACGAGTTGTTGTAACGTTTATATGTCTATAAGTTTTGCACAACAACACCTCTTGCATCATATACTGCCCCCCTACGAAACCACCGCATCCATCTTCACCTTCACCGGATCCCTCGAAACCTGATCTCCCCACTCCGCCGTCCACCCGTTCTCCGCAAGATACAACTTCCAAGCCTCGTCCTCATCCCCAAGCCTCGCACTAACATCCGGTATCACAAACCACGCAACCAAAGCCCCCACGACCGCAAACGCCGCTCCGATCAAGAACGTCGCTTGGTTGGCCTTCTGCTCATCCGCCCAACTCGCCAAAATCGCACTGAAGACTTGCGTGCCAATCGCCGCGCCGGCCTTGCTCCACGCCGCAACGAGACCCATCATCTGGCCTCGAATGGCGGTGGGGAAGCACTCAGAAGCTGTGAGGACAACGGTGGAGCCGGGTCCGACTTCGCCAAGGGTGAGGAAGATTCCGTAGAGGACGACGAAGAGGGGGAAGATGGATTGGATCTGTTTGTTGGCGCCGCCGAGGATGAAGCCGAGGGCGGCTTGGAGAGCGAAGCCCAGGCACATTGTCTGCCGGCGGCCGATCTTGTCGGACAGATAGCCACCTAAGAATGGCCCTGGGATGTAGAAACAGTTGATTACGACTCCCCAGCCGAGGTTCGTGATAAAGGAGTCGGAGGCGTTGACCCGGGTTGTTATTGTGCTGGAGAAGATGCCAAAGGGGATGCTGATGTAGTTGTACATGAACCACGTCGCCGAACAGCCCAGCAAAGCTCTCCAGTAGCGTTTGATCGCAAGCCAGTAAGGGACCCGTTGCTTGCGCATAGCCGACTTACGGTACGCAGAGGACACAGCCATACGCATACGGAACCAAAAGATCGAGAGCGGCGGAATCAGACCCAGAGCAAACGACGTCCGCCAAACGATGTTGTAGTTCTCGACTTTCTGATGCGTGCAGAGGAGTAACAGGAGAGGCACGAGCCCACCCCAGACATAGCCCAGCGAGCTCGACAAATCCGCCAGCATGGCGAACATGAAGCCACGATGTTTGCGATACGCCTGGTTCTCGTCCGTCGCCTCTGTCGCACCGGCTCCGGAGACTGGATACTCGCCTCCAGCGCCTACACCCGCGATTCCGCGAGCGATGACGAGCATCCAGAACATACCACTTGGAGATGTTCCTGAGGCACCAGCCGAGAGAGCAATTCCCAAGACGAGGAGGACGGTGGTGGCTACGGCGCCGGTTTTGCGGCCCAGTTGGTCGACGATGCCGCCGAAGAGCAGCATGCCGATGATCATGCCAACGAGAAAGGCGTTGCTGAGACGGCTGTACATGGAGGTTGTCAGAGCGTCGGGGTAGAGGACTGCGAGGAGGAGTTCCACGTTGCCGATTACGGCGGCGTTGCTGTTGTGGCAGAGTCAGATATATTACTTTGAAAAGAGGTATTAGGTGTAGACGTACTATCCATCACTCCCAATCGCCAGGCCAGAATACAAGACCATCAGCCATACCGACGTCTTGCTGTAATGAGTCTTCTCGACATCGCCAGCTTCGTCGTCGATTTCCACAACGATCGTATCGTCCTTCTTCTCGTCTTCTCGACCTGTCGTCGGCGAGACCTCGTCAATGGATTCTTCGACGCCCATCGTGATTGTATCTTATTTGGCAAATCCTGGGTACCAGGAAGTTTTGTCTCACTTGGCGACGAGCAACATTTTGTTCCCTGACGTGAGGTTACATTTTGGCTCTGCATGCGCGGCCAGCAAAGATAGGCGAGATCTTCAAAGGCCGGGCAAAGATCGACCTCCACGAGAACCGAGTTAGCCATTCTTGCAACAGCAGGTGTCGGCGATACCCGCGTGAACCAGTTTCGCTGGTCCCCACAATTCGGTCCATCTGTGTCCGGTAGCGTTCGATCCTAAAAATGGGTTGAGAGCGGATCTGCTGATGTCGAGCTGAAGAAGAGGCAGGAGGTTGGGAGTGAGCTAGAATGACACTTTCAAAGGACTGAAACGTACGCCGTAAATGCTCAGATCTTCGCAATCCTCGCCACGTCTTTCTTGGCCGAAGCAGATCAACAATATGTCTCGACGAGGGAATTCCTTCGATCGACTGTGTGAGTGAGCAGATATGTTCCATTGTGCAATGTATCATTAGATTACTGATGTCTCCGTAAGGTATGCATATATGCCGTTCCAAGTGCCGTTTTCTGCATGGTATCATCAGGGCTTTTCTTCGCCGCTATAACAGTCCAACTCCATTTGCTTTTGCAATACCACCACGCCCCTGTGGAGTACGCCGGGTCTGGCCACAAACGCCTTCGCCTACGTCTTCCCTCGTGTGCTTCCTTCCTCCTCGAGCGGGCAACGACCTTGGAGCCCACAGTCCCCTCTGCGTGTTCTGGTAAGCACGGTGGCGACTGTAGGTCCCTCATGTAGTGGCCTCGCTGTGCGTGCTCGTCTCCGCGGCTCGAGTGCCTGCTCCAAGCCGGTCGGGCTATATCAGCACGATCGATTCGTTTGCTCAATTCAGCATCCTCAAGGCGACACATCGGTACACTAGATCAGCAATCTCCCAAGTCTGACCGTCCAAGTTCAATCGTTCGGCACCATCCCCATAGCCTCTCCCAATGCCGATGGCCCCCTATCAATCCCGTTTCCCTCAACCGGCGACGTCGAGTTCATTCGAAAACTCCTCAAACTCCCAGGCTGACTCCTCACAGGCGAGATCAGGTTCGGCGTGGTCGGTCGACTGCCATGTGCCGAATGTAGTCTTGGTGGCGGTAACGCCATCGATTCTGGACTGACGACTTGTCCCGCGTACGGCGAGGCATGGATGACTGTTCCGGGCGATGTCAGGGGTGGAGGGGCGGGTGACTGAGTCCGGAACAGAGGGTGGATGAAGGACTGATCGTTGGAGTTTTTCCTTCGTGTCGTAGGTCGGCGCATGCTGCGGAGGGACGAGGTTTCGGAGTTGGGTGACATGGGTGATATGGGTGATTGAAGGGGTGATTCAGGCAGAGGGAGTTGATCGGGAGCGATGCCTTCTTCATCCGGAAAAGGGCCGTCCAGTGGGTGGGCTGGTGACACTGGGCGAGATCCTGGGATGGTCTCAAGTCGTGTCATCTTCGTCTTCGATCCAAAGGGACTGGCGTAGCCATCTTCAACACCTGAGGTATCCCAATTCCCAAAGTCATCGTTGTGTCGCATAGCTTCAACCATAGGCTCTGCTGGTACGCTTCTTCTTGAGTCTCTCGACGCAAAGGATGTATGGAGTAGAAGTCTTGTCTTTGAGGTCATCGGTCTCAAAGCTTGGCTAGCAGAGTCTCTAAAGGACGATCTCGGACTGCTCGCTGCCAAGGAGGGTGACCCCGGCTCGGAGTGTGATCTGAAGAATTTGGGGGACGTCGGTCCAAGCGAAGCCATGTGTACTGATATTGATCGTCGGATCAGCGATCGTGGTGGCGATGCTCTTTCTCCATAGATCTCGACTGGCTGGACCGTTCTTCGCTCTGATGGCGGCCATGTCAGAACGTAGAATGCAGTCTCGGGCAATATCCCAATGATTCCAACGGCCAATCCAGCCGCTGCGATCGCTCTGGCACCAACACGCGAGTAGTCAGAATCTTCCTTGAGCATGCTGTCGTCTGCAAAGTGAATCGTCAATGCCAGGGTGATTAGGCTGAGGATGGTTCCAGCAAGGCAAGCCACTGCACCAGGGATCCATGCCGCGAAGAGCAAGGCTCGAGAGACCCGTGCCAGGAACAGTGCAGCGGTTGCAATGGAAATAAACAGGGCAAAAATTTCGAACGCCGAGGCTGTGATGGCGAGACCAAAGATTCGTCCAGACATGAGAGCAGTCGTTGCCAGATATGTGGTTATGGCGGTGGCGGCGGTTTGGGTGACACAGGCCAGTGTGGTCACTGCGAAGAAGACGACTTTCGATCGATCCATGTTACGCGTTAAGAATGTCCTGGTGTGGTGAGAGGTGTTGGTCCTGTTGGAGTTGTGTTGGCGGGGACGATGGAGTCAAAGCTACATGGACATGAGCAGCGAATGGCGAGTTTTGGTTGATGGCGAAGCAGCAATCGTTCTCATGGCATTGTCGTGTGGATGGAGGCAAAGGCGAAGGCGTGTCGGGGTCGAACAATGGCAGTGCCTCAGGTCGCGTGCAGATGCAAGCCGTCTCAGATTGTATCTTCAGCCATCAACGCCAGGCGAAGTCGATGTTGACGTGGGGTGGGGCAAGGCCAGTCGCGGCCCACCAGGATGTGAGGGGACGCGAAAATGGAGCGCAGGTTGTTTACGGACAGGGAGTTTGGGGGGAAATGGCTGCAGTCTTCTACCCGCGTGTGGTGTCGAGCTGGAGCGGGCACGTTGAACGTTGCACGGCTTTGGCTGACAATGACTAGGTGCACCCAGGCACAGGGGCCCTGCGATGGTTCGGGAAAGAAGCACAGCCTGGGACGCTGGTCTTGTGTCGCGGTCGTACTCACAGTGGAAGGATGGAGAGGAGCAGCACGACTGGCGGGCCGGCGCCTCGCAATTCCGTATAGAGGGTCTTTGTCGGGGACGCGTTGTGGACAGGGACATGATGAGATAATAGTGCAAGACGACAAACCTTGTGAAATTGAGGCAGCGGGACAGAGGGCGTGTTTGCAGAGGCAGTCAGTCGCGTCGAGGGCGAGTGGTTGTTCAGCGACAGGGTCATGCCCGGGACGGAGTGCGCATGGCGGCCGCCACAACCAGAGATGAGGTAGACGCCAGATGCGGCACGTTGTCGCAGGCGCGCATGCTGGTCGCGTGTCCGCCGTCTCGCCTCGTCTTAAGCTGATAGAGCTGAGGCAGGTCTACCGTCGCCGGCGGCGGCTGCATGAGTTCGCATATTGCGGATGGTGGATTGATGGGAGCTGTGTCGAGCAGATTGCCGCCGCTCATCTCGTGCTGGCGGGCTGCCAATGTCCGCGTCCGAGCTGGGCCTGGGCGGCACAAGATTCAATATTGCTCCAGACCAGGGCCGTCCGACCAGCCATTGCCATCGGCGCTGCGGGCAATATTAATGTTGCAGAGGCTGCCATTCTGCTGTCAAACCGTCTGACGTGTATCGTTGCCCCAGAATAGGTCGGTGAAACGCTGCCGAAGTGGTGACACGGCATTGATGGCGCCTAGAACCCGATTGCTGCCCGCCGGGTCGACGACTGGGCGAGATGGAATACGATTTGGGTGGGTGAATGGGTAGCTGCAACCGGGAATAGATGGACCTGCGGCTGCACTATTGCATCGCCGACCATGTTCACTGCTGTTGTTGGTCGGGCCGCGACAAGATGAGGGCGTGGTTGTTTGGGAGGGCCAACTGACTGCCGTGCGACGCGACATGCCCCTCAATAGCAGCCATAATATGGCGCGTATACGTTAGACGTGATGCGCAGAATCAAGAAATCGAGGTGAAGAAGGGTAGTGATGACGGCGCAGGTGATGCACTGCCGTTGCGTGTTGATGAAGCGGGTTGAACGTTGGAAGCCGAGTCATCAGCCGTTTTCCGTCGTCATCACCACCACTGCCGCCATATCGTACCGTAGACAGAGTCAGGCTGTCAATAGTGAGGCCGGCTTGAGTCGTGACTGAATAACGCCAAGGGTGAAGTGAATAACCACGGCTCAAGTGAGAGTGATCCGTGATCAATGTTGCCGATAAGATTTGCGCATGATCGTCAGGGCCAAGTTCACTTGGTGAGATGCACCTGCTGCCAACCTTTCGTCATAACATCAACCTCGACCACTATTGAACCTACACTGCGGTAGCAATTCACCTGCTATACTTGACCAATTTCACTCATCCTCCACCCGGAACACCATGGCGACGCCCGGCGCGACCTGTCCATTCCTCGAACTCCCAGTCGAGTTAAGACTCGAAATCTATAGCTATGCCGTCTTGGACTGTCGAGCCATTACAGGTGAGATACACTCTCAGATGCAGTGAACACATGTGTCATGTCCGGAATTCAATCGAACAAAGCACTGTCGACATCTGAAAGCCTCACTATACCACATCCCACTGACAAACAATCAGTCGGAACAGCACGACTGGATGGCCCACCCCACGACATCATCCACCGTCTGTACGGCAACAAGCGATCGCCATACCCAGGCATCCCCCCGAACCACGAGCCAGTCGTCGAGACGCGATACCAGGCCTCGCTGCTGTCGCCCACCAACCCCGCTACCATTCCCCTCACTCCAGCAACAGTCGACCCTCCAGAGGAGTCCTACGAGCACACCCAGACCGCCTATCACACCCTCCAAATCCTCTGCAAGCAAGTCCGTGAAGAGCTCACGAGCCACTTCGCAATCCCCACGAGACGTCAGACGAGTCTATTCGTCCAATACCCTTCAGGACTGCACGTCCTGAACACTCTGACCCCTCAGCTGGTGCGTCAATCGCGGAGCGTACATCTGGCTGGGACCTACATCCCGAGGACTTACTGCCCTCCACGAGCAGCATGCATGGGACCACGGATGGCTCCGCCGCAAGAGAAGCTCCAGGGGAACGTCACGCCCGATTCGAAGGGCCAGTTGGACAGCCTGATCAGGTCTCTGTGTGGCCCAAACCCCACGCACCCGGTCGAGAAGCTGGAGATGCGGATATACTATCCCGGAGATGACTCGTACTCCACGGTCTGGGGAGATGACAGCTCGCCGCTCGTCATTGCTCTGAGGAATGTCGCTTATGGTGAAGTGAGCATTGAGCTCTGGCGTGGTAGGTATGGTACTGGCGTCTACATGGCTGCTAAGCCTACAGGTGACAGGAGAAGAACTGTCAGCACAGTTTGGCGAAAGCTCGAAGAAGGGCGACGAGGAGAGCCGCCTTCTGGAAGTTGGGTCGTTGATTCCCAATGGCCCGCTTGGAATACCGCCTACGAGATGAGTGATGGACCGCAGGGCGATCTCATCATCTCCGAGCCTCTCCACACATAAAGACGATTCGAAGCCTACGACACGATACGAAACGAAACGAAGAGATGTAATCGGCATCACGAAGCGACGACGACACGATTCGGAGACGGAGCATGTATATACATTGTTGGACATAAACGGACTCCTTGGACATGGCAGTCGATCATACAAAAAAGTATCAACTTATTGGAAAACATCTTAAAGGCGCTTTTTCCCTTGCGTCTTGTACCTGCATTGGTGTCAGAATCCTCCCGAGGTTAAGCGTACAGGCAAGCTATACTTCACATGGCAGCTTCGACACATAGGATATGGTTTCATGACCGCTAACTACTCCTAATTCTACATCCAGTCTTCCGCAGTGTCTCAGCTCTACTCGCCTCATCGATGCCTTGCTAATCCACCAAATCCCTCACAGTCCACCACCAGATCAACCACAACCATGACACCCCAAGACGTCGCCCACAACACCTCTCTCTCCAAACCCTCAGAATTTTGGTCCCACCAAGCCCGCCACATAACCTGGTCCAAACCCCCAACCTCAACCCTCAGCCTCTCCACAAAGACCCTCCCCTCAGGAACCCAACATCCCACCTGGCAATGGTTTCCCGGCGGTGAACTCAACACCTGCTACAACTGCGTGGATCGCCACGTTGAAGCGGGACATGGGGATGAGGTGGCAGTCTATTGGCATTCAGAGGTTGTAAATGGGGAGGGTGGGAGAAGGGGCAAGAGGGAAGTGTTGACGTATGAGCGGTTGAAGGAAGAGGTGGAAGTTTTGGCGGGTGTGTTGGGAGGGTTGGGAGTTGAGAGGGGAGATAGGGTTGTGGTTTATAGTAAGTCTTGATGTCTCCTTCTCCCTCCATCTTTCAAGAATGTAACAATCGATCGACAATGATGACCGCTTCCAGTGCCCATGATCCCTGCCGCAGTCATCGCCATGCTGGCCTGCGCCCGCCTAGGCGCCATCCACGCTGTCGTCTTTGGTGGTTTCGGCTCCCACGCCCTCGCCCAACGTATCGATCAAAGCGAAGCCAAGGTCCTCCTCACAGCTTCTTGCGGTCTCGAGGGCGCGACTAAGAGGATCGCTTATCAGCCTCTAGTCCGTGGGGCATTGGAGTTGTGCGACAGCAAGCCGGAGAAGGTGATGATTTGGCAGAGGGAGGAGTTGAGGTGGGAAGGGGTTGACGAGGGACGAGGGGAGGTTGACTGGGAAGGTACTGTTGACAAAGCGAGGAGGGAGGGTGTGAAGGCGGAGTGTGTGGATATCGGGAGTGAGGAGGCTTTGTATGTCATTTATACTTCGGGGACGACAGGGGCGCCGAAAGGGGTTGTGAGGGAAAGTAAGTCTTGCCAACAGCCTTACAAACGGAACGAAGCTAACGCTTTTATGTGGTTGTGAGATGGCGGCCACGCCGTCGCCCTCAGCAACTCCATCCGCCACACCGCGGGCCTGCGCGGCCCCGGCGACGTCTCCCTCGCCCTAAGCGACATAGGCTGGGTAACAGGCCACTCCTACCTCTGCTACGGCCCGCTCCTCGTAGGCTCCGCCGTCGTGCTCTACGAAGGCAAACCCATCGGCACGCCCGACGCAGGGATCCTCTGGCGTCTCGTAGAAGAATACCGCATCAACGCCATCTTCACAGCACCGACCGCCCTGCGAGCCATCCGACGCGACGATCCCGAACTGAAGTTGCTGAAAGACGTCGGCGAAAGGGGTGGGCTTCGAAGCCTCCGAACGCTGTGGCTCACGGGCGAACGAAGCCAGCCCGCTGTCGTGGACACTTATCAATCACTCTTGTCCCTCTACGCCGCGCCCAACGCCATCATCAATGATAATTGGGGTCTCAGCGAGCAAGGCGTGCCCTTGACCGCGACGTCCATCCTCCCGTCTCCCTCCGTGCCAAAGGCAGGTTTCGCGGGCAGACCACAGCCTGGTATGAACGTCCATTGCGTGGATGATAAGGGAAATGAAGTGCCGAGGGGCACGATGGGCAATATGGTGCTGGGATTGCCGTTGAGTCCGAGTAGTTTTCGGACGCTTTGGAGGGATGAGGAGAGGTTTTGGGGGAGTTATTTGAAGCGGTTCAAGGGGAGGTGGTTTGATACGGGAGACGCTGGGGTCATTGATGAAGATGGTGTGAGTATGAAATGTCTTCTATCTGTCGGCCATGTCTGCTCATTTGGAAGGACGTGGATCGTTACTGATACGTGTCATAGTACATCCAAATCCTCAGCCGCTCCGACGATGTCATCAACGTAGCAGGCCATCGTTTAAGCACAGGTACCTCAATCACTACCCCATCATATCGCAAGACCGTACGCTCTGATTGACACCTCCCAGGCGCCATCGAACAATCCCTCTCCACCCACCCCTCCGTCGCCGAGTGCTGCGTAATCGGATTCCCCGACCCTCTGAAAGGTCACCTCCCCTTCGCCTTCATCATTCCCTTCAAATCCTCAACTCCCCAAACCTCATCGGATAAAGACACCCTCTTCAAAGACCTAAACGCCCTCGTCCGCTCCCAACAAGGCTCCATCGCGACCCTCGGAGGCATGATCGTTCTACCGGCTGGAGGAATCCCCAAGACGAGGTCGGGCAAGATGCTGAGGAGGAATTTGAAGGAGTTAGTAGAAGGCGCTAGCCAGGGCGACTTCGAGAGTGTGGTAAATGTTCCTGGGGTGAGTTTCGAATAGAACGGAAGGCATGAAATCAAGATGCCTTGGCTGACTGTCAGACCAGACCATTGACGACCCAGCCGCCATCCCGATTGCACGGAAAGCCATCAGGGAGTACTTCCTGCGTAAGCAGCGACAAGACCACAGGAGCAAATCAAAGCTCTGATGTGCTGAGGATGGGGATGAGTGAGACGGGGAGGCGGAGGTTCTTGTTGGCGAGATCACTACTTCCAAGTTGTTGGTAAGATGAGGAGAGAATGAGCTGTACTGTACATAGGAACGAGCTCGCGAATTTGCAACACGGGGTCCGCCTCTCACATGATGGACTGATGACACGAATGGAGGAAACACATAGCCACATCTCGATGAAGAGTGTCAGTGCCGATTGCCATGGGCAGCAAGAGAAAGACGAAGAGCATTGTTCCTTCCTTCGTGCTAGAGGCATCGCCCCAGGCTATGGACATCAAAAGCATAAACGAAAAAACGTGATGTCCAACATCCACATTCTCAACCTCCGGAGACTCACTTCTATGAGTAATGAGAGAGCAGGAAAACCAAGTCAAAGTCAATGAGTGGGTAAAATCTGTAATTTCACAAAGCCTCCCCTTCATCAGAGGGGAAAGGCAAAGAGCTATTCCTACAGATACGAGTGCCAGCCCCATCCATCTCAGATCCACCACAAAAAAGTCCCATGTCGGTCGATAGTCCCCCTTTGTCCACGCGAGTAAAAGGCAAAATGGTATCATCTCTGCGGGTTTTCTCATGCTTCAAAACTCCTTCGTTTCCCTCCATGCTTCACAAAAGTGCAGACACATATCGCCGGTGTCGCATCTTTCCAAACCTCCCATGCCCTTCGTCGAAAATATTAAACGCCTGTTTCCCATCCATTCCTGCAGAGCGCCCATTCTTGAGAAAAGCAAAAATCAATAAACATATGGACAAAGGGGGGTTTTCTTTCCATGGGACTTTTTGGGACCAGGGGAGCCACCACTACACTTGAAGTATTGGGGTGAACCCTTCTCATGGCGAAAAGTCACGCCAACCTCCAACCCACTCAATATCGCCATCTTCGAGTTCGTCATCAAGGAAAGTCTTTTCGTATTTGGTTTGCCCCTGTGGACCGTTGGACCGCAGAACGGGCACAGGTGATGTCTTCGTCACGGGTGGTTTGTGCTCGCGCCAGTTGTTGTCTTCCTGCCACACCTTGCTGTTGTTGAACGAGTTGGATCGAAGTCGCTGGGGACTGCCTGTGCTTGGACGCCAGCTAGGCGCGCGTTCACGCTGCGGTGGCTGAGCCGCCTTGGCCTTTTTGTTGCTGAATGGAGTGAAGCTGGCAAATGCGTCCGAATACTTGGTCTTTGGTGGAGTGGCAGTCGCGGTGGCCGCCGCACTGGTACTTGCCGAGTTCTCGACCTTGGCACGACGGAAGTTGCCCAAAGCAGCCCACTTGTCGAGGATCGAGTGAGACTTGGTCTTTGGCAGGTCGGTGCGCTTCTCATCGGCAGCTGGAACCTTCATCGGGCTGGCAGAGCGGACGTTAACATCAAGGTCAACCAAGCCCTGGCGAGGTGTGACGCTGCCACGTCCGTCATCTTTGATCGATTGCAGCTGAGGGGTGCTTGGCTTGGCGGTGCTCACACGCTCAATGTCTTCGCCAGCATCTTCAAAAGGATGGCATTCCTGCATCTCCTCTTGCAACTCTTCTTCCTCATCCCACAGGTCACTCCAACTCTTAGAGAAGCCATTGGCACTGTAGGGAGTCGACTTGATGGAAGGTCGTGTGAAGCTGATTGGCAGCGAGCCAACGAATCCAGATCTTGGCTTGACTGACACGGCTGACTGCATCGACTTGGCCGATTTGGTAGACTTGTACGACATGCCGAGTCCAGAATCGAGGTTCGAGGACAAGGAAGCCTCATCGGTGTCCACGTACTGCCATTCGGAGTTGTTGGCCGAATTGGGGAACAGGTCCATATCCTCGTCCTGGATGGTCGACAGTTGACGGTTTGGCTTCTGAGGCGTCTTAAGCGCTGCGGTCCAGGGATATGAGTCTGCGCCAGGCAATGCAGGACTAGTGACAGATGGCGTGCGCAGTGGTTCACGTGCTGAATGAGCAACTGGGACAAGGTCGTTGTTGTCGGTGCAGAAGTCGTCAAGTGATTCATCATCAATCGTAAAGCTCACAGCCGCGTTGAGTGCCTCGCGAACGGCAGCCAAAGATCGGTTGGCAGGGTCCAATGCCAGACAGTGGACGAGGACATTGTAAGTGTCCTGCGACATGTTGGGAAAGACATCGAACAAGCTCTGGCGATCGCGGGTGAAGTCGTTGAACAACGGATCCTTCTGCGTAGGTGTCGCGAATGGATTGCGCTGGAACAGAATGTTGAGAAGAACAATGCCAATTGCCCAGATGTCGGCCGCCGCGGGAGAGTATCCGTATCCATATACAGAGGCATCGTACTGCTCAGGTGCCATGTATCGGTCAGAGCCGACAGCAAACTCGGTAGACCAAGTATCGGTTGTCGCCAACCCAAAGTCACCGAGCTTCAGGGCACCATTGGAAGTCAAAAAGATGTTCTCCGGCTTGATATCGCGGTGGTAGACACCCTTGGAGTGCAGGTAATCGATGGCATCCACAAGCTCCAGCATGAAATCACGTACGTGTCCAGTCTCCAATGGGCCCTTTCCCAATCGAATGGCTTCGTAAAGGTCACCATTATTGCAAAGCTCCAGCACCATGTACTGATGGTTCTCAGTCTCGAAGTGGTGAATCAAGTTGACGATGTTGGGGTGATTTGCAAGTCGTGAATGAATGGTGAGCTCTTCGGAGCGGTCGTCGGTCGCAATGGCAGCCGGGCATGTGGTTGATGTCGCCGAGGCGCCCGACTTGGTGATGCACTTGATTGCGACGTCATCTCCAGTAGTGATATCCCTGGCGGCCAGTACCATACCAAAAGAGCCATGATTGAGTGGTGAGACGGTTATGAATCGGCCATTGTCGAGAGTTCTTCCTTGTTCGAAGCCATCTCGCATACAGGCCATGAGGTCGTTGTGGCCGGGTGTCGGTGATGTGTGGTGGGTTCGTGAACAGACAAATGAAAACGTCTAGCCGCGCCAACAGTTCGTAAACTTCTCGGTAGCAAGCCCCTCTTCGCCTCTCTTTTTTGTAACTCCAGCAGTTCGTTCAGATCCAAAGATAACAATACAGGGAAGTCGCTCAGTCGCTCGCTTGCAGCAAGTAAAAGCAGGTGTTGTGGTCGCCGCGGTAGTATTCAAGGAAACGTAAGGATCGTCAATGTGGTCATTTGTACGTATTTGCAGGAACCTGGTGCAGTGAAGATGGAAGCCGTCGAAGGTCCAACTTGCACGCGCCTGGTTACGATTGTCGTTGTCGTCCGCGTCCGTCAAGGAGCAGGTCGGGCGGTCGGTGGTAGATAAGAGTCGTTACAGCGTCAGGGGAAGGAGATGAGTCGGTTACAAGTATAAGGTGGAATATGTGTCGGGAAGAAGAGGAGTCGTAGAATGGAGGTCGTTCGAGTCAGAGCCAGGCGGCCGCGGGGGAGAGGATGAGTCGCGGTGGGAGTCGTTTGGAGTAGAGGTGGTGGTGGTGGTGCCTGGAGCCAATGGTGCCTGAGGATGGAGAGGCAGAAGGACCTTATTGAGCATCAAAGGGCCGGCGGACCAACAGGCGTTGTGTCGTGGTATATAGAGGGGTGAGGAGGGGTCGGAGTTGGGTGTGGATGGAGCAGCGGCGGCAGCGGACCAGATACCAAGGTGATGTCGCGAAGGGTCTCTGCTAGTATGCAATGGTTTGGTTGCGCAGCCAGCAAGGCCGATGACGAATGCACGGATGGCGGGCGAGGCGGAAGCTGATCAGCTGCGGCGACGGACCCTGTTGCTCGAGTATCACATCTGCCCTCTTGCAAGTTGGGAAGTGGGATTAGGGCGTAGGTATAGGCAAAGCTGGTGTCGAGGGCCGGCGTGTGCGGTGGTGTGCTTTGCTGTTGCTAGCTGCCTGCTGCCCTGCTGGCTGTTGCTGCCAGTTGCCGGGTGCAGCACAAGGAATGCGTCCGCGATTACTTCGGCAAGCGAACAGGCTGGCAACCACGGCGGTGTGAGGAAGGAGCGTCCGGGCGTCGAGGAAAGAGCGGCCGATAGAAGTGCAGAGTGCCAATGGCAGGCACGGCGAGTCGTAGGCGGGTGGAGGAGGTTATAGGGAGGATGTTGGGTGTGAGCGGTGTGGCATGTTGGTGTTGCTAGGTGGGTTGAGGACAAGCAGGACAGGATACGACAGCGACAGCGACAGGCCGGACGGGAGACGGAAACAGCAGCACGGCGGGCTGGTCCACGCTTCCACGTCCTTCTGCTCACCAAGCGCCTTCCTTTGTCCTGATAGGCCCAATCTAAGCCTGCATGCGTGCGTGCGCTAGTGCCGAGCCAAAGCCACCTCGCGCCCAAAAGCGGCGGCACACTTTGGCCAAAAGGGCATGGCCCGGCGTCGTCTTTGACGCCGGCCGTCGTGTTTCGACTCGTCTTGACGACACTCGACAACGTGACCACAAATGGTGCAATCGAGCCATCGTTGCCGCCGACGTCGTCTGCCCGCGCGCATGACCGAACGACGGACCGTTCTCTTTGTCACAGTCTACAGAACACGTCGCCAGAAGTATTGCTCATCCTCGCGACAGACTACTGAGCACTGGGCGACGGTGGTACCGCGCTGTGCAAGCTGCCTTGTTGGACAGGCACTTGGAGCTCTCTCCTGCTTCGGTAGCTGGCGCTTTCCAGAACTCTCGCCCAGACACAGCCAGACACGCAGCCTGCGAGACGCCCGTTTCACTCCACCATGGTCACTCATCATGAAACTGAGACCCCTCCATCAGCGCCTCCCCGACCAGCATCTCCGCTCCGCCAATTGGCGCGATCGGGTCAATCCACTTCACAATCGGCCACGCGGGCAACTCTGGGAAATTACGACTCGGTGGGGTCCAAACGACGACAACGCAGAGCACTCTCTCGTCATTCCCAAGACCTCCGATAGGGAGGCCATCACGTGCACGCTGCTAATTTCGATCCACTCACCATCCTATCGCGACGCTGACGATCGCCGCCAACGCTGCAGCAATGTGGTAATAGTCCTCCAATGGCCACCTTATCCTGTAGCTAGTAGCAGCAGCTGCTTTGTGTGTACGTATCTGATGCTGTGCTTCTGGCAAATGGAGCTGCTTGGTCGTACTCCATTCCACCAAGGTTCTTGCCACTGGCACCAGCTGCGTCAGTTGCATAAGCGTCCCGCCAAGAGCCGGCGACTACAGCCTAGACTTGCCCGCTTAAAGGTGTCCTCGTGCTCTGCCCCAGGTACGGGAGTACGCAGGTACCAAGAAAGGGTTCTTTGTCTCCCGTGATGACAGCAGCCGGGCAGCGTAGCTAGACCTTGGTGACCAGGCGAGGCGTCGCTCTATCGCTCCTTTTCTTCAGGAGAACCACCTCATGACCTCTCAATGCGAGGGGGCTTCCACGTGAGCGGAAGTCTAACAATGACAGCTGTCTCAGAACCGTCCAGCGTCTTCTGGTTGATCGTCTAGCCGACCCGGGTCGAGTCCGAGTCCAAAGGCCCAGCGCCCTCGACGGATCAAGACTGGTTCAGCGGCAGACGGTTCGGATAGATGCCTCTCGCGACTCGCGAAACCCACGCGCCAGCGAAGCCAATCTGTATGCACCCGCAAGCAACGATCCAGCCAGCAACGAGATATCTATCATCGTGTAACATGCGGTGAAGCAGTAGACGGACAACTCTCACCACGAAGCATGCGACGGTAATGTGCAGCACCTATGGCAGTCCAGAAGCGCGAAGAAATTTCCGTCAAGCACCGTATGCGTGCAGTAGCGCCGGTGTGAATACAGCATGGTCGGTATGCACGATGTTCCGAGGAAGCAGCCACATTGCTCGAGCCCAATAGGTAGGACTACAATTACTCGCTTATAGAGTATGCGTTGCGCGAGTCGCTCGAGTCGTGGTGGTGGTGATCAGCGTGAAGCCAATGGCGGGAAGAAAATTGAAATATTGATTGCTGCGGTTGAGGAGCTCAACCGCACATTTTAGCCACGACCAGAAGGCGGTGTGGCATGTAGTCGTTGGCAGTGCATGTCGCGGACGGCGTCGAGTCCGGCAGTTCGAACGTAGTCGCGATGAAGAAATTGTCGATGTGGTAGAAGTGAACCTCAATCCTGAATACATGTCGACGGGTGAGGTTGGTGGTGAAGTGGTGCTCGTCGTTGCTCGGGAGACTGCCCTTTCCTTGAACTCCACAGCGCACCGCTCCGCCCAAGCAGAGAGCTTCCTCCTCCCACAAAAATGCATCAAGCACGCAAAGCCTGAAGACTGGAGAATCCGACCTGCCCTGGCATTAGCGCTTTGCCACTCACTCTATTGTTGCGCTGTCTGTGCCTGACGAGCTCCACCCCATCTATTTACACGGCAAGTAAGCGCCATCGTTATGGCAGGTGAAGAGAGCGAACAGAACGCAGCGAAGATAGAGGGTGTCAAATTGATTCTGCTCGACATTGGTATTGCGATTGAACACAGTGTACCACTCATTATATCAGCTTCTCACTAACAACAACATGTAGAAGGAACGGTCTGCCCGATCTCCTATGTCAAAGATACACTGGTAGGTTGTCGACACACTCATCTCCTCCATCTCTCATACGTCTCACGCATTCTACAACAGTTTCCCTACGCAACAAAAGCCCTTCCGAATGTCCTGGCCAAGCAATGGGACTCGCCAGAGTTCCAACCCTACCGTCTTGCCGCACCACAAGAGGCCCGTGAAACTCCAGAGACATATATCGCGGCCGTGAACGCCCTCAGCGCTGCCAATTCCAAGACTCCCTGGCTCAAGAACCTTCAAGGCTATCTCTGGGAAGATGGCTACAAGACCGGCGCCTATTCCACTCCGCTCTTCCCAGACGTCGTACCCTGTTTGAAGCGGTGGAAGGGTGACGGTGAGGGTGGGTTGAGGCTAGCCATCTACTCCTCAGGAAGCGTGTTTGCGCAGAAGCTCTTGTTCGCGCACGCGCAGAAGCCGCAACAGGTTGACGGCGAAGGTCCTGTGGATGAGACGCCGGCGCCGACCGCCAGCAGGAAACGTGGCCGGGCGGATGACGATGTTGATCACGACGCCGAGGATCTGGCGGGAGGTGCGAATGGTGATGGCGATGCGCCGAGCAAGAAGCGGCTGGCACTACCACCGAAAGACGGTGAAGTTGCCGGTGATGCTAATGCCCAAGCTGTGGTTGGTGCTGATAAGGATGATGTCGTCGGTGAAGATGGTGCTGCTACCACGGAGAAGCCGGCCGCTGTTGTTGAGCAGCCGAAGGGGACCGAGGACTTGACGGGTCTGTTTGAGGGCTGGTTCGACACGACCAACGCTGGGCCGAAGACTGAGGCGAAGTCCTACGAGGCGATTGCTAAGGAGGTGCAGGTATGGGAGTCTGAGGATTTGGTTGGTAGAGCTATCGCTAATACTCGTGCAGCTCAAACCTGAGGACATCTTGTTCTTCAGCGATAATGTCAAGGAGATCGAGGCAGCGGAGAAGGCTCAGATGAGATTCATTTTGGTCGATAGGCCTGGCAATGCGCCACTCGATGAGGTCGATGTTGAAAAGTATCGCTTGATCAAGTCGTTCGACGAGGTTGAGCTGTGAGGGCATTGACCATTGCGCCACTATATCGCGAGAATGGTCGGGCTAGAGAGGAGTTCTTAATGAACTGTCAAGACCACCAGGCCTCTGTGAACCTCAATACCCGCTTCCCGTGGCCGAGTAGTGAAGGGTGATGGCCGACCTTATTGATCGCGACATTCCGATGCAGTCGGACTTCCACGGAATTTCCAGCCGCCATGGTATAAGACAAATGAGATACTCGCACACTCTCAACATTGTATACCATCTCCATGAGCAAGATATATCTGGCCTTCCTGATGCGTGCGACTATGAGATCTCCTCCATACGTCGACGACCACTATGGAGCAAAAAGTTCGGGCCTTAGCGATGCCATCCACAAATTCCCAACCCTTAGTAGACCTGCGGCAAGAACACCACAGCGACGATGCTTCAGCCACGTCCTCCCAATCTCTCATCGGAGTAATCGATCTCCAAGAAGAACACAGCGACTCGCTGATACCTCCTGCCTCCATACCACTATTCCCAGAAGACACCCACCCCATCAACAACGAAAACGATGTTCCACCACCCTACACAAGTACAACACCTCCACCGCCCTACACAGCCCATCCTCCCCTCGCTCTCTCCGTGTCCCTCGAGCAATACAGCCCCGGCAGATTCGTCCCACCAGGGCTCGCCACGCCCACAACCAACAAACTAATCCCACGCGCCTTCATCTCTGCATCTTCAGCCACTCTCCACCTTCCCAGAAACGCAACTTATGGCCAGACCCTCTTCAAGCTCAATGCTCTCGCGAAGACTCACGCAAACATCCGCGCGCCGAGTTCCCGCCATCGGTTCTTCCACAGAATCGTGCTGGAGAATGCTAGTGAGGATAAGTTGTTGGGCTTCGTGGACGCGGATGTGTGGCCAAGCTGGAGGGGCGAGGTCGAGAGCGGGGCCTTGAAGATTTTGTTTATCTTCTGTATGGTGGAGAGGTCGTGGTTGGGTGAGAGTGCTTGGAGAACGTGGGTGAGGGAGGTGAGGAACGAGATGAGGACAGAGGGTAGAGATAGGAGGGAAGGGCCATATCTTGTCGAGGAGTTGATTCGGAGGAGTGAGGGAAATGTCCCACAAGCGGTCAGGCGGTCCCATAACTGACAGATCTTCGCGGCATTGGGTTTGGTATATCGAGCCACTGCGGAACTGCGGAAGCGAAAGCTATTAACACTTTCAGCATCGTATCCGTCCATATTATGTGTAAGAACAGAGACATCGCTGTCTCGATGTAATGCTCCAACGGCACCTTGTCAGGTTACGGTAGAAGCTTGCCTTTGAATACATCCCAATGCAATGCCCTCCTTGTGAACGCCAACGCTAAAACCGGCATGATGCAGAGTAAGTTGTTGTTGCTTGTGTGGTGCTTTACTTCGCGGTGACCATCTCGTGGGCTTGAGGCTCGCGCACATATTCGTACTCGATGTTCGTCTTCGGTCCCTTTGACTTCTTGCGTGGTTTAGGTGGCGCACTAGGTCGTGGTCGCTTGAGGCCGTTCAGCTTCTTCTTCAATGCGGCCGTGTCCTCATCTTCTTCGTCCTCGCCGTCAGTTTCCTCCTCGTCTTCGTCACTGTTATCCTCGCCACCGTCTGCTTCATCGGCACTCTCTCCGCCCAGCCAATCATCGAAGTCCTCCATATCATCTTCATCATCCGACTCTTCCACATCGCTCACATACTCGACATCTCGCTCACCGGGCTCCCGCTCCTCTTCATACTCGACTTCTTCATCCTCTTCCTCGATACCCTCGTCAAGATCTTCGTCCCGTACACCTTCCTGGCTGCGCTCCAACCCGCGCATAACCTTTTTCCACACATTCTCTTCCACATTCAGAGGTCGATCTCCATATGCACCACTCCGTAGTCTTTCCACGAGCTCGCGCTCGATGGCTCTCTCTATCTTGGCGGCAGCCTCTGCCTTTCTCTCACGTGTTTCTTCTCTCCTCCTGACTTTAGGTGCCAGCTTCGGCACCATGCGCTCACCCAGCCGCTCTTCCTCCTTCGCCAACTTTTGTGCCCGGACCCTCACTTGTGTGAGTCGTGTAAGTCTCTGCTTGCACTTGTGCAGCAAGAACTTGGGCCAGTAGATCAATCGCTCGTCAATCTGCTCCAAAGCCTTGGTGTAGTTGCTGCTCAATCGGATCTTCTCCCACCACTTGTTGGGCATGTGCGCTCGCTCGACGGTCTTGATATAGAGATACAGTCGCTGAGTATTGGGATCGGCACGAATCGTGGCATATCGAGAGTTGGCGAGAGGACATGATTGCCTATTGCAAAGGCCTGTAACATTGTGTTCGTTGCGACAGAAGGTCTGCTTGGTGCTCTTCTGGTGGCGATCATTGCCGGGGAGTTTGAGCTTGAATGAGCAGAACTGTTGGTTGATGATGTTCCACACAATCTCGTCCGACGCCATCGTGAACTTGCGTCTGAGGGTGGTGGTAGGTAGAAGCTGGAATTGTGGATGGAGAATCGAGACTCGGTCGAAAAAAGTTACGCTGCACGGTCAGCAGCGAAATCTTGGCGTCGGGGTTTGCGATCAGAAGCTCCGACGGCTGCACCTCCCTACATGTACAGCACAAGTGTCGCTATTGAATGTCTGGTAAGATTTTGTGCCTCACGGCGCTGAAAGTCCTGCCTGCCATGCACATCACCACTGACATATTCAAAGGCTGCTCTTTGTCAAAGGAAGCGTAGTTCCAACAAAAGGCCAAGCACTTGCTCTTTCATTCACCTCTCAAGAAGCCGAGATCAGCCCGGCCGTTATACGACTCCTAACATTTCTGGCCTGTGATTTCTGTCATGGCGTCAAGGTAGGCACGCTATAAGGCCGCCTTCTCGGTCAGACATACAATGCTGAGACATCGCTAGATTCAACCAGCGCGATTCGCGCAACGCCCTCTTCGCTTCCTACGATTCCCAAGCACGGTCCCGGCCCTCGTCCGCTGCCTCATCGTCTCCCGCTCCGCCGCGATCCTCCTCGCGAAACCCTCCCTACGGCGGCTCTCCCTATGGCGTCACCAACAACGACTCGTATGCGCCATCTGGTGCCGCTTTCAGCGCGTATCCGGGAGCGAATGGCGACGTAGCTGGAAGAAGGAGCGGCGATGGAGGCTTCAGGTCCGCAACTCCTAATAAGAAAGGCCAGTACAGCGATGCTGTCTTGAACGAGCTGGAGAGTCAGAACGATGACCAAGCGAGTGAGATGAGCCAGAAGGTCAAGATGCTGAAAGATGTAAGTCACTCTGCCATATCACTATTGATATTTGGACACCTGGCTGATGCGCTGTAGCTTACGGTGTCCATTGGAAACGAGATAAGAGACAGCAGTGCGATGATCGACAAGATGAACGACAGCTTCGAAGGCACGCGAAACCGATTACGAGGGACCATGAACAATATGCTAAGAATGGCCGAGCGATCCGGCATACCGTGGAAAGTCTGGCTCGGCTTCTTTGTATTCGTGTTCCTGCTATTCACCTATGTCTGGCTGTTCTGAGCGATGTCAAAGCCATACTTGTACAGTTTGAGAAGGTTCTTCTGGCGTGGCGTTGGGGCAACGCTTTATGAAGAAGCAAAAGCGTGGCCATGCACGGTGAGAGCAGCAAGCCTCAACATATGGTATAATTGAATTTTGCACCAGTACAGAATCATCATCGCCGATAAGATCTGCTTAGTTGAGGAGAGTGCTTTTTGGCGCATCCGGCCACGAAAGGCCATCAAACGCTTTCAGGGTGGCCAAGGAGCTGAATTGTTATCATCTGAAATGGTCGTTCAGGAGCCTGGCAGTACACAAAGGACTTGGAAGCTTTATTGGCACTCGAGAACATGTGTCCTTTCCGTCGTGACAAAAAGAATTGGAGGAACGACCACAAGTTCAAAGCAGAACCCGGCGCCCACCTACCCTCGTCGTCAGCACAAGTGCTGCCTAGCCCACACTGGTCACTTCCGCGCTGTCTTTCCTTGCGATCCTCAGAGCTTGAGCATCAAGCTAGACTGGCGGGCAAAGACCAACCCACCAGCTTCCGCTTCGCCTCAAGCAGCAGACCGCCGAACCTCTGAGCCGCCGTCACCTTCACCACCGGTCCCAGTGCCATGATCAGCCTCGCACTCGTGAAGCTCGTTCCCGGCGTCGTCAGGAAGTTGCAGATAGCCTCCCAGTTGACATCATCCGCGACGATGTCCTCGCGACCCTTCACGCGAAAGAGCATGGTGAAGGCCAGGCGCTCGACTCTGTTCTCATCCAAGTTGAAGAGTTGGGCGGCGCGCTGGAGTTGGTTGACTGTGAAGTCTAGATTGGTGATGTTCTTGGAGATGAGACCTATGTCTGTGCACTGTCCGAGCAGGCGGCCGACGCGACGGCCTCTGTTCTTTGCGGTGCGGACGTAGCTGTAACGGTAGAAGGTGATGATGACGGGCTGGAAACACGGTTAGTTCAAAGACCAAAGGCTTGAGGCGACTTCTTACTGTTGACTCGCCGACGACTTCGGTATAGCTTGGCGGAGGTGCATCCATGTTTGATGCGCTGAGGATTGTGTTGGGGTGAGAGCTGTTTCTTGAGCGCAATGTGCGCTCTTTCTTCTCGAGAGAGTCTGGATGAAGTGGAAGGTTAGATGTGTAGCCGTGGGTGTGGATTGCAGGTATGAGGATTCTACTTCATCTTCAGCTTCACTGGCGATTCAAGGTTTCGCGCTAACGACGAATGACATGTGAAGGCGGATAAAGCTTCACTTGCGCCTAACAGTGAACGACCTGCATCTCCGCAGCCCGTTCGGTCTACAGCAAGGTTCGGCAAGGTAATAAGCCTAATTGACGCTATCTAGACAAAGGATACACTAGCCCTTGGCGGTCTACCAACGGTGTCGCGACTCCCTCTCCATCGCTATCGGTGCGTGTTTCTATGCGCTGTACGTGACTACCTATCAACTGATCTAGCTTAGATAATTCCTCTCAGTGTTGCTGCTAGAGCTCCCAATGCAACCGCTCTATAGTTGAGCAAGGCTACGTACAAGATCGAACGCGAAGCAGGGGCCCAGATGGCTTGACAAAGATCGAGCCTGATGGAATCTGTAAGGACCGAAATCAGTCACTCGCTGGCTAGATATCAGTTTCAGACGGCATGCATAAGCTGATGGCGAATCCAGCGAAGAGGGGACCCCGTTCTTGCCTGTGTGGTCGAGATGCCAAAGCGTTCCGGGTTAGAGGACATATCCCCAAAACCTGCAGTTACAACTGGCACGAGCAAGAAGTCATCATGACAAGCCATTCGTCAAGCAAGAGCAACAATGGGTCCCGTGGAAAGGCGTTGCTCTCATCCGTCGCTGATGATCGGCACATGCGCGAGGTGGCAGCCAATGGTCGTACAGTCATAGTCTAGGCTGAGACTCGCGTAGCACAACAATATGGGATTCATATCACACCGATATAGACGCATTCTGGCACCTTTCACCAGAGTAAAGATGACAGCTGGACGTCTGAGAAAGGACGGGAGCTTTGCCCCACCGTGACGTCTGTGACGTACCTACTTCTCGAAGACCTCCTACATGTTCTGCTACCGATAAGATTTACTCACGTGAACGCTCAAGGTCATAATGTTGAGCATCGAGTGCCAGGGATCTCCTTTCGAGGTAATTGGCTTCCTCAACTGAACATGGGATGAACCGGCAAGGCTGATTTGAAGCGCCATAGATTGGTTTCACCCACGGAAGCAAAGCCAAAGAACATATCGAAAGATGCATTATATTTTACGCAGATGTCTTCCAGAAGACCGTGAACATGAGCTGGGATGCTGTTTTGGATCAAGCTAGACAATTTGAGGAGGTCATCGCGGAAAAGTGGCCTCCTTACCACGAGGAAATGAAAGGCTGGTTGCAATCTCGAGAGGACTGTTACTAGGACCAGCTAACACTGTGGTAAAGGTATTGCAGAGGCGTGTGAAAGGCATGTACTCGATATCGTAGCGCTGAATGTCCGCACCGAGATCATGTTTGGCTGTCATGTCAACGTCAGCGACGGTTGTACTGCGTTCGCATGGCATTCATCCACGGGCAGTTTTCTTGCTCAAAACTGGGACTGGATGGAAGAGCAGCGAGAGAACGTGATTCTTCTGACTGTTCAGCAGCCTGAGAAGCCCACAATCAAGATGGTGACGGAGGCTGGCATCATTGGCAAGATCGGTATGAACTCAGCTGGAGTGGGCATTTGTCTAAACGCTATTCGAGTCGGCGGTGTGGGCATTTCTCGGATCCCGTGTCATCTCGGTTTGCGACTTGCACTCGAATGTACTACTCGCGAGGAAGCAGCTGGGCAGCTGAGGAAGTATGGAGTTGCATCTGCATGCCATATGCTCGTAGCTGATCAGACTGGCTCTGTTGGCCTTGAGTGGAGCTCTACCGATCTTCAGACCTTGAACATGAACGACCGGAGCCAGGTCTTCCACTCAAATCATTACATTGTAGAGCACCCAGGCCTCGTTGTCAAGCCATGGCTCGCCGACTCGGACTTTCGACTGGACCGAGTTGAGAAGCTCTGTGCTGGGGTGCCAGAGCCCCCTACAATGGACAAACTCCTGGGCGTACTTGAAGATGAGAAGAATTACCCTGCTGCCATCTGCAGGGCTGTTGACGACTCAGCCGGTATCGCCACGTTATTCAGCATCTTAATGGACTTGAAGTCGAAACGCAGTGTGGTCAGGCTGGGACGACCTTCAGCGCCGGAAGAGGTCATTCATCTAACCTTTTAGGCATCGGTAGTAGTAATGGTGTGATGTAGAAATGCGCTTGCTTTGGTCCATTTCTATCCTGCCGGTGGTGCTACATGCACTTCCCAGTACTTTGTGATGTCTTTCGCCATCTTCTCCTTTTGATCTGCCGACCTTGTATCATTGCCATACGTTTCATGCGTGACTCCCACGTCCAGAACTCCATGTCTGCTCCCATTCCTCAAATAGTCGATGAAGTCGATACTGACTCGTACATATTCACGCAATCCTTCTTTGACATTGATCGTGGCTCCAGTAGTCCACGAAAGGAGCAGAGGCTCGATCAAGGGGGCATCAGTGATACTTGGGTGCGAAGTCTTTAAAGAGGTCATGAACCAAGTGGCACCGCATCGCTTTAGGACATCCAAGGCGATATCTTTGACAGTATCGAAATGTGGGCGTCCATAAAAGATCGTGTGCGCTTTGGACCAAGAATCAGAGTGCACAATCAGAAGGGGGACATCGATGTCCGTGTTCAGCTTGCCCGAACTTTTGCCTGGGTCAAGCACGATACCACCGATGGCTGGGTTCGACCATGCTTTCTTGTCAGAAGCAGTCTTATTAGCGCTTTTGAGGGCCTGCAGTGCTCCCGTGGCTCCAAAAGAATGGCCCGCGATAACAACTTGCGAGAAGTCCAATCTTCCTTTCCATTCGCTCAGATGCTTGCCCTCCTTCCTGAAGTTCGTCTTGAAGACTTCTTCGCCGTTGCCGGAGTTCAGACTATTCAGAACAGTGACAGTTTCTTCAATCTCTGCGTCCCTGAATGCCAGCTTTTTAAACCTCCACTCGTCATTGGTAACGTCGTCACTGTCCTTCTCCGGCTTGAGGGTATCTGCTGAGAAGAGCATAACATTCTTCTGCTTCTCATCTGGCAAGTGCACGATTGATCCAGGACAGCTTCCATCTCGATGCTCGATAGTTGCTATCACGACACCACGACTTGCAAGCTCGCCGCAATAGGCCGTGTAATCCGTTCTGGAACTGATGTCGCCGTGGGAGAGTACCACAACGGGAAATTGCTGCAAATCGTCCTTTTCATCTTTCTTGCTGTGCTGTAGGAGAGGCACGTCGACCTTTGCAGGGATGTCGATGCTAGAGGCCAGTCCCCATAAAGCGAAAGTGAAGAGACCTCTTGAGAAAAAGTTGTTAAAATGTGCTGCCGTTGCATAACCTTCTGCAATCAAGCTGATAGGCTTGGGGAACCATTTGTGGTTCGCATGAGAGCTTCTTGAGCCTTTCGCAGCTGGATAATACACGGTGAAGAGAACCGTGTCTAGGTCGAATGCTGTTTTGCCATCATTCTTGAAGACCCCTTCCACAACTGTCCGTGGATCCTGGACAGGAACTTCGATGTCAATAGCACCGACTTCGAAGGGTCCGGTATATTTCGGCAGCTTTGACGCAAAAAGTGGCGACCAGATAATATAACAATACAACACGTAGAGCACTAGCAGCGAGCAGAATACATATCCAATCGTGAGCCTTGGCTGGAGCACCGCGTATGTCCTGTCAAGCCATATACTATTCCGTCGAGGTCCGGTATCCAGCCATGTTGGCCGTACAATCTCCATGGTTCGGTGAGCTCTGTCAAGCCACGATCTGGCCCAAGGGGATGTGTTCTGTAACCATCGAGGTCTTACGGCTATTACTGCCTGAGCGTCGTCATCAAAGCTGCCTTCGGGCAGAGGAGCGTCAGGGTCATCAAAGCTCCCAGGATCGTATTCTAAATGCTCGAGCTCGAAGTTGTCGTGGTATCGCCGCGCGGTTGGCATGCTGCAGGGGATTTGAACCAGGGCAGGTAGAGATGGAGGCAGAGGAGGCGGCGGGAAGTCCGGAAACAGGCCGACGTCATGGCGTGAAGGAACGTTTTTGCGGAGAGCCGGCCGACGGGACCGAGAGGGGGCCGACGGGGTCGTCTACTCTTCGTCTTTCCATCCAAAGTGGTATGTAACTCTATTGTTCGCAAGGCGCTCACGAAGCTCTTACTACTGTGATAGTCAGCGTTGTCGTTCTGACGTACGGTCGTAAGCAGTACATTCCGATCCGAGCAGCACTTTCGAGAGTACAGCCTCGTTGACATATACATTGAACGACGACTGAAAAGGCACTGGAGCCTTGAGAATATCCGATGCTAGATGCTTTCTACAACATCACTCGCTGTTGGCTGGAAAAGTCGCCCCTTACTGCGAGCTTGTCTATCAGAGTAGGCAACGATCAGGCTGAGCCAAATGAATGACCATCAGGAATGTAAAAAGGCTCAGCAGAGCCGCTACTCAAGCAAAGTGATATATATACTGTCTTCCAATGTTTCAACAACCAACATCACGCGATTAACCACTTCGACTACCCCTCTCTTACAATGGACTTCTCACCACTCAACGTCCTCTCGACCGACATTCGACTGTGCATCTACGAATGGTCCCTCTACACAGCAGGTCCCATCGTCATCGTCCTCGAAGACATGCAGCATATTTCACAGGGCTCTCATTTCGTGCGTCCACGAACACCGCAGCCCAACCTTCTTGCCTTGATCAAGATTTGCAAACAAATCCGACATGAAGCGCTCCCCATCCTCCTCGCACAGGGTCACTTCAAGATCCACGTCGACCGTGCTATCGGATCCGCAAATCGAGGCGAGGTGAGGATGATCGCACGGATGTGTTTCGAGAAGTATGCCCTTTTTGGAAGACATGCTTCTCTCATGAGAAGACTGGAAATCGCCATGGGAGACAGCACAATGGACAAATATGAGGACGCACTGCAATTGCGACACTGCCTGGTCAGGGAATTGGGACTTGTGTTCGGCCGTGCAAGACCTATGATCACAATGGAATTGGACCTCTCAATGAACATAACCTCCGTGATCAGACCCAACGTCCATCCAGTCATCCGTCATTTCGCACCAGTACCACCGATCAGGATTGAGCTGGCTTACGCCACAGACGTGGAAAACAAGGCTGCCATTGCTGCGGCTATTGACTTGGCCAAACGCACCGCCGTGGAGAGTGGCTATGCATCGAAAACTTACATGGTGTTCCTGGGGAGACGACTTCGACGAGCACATCGCATATTGGAAGCCTTGAGCCAAGAACCCGCTCGAGCTTCGCCGCCCGAGCAGTATGGTATATTGGGCGGGATGTCGCGCTAGATCGATCGTGGACTTAATCAACACTCGACTTTCTGAGATACTAGACTTGCCTCAATATCAGACGACGCTTCGTGTCCTCTACACATAAACCCAGTAAGCGCCTTCTCCCTTCGCAAAGCTAGTGGGTTGATGAAAGAACGCTACGCACCCTCCTCTGGCACAGCAGAGCAGGAGTGGACGGTAGACGCGGCATCGGTCAGTCATTGGATTGTGGAGCATCTAGTAGTAATTTCTGTGTAGCAAGGCGTGCAAGGGACAAGAGAAGCCTACGGCCTGGTGCTCCAACGGTAGAGGACGCGAAGCTGGACGTGCCGAGCTTGGTCGATGGCGAAGTGGCAGTAGCTGGGGCGAAGAGGTGGTGTTGAGTAGGCGGGAGCTAGGTAGTAGAAGTCGCTGGGGTTGTGGTGACGGCCTAGCTGAAAGTACTTGTTGCCGCACAGGACGTCTAGCTCGTTGTCGAGGATATTGGTAGAGTGACACCGGATGGCAGACTGCCTGACAGATCCAAGCACACAGGGGCGGTGATGCCACTTGTGCTTAGAAATAGCCAGCGATCGTATGTGCTGCACTGCTAAGTTGTTCTATGCTGCGGTCAAAGTGCAACTGCAATCTAGACCGATGATCTCCGTCAAGCGCAAGCTGTTCATGCAGCGACTACTGCAACTATAAGCACTGTCCAATAGATGTTGTATGGGAGAGCGTATGTTGCACACATGCCATGCCGTGCCAAACGACGAAAGAAGAGATCCCTCTCAGCTTCGAAGGGCTGCAAACCTTCGGCATCTCCATAACTCTCGTAGTCATGGCCGTTGAGAGGGCAAGGTCACTCGCACCACATAGGCACAGTGAGGTCTCTGCAGCGCATGCAGACGATACGAGTCTGATGTATTTCGGACCCAGGGTGATTCTGCCGTCCGCGTCGCCAGTCTTATGAAGGGTCTACTACCACTCAAGGCGGCAATCGTGTCGAGCAACGCAAGGGGTCGACTTTAGAGGCTCTCGCTGGTTAATATCTCTTGAACAACCATCCATCAAGTAAGTGTGCTACGTTCAGCAAAGAATCGGATTTCAACGATGTTGACCGCTCTTGAGTAATGTGACTTGAACCGGTTGCTGGGATGCTGCAGTCATTTTGTGCAAGGACGGGACGGCCAACTCCGATAACGACGGTCTGCTGTCAACTCCATCAGGCGATGATCGGATGAAGACCGTCGTTTGCTGGGCGACAACATGCTGATCGGGGTCCTCGTGGATGCTGAGCAAACTTCCACGGGTCTTGCACGTACAGGGAAAGGTTGACAGCGGTTGGCTGCAGGCGAGCTTGCGGTAGATGACCGTGGTTTGCGAGCGGCGATGATGTAGTTCAAGCGTTGCGCTGACACCTTGTACTGAGTTGGCTCTTTCGTGAGAGGTCGTGTGCTTGCTTTCCTCACTCAGCGACTTGGCAGAGCCGTTTGTCTGCCACTATCCTGTGTGTGAACACTGGGCACGAGATGATGCGCGTATGAACACACTACGTTCGTCCCGCGTTTCCTTCGCAGCCCGCTGCGGTGAGATCATTCGAGGGAACTGGAACTTCCTCTTCAAGCCATCAGATGTTGAGGATTTTGGGGGCTAGCGCTCGATTCCCACACAAGCGGCCACTAGCGTGGTTCGGCTCACGTGAGAACACTGCTCGCGTGCTCATTCACTCGCTGACGCTGTAGTCATCTGCCTCGCCAATGCACAGCTCGCGCTACTTCTTTCGTAGTGTTGCACAACCAACACCAACTGTAGCAGATCTTGGTTCCGTTCGTCAAAGATGGAACGAAGAAACCGTATGATCGACATGAACAAAGCCTCCGGGTTACTGCGTGTCTCTTACGTGAACCGCACCGAGGGCAGCACCAGCACACGTCACCTTAGCTAAGGTTGGCACTCTTCGCCGTTCGCCGTGTTCTTTCTGAAGCAATGGCTGCGTTCTTCTGTGCTTCTTTGGTGGCAAAGTTGGCAACTCAAGCACTCAGTACCTGGTTCTCTCAATTTTGCGTGTCCAATGGTTGAGCGCGTGGTATCACCGTGCCATCACTGCCAGAGGCAATATCAGACAAGTCGGCTCTCGTCCTGACCTTTGAACGAAATCTATTTCGTTCATCTCCCACACCGAGGATCATGGCCGAAACAGCGCCAAGATATGGATCGGAGTCGACCGTGGCCATTAGCATGTCGACTGAAGAGCGACTTGAAGAGAAGGCCCAAGACGACTCGGTCATTGGCCCCGAGTCTGTTCGAATGGGAGACATGGAGACCGGCAGTTCAATATCCGCATCGCCGGCATCGAGCCTCGTCACTTGGGGGGAGAGCCTTGATCCTGCCAATCCGAAGAACTTTTCCTGCACGATCAAATGCCTCATTGGCGTGGTGATTGGGTTGATGAACTTCATCGTATCGTTCGCCATCAGTATCTTCTCTGGCGTTGAAGATAAAATGAAAGGGACGGCGTTCAAGCGCGAAAGCAACGATGTGATGCAGCTCGGCGTCTCGCTCTACATCTTTGGGCTAGCCATGGGTATGTAGGCCCGTTCGAGCGACCGCTTCATGACTGACATGTATGGAAGGTCCGCTGTTCTTTGGTCCAGCTTCCGAGTACTACGGCCGAAAGCGTCCTCTGATAGCGGGCATGCTGGGCTTCATGTTCTTTACGGTGCTGGTTACATTTGTCCGAGATTTTGAGGAAGTCATAGTCTTCCGCTTTCTCGCTGGAGCTTGCGGCAGTGCGGCGTACGTGATTCCGCCTGGAATTTATGTCGATATGTATGGTCCAGTCGGTCGAGCCACTGGATACTCGGTCTTCGCATCCGGCGCGTTCATCGGCGGCTCTTTGGGTCCTGCTATAGCCGCAGTCCTGGTCGAAAGCCACAACCTGGATTGGCGTTGGAGTATGTGGCTCACAGTCATTTTAGCCGTACCTCTGACAATTGCCATGCTACTTTTGCCAGAGACCTTGGAGGCTGTTCTATTGCAACGCATGTCCTCAAGACTGCGGCTGGAAACTGGAGACTGGTCATGGCATTGCCCGCGAGACGAAACACCATTTCGTCTGAGGGACTTCTTGTTGAAGCCCTGGCGCATGATGGTCCAAGAGCCTGTTCTAATCGTCGTTACCCTGGCTTTCACACTCGACTACGGCATCCAGAGCCTGACATATACCGCGATTCCACAAGCCTTCTTCCGGCCTCGTCAGTGGACAAAGACTCGCTCAGCTTGGGCACTGACAGTCACCCTCGTCGGCTTCGTGATCGGCTGTGTTATTGTGGTGCTCGACACGCAACTTCGGTTTGCAAAACGTTTGAAGGCCGGCAGACTCGTGCTTCCAGAGACCAGGCTTCCCCCGATGGTACGGCTTTGGAGCGAACTAGAGCGCAGCAGCTGACATGTTCCCAGATTGCTGGCATGGCCACTCTTTCGAGCGGCTTGCTGCTTTTCTCCTGGGCAGCTAAAGACAATGTGTCCGTCATTGCGCAGCTTCTTGCCGAGATTCCGATCGGAGTCGGCATGTACATGGTCTGGGTGACGTAGGTAAACGGAATGCCAGGAGCCTCTCCTATCCACGTCTAGGACATGCTGACCCTTCATCCCTTAGTGGTACCGTATACCTTCAAGACTTATATGTCGTCCATGCGAATAGCGCGCTGGCAGCATGCGCATTTGTGCGATACAGTGTTGGATCGGTCTTCCCACTATTTGCATCTTCCATGTACGACAAGCTCGGGATGCCTTGGGTAAGTCTGGGGAAGAGGATCAAAGCCGACTTGGCTGACATTCAGCTCAGGCGATCCGCCTTCTCGGTATACTGTGCGCCGTACTGTTACCCCTTCATGTCGTATTCTGGGTCTTTGGCAAAGAGGTGAGGAAATGGAGCCGCTTTGCTCTTCACGACTGCTATGGATCCTCTGAAACAGTCGATGATAACGGGACGAAAGAAGCTCCTGTGTGATACACATACACTGGGTGAATCAGGGGGGGTTCGATGCGGTGATTTCATTTGCCACTGATGGCCTCGAATGAATGTGCGCGACTTGCGTCTGACTAGAGCCAGTCCATGGAGCTGGCGCCTGAGAAGGGCCAAACACGTGGACAGAGTCTTCGACGATGCTCGGCTCTGCTGCAGATCTTGCCGCACGGTTCGATAGAACGGGAAGCGGTCGCTGTCGTGAGCACAAAGTTGTTACGAGGAAGCTTCAGCTTGTGGAGACGAGCGGAGCCACATCAGAACGGCCACGTACGATGGTAGCAAGACCGCGAGGTATGCATCAACAAAGTCTCAGAGGCGAAGTCGCAATGCTGCTCTTTTCGTCCTCCGATAGCGTGATGCCAAACCAGTCTTTCAGAGCATCAACTCTGTCCTTTTCGGTCCCCAGGATTTGGATAGTCTCGGTCTTCCCGCCCAGGTTTCGTCTCACTAAATTGTTCGCTAGCATGATCTTCCCGTAGATGTGATTTTCTTCTTCCCTACGAAGGAACTTGACGACTAGCAGGTTCTGGACGTGGTTGCTGTCTTGATGTGTGTTCATCCAGTGATTCAACACACCCCAATCCAGTCCCATGAACTCCAACTCTGGAAATGCGTAGAAAGACAACCAGGGCTGGGAAGGTTGATTGCGGTACTGATATATCCATAGTTTCGAGTCCTCGATTCTGTGTCTTTGCGTTGATATCCAGTCTCGTGCCAGGCGGATCTGCTGGGTTCCAAGGTTTTGATGAACACGACCATCTTCAAGAGGCAAAGGCAAAGTCGGACCATCGCCGCCAAATGCAACATCGTCGTGAAACTTCGAGCCATCAGGAAAGATGATGATGTTAACAATGTGGCCCCTACATCCGCCCATGCCAGTCAGCAGGTGGTAGTCAATGAGAATGGAGCGTTGTACCATCCCGGAAAGTCTCCTGTAGGTGTTCCGTGAACTCTGGGTCTGGTTCTCACACCGGCAGTGTAGCAATCAAATCCCAAAGCTCGCAGAATGTGGTTGTAAAGAAGAGCAATCTCCATGCAGTACCCGCCGCGTCCACTATCGTTAGTGACCATCTTCGTGAACAAGTGCTGAGGGTCAAGATCGATACTGTGCGAAGGGTTGTAGTGTAGAGAGAGATTCTCATAGGGCAGCTTGGAGCATGTGAAGGTGTGCAATTGCGTAAGAAGTGTTAATGATGGCGAGGCATCGTGGAGGTGTTTCGGGAGGCCGATGTGGTTGAGATACGCGACAACTTGCTCCCTGGAATACGCTGAAGCCATGATGTGGTATTGGAAACATAGGTATGATCGCAGATGCTGTTCGATATGGCGACAGCTTGCGGCAGATACATGTACATATCAGCCTTGACTCACTCATTCACTCACGCCCTGGAGGCCCCGCATGCTCGTCGAAGAATGCGACATTGGCGCCCTTCAAGCCGCCCGGGCATTTCACGAAAGCGGCGGTCGGTGTACTGCTCAGATAGTCTTGTGGTAGCATCTGATAGCTGATTTGTGATCGGGGCGATGAAAGAAACATGTGAGTGGCGTTTCTGGTGAATGAGAGGCCAGCTGGCTCCTGTTGCGCTGACAAAATGAACCCTTGCCGCTAGCTGGCTGGGCGTCTATTCGCCTTGGGTACCGCCACCTCACAAGTACCTCTCTTTCTTTGCCTACATTGCATTGGAACTCACCCTTGATTCCATTGCAGAACCCACACAGACATGCCTCGATTTACACAACTCTTCACGGCGGCCCTTGCCGTCGCCAGCACCACCGCATCCGCCGTTATTGACCTCACCCCCAAGAACTTCGATTCGGTCGTCTTGAAGTCAGGAAAGCCTGCCCTTGTGGAGTTTTTCGCTCCTTGGTGCGGCCATTGCAAGAACCTCGCACCCGTTTACGACGAGCTTGCTTCTTCTTTCGAATTCGCAAAGGACAAGGTCGTCATCGCCAAAGTCGACGCCGATGCCGAGAAAGAGCTTGGCAAGAAGTATGGTATCTCAGGCTTCCCTACACTGAAGTGGTTCAACGGCGATGGTGGAAAGAGCGAGCCAGAGGACTATAAGAGTGGACGGGACTTGGAGAGCTTGACCGCGTTCATCTCGGAGAAAACTGGCATCAAGCCAAAGGCCGCCAAGAAAGCTGAGACCAAGGTGCAGCAATTGACGGACCTGAACTGGGACAGCGAGGTCGGTGTTGAGAAGGATGTCTTGGTCGCCTTCACTGCTCCGTGGTGCGGCCACTGCAAGAGCTTGAAGCCCACATGGGAGAAGGTAGCCCAAGACTTCGCTGCCGAAAGCAATGTCTCCATCGGTCTCGTCGACTGCGAAGGCGAAACCTCCAAAGCCACCGCCGAGCGCTATGGCGTTAAGTCCTATCCGACGATCAAGTTCTTCCCCAAGGGAACTCAAGAAGGCGAAGCCTACTCAGGCGGCCGCTCCGAAGAGGACCTCGTTAGCTTCATGAATGAGAAGGCCGGCACTCACCGATCAGCGGGCGGTCTGCTCGACGCAGCAGCTGGCGTCATCCCCAGCCTCGACTCGGCCGTGGAAAGCCTTCGGACCGGTGGCGACAAGGCTTACAACGAGTTCTACAAGCAGGCTGGCAAGGCACAGGAGAAGTATGCCGAGTACTACACCAAGGTCGGCAAGAAGGTCCAAGAAAATGCCGGCTACGTGAACAAGGAGTTGACACGGTTGCAAAGCTTGATTGCCAAAGGCAATCTTGCGCCTGAGAAGTTGGACGATTTGATCAGCAGGAGCAATATCTTGAAGGTGTTCAAGGGCGAGGACAAGGACGCAGAGGCCAAGGAGGAGTTGTAGATTCTGCACATGAACTACACGTCAAGACGACCAACTCACCCAAGAAGAAACGCCGTCAAGGACGAAAGCCTCGACCGGGCCGATGGGCGCTCAAACGCGTCGGAAAGTGCAGCACAGCCTGTAAGATAAACATCACACAGCAATGGTTAGACTCAGACGATACGTTGTAGTACGGCTAGCGTCACGTATGATACGAATGTTATGAACAAGATGTCCATTCAACTGCCTTCCCTACAGCACAGATCTGTCTTATGTGCACTGGCTATACAGGGCGCTACCGTGCTATTCATGTCGGCACATAGTGTAACTATAAGTTCATTGCTCTATCTTCACACGCATATCTACGGCTGGTGTGGGTCGCTGTTCAGACATGGCGGCATTCCACAAATCCCTCGCCCCAATCTCACAAACTGAATCAGACCAAATGAAACGCCGGGCCTGTTCCAAGGCATAATCGATTGTAAGCTGCCTTCTGCCTGCATAGCTTGCCAGGGCATGTTCGAACCACAGCCTGTTCTGCGTGTCAAAGGCCGCCATGCCGCAGATGATCAGCACCCAGAGGTACAAGCTCTCGATGTCTGATGTCCACATGTCGAAACTAGCCATTTCCAGGAAAGCTACAGCGCGGCTTGTGAGTCGGATGTTCCAGCCGTTATGAGGAGGTAAGGGGAAGAAGCAGGCGTTCGCATATATAATGCAGGTCAAACGACATATCTCGTACACGGCACGGTGGGCTTTGTCTCCACGACCGGTTTGAGAAGGCGGGTCGTGTGCGTCTCCAACGGACAGATCTTGTTCGCTATCCATGTCATCCCAACTGGGCAACGACAGAAGTTTATGGCAAGTCGCAAGTCGCACTCTGGATACTGGATGAGTGGGATGATTATCCTGTGAAGCAGCTAGTATTCGATCAGTGTATGCGGCCTCGGTGAAGACAGATAGAGCCGTTTGCGGAAGTCCTCCTGGTAGATTGACGAAGCCTACACCTGGCAGTATTGGCAAATCATCATTCAGGTTGACTGCAGGTCGGCATAGGTCGTCAGGCATGACGTCGAAGATGTGAACATCGTCCCAAAAACAGTGTCGAAAGATGGGCCTGCGTAAGTGGCAAGTGGCGAAGAACATGTCGCTAAGACTAGCCATATAGCCCAGACCAGGCGTTATGAGCGCCTTCGGACCTCCTAGGCGATTGGCCAGGGCAATGGCAGCTTGTATATGAGCCTCGATGGGATCCGACCGGCCCCATAGACTTATCCAGTTGGTAGCGGGGTGGAATGGCACAAATGGAAGTGGCTTGTGCTCCACATGTGCAGGGTCGAATTCATGGACGCCCAAGATGCCCATACTAAGCATCAGACGCTCGATCTCGATCTGTGAAAGGTTCTCGAGATTATCGAGGGCAGATTTGATCAAGGATAACGTCTTGCCTTTGTGGGTGAGAGCCGTCCTGCCCCGTCCCCACTCGGATTTCTGCGCAATAACGTCGCGATACATGGCGCCCGCAGTGCAGTGAGTGTGAAACATGAGTGGATCATTGCAGAAGTCGACAAACCACGGGGCAGCCACGGACTCGCCTGCCACATTAGGCCACACTGCAGAGAGCATCAGATAGCTGATGCGCTTCGAAATGCCGTCCTCTGCAGCATCAAAAGTCTTCAAAGACACGCCTCCAAATGCCGGGGCGACTGTACGTGGCAGCAGCGCCACGTCCTTCGTGTCGTCACCTTCGCCCTCATCTTTGCATGCTATTTCCTTCTGCTTCCTGCGAGCTTCGACTTGGGCGGCCTTTGACGACTTCAGCCAGCCGACTTTACCAGCATGTATCCTGATTTCTCGCGCTCTTCGATTGCTCTGCTTGCTTCCACGCGGGTCATACGGAACAAAGGCCAGGTTCGGAGACGGCTGTGCCATGGCAGTTCTTATGCATCAATGGACGTCGACTGGTTTCGGCTGGTTTGGAGGGCCTGCGTTGTCCCAAGACATGGCTTGCCGCCCTCGCATATCCTCGGGTAGCAGTCCAGCTGCGATCTGGCTTCGATAGCTGGTGATGGGGCTGTAAGTCCGTTGAGCGAGAAGCATACATGTAAGGTGCATAAAAAGATGCGGGCGCTGCGGCCGCGTCGGAGTTTGTGCAGGAGTTCGTTCTACCACCTTGGCTTATTATAGCGTTGGCCAGAGACGGATCCTTGAAAAAGCGGGTCTGCTGGCTCTATTGAGCTAGCACCATGAGCTTATATGCATCCCTAACAGAACTTCACCTTAAGGCGCCATAGCTTTGCATCCACTGTGGCATGAGGTCGACCAGCTTGACCTAGCAACAAACTCGTCCCGCCGTAAGATGCATGGCGCAACCGACCTCGCCAACCTCCAGCTGGACCTTCAACCGGGCTGAGGGCCCGTGGCTGCTCCCTGACAACCGTAAACTACGCAATCTGGTTTCTGTCTCACTGCGGAACCTCGACTTGACGACGAGCTCCCCTACGCGCAAAAGGGGCAAGACTATCGACGATGATGCCCTCCCAAATACGCTCAACTCGCCTGCAAAATTGGTTGCCTTGCGAGAACAGAAGGCGTTGGGTCTGTCAAGGAGCTCAACGGATCTGAGGGCACTGGCGGAGAATGAGACTTCTGAAGTGGAAGAGAACGGGCACGCCAATGGAAGCCCAAAGAGTGGCCAGGAGAAGCAGGGCAGGCAAAGTGTGACGAAGGCTAGGCCCCGAAGACCAGAATTCAAAAAGCTGCGGCGGCGAAGTACGCTAGAATGGGCACAATCAACTCCCCAAAAGAGACAAGAGCGCTTGGAGAGGACAACTAAAGAGAGAATGGCGGATGTCTTCTTCACTTTACACATTCACGGCATTGAAGGTTGGTAGGTGCCGTGAACGAATGGAAGTTTGGACCATAAGCTGACTCTGCTTCAAGATCCAGTATACACATCCGAGACTGTCGAAAGAACAATGAACCCTACTTTTCGACGTGTTGACTGGTCGCATTGTGGACCTGGAGTGACACGATCAAGCCAAGTGAAAGTGCGTGTGTGGGTGCGAGGAGGTAGAATCGATGAATGGCGACAGCTGTTACAGTTGGAGCTTCAATTGACCGATTTGCAATACGTCGGAGAAAGCGTAAGCACGATCGGTGTTCCAGCAGTCAGAGCTGACATTACGCAGCTCGACAATCTCGTCCGGGCACTACCTCTAAACGCTGTACTATTTCACCTAAGCGACGGGATATACGCTCCATTGACGGACACATTGAGCGAATTCGCCCAGCCGCTTCAATCATCGTTACGAAGATTCGATCCAACGTCGCAACGAACGCTGCCGACGTCTTCATTCGATGCCTTGCTGCGTCTCTCAAAGTTGGATGATAGCATTCAGGACGCTCTGGCGACGCGAGATCAGATAGCTTTTGATCTGGAAAACCTACTCCAGCGTAATAAGAGCTCTTTGCTTGAGCGGGACGAGGTAGCTGAGGCAAAAGATCGACTGAAAACCATCGACTTCGCGAAAAGAACCGTAGCAAAGCAGCTTGAGAAGGCGCGCAAGCAGCAAGAAGAGAAGCGCACTTCACTTGCTGCACGGCGAGGGCTCATGCGCTCAGATCAGTCATCCCGAGAGACTCAGGCGCACTGGATGAGAGAAGAACGACCGGCATTACCTGAGATACGGCAAGATGACAGCGACAGCAAGAATGATATTCAGAACCAACGTCGTCGCATATGCGAGGACCTGCAATGTTGCTATCCCATACAACCGTTACCTGGCCGGACTCTGGCATTTACCATACGAGGTTTGCACCTTCCAAACGCTGAGGATCTGGACTCCGAAACGCCAGAGACCGTTGCCGCTGCATTGGGATCTGTGACACATGTGCTGCAAATGCTGGCTTTCTATCTTACACAAACACTACCGTACCCGGTGTCACCACTGGGAAGTGCGAGTACAATCTACGACCCGATCAGCATTCTCAAGTCCAATGCGTCATACTCCTCACGCAAAGGCGACGAGACAGTGTCACGCACCTACCCTTTATTCACCAAGGGTGTCCCACGTTTCCGGTTCGAATACGCCGTATTCCTAATCAACCAGGATATACGTGTCTTGCTAGAAGACGCTTTCAATCTCAAAGTCCTCGACATTCGACAGACACTACCTAATCTTAAGTACCTGTTGTACGTTGCCACCGCCGGAGAGGGTGACCTACCCACTAGGAAGGCTGGTGGTGTAAGAGGTCTTATGCGCGTTCCCGTGATGGAAAGAGTTGGCAGTACTGAATCTTTCAGCAGCGGAATGTCTGGCAACACACTTCTCGAGAATGGTAGGCCCAAAGGCGCAGTCGAAAGGCTGAGACAGATCAGTGGGGCCAGAGGGAAGGAGGGCATGAAGGTCAGATGAGCATTTACATCGACTACACACCTTTCAATAATTCTTCGGGCCAAGCATTCGCCAACATTTTCGTCGATTGCAGAGGTCTCTATGAAGGTAAAGCGTATCTTGCTAGAGACTGCGATGTTCTTGCATAAGCGGCGAGCAGATTGCGGCTCTGTATATTGACAGAACCAGGGGTGGGTTAGGGTAACAAATCGGCAGTTCCGCAGACCGGAAGTCCCGCAACCCTGTGCACTGAGTTTCTGTCTCGAGTGTCGGGCATACCTTTGGCGTCTCCCACACCAGCTACAGCTTGATACTGATATCAGCCTGGCGCCACTTCTACCAGTGGAAGCATCACTGCAACACAAGAGCAGACAGCTCGCCGTCGGAAGGTCACGATACATCTCGCATCAGCATCATATCGAACAGCGCTTTTCCCTGGCTACCTGTGGCGTGAGTACTTCTGGTCCACTCTAGGCCTGCTTCAAGGAGTGGCTGACAGTGTGCACGACTGTGATCTTACGGGACCCAATGCCGTCTCTTTCCTATCTCAAGCTCACATCTCGACGATGAAAGACCAGTGCAAAGACCACGCTGATGACCACAAAATCCCAGAGCCGATCACTATGTCAACCTCGACCCTTTTACAGAGATTATCTATACCAACTTCCTCGGCCGACTCCGAAATTTATTCCTCCATCACTTGCACATCTGAACCGGAGCGGCAGCCACCTGAACCGCGAGGTCACCAAGCCCGCATGACCAGGTTTCTCAAACTCCTACGCACACATCCCTATATCATTCATGGCGACGTCTATGTCTCTATCACCACGTCCTATCTCCTGCTCCTCACAGCAGCACTCATGGAATCCCAATCCGCAAGCGACCCCGGATCCCTACCTCTTGTGCGTAGACACGCCTCGCCGGACCTGGAAATGGTTGCAGAAAGCGTTCACGAGTGTCTATTTGTGCAGACTCGCACACTGGATGAGCATCTTCAGAGCTTGAGGATGCTTAAAAGTGTGAACCCTTTGTGGAGAGTTGACCCGTTTAACTTCTGCGTGGACTTGAAGCCAGGAGGGAAGGAGGCGGTGGTCTGGTTGACGAGTCGGGGAACAGGTGGGGTTACTGGGAAGTTTGTGAAGGATGAAGGAATTGGGAAGGGCAGGTGGGCAAGTGGGAGAGAGAGTGTCAGCATCGTGTTTTGGAGGAAAGAAGTCAGAGAAGACGAGGAGTGTGGTGGTGCTAAGACGGCCATCTGGATCATGTACAAGCATGTTGGGATACGTGGGCCTGGAGGACAATTGTTCCCTTGGGTTGAGGGTGAGGAGTTTGGGGAACGTGAAGAGCTGGGAACAAGTGTTTCAATCGGGCTTCCGGGTTGTGTTGTAATGTGATGAGTGATTGACTGAGTGTCAGGGAGTGATATCGAAGTCCCTTGAGACCAGATATCTCTCACTCCTTTCCTGAACTCGGACGTCGGGTCCGGTCGGGTCCGGTTGGCCTCTTCGCCTTGCATGCTCGACTCGAAGGAGGCGCCAGGGAGTCAGGATCTCGAAGCAAGTGTCGTCAGGGCCGTTGTCTCGTAAGCAGTCGCAAATTCATCTATATATCGCTGCTGACATACATATGCTCTGTACATACTTTATGCAGTTTTATCCAAGGGCTTCAGGGCTCCAGCGGCCCAGCCTCGCCTCGCTTGACCAAGCATCTTTCCAAGTCACGGCCCCGGTGGAATTCAACATTGTCCCAGTCGCGAAAGCGAAACCAACGTTGTTGTGTGGCCTTGGACATCACAGACGTCCGATTGGGACGTCATGCTCGTGACATGGCTCCTGCAGTATATATCGACTTCACAGACACAAAGAACAGCTTGGTAACATCACTACTTCTTAGTCTTAGTCCATCCACAACATGGCTCAAGTCCTCGCGTTCTTCGGTGCTACAGGGGGTTGTGCTGGCTCCGCCTTAGCAGCCGCCCTACAACAAGACTACTCGTGTACAGCACTTGCACGAACACCCTCCAAGCTCACGGCTCTCATGCTCGAGAAGGGCGTCAGCGGTACGACTCTCGACTCAAAGCTCAAAATCATTCCAGGCGACATTCGCGACCTTGAAGCCGTCAGGACCACCATCGCCGGCGCAGACATCATCATCAACGGAATCGGAGCGTATCCCAGATTCCAGTGGAGTTTCCGCAAACCACTCGCTCTGACCGATCCAACGATTTGTGCCGATGGTGCAGCAGCGATCATCCAGGCTTGCAAGGAGCAACAGAAGATTGAAATGACAGCTAAGAAACCCACGCTTATCTCGATCTCCACCGCAGGCGTCCAATCTCCAGGCAAACCTCGCGCTCTTCCTCTCATCTACCTCTCATTCTACTACTGGCTCCTTATGGAGCCGCTCGTAGACAAGGTTGCTATGGAGCAGGTCGTCCGAGAACATATGCACCTGGATGCGATCCAGAGGGCAATTGCAGGCTATGTCTTGGTGAGACCCAGCATTCTCACGGACGGCAAGGTGAAGGACATTGGCGATGTCAGAGCGGGATTGCCAGAAAATCCACCAATTGGATACTCTATCGATAGGCAGGCCGTTGGGCAATGGATCTTCGAGATATTGGTTGCAAGCAGGGGTGCTGGGGGGAAGTGGAAAGACAAGGAGGTCATTGTTACTTACTGAGGCGGAAAAGCTGGTGATCGGATCCTTTTACTAACCTTCCAAAGGAATGGTTTACATTATCGGAACCAGTCTTTCCCCAGCTGCCGATGTTCAGGTCTTGGCAGTCACATGCAAATGCAAATGCAAATGCATGGCAATCTTTTTCCCCCTGCCAGCAACACAAATGAAGATAATCACCAAGGCAATGTCTGAATGAACATTCAGATACTGTCCACGAAGTAGCGTCGGCAGTCGCATCAATCATCAATCACCATTTGCCTCTGCTCTCCTGCTCTCCTATCCTTCCTCACCTTCACCACCATAGTAACAGCTGTCAACGCTGCACTCAACACCAACACGCCACCGCAGAATGCCTGCAAACCGACCCACTCGCCCTGCGCCTGAATAGCCCCCGCGATTGGGTTCCCCACCAGCACTCCAAGCGCTAGACAAAAAGTACTCATGCCCATCCTGCCACCCACAAGCCTCATGTCCGGTGTGACGGCAGCGATAGTGGGAGTCTGCAGACTGACGAACGGCCCACTGAACACGCCGTAGAGGAGCGACCAGATTATCAGCCCAGCTTTGGAGGTTGTTACGGCGATCCAGGCAAAGGCAAGAAGGGCCGAGATGGTGGTGGTGAAGGTTAGGGTCTGGAGGCAACCAAATCGATCGGCGAGGAGGCCGGGCACGGAACGCCCCAGGATGCCACCGGCGGACATGATAGGGAGCATGTAGAAGGAGAGTTCGCCTGGTTGACCTTCTCTCTCATGCGCGTACTCGGAGATGAAGAAGTACGGCACGTACAGACCCATGGCGCCAAGAAAGCTCAGCAAACAGAAGAGCGTGAAGAGGAGTTCTCTGAACCCCGTGAAGTCGACGATCTTTGGCCTTGGGGGCGGCTTCGTCCTCATTCTCGCCACGGCCAGCGAGACGCTCAATGTTCCCAAAGCGATGAAACCCAACACTCTGACACTCCAGCCGAACCCTAGCGAAGGCTGCAACTCATGGAACACAATGGGATAGATCACACCTCCCATCGCACTTCCAGCGGCACTTAATCCTGTCGCGACAGCCCGCCACTTATCCCACCAGCCAGGCAGGACCGCCACAGCAACGATGAAGATCTGCCCAGCTCCGAGACCGACACAGACGCCCTGTGCGAGGAAGAACTGCCAATACGTTATGCAGAGGCTCGTCATCATCAGCCCGAACACGACCAGGAAGCCGCCAAACATGATGAGCGTGTGCGGATGTCCACGGTCGAGTATAGGCCCTGCGAAGACGGACATGAAGGCGAGGAGGAACCCCTGCATCGTGCCGATCCAGGCGATCGTGCTGGCGGAGTAGGCAGAGAGCTGGTTGGAGGCATAGTAAGATTGGAACACTCCGAAAGATGTCACCGTACCCCTGTTGGTATCGATGAATGCGTCAGCATGAGCACGATCTTGGCTAAGGGGACGCGGTGTTCAGCTTACCATGAGTTGAGATATAACATGAAGCCTGAAAGGACCTGTAGCCATGCCCAAAGACCACCATCCGGAATGGGCGATGAGCTGTATTGATTCGAGACGTCTTCCTTGGCTGACGAGTCTGATTCTGGGGTTTCGATGCCTATGTCTCCGCTATCGATGTCCAGTCGGCTGTCCTTCTCTTTCATTGTACTTTGGACATCGTCTGTAGATGAAGTCGGATGCTGTCCAGCGACGGCGTCCCGGCTGTTCTCCATCGTTTCGAACATCGACTGTGCAGTGTGTTATGACTGGCTTTCTCAGTCGCCGGTAAAAGGCTTGAGATGTGCCATTGCTGAGACAAGTCATCCTCGATAGCATAAAGTGGTCGTTGATCTGCTCCAGTGCTTACATGTACCATCTTGCTTTTGATGACTTCACCATTGGCATATTGACCGCTTGCCAATGAAAGTCGAGCAAGAACGTACCTTTAGCGGCGGCATATCACTCGGCGTCCCTGCGGACTGTACGCCATGATCGCCCAAATTATACGATAGAGCTCGACATAAGCTTTCTGATCTGCCGCCTCTTATGCACCATCCGTCCCCATCGAGTAAGAGCCGCGGAGAAGTTCGTGAACCGTCTTCTTCATCTGTTGCGGAGATGCGTAGTTGTACGTGTAGAAAAAGTAGAAGGGGAAGGGATTGCATGGCTTTAGATGCGTTACTGTCGATTCGTGATTCTTATCACTACTGCATCCCACCCAGGGTGCCAACCCGTGCCCCCAACGCCAGCGCTATGATATCCTAAAGCTCGACCATACCACGCACCTACCACCAGCTAGACTTCTTTGATTTCTCGTCCTCAGCCTCGGAATCGGTGTCGGTGTCAGTTTCGCTCTCCTCTTCTTGGTCTTCGTCATCAGTTCCGCTTTCATAGTCACTTTCGTCGTCGTCGCCCCTTTCCTTCCTGGCCTGCTCTTCGAGTTGCCTCTTCGACCGTCGGGGGCGGTTGGGGTCTGCTGTGGGCTTGCCTTGCAGCGCGGCCATTTGACCCGCGATGGAATCTACATGGTCATCAGTTTCGCCCTTTAGACGCTCGCTCGACAAGCACTTACCCTCCTCTGGCTCTGATATATCATCATCATCTCCCAATGCCGCGGCCTTCGCAGCATCTTCGATCGTCAGCACGGCCTCCTGCTTGTGGTCGAAGCCAAGGTAACTGTCGCAGAACAAATGCATCTGGAACTTGTACTCGCCAGTCTGCGGTGGTGCAGCGAATTGCATCTTCAAAGTAACGACGTTGAAAGTAGGGGTGCCATCAACGTCGAACGGCTTCTTGTCGAAAGTGGTGAAAGTAAAAGGTGGCACGGCGATCTTGCCCTGCCGGTTATCGGCCAGGAAGACGTGCCATTTTGGTGAGCGATCCCGAGCAAAGTATGGTGCATGTGCAAGAGGGACGTGGTGCTGCTCAGTCTCGACTTTTTGAGCTTTGAGATCTCCTTCTGCTGGATCGACGTCAAGTAGGTCTTTTTCGTCAACGGGCGGAATGCTGGATGCTGGTGTGCCAGGAGGAATAAACCGGGCCTTGATGACATACTGTACCAGTGATGACGGGACGATGTGCTTCTCGCCCTGCACCTTGAACCAGGCTTTCTCCACTCTGAGGTAGGGAAGCTGGCGGGCGACGTTCTCCGCAACCTTGAGGCGATCGTTGGTGAGACCAGCAGCTTGAGCCAGAGCTTGACGCTGTTCAGCAGGAAGAGCCATGAACGATTGAACAGTCATGTGCTCTTTCTTGTTGTTCGCTGTAGATTCGATTTCACGAACGATGCCAGATGAAAAGTGTGGAAGCTGAAGCAGGGGAGCTCGGCCACTCTTGGTAGGTGGTACTGCCTGGATAAGGCTTTGGCTGAGATGGTACGAGGCCATGACAGGAGCTGTCACACCATATGCAAGGCAGATCGAGATGAAAGCCTCATTCATCTGCAGAGCAGTTGGCGGGAGCTCGTACTTCTCAGCTTCGAGAGTCTTGTCGTCCAGATCCAGCCGGGTCAAGTATGCCCAAAGCAGTGCGAGCGTCTTCCTCCTGGCAGGGTCTTCAAGATCCTTCAGCTTTGTCTTGTCCTTGGGCAGCATAACAGCAGAGCTCTCTTCGGAGGAAACCAACTTGTTCTCGACCTTGCCCAGCCCAGTATCAGCTTTCGTGCCGTGCAGGATGTCTTTGAACTCCATAGCACTGCTCACAGCAGACATGACATCTGCAGCATCCATGCGCTCGTTGAACTCCTTGAACATGTTCCCCGCCGTCGTGACCAGCACGCGCTCTTTCGTGACCTTTTGCATGCCGTACCACCACTTGCCGACAAGATAAGGCAAGCCAATGCCCAGAAGGATCCCATAGAATGCCAACACGAATTTGCCGCTCCCTTCAGCAATGAGGAACTGTGGAAGAGCAATACCAAAGCTGGTGCTCTGCTTGCCATCTGGGTTGCCGTATTGGATGAAATTGTTTCGAATCTCTTCGTCCGTGAGGGCCTTGTAGGCCTTGACGATCTCCACCCATTGGTCGTTGATGGAGTCAAGCGTTTCATTCAGCGCTGGGTTCGGCCTCCTCTTGTCAGGATGCATGGTTGTAGAGAGCTTCCTGTACCTCGAGTTGATTTGTTTCTCCGTCGCAGACATACCAATGTCCAGGATGTCGTAGGGGTTCCATATCTTCGGCTGGGTCCGCGCAGTCACAATCATGAGGTAGACCATGTAGGCCATGAGCAGCCATCCCGTGGCGGCCGTGAGCATGCGCTTGAGGCGAAGTTCCTTACGCTTCTGCTTTGCGCGCTGTGTGTCGATGATGTCGGCATCGCTAGGTTTGAAGGAGGAGCTGATGTGGCCGGCCTTGTTTTGTGCGGTTACATCGGTGGGCGTTCGGAGGAGGGAGTAGGTGAGTGGAAGCGTGACCAAGGAGGAGACGGTTAGGACGAAGAAGGGGAAGAACTGCGCATCGGCATCGTAGTTGTATTCGTTCGACATGTCGGTGCTGTAATCAGTGGGTAGTTGCGCTCAGTCGAGGAGCTTATTGGAGAGAGCAACAGCTCCAGAACATGTCCTTAAGGAGTGGAAGAAGTTATACAGCTGGCAGTGGGTGGTGCTGGGTCGGGTGACGATGTCGTGTATTTTTGGAGAGCCACCTGGCACCTCGCTTTCTTAGCGTTCAATTTAGCCGACGTTCTACCGGACGCACATGTCAGTACATTCACTCACTCATCCTCTCGTCTAATAATACCTTAAAACTGCATCATCCTCGCCAACGAATGAGATAGTCACTGCCCAGGCGTACAACGATCGAAATAGGCTGGCAAGTATAGTCTTCTTGGAAGGACTGTCTCTTTTCTTACCTCTTCCCCCTCGTCTCACCTCAGCTTCGAGCAGCAAGCAGATCCTCACTCGCATGAAATCTGTTCTGCTCTACCGCTACAGCAGCTATAGTGAACATGGCCAACCCAATATCCCCAGAGGACTCGTCGCGATCCCACGCCGCTGCTGCAACCTCCATGTCGTTCAAAGCCTCACCCAAAACAACCTCGTCCCCCGTCAAATCACCCACCTCCTCGTCCCTCGACATCCTCTTCCCGGCTCCCATAACCCCAGACGCAACATCCACCAAGTCCGCAACCGCCTATTTCCTCGAAGATCTCCACGCCCACATCGTCTCCATCCTCAACGCCCGCGACTGGACACACCCAGACCTCTCCACTTACCTCTCACCCGACCTGACCGCTTACATGGAATTTGCAACGGAGCCCTACGTCACGTCGCGTGAAGCCTTCATCGATCGCTACAGGACGCTGTGCGAAGAGAACGAAGGGTATAGGTATGAATTAAGTGATGCAGAGGCAAGCGTGGATGAGGCGAAGGATGCCGCGTTGGTGTGGTACAAGCTGAAGATTTGGGGACATCCGGAAGGCGTGGAGAGGGAAGGTGTGTATGTTAACATGTGGCGGCGGACGAAGGGGTGCTGGGTCTGTCATCGGCAAAATGGGATTCGGGGATGGAAAATTGGGGAGGGGAGTTGAGGTGTGGGAAGAGATGGAATGTGAAATATGCGCGGATGCGATGAACTACAGACGTCCAGAATTGAGACGATGACGACGGCGGCGGCGACGATAACGATGACGAGTAACATCGTCCGGACGTGGTATTCTATGGCCGTTGCAAAGCCATTTGGGCCCCTGAGCACGAGGCAGCACAGCACTGCACCGGAGTGGTATCACTGGAGACGAAGTCCACAATGCCGAAGCAAGGGTTCATAGGCAAAGATGCGCCTTGCCGAGATCTCGACACGTTCCCGGCTGCAAGAAGGCGAGATTGGAGGATACCGCAGCCCGTGACAGCGATCTCGACCGAGTCCCCATGGCAAAGACTTCACGATAGAGTGAGTGGCGTTTGCTGAACAGCGGTCTATTTAGTCACCCGGGGTTTGAGGCACTGTAAGTAGGGTATGGCCTGCCCTGTCAAGCACTTTGGACCGGATAGGACTGGACATTTGGAACTGCCAAGCAACGTTCTACGTCGAGCCATCATGGTAACATTTCAAGTGGGAGCCGATGCGTAGCTTCTGGATCTTGTCATTCCGTCAGGACTCTATGTCTACATCTATAAGTTTGTCATCAATGCTATATATCTTGGCGAACAACCACAAGCGAATCGTACATCATCAGCCATCATGTTCGAACAGGTATCAGCCTGAGCTCAACTTCGCAAAGACGTAGCCGACTCTTCCACCATCCTCACAGACCACCCTTCGCAGCGCAGCATCCTCGATGGCGATGTCGACGATACCGAGATCCGGGACCTCAGAGCCCTCATTTGCATCGGCGTCAGAGCTGACTTTCTCCTTTACCCGCGCGGTATCGAAATGTGTGTACTGCATCAAGCTCGACATCTTCATCTTGCCACGCTTCTCGCGCTCGATTTCCGCCTCTTGCGCATCTACATCAACCTCCGAGCATTTTGTGGGCTTGAACAAGTCAGGCCGCGCTTCATCGTCGCTCTCATCAAGGTGTACGATTTCCACGCCAGTCTCTTCATCTACTTCGATATCTTCGTCCACCACATCAACTTCCGCCACAGGTGGTGCTTCGAGTGGCTGCCCAGAGCCACCACAATCGCAGCCTAGCAAATCATGCGTCTGGCAATCCTGTCTGTCGTCGAATGTGAAGAGGTCGCGCAGCTCAGCCTTAGTGAAGCTGTTGGCTGTAGACTTGCTGTCGACGACGCTATCAGCGAGACCGGTCTTGCTGACCTGGCGCTGGTAGATCTTCTCGTCAAGAGCACCTTGCGTCAGGAGACGGTAGATGTAACAAGGCCGCTTCTGGCCATCTCGATGAATGCGCGCCATGGCTTGGAGGTCCAGTGCAGGGTTCCAGTCAGAGTCAAAAAGGATCAGTCGAGATGCTCCGATAAGATTGAGACCCGAACCGCCTGCTTTGGTGGAAAGCAAGAATACAAAGGCTTTACTCTTTGGTACGTTGTTGAATCGATCGACCAACGGTTGTCGCTTGGCTTGCGGGATTGTGCCGTCGAGTCTGATGAAGCGGTAGTCCAGCGAAGTCAGGAGCTTGGCCAAGACGTCCAAAGTCTGCGTGTAGTTGCTCACGAGCACCACTTTCTCATCGGTGGTGCTATTAATCTGGTGTAGGAGCGAATCCAACACTTGTAGCTTTCCACTTGCGCCGCGGTTCAGAGACGACAGAGACACGCCCTCGAGAAACTCAGCTCCAGTACCCTCTTCGCCTTTGCTGTTCTTCTCAAGGAGCAGTGATGGGCTGTTGCAGACTTTTTTGAGGACGTTGATGAGGCCAAGCGCTGATGTGGGTGTGACCATAGCCGCCTTGAAGGCCCTTGTCCCAGTGATGGCCTGATAGACGGAGACTTGGGCTTGTGTAGGTCTGCAAAACACCACGTACTCCGTCTTTGGCGGCAAGTACTTGGCCAGAATCTCCGCCGTACGTCGCAGGATGAACATACCTGTGCGTTCCATCAATGCCTGTAGACGAGCTTCGCCCAACTCCATCTCCTCATTGCTAGCTTCCGGTTGGCGCATCTTCTCTATCGGCCCCTCGAATTCCTTCTTGAAGGTCGTATATTTGCCCATTATACTAGGATTGACAAGGTCGACCATCTGATAGAACTCTTCCAATTCATTCTGTACGGGTGTGCCGCTGAGAATGATCCTGCGTTCCGTGTTGAGGGACTTGATAGCAGCGGATGCCTTGTTCTTTGAGGTCTTGAGCCGGTGGCCTTCGTCAGCAATGACTATGTCGATGCCACAATCTCCTTGGAGCTGGTCCTTGACCTTGACAAGCTTCTCATATCCTATGAGCATAACATGGTACTGGCGACCCTTGGTGAAGTCGGTAAGGCGCATCTTCTGGTTGTTGTCTGCGACGAAAACACCAATACGTTCGTTCCCCAGCCATTTGCGAAACTCTTTGCGCCAGTTACCTAATATATAGTTAGAATTCTTTACTTTTCTTCACTTTCTCTTTAAGGTATATATGTTACCAATGAGCGTTACTGGACAGACGATGAGCGCCTTCTTGATGACCGGAGGGTCTTCGTAGATTGGATTTTGTTTGAGCAGCGTCCACAGCAAGGCAATCGTCTGCAGCGTCTTGCCCAGGCCCATCTCGTCAGCCAAGACAGCACCCTCTCCAGTATAGCCTTTCATGCCCATGACGCATTCGTACAAGAAAGTGACGCCCTCACGCTGGTGAGGACGTAGAGCCTTGTTAAGTAGTGGGTCTACCACGACGTCGACGACTTGCCGTCCTCTCGGTGCACTCTTTGGCCGCTTCATGACGAACGCGTTCTCGGCTGAAGGATCGTGCCTTGGGACTGGTACCTTGGACTCTCGCTGCGGAGCTTGAACGGTGTTGTTCCGCAATGGTGCTTTGAAACCAGACTTTGCTGCATTGCTCGATGCGAGGGTGTTGATCTTTTGATCCTTTTGGGTTGCGGCCAGTTTCTTAAACCTGGCTTGGGCCTTGTTGGTTACTCGATTGGTCCCATCGATCTCCTTGAGGGAAGGCGGCGGGGCACTCTTGGTCTTACCAATAAAGGGCTTGCCGGCCATATAGTCGTCTCTTGAGATGATAGATTCGACTTCGACTTCCTTGCCACCCAGTGAGATTCCAGATCCGGGTAGAAGTGGGCCTCTGCAAACGCCGCGGCCAAGCTCCTTGCCACCATTAATGTCTTGAAGCTTTGCGTAGGTGCCCTTGACAGAGAGGACGCCATCGCCATCCCACGTCTTGTTCTTCTTCGTCGTGTACTTCCGCCAGACGACAATGTAGTAGCTCTCGGCCAGGCTTTCCGAGCCTGACTCGCCTTGAGACGAGCCATTGGGGACACTTCGAGGCTCCAATGGTTTTCGCGCAGGAGCAACGAACTTTTTAGGCGCCTGGATTGGTTTGACTTTCAAAAGATTGGCTGTTGCGATAGACGCCTCCAGATTTGCCACTTGTTCCTGGTCATCATCGTCCTGGCTGATTCGCCTCTTCTTTGCAGGCGGCTCGCTCGGCTGTGACGACGCAAAGGTTGCCGAGCTCGGTGTCGATGAGCTGCCAACCCGAGTTGGTGGTCTGAACGGTCTCATCGTGATGGCTGTGTCATGTCAAGTCATGTTGGGAATGCGTGAAAGTCGGGACGTGAAGTCGAGGTTGAGAAGACGCGAAGGACGACGCGACTTGAGCTCGGGCCATGCCGCCAATTCACGTGGCTGGAACATCATCAGCAACATGCTCTTCCAGGTCCCAGGGTCCTTTCACAGCTTGATTTGTGACATTGCCCTGCACTTCATCTTCCAAATCGCTTGACTTCGAAGCGGGTCCTCACGAGAGGAGTTTCACGCGCTGCAGGTATCCAGAGTAGGGTATTGCGTGGCCACTGCGATGACCCAAGCGAGCCCTCCACATCCGTCCGATTGCAACACTCGTCGTCTGTCCGTTGTGACAGGCAATCAAAGGCCCCGTCGCTACCAACCGCACTTCCCTCATCATCATGCCCTGGGATATGATGCGAAGGAGAAGGATTGCGGTCCGCAAAGGGTTCAAGCTGCACCTGCATGAGGTGAAGCACAATCCCGCCCCACATTGGCAGCTGTAATGTTTCCGTTCCCTCTCTTACTCGCATTTCATCAATCTCACTCAGCCATTCTTCTGATTATACCGCTTCTTGCGCCCCGAGAGTTTCAAGAAAAAGCCAAGCACTTCAGTATCAGTCCAAAGGCAGCAAGCAGCTCGAAGGAAGACAGAGCAACAATGGCAGGCCTCGTCTCAGTCCCAAACGTCGACATCAACTTCGTTCCGGTCAAGGGCGGCGAGACATTCAAGCTCGGCCCCATCACATGCCGCGTGATGGAAGACGGGTCAAACACGGGTATGTCGCGTCCCATACACAAACTACCGCCTGGGACCTTTCCGCCTAACAAACACTCATACTGATACATTACAGATCACCGCCTCGGCGTAGCCGAATTGACTATGCCACCCAAGACCCCTGGACCGCCGCCCCACTGGCACGAGATGCACGACGAGACCTTCTACATCACTCAAGGCACCGTCCGCTTCCACGTCCCGGATACGTCCGACCCGTCACTTGAGGGCAAAGACAAGAAAGTCGTCGACTGCAAAGCCGGCGACTACATGGTGGTGCCAATTCGAGCACCACATACCTTCTCCAACCCTGGAGATGAGGAGGCCAAGATCTTCTTCACGAGCACGCCAAGTTTCTACATCAACTACTTTAAGCTGTTGAGTCAGTTGGCGAAGCCAGATCAGCCTGTGCCTGCGGAGGTCAATATGCAGGCTATGGCCATGTTTGCGACGGTGCTAGCGGACAAGAAGCCTAGAAAGCCGGAGTAGAACGCATATGGACCATATTGCGATATTGTGGTTGAAGCGGTGTGCTATTTTGAGGTGCTATACAGAGCCAGAGCTATCCGAATAGAGCATGCGATTACCTCAGCTTGCCAGAATGTTCATGTTCCTGCCTTCAGCTGTGCTTTTTCAGCCTGCAATACATGCACCATCTCGAGTTGAACGATCCAGTGTAGCCGAGAAGCTAAGCTCGGCTTGCTCAACGAAAGTCAATGTAACAAAGCTGCAAGATGCTATCTCCCCCAAACGAAGACCCACCTTCCAATGTCGCGTCGCACGAAGAGATCGCCACGCACATCGAGTCTATCCTGCGGGATATCATCAACGCCGTCAATCTTCGGAACTTCAACCACAAATCCGCACCCTGGAGCAGTGTCATAGCAGACTATCGTATCGATTGTCCGCACACGCCACGTCTGGACCTTGTGCCCAACAAGCCCGCATGGATCCAGTCCCTCGAGGACTTCGCCAAGACACACCCAAATGCTCAGATTACCATCGACGGTTTGACGTCGAGCGTGTCACAGAACAGTGGACATGCCAGGGCGTTCATGGAGTGCAGAGTAACCGGTGGGCCGGGGTTTCCGCCAGGGAGGATGAGCAAGCCGACCATGAGTATGCACGAATTCCGCTTTGTCGAGGAGCTTGGCAGGTGGATGTTTGTGAGAGAGACGACGGTCAATGGAGCGCCAGTTTGTGTGCCTTGGATGGATGGAGAGGTTAGTGTTTGGGGAGGCGGATGAGGTGGGGCTGTTTTGTGGTGAACAGCATCGAGACTGTTCGGTCTGTATCGAAGTTGGGCCATGGCATTCTCTTCTGTCCTGTACCTGACGAAGTAGTATAAGGCGGCAGGCGCGGTTATGGGAAATTCGACACCCAGACGAAGGATGCGGTGCGGTCGGGATACGGCACTGACAGAGAGTTTTCGAGCGCAGTGCCTCATCATATGAAGCGAAAGTGGTTGGCCGTGCGGGAAGCGACAGTATGGGGACGGGCCGGGGAACATGGACAGTGTAAGCAGAGTATGCGTATTGGTCGAAAGCCGCATCACACGAGCGCATGTACGCGCCATGACTCTGCTGATTTGGAGGTCTGATGATGGCGTCGAGGTAAGGAGGATTTCTCGTCTACCTGCATGTGCAGCGGCAGCTGTCAAGCCGAGATGCAGATCTGTTCCAGATGATGGAGGGGGGAGACGACATCTACCCACTGAGAGCTTTGCCTACGAGCGCCTTGCAATCATCGGTCATGGGAAGTTCCAATGCCATGTCCTGGCCTTGCTTGGACATCTTGACCCAAGTCTTCTTCAGGATATTGATGATCTTGTCCTCGTCGTGCTGATCTTTGAACTGGTCGAACTGGTCGTCCAGGAAGACCAGACAGGCCACGTCTTCCAGCACCTGCACCTCCTCTTCGCCTTGCTTTAGGCCTTCCTTTTCGATCAACGCCATGCATCTTTCCGTCTGGTCGATGGGATAACCGCACTCGTCCAGGATGCTGCCGACCAGCTTGGCCTGCCGTTTCTTGAGCGCCGTCCTCCAAGAGTGATAGCCTATCTTGGTCATTGGATACGAATCGCGCGGAACCTCCCATCTTCGAAAGTGTTGACCGCAGATGGCGAGCTTCAATACGTCGGATGCATCGGGTTTTCTCTTGCTGAGAAATGCTTCCATGCGAGATGAGTAGTGCGTCTCGTAGGGCAGTTCCCGACCATCGCTGGTGGTATGTTTGTTGGGATCCTCGTCATGCGCAGCGTAGATCTTCGCGCGAGCCTCGTCGAAGTTTGGTGGCATGATGGAGGTGATGACCAGCTCGTCGAGGGTGATGCGGTTCGGTGCGGCGGGGTGCTTGTCTTGTCTTGCCAGGATACGGCGGTCGCACAACGCAGACGAGCGACCAGAGATCTGAGAGATACGCAGGTGCATGTCGCCAATCTTATCTTGCGACGCGTTGATTGGCGCGACCAGACTTTCGCTTACGTGCATGAGGAGAAAAGCCAAAATCGCGGCACAGACCAGGCAGAGGAATGACGCCAGGTGTGGTTGGAAATCCTTTGCACGCTTCTCGCGCTTCATGGAAAAATGCTCCTCCTCGCCGTCAAGGTGGCTCGCTGCGCTCCGCTGCTGCAAATAGCGGAAGCTCCTGGCATCTCCCCCGAATGGTCCATCAATCAATCAATCGATATGCGCATGCGGCCACCCGCTGTCAGGCCAGCCAGGCACAGCGGCAGCCTGCCGACATCACATACGACGGGTCACGCAAACTATACGCCTGCTCGAGCTGTAGGACTAGTGGGTGGAGACCGGGTGCAAAGAGGCAAGTCGCAGAAGGGCGACCGACGTTAGGTAATGCACGAGGCCGAACCACCCAAACACGGCCATGCAATACGATGCGTCTCTGCCCTTCCCGCACTTGACTGTTCTGGTGCAATTGTTACTGTTCTTCGTCATGTCCTTTTAATACCTTCAGTTCCTTCTTCTTCTGGCCTCTCTCAGTCCTTCATTCACTCGTCCACTCTCTTCACAGACCAACATGGTCGCCAACAATCCCCAAATCTCGTCCGCGGACCTCACTAGCGGAACCTCCTCACTCCACGAAAAGAATGACGGCATCGAGATCTTCGCATGGAGTGGCCCTGACGACCAACGAAACCCTCACAACTGGTCCGAGAAACGAAAATGGTTCATAGCCTCAATCAGCATGATAGGCACTCTTATCCTCCCTCTCAATGGCACCGGCATCACCATCGCTGCAGACCAGCTTGCCAACGATTTCAATGTGGTCGACTCACCCTGGTTCACCCAGACCTACTGGATCGTCACTTCCTGGAGCGTTGGAGGAGCCGTCTTCGTCCTCCTCGGCATGCCGCTGCTGGAGGAGCTGGGCGTCAAAAGGGTCTACATGATGTTCTACATGTTCTTCATCCTGATGATCATTCCTCAAGCACTCGCCCGGAACTACGCGACCCTCGTCATCACCCGCTTCTTCTCTGGTGGTTGCGTTACCTTTCTTGCGAATGTCATCTCGAGCGTCATTCCCGATCTGTGGCCCACTGAGAAGAAGCGAAGTCTGCCTGTGGCAATCTACATTCTCTTCTACGTCGTTGGCAACTCACTCGGACCTGTCATCTTCGCCGCCGTCATCCCAGCTACAGGGAAGTGGCAATGGTAAGTCAATGTCATTACATGTCACAGACAGATCAAGCTAACATGCTATGACAGGGTCTTCTATATTCAACTCATTCTCTACTGCGCCTTTCTTCCCCTCTTCGCATTCGGCATCAAAGAGACTCGCCATTCCATCCTCCTCCAACGCTACGCCAAGGAGATGAGAAAGCAGACTGGACTGCAAATATACTCTCCTGGCGAACTCGACAGAACTCCACCTTGGAAACGCATCCTCAAAGCCCAGATGAGGCCATGCTACCTACTCTTTACCGAACCTCTGCTATTCTTCTGTACGCTCTGGTCGGCCTTCGCCTTCGGAAACGTGTTCGTCTTCACGCAATCCGTCGAATTCGTCTTCAGTCGTGCCTACGGCTTCAACCAGGCGCAGTGTGGCTACATCCAAGCCGCCATTGTCATTGGCGAGTTCTTGGGCTTTCTCGGGAACCTCTACGGCGTTCGTCCTTACCTTGAATCGGCGAAGCGCAACAAAGAACATCCTGGCGAACCAATCCCTGAAGCTCGACTGTATGCTTCCATCGTCGGCACGTTTATTGGCATCGTGGGCGGTATGCTGGTCTACGCCTGGTCGACGTTCTCTGGAGGGCCTTGGATCGCTCCAGCTATCGGTCTCGCCATGGTGGGCTTCGGGATCCAGACCGTTGTTGCCGCCGCAGCGGACTACGTCATTGACGCATATGCGATATCAGGGTGGGCTGGCTCAGCCATCAGCGCTGCTGCTGCTTGCGAGAACTTGTCTGCTGGCTTCCTCCCTCTCTGTACCCAGGCTATGTATACTCGTCTGGACATCCACTGGGCGAGTACGTTGCTGGCGGGTATTGCACTGCTGGTCGGTTTGGCGCCGGTGGCTTTCTTGTTTTATGGGAGGAAGATGAGGGAGGGATCGAAGTGCAATCGCAAGGCGTTGGATGAGTTGAAGCAGGACGAGAAGATTTGAGGTGGCTGCTAGCGTTCAGCGAGTTTTTCGAAAGCTGGCAAGGCGTTGGGACTAAAAGTATTACGGTGCGGCGCCTCTGAGGCTGCTGCTATGATGATGATTGAAACGGCAAAAGCATGAGCATACTGTATATACATTAGATGATGAGCATGAGATACCCCACAGACAAAAGCTCCTTACTTTGATTAAACGATCAGGCCTCGCATTCACCGTTCAGTCTTCACTTTAAACACTTACTACGCCTCCGGCCACCTCCCACCATGCACTTCCAATTCTTTATTCGTCCAATTCCACAGCTCATCTGCATTGCCATCACTAAACTTCACCGGCACATCCAGTTCCTTCCCGACAGACTCATAATACGCCCCATTCCTGACCTCTCCCTTCCCTGCGAAAGACGTCCACAACCCCGTCTTCGCTCCCTCATCCGCATCCACTCCTATCCACCAAACCATCGGACTAATCAGAGCAATGACTAACCTCAAATCCGTCGCCTTGCCCCAAATCTCCGTCTTCACAGTGCCTGGATGATGCGACACAAATGTCAGTTCAGGGTACTCTTTTGCCAGTTTCTGCGCGAAGAGTACGTTGGCGAGTTTGCTGTGGCCGTAGCGGGCGGCGGCGCCTAGATTCGAGGCGGGTGTCTTCATGTCGGAGAGCGCGAGGCCGGGTTTTGGGGACAAGCGGTGAGCGGCGATGGACGAGGTTAGGAGGATGCGGATATCGGCTGTGGGATCTTGTTTCTTGGTGGAGAGGATGGTGGGCATGAGGAGTTGCAGGAAGAGGGCGTGGCCCATGTGGTTGATACCGAATTGTGTTTCGTAGCCTTCGGTAGTCAGACAGGGAGTTGTGGCGGAGATGCCGGCGTTGAGGAAGATGTAGTCGAGACGAGGGGCTTTGGCTGTGACTTGGCTGGCGCACTCTTTGACGCTGGCGAAGGAGTTGAGGTCGAGGGAGAGGATGTCGATGTTAGCTTTTGGATGGGTTTGTTTAATGGCTTGGACCGTGGCTTCGGCGCTGGACTGGGTGCGCGCGCAGAGATAAATGTTGTCTGGGTTGTGTGCTGCCAATGCTCTCACGAAGCCGGCGCCGATGCCTGCGTTACCTATCACCAGCAAGTGAGCAGGGTGGTTGAGTCAATAGGTGGGTGGTCGAGTATACCTCCTGTAACGAGAGCGACCTTGCCACTCAGGTCAGGAATGTCCTTCGCTGGGTCGAAGACCTTCTTGCTCCCAAAGATGCCCATGGTGCTGTGTTAGTTGTGATGTTGGAGAGCGTACATTGTTCGTAGGCACGTTTCTGTGCGGAGGGGTTCTACGCCACTTTATCGTTCTGGCTCGTTTACTATTCCTTTAATAGCTATAGGTAGCCTGACGCAGGGACGGAGGCCGATGCTTTTTCCACTTTCCGTTCGCGAGAGCGACGCCTCTAAAGCGAAATGCTGGCCGCCATAAGTCAATGGTTGTACTTTTGATCAGCTGAGGTTGCTCGAAAAGCTAGATTGCGCTTGTAGACCGGTGCAGCACGGCACGAGGAGAAGGCTTTGGACACGGAAAGAAAATGTGCCGCTTGGCTCATTGCCCTGTGTTGTCTCCAGTATGGGAAACCAGTCCTCTCACTGGATACGCATGTACAGATTACGCTACATCGTGTGCTCCGTTCCATCGAAGCCTTGCCAGTCTCACGGGACAACTTGGAAGGAGATGTCGGAGATGTGACGTAGATAGTCCCATGTCGTGCATTGTTGACAGTCCAATCCAGTCGGGTCCCGGTGTACGAGTACGACGGAACGAACAAGCATGTGCGAGTGGGCTGTCAGTGCATGCGCATGTATCGATTGAGATACTTCGGGGATGGTGGCTGGCTGGGTGGTGAAGTATGGAGAGCAACGTGACGTCGGCGGCCAAAGATGCCGAGTTCCACGGCGGAACGTTGCGCCGAATAAAACTGCTCGAGTGCAGCAAGCCACGACAAGAACAACAACAACAACGTGTATCCAACCCAAATTAACCAACGTCTTAGCGACCGATCGAGAAAGAATCCCAATCCTCGCAACTATTGCATCGAAGCTTCCTTGAGTGATCATACCAGCAGTATGAGTGAACAAGAACGCGAAGAGCCGAACATCCTCAATCGACCAGACTACCATCCGCCTACAATACCATCCCAGCACGGTTCGGCCGGCACCTTCGTCGCCTCGTGCCAGCGTTCTCGGCAACAAATGGGTCCATTTGGTGTCTCATAGTGAAGAGCGACGGTCTGGTTGTTTGTCGCAGCCAAGAGGAGTCGGTGGAAGACAATGGCTACGCAGGAGCCTTGCACATCAAGGGGTCACGAGCCCATCGAGCCTCTGAGGCTCCTCGAAGGTGAGTAGATGCGGCACAAGCCATGTCAAACGCAATTGAGCATCGATGCGCCTTGTTAGCGACTACAAAAGGCTGTTCTAGCGTTGCCTGGAGGTCAGAAACGTGTAAGTCGGTTCCGGCACCAACTTGACCAATGCAGGAGTCGAGATCGTTCGCAGTGTCAAAGCGGCCTCCAAATACTCAGGAGACAATGCATACTCAATTGCAACAAAACGTGCGCGAAGGGGATTGAGGTGGTTTCCAGCCCTCCAAGAAAGACGGTCTTACCTGGTGCCGTCTCAACTACTTTCACAAGAACTTCAAAAGACGAGCGCGATCCCACAAGCTGTGAATGCCACATGCGAATCTTTTCCACGGGTTGGCACACAGTGACCAGCAACGTGTGCCCCTTTACACCTTTCACAACCCTTCTCTCGTCGTATCTCCGCCCCTCATTGGTGCTCCTTTATACCCTTACTATCGGCACCTGGACCCTCAGTCTACACTGGAACTGCAACTGGACCATTCTTCCTCACTCGTCGGGAGAAAACCCAGTATGGACGACAGACTAAGTAGCAAGACGTCTAGCCGACTCACTGTCTCAGATGATACGGTTGGCAACATTGAGGGCAGCCACGATCGCCAAGCACAAGATGAAGAGCACGTCAGACAAGATCAAGATGAATCTCCGGCGCACAAATTTTCTACTGATGGGTGTGGACTCAGTCTTGCGACTGAGCGACTGCCTCACTCTCCAGCACCTTGGACATCGCTACGATCAACCTTTGCACCATACTTGATACACTGGTACTACAGACGTGTATGGCAGACAACATTCCCTCAGATGCAAACTTATGCCGACCACGTGCAAGGACCACGAGACCCAGCAGCAATACGCATGGGGGCTGGTAGTGAGAATACTGAGGTGAATGCAAGGGCTGAGAACGAAAAAGAGCAGCAAAGGCAAGACTAGGTCATGTGGGGCGAGTCCTCAGGGGATGCAGAGCATGCGGAAACCAGGCGGTGGTCTCGCTGAAAGGCCGCTGAGATGATTTCGTCACGAAGACGCTGCGACCTTGGGTTCGCCGCAATACGAACGTTGTGCGATGTCACGCTTCCGCAACCCTTCTATCCAGCTGAAGAGGTGAGGTGATCTCGGAATGGGTCTTACTCATGCCTAAAATCGCTCACCCTAGTAGGGCTGACGGTCGCCTCACACCGCGGCTACCTTTTCCGCCAAAGGTCCCAAGGGTGTAGAGTCGGCCGACCTCTCCATCACTCACGCACGTGGCCAGGATATGTACGACTACCGAGACGAAATCATTTAAGAGCATATCCATTTCGCGGCCGTACATACCTTGACAGCAAGTAAGCGCGAAGATACACCAACAGCTGAGGTCCCACAACGCAGCCGAAGATCGACGGATGACCGTCGGCTTGCTGTCAGCGGCCGCAAGACGATCGCTACGCCAATGGGTACTGCGGTGCGGCTGGGACACATCTAAATACACTCGTGAGACGCGCACTTCTTTGTCCATGCTCGCTCCACTGTTTAGTGAACAGTCGCAGTCCACGCCACATTCGTCCCCGCTTGTTCGAGGTCTCCATATATGCGTGCGGAGCGCCGGGCCAGAACTTCGGTGCTTCGGTAAAGCTGAGCTCGAAGAATAGGAACATTGATGGTCAACTTCTGGACTGGACCACGACCTGGACCTGAATGGTGTTCAAACGGCTTCAACTACGCAGATTCAAATGAACTCGCCACAAAAGGACACAACAAGAATCGAACTCTTACCCAACAACATGGACATGAGCAGCAACCTGGCTATGGAGCCTGCAGGGCTCGACTCGCTCGAACAACTCGCATACGCCGACCTCGAACTGATCAAATCCCAACTTGACACGTTCCGCCAACGGATCCTGGCTCTACAGAACTCTCGCTCGCCGCTATTCCGCCTGCCTGGTGAGATACGCAATAGGGTCCTCCTGTTTGCAATGTACGCCGAGCTCCTCGAACGCAAATGCAACCTCTCTAGACATCCTCACGGCCTACTCTACAAAACGCCACCCTTCTTCCACGTCAGTCGCCAAATTCATGCAGAATGCATCGGTGTGTGGTTGAACGACGTGCTTGTCTGGGAGGAATACGATGCGTCAAAAAAGTCATGGCGAAGACTTGATGTTGGAGAAATTGGGAAGGTCTGTTGCGACAGGGGAGCGTCGGGGAACCTAGCAGTGGTCACTAAGTTGTCGCATTGTGATCTGGTCAGGACTAAGGATGGGGTAGAAAGCAGTCGAAGTATTTGTGCACGGAAAGGGTTGGTCAGAGTGCGGTTTGGGCAAGGCGAGGATGAGGTCGTCCCGTTTCCTAAGCTGAGGTGGTGGGTGTGGTAAGCCTGGGTCGGTATGTACTGCCTGCGTCCTGGTCGTCTCGGATTCTGATCTGTCATTAGGCTGTTTGCTTGGAGTTCAGCATGCCACAGAAGCAGGTCGTCTCGCCCCTCAACACACATTTACCCTGTCGCTGCTGGACACCCTGTACACCATATCTTTCAAGACCCACGTCAATCGCCGATGAACATCGGGTAGACCGCTAACGATGGGACGGTTCGAAGGAAAGACGCCAATCATGTCTTTTCCCTGAGCGTCGCTCTGATGCCCGACTTCAGAACCTCATCCACCGAACAGACTGCCTCTGGTGGCGGTGAGAGCAATGGCTGGAAGCTTGCAAGACTTTGACCAAGTCTCCTTGGCATACTAGCACATGAGCTCTGGAGATAGCCTGACGACTGTCCGTCTGGGTCTCGAACTCGTCGCACTCGACAGCGAGACGCGATATATCGACTGAACACATCGAACCTCGGGCCATTCAGGCGTATATTTTGGCTGGCCCGGCATGATCAGAAGGATGAGCGTCATTGGTTCTCCTAGCTGGGGCGCCAGTTGCGGAGATCCTGGCATAACTGGCACAGCAAACCTGGTCTGCATACATGTTTCGCTGGCATCCATATTTGTACAGATGTGTTTATACATGCCAGTATACTTATTGTACCCAGCACCATGCCGCCTGGACCAGGCTGCTAGCATTCAATCGGCTCTCCTAACTAAGTCTAACTTTCGAAGGACGGTAACCCACTAGCGTAGCGTATTCAGCTGAGGTTCACGACAGGAGATCTTCTCGCAAGACCGAGCTGAACACCGCAACATCGTCTGCTGCTCCCAAAACTGCCTGCCCTATATAGGCCAGATGGGCTAGGCGATGTGATTTGATCATAGCGCGACCCATGGTAAGATTAGGGCTAGCAAGCGACGAACTCTAAAGAGCTGACGGAGGATGAAACGAGATCCCACATATCACAGCGGCTGAGCACTATCACGTCTTCATTCCTCTATACTCCACACTCAGATACAGACGAGCGCGGATACGTCGATTTCGTCGCCATGCCGCCTACCCGCATGTTGCAAAAGACCGACTTCCAGCCCAAGACTCCGCCCGAGAATTCGAAAGCCGCACGTTTTGTGCCCAAGTTCATCTACTGCAATCCCCAGAATCCGAATCCTGTCCAAATCAGAGAGGACTTCTATGGATCAAGACGAAAGTTACGGCTTGGCATTCTAGGCGCCGGCATCAGCATGCTGGACTTCCTCCACCATTTGTTTGAGCTGGTTCCTGAGGAAAGCGTGGAGATTGTGGTATATGATAAGAATGAGGATGTTGGCGGAGTGGTATATTGCCTTTCCAAATATGCGTGGACAGGCCCAAATGACGCGAACTAGTGGCAATCAAGCGTGTACCCAGGTGCCCGATGTGATACCCCGAGTGCAGCGTACCAATTCTCGTGGAGGACCAATATATGGTCTCAATTTCATGCTCCGCAGCCTGAGATAAGAGACTATCTTCAGACAGTGGCGAGAGAGAATGATTGGTACAGGTTCATCAAGTTCAGACATGAAGTTGTTGGAGCATCGTGGACGGATGTAGAGATGAAGTGGACGTTGAAGATCCGCGACCTGGCAAGCAGTCTGGCTTTCGAAGAGAAGTTTGACCTCTTTGTCGAGCTGAATGGTTGCGTGAGCAACCCTCAAATCACGGTGCCAGGAATCGAAGCTTTTGGAGGAGTCGTAGTTCATTCAGCAAACTGGCCCAAGGACTTGGATCTTACCGGCAAACGAGTGGCTTTGCTCGGGTACGGAAGCACTGGAGTACAGTTGGCACCGAATATCCTACCTAGTGTCTCGAAGCTCTACACCTGGTTCAGGAACAAAGCGTATCTGGCGCCCTCGCCGTACCCAGATCTGCTTTACGACCAGCAGGGGACGAACTTCTTTTACAACGACGAACAGAAGAAGTTGCTAGCGGACCCAGATGTATATCTGTCGTACCGTAAGGCGATCGACGATCCTTCTAACCGACGGTGGGATATGAACTTGAACGGGAGCGAGAACTCGCGAACTGTGAGTGCCAGACTTAAGGGCTACATGCAGATGAAGTTGCAAGGCAAGCCGGAGCTCTATGAAGCTATTGTGCCTGCAGACTACGACTTTCCGTGTCGAAGGCCGACGATGGATGCGGGTAAATTTGACTCACACATGTGCACGGTTGAGGGCATACTAACAGGCAATGCAGGATACTTAGAAGCTCTTACAGATAGCAAAACCACCGTCTATTTCGGTGAGCCGACACACTTTACGAAGAGAGGTATCTTGGACCCAGATGGCAACGAGCAGGAAGTCGACATCATCATCGCGGCAACAGGCTACGACCAAGACCATATGCCACGCTATCCGAAGACGGTCAACGGCGAAGACATCGCAAAGCGCTGGGCAGCACGACAGTCTGGCCATACTTACATGGCTGTATGCTCTGAGAACATGCCCAACTATTTCAATCCAGGTACCGCCTACTCAGCATTGTACCGCAACTGGTTCCAACCATCCGAAGCACTCTCCAAATATATGGCACAAATCATCAACAAGATTCAACTGGAACGGATCGTCAGCTTCAAACCAAAAGCCCGCGCTGTTGATCAATTTGTCAAACACGCTGACACCTTCATGCAACGTCTCGTTCAAGCAGGCCCTTGCAGCGCGTGGTATAAGAACGATGAAGGCCGACCAGCGCTCTGGCCCGGCTCACACAGCCACTACATGCAAGTGCTTCGTACTCCACGTTACGAGGACTTTGACATGGTGTATGAGGATGAGGACGATATGTTCTCGTATTTTGGGAATGGGTTCACGCTGCATCCGGAGGCCTTTGATGAGGATGACAGTACTTGGTATATGGGCCAGCCAGGGAAGCCGGTACCGAAGGAGGTGATGGAGAAGTTGAGAGGGGTTTATGGACGGCCGCAGTGGGCACCAAACTTGAGGGAGCAGCGCGAAAAGCAGGAGAGGGAGAAAGAGCAAAGTGCAGCGCAGGTGAGGAGCTCGTTGTGAGCCGATGAAGAGCGAGTGAGGCGCGACGAGCTATCGTTGCGAGTCATACAAGCATGATCGTCCATGTGGCCTTCCGCTAAGGGGAGAGATATGAACAGAAGACGGTGCATTGCACGAGCGTCAGACGAACTCGATCTGTTCATGTGACTGAGACGGGAGAGGATCAGGCTGTTGCGAGAAGTCGTTGACAACGTCGACGACTGGAACTTATCCATATTGAACTACAAGCTATATCTCAAACACAGGGCATCGGATATTCCTTTTCCGAAACCAATGCGAAGTACCGCACTCTAAGCGTAACTGGACCACCAATCCGGCAGCTAAGCTGAAGGAGTGCATGTGGCATCCCACGCTACTGATGCAGCAGTACCGGTCTCATGCGTGCTACGCGCCGGACGGCACAGTCGGGCAGAAACATCCCAACTTCAACCTGCCTACTTCTGCGACCTTTGTTCCACGGCGTTTGCAAAACTCGGTCGCAGATAGCAGCTCATCCCGCCTTCGATTGAGCGGCGATTGTCGTGAATGGTGTCAGGAAGATGGAGGCAATGGAACAGCCGCCGGAGCGACAGATCGAGGCAGACTCGCTCGACAGCAGAGACTCTGCGCTCGGTAGCGATACAGAGACCGTCTACACCGAGAGCATTCGCTCAGAATTCCTGCAAAGCATGAGGGAGAACGGACGAGGCTATCATCGCTACCGAGACGGAATATACATCCTGCCCGATGACGAACGAGAGCAAGAACGGCTCGACATGCAACACGCCATGTTCTTACGGTCTTTTGGAAATCGACTATATCTCGCTCCTGTCGACGATGTCAAAGAAGCACTGGACCTTGGAACAGGAACAGGGATTTGGGCGATCGATTTCGCGGACGAACATCCCGAGGCGAACATTCTGGGCGTCGACCTTTCACCTATTCAACCATCGTGGATACCGCCAAATTGTAAGTTTGAGATTGATGACTTCGACGGCGAGTGGACATACCCCAAAAAGTTCGATCTTATACATGGCCGCATGATGATCACGGGGTGTGCGGACTTTCCGCGCTTGTTCCAGCAGTCGTTCGACGCTCTGCAGCCTGGCGGATACCTCGAACTTCAAGACGTTGTGATGCCGTTGGGGTGCGATGACGGGACCATGGAAGGCACTGCGATTGGAGAATGGAACAGGAAGTTTGTCAACGCGTCCCGACAGCGAGGGCGGGACCCTTCGTGGGCGGCGAGGTACAAGGACTGGTTGATCGAAGCTGGGTTCGAGGACGTGGTGGAGAGAACATTCAAGTGGCCGATCAATTCTTGGGCAAGAGATCCGGAGCTGAAGTTCGTTGGTCGTTGGAACGAGGTCAATATGTTGGACGGGCTGGAAGGCTTTTGTGTCAGGCTGTTCTCTTCGACATTGGGGATGTCAATGGAGGAGATTCAGATGTTCTTGGTTGATGTGAGGAAGGACATCTCGAACCGAAAGATTCATGTTTACTGGCAGATGTGAGTACCTGTCGAAATTGAAGAAGTCGATATTGAGCTAACGTGGTGAGTCTAGGTACGTGGTGTATGGCCGGAAACCAGAACATGCTGCCCTCTAACGACGTTATTGGCCTCATGCGTACGTGATGCAATCATACAGACCTCAGTTTTTGGCCATGTCTTGGGTCAGGTTGTGGGCACATCGAAAACTGCCATAGCACTGTCCGCTAGTGAACACCATTACCTCGCGCTTTGTCAGATAATGACTGCCAGGCGATCCTTCTCCAGTGCCGTCTTCACGTCGGCAATCGATGCACATCCCGACCCTGATGCCACCCCACGCTCGTCCCGAGACAAGGCTGCACGTTCAACGGCACACCCGCATTAGCGCACGGGGATGAATCATCCCGCATTGCAGCTGCAGCTACTCTTCAACCCTCACCACTTCTGGTCGCCAGTGCATGCTTCGGCATGTCCTCCAATTCTTCTTCATGACTGTGCCTCCCTTCACCGCAACGGCTTTCCCGTCGTGACGGACGCTGCTGCTGTCGTGAAGCCCACATCGCAGACTTCGATAGCCATGGCTCTCCTTAAAAGTGTATCTGGTTCCATCCTCGTCGACGTTTTGGTCCTGGCAGTGGCCTTTTACGCCTTTACAAGCTATCGGTCGTATCATAGGCTCAAGCATATTCCAGGTCCGCCGATTTGGGGATGGACGGTCTTGCCATTGTTTATGGTACACTTGAGAGGTGCCATCTACGACGTCTTCGGAGATTTGAATAAGCAGTATGGACCACTTGTGCGAATCGCGCCGAACACGCTTCTCATCTCGGATCCGGAAGAGCTTCGCAAAATGTCTGCGGCACGATCACCATACACGCGCTCGCCTTGGTATGTGGCCATGAGAGTGATTCCAGGGGTCGACAATGTCTTGTCTACGAGGGATGAGAACGACCATGATGAACGGCGGCGGAAGATGGCCTCTGGCTATTCTGGAAAGGAGAACGTTTCATTGGAGAAGGACATCGACGAATGCGTGCTGGATCTTATCAAGCTGGTTGAATCCAAATATGTCAGCAATCCGCCCGAGGAGATCAAGAAGATGGACCTGGCCAGGAAGATGCAGTTCTTTACAAGCGACATAATGAGTAAGCTCGCATTCGACGACAAGTTCCACGATCTGAGAGACGACCACGATAACCATGGCTACATCAACGAGATTGAGACGATGTTTCCAAACATGTTCTGCGTGTGCACTATACCCAGCCTTCTCTACTTCTTGACCAACATTGGCGTTGCAAAGCTTCTAGCTCCTTCGGTGAAGAGCAGCTTTGGATTTGGAAAGATACTCGCCATTACGAGGAAGCAAGTTGCCAAACGATTCGAAGCTGATGGGAAACCGAACACAGCGAGGAAGGATATGCTCTCGAGCTTCCTTCGACATGGCCTCACGCAAGACGAGGCTGAGCAGGAAGGCGTTCTTCAGCTGGCAGCCGGATCTGATACCACAGCCACGGGTCTGAGATCCATTCTGCTTTGCATCATGTCGAATCCTCGTGTCAGTGCCAAGCTATCCGCAGAGATCGACAGTGCGATCAAGAGCGGCAAAGTAGCATCTTCGAAGCACAGCATCATCTCCGACGAGCACGCTCGTGGTCTACCTTACCTCCAAGCCTGCATCAAGGAAGGTCTTCGGTGGTTCCCTCCTATAGCAGGGTTGCTTGCCAAGTACACACCTCCGGAAGGCGATGTGCTCTGTGGCTTCAAAGTACCTGGCAATGTCTCGATAGGATACTCTGCAAACGCTGTGCACCACTCTCCAGCGCTGTTCGGTCCAGACGAGGAGGTTTTCAGGCCAGAACGTTGGATACCGACCTCGCAAGGGGGCGATGAGCCTTCACTTGAGAAGATACGAGCGATGGAGAAGAACAATGAGCTGCTTTTCGGATACGGCAAGTATCAGTGTCTGGGTAAAAGTGTCGCGGTGATTGAGCTGAACAAGGTCGTGTTTGAGATGATGAGTAGGTTTGACATGACGCTGGTGAATACCCTTCGGCCTTGGACATCGACGTGTTACGGTATCCACCTGCAGAAGGATCTCTGGGTGACTGTGAGACGCCACGAAGAGATAAAGTGAAGAGGGTTCTGTAATGTGGTGAGAAGAAGATGTTGCGAGAGCGTCCGTCGTAATTCGAATACTTCTGCACTTACCCGTGTAGTATTCTTCCTTTTGCTCGAACATCAAGTACATCGAGTGACTGGGTCCGCATCTGGGATGAAACCTGCACACCAGCATTGAATCATGGGAGCCGTGCTGCGAAGTCGAGCTGCACTCAAGACAGCCGCCTCATCATCAGTTGCCCTTTCCTCGCCCCCAGCTGCGACAGCGAGCTTAAGAAGGAGCTCTCCCCTCCACCAATCTTTCCTCCCTTCTCGCCCGCTTTCACCACGCCAACACCGCGGAACATCGTTCTTCCGACACATCCATCGCCGATCGAGCAGCCAGCCTCCCCTTTGCCCTTTTGCAAGCGCCCATCGACTGTCCGCACAAGGCAAACTTGCAGCTTTAACGACCAGTCATGTCCGACCAAGTCAGCCACGACATGCAGCTCGAGTGGGCGGAGCTCGAGAAGGAGCTCGATTGGACCTGGATGCAGGAGGTTGACTGGTCGGCCTATGAGGCTGAGACCAGGTGAGTAAAAAAAAGACACGCGCTAATAAGAGGGCAACAGCAACCACATACGCCCATCCCCATCGGGAACCCAGCGCCTTCGCGCACCTGGGGCCTTCGGGTCCGGTGTCGAGACTGTTGGTCCGCGTGTCGAAGATAATAACCTGTCTCTACACTGCGCCATGCTTAGCACCTCTGTCTCTGGGAATCAACACCATGGTCAGGACATTGATGCCGCTCAGTCGTCAGAAGCTCATCGTTGCACGGTCGATGGATGCAACTACAAAGGGACGTTCGCGAGGCAAACCGAGTTGAAACGACATATCGTCAGTAAGCACGGACGAGGGAAGCCATACGTTTGTCCGTTCTCGGGTTGCTTCAAAGGGCCGAAAGCTGCAGCATTTGCAAGACCGGACAAACTTACAGCTCACATTCGAGCTGTTCATTCTCTGGACGAAACGGCCGCTTGCCCCGAGAGGTCTTGCAACGTTGAACTCCCTCTAATGCTACTGGGAGTTCACTGTACGTGTCACGAGCAGTGGACTCCCAAAGACTCGTCGGCAGCGCGTTTGAACTACGAGCATCTCGTAGCCATTAAGAATGCCTCGGACACACACCATACGAAATGCCCGTACTGGAAGTGCAACCAAAAGCTGAAACTGAATGACCTGATCGACCACGTCTACACTCACAAGCTGGGAGAGCAACTGGGAATGGAGCCAGAACTCAAAAAGCTCAACTATCATTTCGTTCGTGGTAAAGTCAACATCGTCACCAAGGATCGGCCCATACACCACCCAAGTTCAACGGACGCTTCCGACCAGGTCCTCGCAATCCAAATCACATGTCCAGTGTGTGAGGAGAAGTGCGCCGACCGTACGGCCTTCGCGGTGCATCTAGTACGCATGCATATGCTGCTGCCTGTTGATGAGGCTCATAAAGTCTTCGACCTTTATTACTGCGAACCCAGTACCAAAAGATCGCTGGGTAGAATTGTTAAGAGCAGACTATGGCTCAAAACGTACTTCAGGTACGGAATGCAATGCCCCTCGTGCAATAACCCTACCTGGTGCTGCGAGTGCGAGGGAGGGCTGTTCGCAAACCATTGCAGCGATGGTGACATAGCTCAACGCCTTCGCCCTCATCGACAAGCAATCTTGCGCCTAATCCCAAGTTTTTGTGAACTTCGGCCGGTCTTTCAAGACATTATCTAAGACAGACGTTTCTTGGCGAGAAGGACACATGCTGGGTTCCGCTGGAAGGAAATTCTGACCTACCCACCTTCGAGAAGTTTCGACAGTACTTGTGCAATAGTCAATTGGTCCAGAGCGCGCTCTATGAGTTGACTGCACCCGGCGGATAACCATCTTAGTCGACAGTCAATGACGATCTCTACATTGGTCTGCGGCGTGAACGTACTGAGTTGCAGTCATTACCTGCATTGTGATTGAATTAAGGCGTTATTCGGCGCTCGGGGTTACCTTACCTACCTTTGCAGTCTTTTGAAATGAAACCTGTCGTTCGCTCAGAATGACTTCCACTGCAAAGAGTTTGCCTGTGACTTTGAAGCAGAACGACGAACTTTCACGATTCCAGCGTACATGTACGTAGCGAGACTATCACATGAGCTTCGTCGCTCCTTCCTCACTTCACTCACTCGCGTCACACTAGCGCCGGGATTGCCGCGATGCACGTGCTTGCACAAACAAAATATCAAAATATCAACCTTTTGACTTCGCGGTGCAACCACAATCAACAAAGACTTCTGCGTCCACCATGGATGAAGACAACAGCGCCTGGCCCCCTAAAGGCCGCCCACCTTCAACATCAGCTTCATCAGCAGCTCCAAGCCGCACCACCTACCGCCCAAACACCCTCAAGACGATCGGCAAGCAATGTAGCCAGCATCTTCCACCAGCCAACGCCGTGCAAGCGATGTTCTTGTACGAGATGCAACGTCAAAGCGAAAACGAACAACTGTTCAAGAACCAGATGTTCAAACTCGCACGCCACGAGGACGATTCCGCGATGCAACTGCGCAGAATCGAGGAGTTGGAGACCAAGGTCGTGCATTTGGAGAAAGCCAAGACCAACAAGGAGATCGAGGAGCGATTGGCGACGAGTAAGAGCACCATGCAGATGCAGGGAGAGAAATTGAAGGATTGCTTGAAGAGGGTTGAGGGGCTGGAGGCCATGATGGAGAAGGTGAAGAGCCGAATTGTGGGCATCGAGAGGACTTTGAAAGAGAGTAAAGTAAAAGATGTCGATGAAGAGGCACCGGATTCGAAGGAGGTGTCTACCAAGATGATCAAGGAGGAGATTGATGTCTTGTTTGAGGACCGCGATGGAATGATGGGTATGATCAAGGAGATCGAGGAGCGTCTTGATATCCTCGAAGCTCCATCCGCAGCCGAAGAGACCACTACTGGTGGCATTGAATCTCCCCCACAAGATCACATCCGGGCTGCTCCCGCTCCAGTCACCACCACCAGCGGCGTCAGCGTGACCAACGGTACCAGCAAAGGTCACTACCAGCCAGATCAGACGGCTCCAGCTGCCGCGGCGAAGAAGGCGTTTGAATACGATGAAGTCGAGCAGAAGAGGCTAGAGGATCAAGAACTCGGACGCCAGATCGCTGGGAGGGATGCTGCGAAGACAGCAGCGGAAGAGCTCAGGAGGACTATCCAGGAGAAGAGGGCCAAGGACGAGGAAGCCACGAAAACTCAAGAGGCCGAACGTGCTGCTGTCGTTCCACCTGCCAGCAAGACCGTCAGCACCCCACCTCACCTTCGGTCAGCGCAGAGTCGTCCTAAGACCATTCCACTCACGACGAGCATCGCGAATGGCTCGACACCACAAGTCCAACGTCTCCCAGTCCGCGCTGCCCCAGGCACCACCAGCACTGGCACGCCCCCTCTGGACCTTTCTATCCCAAAAGGCGCTCCACACGTTGGCCTTCGCGCGAGCGCCCACGCCCCACCACCAGTTCCAACGCCTTCCAGCCTTCGGTCCTTCAGCCCAGGAAAGCCGTGGGCATCGTAGGGAGGTGCATGGCGCGTCGTCAGGGAGAAGAGAGTATCGTCTTACAAAGGATGTACACATATCGGGTAGTGTATTCGAGCGCGTTGGAGCGTGGAGCTTGGGCATAGCGTTTGTGGCATCAAGTAGGCCACTAGAAAAGTAGTCAAGGCAATCGACCAATGTTTGTTGAAAATCATCCTCCTCACTGACTCTTCATGTTCGCTCACTCTATGGATCATCGCAAATCCAAGCGCTGGCAAATGAACAGTGCTGAACTGGCCTATTGAGCGAAGCGATGCTTGCCTGTCCCCGAACCTCAAGGCTTCTGGGGCATCAGCGCCAGCGCGAACGACCTCCGAAGAAGTCTATGTCAAGAGCCAAATTCTTGTTGTCGATGACCGTTAAGGTCGCGTGGCGTTCGAGCCGAAGAGGTTGAGTCATGGTAAACTTGTTTCGTCCGAGGAAGGGGCTGAAGTGAACGATTGCTTCACTGCAGGAGGCGCATATGCTACATGTAATGCTGCGCAGAAACAGAATCAGCCACCCATCCCAATTGGCTCTCCCGTTGCAAGCCCAGAGTACAACGAACGCTCTCCATAGAGAGCTATGCCAGTCGCTGTGGTTCCCGAGGGGGTATATACATAAAAGTGCAATGGTCATGACTCAGTTCCCCAACCCATAAAGGAGCCACCGTCCGTCTCCTTCCCAAAATTGAAACGCCGAACGAATGCATGCTTCTCAAAAGCTGCGCAAAAGTCAAACAGGAAAACAATCATCAGAACTTCATTCCCTTCCTCTGCAGATAACTGCCCAACAATCCATCCAATTGACCCATCATGTCCGAGACACCTTTCTTCTGCTCGACGAAGAGGCCTTCCATGAGTGGATGATCGGGCCGTGCAGGTGTCACGCCGGACTTGTCGTGGATCATGATGAGCATGTCACGGACTTCGCTGCCATCTTCGAGCCAAGCACGCAGGGAGTCGTCACTCCAGGCTTGGTGGGAGACCGTAGGCGAAGGGCGTGGCGAGAGGCGCGACGAGGAAGTATTGCTATCGGTCGAGAGGCCACGGGTGGGTGGCGTAGTGGATTTGCGTTGCTGCTGTGGTGCCACGGGCTGAGGAGAGCGGGCGGTGGGTGTTGGGTCGTTGTCTTCGGCAAGCGATGTGTCGTCCTCAATGGGCTCGGCAGGGTGTTCGATGATGCTTGGTGAAGATGTGAGACTGCCAGGCTCGTCGTCCTCTGTATGATCTTCTGAACCTAGCGTGGGAATATGGATCGAGTCGGTGCCGTGCATAAAGGCAGAGCTGGATGTGATCTCCACTGGACTCTCTGAAAGCCTCTCGCCGCTCTCTTCGCTGTCCTCCGCCTGGTCCGCGAATGGATTCTTGCCTTGCTCGTCTTGTGGAGAGTCGAAGTCGTCCAGCTCAACGCGCTGCTTCGACCGCTTCGCCTTCTTGGGCTTGTCATGGCTGTCGCTTGTCTTGAGCATATTCGAGACAGTGCTTGTGACGGTATTTGTGATTGGAGAAAGCGGGTTAGGAATGCCTCTGCTCTTCTCTTGCTGCGCAGCTTCGACATTGATATGACCTTGGGCATCGTTCTGACCGTCTGGCTCATCGTAACTTGCGGCCATCTCATGCGCAACGGCTGATCCCTCGAGTTCGGCAACAAAACTATTGCTTGAGTCATTTGATGTCTCGCGTGTCTCTTCAACCGGCGCTTGTTGCACGGTCGCTCTAGCTGGCGATTGATGGCCATTGACATTCTTTTCCACAGGCGAAGACTTTCCACTCGGCAACGGACTTGATCTTGCTGACTCTCGTTGCGTCTCCGTAGACAGCTTTTCGGCGGCAGCTTCGTCTTCCTTGGCCTTCTTATCCTTCTTCTTGCTCTTGAACAGGCCACTGAGCATGCCTCCTTTCTTCGGCTCTTTCTTCTTTTCCTTCGTGTCCTTCTTCGCTGGTTGTTCCGTGGGCGAGCTCGTCTTGGTGAGGCTCTCCATGCTATTACTTCGAGTAGGCTCCGAGGGCGATATGGCAGAACCAGAGTCATCGCGGAGTATGCCAGGTGTGAGTGTGATTTTGCGAGTCTCCAGACTGTCGTCCTTGAGGAAAGAATCCGTATTCCGCGTCTTCTTCGACTTGAGCGGTGCAGCCTCTGTCGAAACCGTTGGTATGCTGTCATCAATACCAAACTGCCCAAACTCACCTGTCTTGTCGACGAGCTTTGGAGCATTCTCGTCATTGCCCACTCCAGCAGCTGCCAAGGCTTGTGCTGCAGTCGCAGCCTGCTCGCGATCGAATGATGCACGTTGAGAAGACGTGCTTGACCGACGATCTGTGTGGGAATCGGCCGGGTCTTGTTTGGGCTCCTCAAGCTCGATCTCGGGCTCGTCTGTCGAATCTCTGCCCTCTGACTGCATAGAGCCGCCGTAGGGATCGATCATGTGTTCCTCGTCTTCCGTAGAGTAGTCGTAATCGGAAGCTTCCACGTATGTTGGCGCGGCGAACTGGACTGTTTTTGCTTTCCGCCTTCGCATGGCTTTCTTCATGGGATTTCTGGACTTTTCTGAGTTGTCGCTAAGCATCGTAGCGGAGAGCTGGACTGTCATTAGCGAAGCGCAGACAAAATGTTGACAATCAACAAACGTCTATATTTCGGTGCTTGTTCAACCTTGCGAGTCGTTCAGTTGGGGTCTCGATGTGCTCGGCGGGTAGGTAGCCTAGGAATGGTCAGTCAAGCCAGAGCTCAAGAACTATACAAACGTACCAATACTACTGTCTTTCACCACTCGGACGAGCCACCAATAGCTGTTGCTGTCATCCAACAACACCATGGTGTCTCCCTTTGTAGCATTTGCTTGGCCTTCGACAGTTGCAACAAATGTGTGCAGGGCGTAGACGAACTCAAAGTCGATATCTTCTGTTTCTCGTAAGCATTCGCCACCCCAACCAGAGTCAATGAAGCGATCGTCAAGGTTAAGAAGGAGGTCTTCGGTATCATCAAAGTTTTGAGAATCCTCGTGGATATCCGACAGGTCCGGATCTGACTCCGACATGCTCTCCCATGAACCGGTGGATCCATTAGGCGATGGTGGCGTGTCCAACAACGGGTCGTCTACGGGCAACAACATAGCATCGAGGTCGACACTGTTGATGCTGGTAAGACTTGGCGAGGGATCTAAAGATGGAAGGCCAAGACTCGTCATGCTCGTGAAGAAGGAATGGTTGCGAAATGGGCTCTCAATCGGTCGCTTGGTCTCGGGCATCTCATTCACCTCAAAATCATGTCCATCCTCGCTCACGTTATCCGAGTCGTCCTCGTGGGCTGCGTGCCCTTCATGTTCCTCGTGGTAACCGTCCTGTGCTTCGGGATCCAGCTCCAGTCCAGGCTGTTGGTCCTCCACATACCTACCCATCTGATGATACCTTGACATTGGGAGCGAGAGTGTTCTGGAATGAAAGTCTTGGGGTACCTGGTCGAACGGAGAGGGCAAAGTTGCCTGCTGTGCAGACACGTGACCCTCCCATCCCGCATGTCTTGCTCGCAACGGCGGATGCTGCGGCGTTTGCAAGAATGGCGACGACTCAGGCGTGTAATCCGCGGTCTGGTTGAAAGACTCGCGAGTAGGGGTTGACATGCTGGGTGCTGGCGACAGGTCTGACATTCGTGCAGGCCCGTAGCGGTGCAGCGTGACAGGACGCGGGTAATGCAAAGTAAACGCACCATCGTCAATGCTTGGCGAGCTGGATATCCGGTCCATCATGTCGTCGTCTGTTTCTGCATCGGACTCGGCACCCTCGGCGCCCTCCTCGCCAGCGTGCGAGGCGCCGTTCGTTACGTGCTCTGAACCATTATTGTTGGCCTGCGCCTGGTCAATGGCGCCCGGGTTGTCGGCCAGACTGTCTGTAATGTTCCATGCGTCGGCCAGCGCTTGCTCTTCCGAGTGCCGCTCTTCGAGCACTTGATGTACCTGGGCGGCTAGATGGGGTGCGTTGCCGTTGGGTTGGGGGTGCTTGTGGTGATCTGCGGCGGTGGGACTATCTGGGTCTTGGAGGTCGAGAGTGTCGGCTCTGACAATGCCAGGGCGCGTCATGGTTCTTTATGTGCCTAGGGAGGGCAGGTCAAAGGCCGACGTGGCCTTGGATCTAGGTCGGGTGCGAAAGAGCGGTCGCGTACATGGCAGGGAATGTATGTCTGCTGCGTGTTTCGACCGGGCGATGGAAGTGTCAAACAGGCTTAACGAGGGTCGCGCAATGGTGTCGAGCAGGCGTGTTTGAAATAGGTGGCTGAGCGAGCGTCGGAGCGGCTCCAACAACGATAACGGCGTCGCGGTCAGTGGTCGGTCGTGGATCCGTTCGATGATTTCGCTATCCTGGGAGTGAGTGGAAGGTGGTGCTGAAAGACGACGAGGAGCCTGACTCGCTCAATCAATTGATTGTCGAGGGAAACGTGGTGATGTTGGACTGGCGGCGGCGTGGTGGTGTCCAAAAAGTATCTGGCGCTAGTATCCCCTTGAAACGGCCAACGGCCCCCAACCTTGTACGTCGATCTTAACTAGCGCTCCATGCCCTGTTTTAGGTCGAGCACGCTCACCAACACTTTCACACTATTACTTTCACTCACAGCATCACCTTCTTACTCAACAATACTATTCGCCTACGCTTCACCAATGGACGAGGCCATCTGAATCGATGATTCTTTGACGTGCGCGACTCTGCGAGAGCTACATGTACCAGCGGCACTTGGATCGGGACTACTTCTCACTTGCAGCAATGCGGTGTACCTGCGTCTAGCATATGAATGAAATACCTTTTCTCGCCGAGCGATTGATCTCAGCGAAGTCTGTCCTTCGCAGATACGAAGACACGGTCTGGCATACGGTATCTTTCGTACGAACGCTCTAGACATGCAAGGTCTAATCAGATGACTATATCCGACGTGCTCTGACTACAGCGCATATGGCGCCGTGTTTAGTTACATCTGTCGTTGAGGCTCTGGATATGATAGATCAGATGAGAGATGTTAGATCTCATTCATGCCATTGGGACTCTACGCTGCCAGGTCAAGTGCGCCGCTGTGGTGCTCCGGCGGAAGAAGCTGCTACCGTGTTCATCATGCGAAAGTATCGAGAACAGTGTACCACCCTCGATCCACCACAACTGTAACAACCTTTGGAGGGACAATGTGACGATGTTGTCAGTACTGGGCGAAACTCTACCTGCCAGTGATACTCATTTGCGAGAACGGAGACCGCGAAATGGTAAAGAAGCAAACAGTAAGGACCATGTGGCATTCACATTATCATTACGGTGATATGTCTATCTTTACAATCAATGCGGCGAACTGAGTGCCGAATATACCATTCCTGTTCGATGCTGTACTGTCTCAATGCCATTCAAACCAAACCTTACGTTGTCTTGATCACTTTAGGGGTAGGAGGTGGAGGCAATTCGGTGCCAAACACCCGATCCCAAAACCGACTGGTGACACCGAAGCCGTTCTCGTAGTCCATGAAGTGGTGCTGAAGGTGGTATTTCTTCAGCTCTTGGTAGAAGGAAGGCAGCCTATCACTTGTCAGTATGTTGGGCTGGAAAGTCATGTGGTATTGTACGTACTTCTTGTGATGGAGGAAGTAGTGGGTCATATCGTAGCAGATATACCCGAAGATTCCTCCACAGTATACAGCCACTGCTGCATACCAATCATAAAAGAAGACCGTGTGTGCCAGCTTCCAAAACGGCGCAGCCAGTACTACGAACAAGGTAGGCGGCATCACAAGTCGCAATCGGTCCATTGGCAAGTAGTGGTGGATGCCATGAAGGAGAAAGTGCAGGGTGAGGGCAACACGGTTGTCGGGTAAGTAGTAGTCCAAGTGGAACAAACATCGATGCAGACCGTACTCCACGATTGTCCATATGCATAATCCGATGATCCAGTATGCCACGAGGATGGGAAAGCTGAAATGAAGTCCAGCCAGCACAGTTCCGTAAGCCACAGGAGGGAGCCATACAGTAGGGACAACCCACCAAGGCGTCTTCGAGAGAGGTTCCAGAAAATTGCCAAACAATGGTGCACTCTCGCCGCCCTTATAATGCCGAGGCCGGTGTACCTGCTCGAGGTAGAACTCTTTGCTGAAGCCACCGAACCAGACTTGGAGTAACAGAGGCCTGTTCAGGTCGAGGAACTTGTGCTTCTGAAAATCCGATGTAGGATCCGTCTCCTTGTTGAGGTCTTCCTCGGAGCTCATGCCTGTTGATTCGTACACCGCCTTGCCTGCGCCAGGCCCGTTCATCACTGCCTGATCTCGAGCCTTTACTTCTGCCGCTGCGCCATTGCCTGTCTTCTCAAGCTCTTTCATGCCTTTGCCGTTGGGCTCCATGGGCAGCACACTGAATGGATCGTTGCTCTGCTTTGCGGCGTCCAGCACCTTCTCCGTTGCAACGAAGCCGACGAGGTAATCGTCCAGAATCTCCCATGCGCTCTCGCTGTGTGCGTGTGAGATCTCGTCCTCCATTGCCTCCTTGACATCTTTGCCGGCATACTCCAGAATCAGGTCGCCACCTCCAGGATGATCCTCAAGGAATGGCGTTATATCGTAGACTTTGGTGCCGACTGTGACATAGCACGACTTGACGGTATTATGCGCCGCGACTTCTGCGGAGGGCAGGGTCGGGAGTGTTCGACCCGGCATGATCGATGTGGATCGCTGGGCGTGTTCAGATGAGTAGGAAGGATCTTGTATCGTCGAAGGATTGTCGTAGAGAGAGCACGGGTAAGAGTGCAGTGGCGATGTTTATGAAAGGGTCAAGTCTCCTTTGAAAATAGGACGATGGGCGATCGATCTCGAGAGGTGGTGTGATTGGTTGCACGTTGCACGATCCGTAGCCTAGCGAGCCCGAGACCGCGGTCAATTTCCCTGTCGTTCTGACCTCACGTCACCTCACCTCCTTCCCAAACATCCGCAGCCCAACGAGCGAGTGGTCATGACGTACGGACTGGAGACGAGGGCTCGTACGGTGTCGACCGGCCTCGGTGCAAGACCGCCAGTGTCTGTGGCGATGATAGCGACAGAATTCCACGGCCACGAAAGCCACTTTTCGACCATCCGTGGACATCACGGCTCTAATGCGATGTAAAGACCAAGAGGCGGTAGCAGGGCAGGTGCTTAGACACAGCATAGGCTGCACAAAGTTGCTCGACACTAGACATCGAGGGGAAGACTGTTGGCATATGCTTGGACTGCTTACAGGATTAGGCATGTAGCAGCCGAGGCTTGCGAAGAAATGAAGCACCATTCAGATGTCGACCACGATTCATACATGTCTATGCCGCGGACACGTAGACGAAGTCTTCCTGGGCTTGCACGTATCTTCTGACAGTGTCCAAGACCACTGTCTGCCCTGGTAACAAGTGGCGAGCAATATGAAGACCTTGACGCGCTAGCAACAGTCAAGATCAATTGAACGCAGTCGGATTGTCAAGGAAGACACTGAGGGCGCATCTGGTGAATGTAACCAAGAGCATGAAATTGGCACCTGTAATGGGAGTGAAAGTGGCAGCATTCATTAACCCACATTCACGTTGGAAAAAGAGGAAGGCGTTCGCAAGCAACAGGAAAGGGAAGCTCGCTTCTCTACATCCGGACACCACAGCAATGGCTTCAACATCCCTCCTAGCACCCGTCTCAGCTGCACTTTGTCTGCCTCCCAATTGGATTGTACAGGTTGACAAAGTAATAGCGACGGCACGAGCCTGGTTGACACTCAAGGCTAAGCATGTTTGTCACGTGGCGACGCGATGTTGCTGCCTTAAGTCGAGGAGCAATCAGACCCTAGAATTATTGCGCGTCACCACCGAACTCCGACCTCCAATCAACGAAATCAACGTCAGCAAGAATGGCGCCCACACGGAAGCCGACAGCAGATCCGTGCCGTCGCAGCGAGCGCGTGCAGCTTGCCACTGCTCTCAAGGTCTCCGAGCAAGAAGTACCTACACCCCCTCCATACAGTACCATGACACAGCTCACAAGCATACAGGCGAAGACCAAGGCCGCAGTCACGAAGAAGAAGCGCTTCCGCCGCCCGAGACAGCGGACCAGTTGCAAGCTCCTCAATCTTCCAGGGGAGATTCGCAACACCATCTATCGCTTCGCCCTGCTTCAGCCAGCTAGAGTTGAGATCAAAACCAATGGCCCGGGCGAACCTACACTACTGCGTATGGCCAACTGCGACATGTCTGTTCTGCAATCACTGTTACTGACCGTGATCACAGGCGCGTGCAAACGTATTCGTGCCGAAGCCAAGTCAATCTACTACACGGAAAACCAGTTCTGCCTGCAAGTCTCCGACTACAATGGCGCCGACTTCATCCCGTTCTGGCGACAGTACCGCGGTTCCAGTCTGGTGACAAAAGAGAGCAACGTTACCTTCCGCATGATTGGAAGTCCAGACTGGACCAATTTGACAGCGTGGGTGAAAGCAGCTCATGCTGGTACCGCCTTGGGCCCCAAGACGGACAACTGTGAACGCCCCGATGACTTTATCATAAGTGGCACCTTCGACCTGGCCGAGACTATGGCATGTCTGCCAGGTAGGCTGCTTGAGAAAGCACTGAAGAACATGCACACGTCTTTGACGGCGACGCCATGGGGCAGGGACGACTGGTGGGAACTGCTGGAATAGCAGACTGACTGGAAGCGATGAAGGTGTTACTTGCTGTGGGTGCTGCATTCTGGCATTCGACACTCAAAAAAGAAGGGATGAGGGGTAGAGCTCGGTTTCGTCGGCTGATAAAATGTCCAGGCCTTAGGCGACCTACTACTAGCACTAGTAATTGCCCATTGTCAATAGCTTAACGGCCACGTTGGACCGAGATCAAGACTGGTCGAACAGGTACATCGTTCTATATTTCGATGAATCCTATGTTGCCGTCTCACGACGCAAGCCTGCTCCAGGGCCCCTCCAGCCGTGGGCATAGATGAATGAGTCGTGAGCATAACGATAGTCGATACGCGCGACGGACCACAATAAGGACAGTGGTGATGCGTATATGCTCACTCACAGACTTGAACCGGGAAGAGTCCAAGCGGAACAGAGGGCAATGCCTAGACCTTAGACGAAGGCGCGACACGGATCGCGACATGGAGTTGCAGTAAAGTTGTGTCAAGTCATAAGCCATCGTTACTCATATGTCGTCTCTTTGCGAGACGCAAGCCTCTAGAAGTATGTTCCACCATCTAGTTGTTTTCTCAACACTCCTTCATCTTCGGAGCCAAGAGCAACCCGCTCGGACATTCGCAGTCCAGAATTCGAGTTCGCACGCACACACGCAAGATCTAAACGTCTTGCTTGGCGACTTCCTCTACGCGCTCTGGGTAATCCTCGTCGTGAATCTTCTTCTCCAATCCGATACCAGACTCGAGCTCCTGCGTCTTACGTGTCTGACTGCTAGTCTTCCACGCTGGGGTGCCGATGTACTTGATACCGGAAGGATCCTCGAACATTTCGGTGACTTCTTCGAGTGGCTTTCCTGCAGTCTCGGGGAACATGAAGCTATTGAAGCTGTTAGTCATTGTTCTTACATGTGAATGGTCCTGGAATGCTTACAAGACGTGGATGGTCATGGCAACGCAGAAGCAAGCAAAGACGATATAGGTCTTCCACTTGATATTGACGAACGCTGGAGGGACGAAGTAGCCGAGCGCGAAGTTGAAGATCCAGTTGCCGGAAGTAGTGAGAGCGTTGGCCTTGCCACGGAGGTGGTTGGGGAATAACCTACGATCTTGTTAGCCAACCTTGCATTACAATGGAGACAGTAAGAGGGAACTCACTCAGGGGGATAGATCCAGGAGACGGGCCCCCAAGTTGGCGCGTATGAAGCGACGAACAGGTAGGAACAGGCAATGACGGCCTTGGAGGCCGCACCGCTGACTTGGACAGACGCTTCCTTGATGCCACCAACACCGTTTGGACCTGGGTCGGTACCGTAGCTGGCAAGGAGACCTCCGTTGGCGAAGAGCTGAGGTAATGTTAGCTTACTACATGTTCTCCTCTGCGTATTGGAGATACTCACCCAAGTAGCCATAAGGGTGGATCCGATCATGAGCGTTGGACGACGACCAACCCGGTCGACAAAGAGAAGAGCCGGTACAGTCATAACAACGTTGATGACGTACTGAATCGAGGACGAGACGAGTAGAGTGTTGCCAGTCAATCCAGCCATGGCGAAGACGTAGGTGATGTAGTACATCATGACGTTCATTCCCGTCAGTTGCGACCAGATCTGGGTGAAGAGACCGATGTGGGTGCGGTTGATGTAGCGTGGGGAGAAGAGTGTCCAGAACGAGACTGCCTTGCTCTGACGCTCAATCTCGATCCAGTCCTTGATCTCCTGGAACTCGCGGGCCACCCATGGAGAGCTTGGATCGCCGTGGCCGTGGGTCAGAATGAGGACTTCCTCGCACTCCTCCCAGCGGTCCTTCGACGCGAGCCAACGTGGGGACTCGGGCAGGAACATCATGCCAAAGAAAAGGATGATGGCTGGGATCATTTGAAGGGCCCAAGGAACACGGAAGGCTGCAGTGCCCTTGATGAAAGAGCATCCGTCTATAGCATATTAGTACTGTGCATCGACTAGCACCAAGAGCGACTCACAAGAGATGTAGAACATGATCATGATGCCCCAAGTGATGGCCCATTGTTGAGCACCGACGAGACGACCACGCTTGGATGGTGGAGCAATCTCAGAGATGTAGACAGGGACCTGGGCTGAGCAAATACCGACGCAGAACCCATCTGAGAGGTATTAGTAGAGTCAGTGGATACAGGAGTAAGGGTTTAGACGCACTGATGATGCGACCGACGATCAGCATTGGAATGTCCTGAGCGGCGGATACAAGGATGCAGCCGATGACCCAGATGACAGCACCAATTCTGGATTGTTGTTAGTTGTTGTTTCATGTGCCGAGTCTTATTAGCACTCACTGAATAGCAGTCTTGCGACCAAAGCGATCGGAGATGTAGCCAGAGCAGAGGGAGGCGAGCCACGAACCACCGGCCATTGAGGCGGTGATTCCACCTTGAGTGTTGGCGGTTGGTCCTTTGCCTGGGACAGGACCCTGGTTGAAGTAGTCGAGGTAGGCATTGGTGGCGATGATGGCGCTCATGGAGGAGATATCGAAACCGAACAGGCCACCTCCAATGATGGAGATGGCTGCGATAAGGTAGACGTTGCCGAACTTCTTCATGTTGGCGACGAAGAGTGGAGGTACGAGAGTGGTCGCAGTGTGACTTCGTCGTCGAGGGGTCTTGAGAGGAGGAAGAAGTAGTTGAGTCGGTGGACAGGGTCGTGCTTTAAATGAGTTTCATGGAGCACACGTGGAGGACCCGCGCTGTGACCCCGTGCTCAGCAGGTGAATGGCCGTGTTTGGATGTCAAGCCGTTGCATTGGCCGTGCGGCTCAATCAATTCAAGTGAATGTCGATGCAACACTGCCCCATCCAGCCAATCGCCATGCGGGACGTAGCCTGAGCCGAAGATTCGTCGTCGCCGGCGGCGGCGCGTGACAGAAGTGCAGTGGTCGGATTTAACTTCGTCTCGTGTCAGTGGCGCCAGGTTTGACAGGGCTCCACTGTTTTCCCATGGCACCTCCGCTAGCTTCACCCTCCCTCCTCCTCCAACTTCCAACATCCTCGCAAACTGTGGAGCACTCGCGATCCTTCCAATACTCCCACACACCGATAGGCCATCGCACAGCACCTCCAATGCAACGCCCTCTGTCTTGCCTCGCCACGCGTCCGGCGACAGTCCGCACGCGCCAGATGGACCACTCTGAGCCGAAGTGAATATCTGCATAGGTATTGTCTGACTCCATCGGCTCACGGCTGCGGCTGACGGCAGACGCTGTACGAGGCGTATTCTAAACCAACCGCACTCCATGTCGCCCACCACTCTGCCAGGCACAGGCTATCACCTAAGGAGTGTTCAGGTGCGTGATTATTGGTACACGAAGGATGCAGGCACAGAAGACCAACAGCATGAGCAAGCGAGTCTGGTTTGTCAGTTGGGCGAAGCTTTGGCACATCTGCAGCCGATCTTCCGTGATCTTCGCTGCTGGCTGGGCAGCCATGTGCAAGGCCGGCTGGGTGCACAGCGGTCGAACGAGTTTGCCCGAGGGTCATTTCCAGTGCGACTGCCGCCTTTGTGCAAGCGATTGTGCAGTCTCCACCTCCACATGTCCTCTCCCACGGGGATGGATAGATGCTCGATTTTCATCAGCTTCTCCGTTTGGAGCAGCATATGCCATCTTCGACCAAGCTTCGCGGATACCATTGCCATAGCTCGCGTGCCACGCCACACGAGAGCCATGCTCCGACTTGGCCAAACCTTGTTTCGACTCCTCTGGAGAAACAGTTGCGCAACCCGCTGTGCCGCCTCCGCAAAAGCTTGAGCTAGCAATGGTGTATGTCCATCACAGAGGCACAGCAGCCTTTGGAGGACCGGGAACCAACTGAATTTGCAACATTTCCCGCGCGTGTTGCATTCGACTTGGCCCGAATATCGCAGAGCTTCATCCTCGTATCTGCCCAGACGCTAGGATCCATCCTCATCTGACGCCGTCCGTTTGCAGGTTCGCAGTCCTTGCACAAAAGACTATCGGGTGCCCGCCCACATCCCGAGGCTACCTACTGAGGCAAACAAGTTAGCTCTCGTATCACGCTACCAACATACAGACCTTCGGCGAGGATCATCCGCCTGGGGCATTGATGAATTAGGATGGCATTCTGCGTCGGGCCAACGTAGCTTCTGGCAATCCACGCTTTCATGCCGTGTTGGAAGTCCCTGAACGCCTCAACAGCATCGAGTACGACCAATCGACCACGTTGTGTTCACTAGCATTGCGGCATCCAGCAACCTCGCCTCCGGAGTCGAAAGAGTCGCCAAGACGCAACATGCTGTCGGCCGCGTTGATGTCTGCTCCAAGCTGACACTGTAGCTCGACTTCGACGGAGGTTTTGGCCGGTTGATACCTTAGTCCTACAAGCCCTTCTACCGCTATGCCGTTGCACCAGCGATGCCGTCAGGCCTGCGGATGTACCTCACAAGGCCATCGTTCATTCCACAGCACCGCCGTGCTATGAAAGTCCTGGCCATCTCTCCAGTCCACTTTGTGTGTATTCGCCCATCGCGATGGTCGCTGCGATCCAGCAGTTCCAACGCTTTTATGATCGATAGGCAGTGTCTCCCAATATATGGGCCCATGGTTTTCCATGGCACTTTCGTTCTCAAACCCGATGTCTCTCGCCGTACTCGCGCTCGCAATACATCCTTTTTCATCAATATGTATTCATTGACATGAATATCGTCTATTCTCATACTTATACTGTGGTATAGGGCCGACTCAAGGAAGGCTTAACACGAGAGCATGGACGGCAGCTTGAGTGCGAAGCTGTAGACACCAATCGCCGGTGATCTTCCTCCCTTTGACCGTGGAGCAACCGGGCGCCAAAGCTCCTGCTCTGCTCTCCATGTGCCTCTATGGCAAGGACGTCCACGCTTGCGAATGACGATTCAAGGGGATGGGCATCTACGCCAAGATGAATGCAAAGAGATGAGACCTTGGGTCCTGATGCGGCGCTTGAGGCGCTGAATCCGTTGGTTTGGGTGAATGCGGGCGTGATGATAGCCTGGGTTCCTTCTTGTGATTGCTGACTAGATCTCAGAGTGGGGAGTATGCATATGCTGTGGTGAGAATTGACCGTCGAGGTATTGGTGGTGCGTCTGGGGTGCTGGACCTTGCACTTGCAAAGGTCCATCGAACTAGGGAAGGATGCAGAGGGCAACGGTGCGTGCATCCGAACCCGTCTTCTTTACAGTTGTCCGTAGTCCATACTAAGTAAGACCTTCAGACCTATACAACGCCGTCGAATGGGTCGCCTTGCAGCCATGGTGTATGGGAAAGGTCGGCATGAGCGGCATCAGCTATCTAGGCAGACACCCTGGCTAGCAGCGCAATACCAACCACCTTGGCGGGCTCAAGAACCTGCGAAGGATTGATCTGACCATCAGAAAAGGCGCAGAGACGTTTCATCGAGCTGAGCAAGACCTTCCTCCAATGGATACACATCACAAGGAGTACTTCCTCCTTGCTGGGGGTCGTTCGCGAAGTGTTGATCCCGAAGACATCGTCAACGGTGGTATAGTCACTCTGTACGAGGGACTAGAAGGCACATCGTTTTTCACCAGCGACGCTATCAAACAGGCCCTGGAAGTCTTTGGTTTCCCATACCTGGAGCTAGACGTCGAACATCTGCCAAGCGCATGGACATCTTCGTCACCATAACCAAAGTCGCCCCCGACGGGACTTTGGTCGTATTCGAAGGCAACCACGCCGAGCCGTCAGTCGCCGTGACCAGAGGATACACGCACCCGACGCATCGAGAGCACGATCGTGAGAGATCGGCCGAGCATTTGATCATCCTCGCGCAACAAAAGCCCTTGCCGGTGGTCTCCAATTACAGCATGAAGGTTCCAATCCGCCCGACCAGTATGATTTCCGAGGCAGGCCACAAGAATCGCGTCGAGATTGGCGCGCGTAATAGCGACACTCTGCTTAGTGTCATGAGGCATGAGGGTGGTGACCGTACTTGAGAGAGATTCGCAGGCCCCAATACCATCTTCCATGGCAGCAAGCTCGTCCTTCCATCTGTAGTCCGAACGTAGAGTAGAGGCCGTCTCGTGAGAGCCTGGTTTTACTCAAGATGAACCGGATCCCGCCGCAAACCAATCATTCATACAGCTCTTGCTCCGATCGTAGGCCTGGTCACTTAGAGAACCACGGAGAGCGCTCATCTTCATGCAGTCCATCTTGGGCAAGACGGTGAGAATCCTCAACCCCACTGCGACTCTCGATTAACCCTCTCCGCCTCCTCCCCAGCCCTCCTCATCCACCTCTCCACCAACTGCTTATTCTCCCTCTCCACCTCCTCCCTCTTCTGCTCCGCCATATTCAGCTGCAACTGCAACGCAACCATCTCATCCTGCGCATTCTGCACCAGACTCGCCTTGCCTCGAATCTCGCCCTCTTTATCTCGCAGACGACGCTCGAGGTCGGTCTTTTGCTTGTTGAGGAGGGTCAGGGCGGACAGCGTCGAGGTGTGAGTCGACTGGAGGGTAGAGTGGGTTGTTTGGAGAGAGGTCAGGTTGACTTGGAGGGTTTGACGGGCGCGTTGGGTTGCGGCGAGGTCGGTGCGGAGGGTCGTGAGGAGGTCCGAGGGGGTCTCGGTTGTTGTGGGAGGTTTGGGGGAGGCGCTGGTGGTGGTTGTCGGGGATGTGGTTGTATTTGGCGCCGGCACTGGTGATGCTGATGCGAGGGATGCGGTGCGGTCGGCTAGTCGTGTGTCTATTTCAAGTACGAAAAAGGTCAGACAATGCCGTTTCATGGAGATACACTCGTAGATTGCCTTACAGGCATCGATGTATGGTTTGTGTGCTTTCTCTCGCGCATCTCGCACGTCCAAGGCCGCCGAATACTGCTCGAGCCAGTCGGTCATGGTATTGGTGGATGATGTGGACTTTGTAACGGGGTGCCAGACTCTGAGAGTCGCATCGTTTTGAGAGGTGTTGTAGGTACCTGGAAGAGTAGATGAAGCTCAAGCGAGGTTCCCACTGTCACATGCCGACTTACGGAACAGTGGACAGGAAGGACGCTAAGCGTCATCCCACGAGATTCAAACACTCCGCTATCGAAGCTGCTAGGGAGCGTCACTTGGATTGCCTAGGGAGAGTCACCTGTGTAAGACACTGTATTCGATAACTCGACACACCGCCACACCGACGCAATGCTGCACTGCTGCACACTCTCTCAAAATCTCACTTACTTTCCAGCGAGCGAGGGGCCCCCCTCGCGGCCTGGAATGGGGGTTTGGGAGGAACGACCATCCCCCAACAGCGGAGGGGTTTCGGGAGCGAGGACGTGCTCGGCGACCTCACCCTATGATATCTGTTAAAGAATTGAGTGGCCCCGACGACGCGCAGCGAGGAGGTGAGGCCACGCTCACTCCCGCTCAGTCAGGCAGTAAAGACGTACTGTGTGAACCTCGAAGCCTCGTTCTGCCGGTGTCTTACAGTGTATTACGCAGGTGACGCTCCCTAGGCAGTCCAAGTGACGCTCCCTAGCAGCTTCGTCCGCTATCGACAGACGGTACGAGGAGACGACAATAGTCAATTGAGGCATGCGTGAAAATGTCTCTTTAACAATACTTTGCAGAACTTCCTACATGAAGCTTTCACCACACAATAGCAGCAGTATGCTTTACTGCAATCGTACGCCTATCGTAAAAGCCCCAACCCCGTCACCCATCCCATTGCATTCGACCCATTCCATGATATTTCCTATCCAGCATTACGCCCCATGTCTTGCCCGACTTCCTCTTCCCAAAGAGGTTCGGGAGGACAGTTGTACCCAATGCCGCGTGCGATGCAATCAGCATTCAAATACTCAGTAAAACCGTATTGGGTGGTATTCCTTTTCCAATGAACAAAGAAAACAAAAGGCGCCACCCGTTCGGATGCCTCGAAATAGCGCTATCAAGTCGATGCCCGCGGATGGTCAAAGCCGATATAATAAATGACGAGGCGGCAGGTAAAGTGATTCGTAGTCGTGACTTTAGATTCGAGGTTCTTCTTCTTCTTTTCGTCGTTCTCCGTAAAACTTGTCACCTTATCGTAGGGCCTGGTGCCGCGGAAAACGCCATCCTTGAAAACTCCTGGCTATGCTATGCTCCAAAAGCAATATGTCGTGGACGGCAAAACAGAACGCCTCCCTGGGTATACGACGCTCAATGGTGGTGATGGTGGTGCGAGCGGTGATGACGGTGATGGTGCCTATCACTCGATCCCGCCTCGCCTTCTCGACCATCCTCAGCGGCGACGCACCAGAATCGGTGACTTCCCCAAGCTCCCTTTTGACATTCCTTGCTGCAGTATTTCGTGCGCCTGCAACGTCTGCATTTGGCAAACTGGCGGGTAAACTCTTCCCATTTCCCGCATTGCCAGTACGCGCATTGTCTGATACCTCCTCGACTGTCGTCTTTGCGGCACAGGTTACGCATGACAACCCCAGCCCAGTATTGCATGTCTCCCTGCTGAGGGGATGTCGGGTTGGCATGTCTGGATGAGGATGGCTTGGCCGTGAACTTTTCGATCAAGGGGAAAATGTTGTATGGCTTCTCCCCAGGCTTCTTCACGAACTCGTTGTCCCACTCGTCATCTAGCTCTTCCTGTGTTGGAGTGGAGTCGGTCGCTGGGTTGTAGTCTGGGTCGAGCATGCGCAAGTCTTTTCCAATCATGAGTCGCGGAACGAGTCGCGACTGTTGAAAGTAAGATCGCAGATTGCAGTACTTCGAAACGTACGCCAAGAGTTGGAGAGACATCAACACGTCTTCGTCGCGGGGCACAGCGGCGAGCATGCTTGCAGGCGCCGGTCTGTCCATGGAGAGTCCTCGAGAAGGGTACCATGCCGGTGTCTGCAAGTTAGGCGGTGTCGCGTTGACCGAGATTACGGCTGCAGGTGGTAGTGGTGTCTGATTCATTTGCCTTTGGGTGGGTGTCGTAGCAGGGTTTACTATGCTTCCATCGGCGGATCTGTGCGTAATGTTGAAAGTGTCGTCTTCTCGGCTGGACATGTCGGGAACTGTCAGCGCAACTCCATTTCCTTGTGGCTCCAGCACGCCATCGTTGTCGACGATATCTTGCATCACAATGTCGCTCTGTATCCCGACCATTGGCTCGGCTTCATTGGCACCTGATTCATCAGAAACGCTTTCTTCAAGCTGTCCATCATCATCAGAGCCGGAAATTGAGAGCTGGTGACGGATTGAAGGCCTTCGACGAGGTCGGATATCGCTCCCAGACGGTCTAGGGCTGTGAGATCTTTGCACGGGTGCGCCAGGGGTGGTTGGGGATTGCGGTTGCGAGCTTAGTTCGGCGTGAAGTTGAGGCACCATTGACGGCAATCTGTCAATGTCACGGACTGGTCTCACGTAGCTTGTGCCAGCATTGCTCTGTAATGTGACAGCAGACAATGGTGGTTCCGCCAGGCGGTTGTTAGAGCCGGTCGGTGTGGTAAATTGTCCTCTTGACCCTTGCGACCTTTGATGGCTGTGCTGGCGGGTGAAGAGAGTCCTCTCAGGGGGCGAGCTGAGAGAGAGATTGGCTGTATGTGCGGTTGGTGTAACCTCGCTCGTGGGCTCGTCAGCCTCGGGATCATCTCTGGCATCCGGAATAGATATGGGCGGTGGAGCGTGTCGTCGTGTTCGTCGCTCGTAAGCTTCATTGTTGCGAGTGGAAGAGCGAGAGAAGCTCTTAGAGAAGGGACATTTCCTTCGGCTCTCCAATTCCTGTCTCTCGCGGCACTTCTCGATCACCTGGAAGTAGTTGTCCAGGATCGTGGCAATGACGGGAACCATGTCGGCCTCGACAACACGTGTCCGCACGGCTTCTGACCCGCGAACACCAATGTTTACTATGCACTGGAAAGCCAGATTCCATTTCCACATCTCCATCATGTCCTTGCTCCTCCCCTCCTTCAGAATGCATACCAGACGCTCGATGCCGCCATCGACAGTCAGAATGTCCCGAATGCGGCCAGAGGAGGTGGTGAGGTAGGCGAGGTTGTTCAAGGAGTTGATGAGAGGGAGGGTGGAGGTGCAGTCCAAGGCTCGGCGGTCATAGAGGGCGGTGGTGATGCCGACGGAGGCCTTGTTTGCGTTGGGGATGCTGAAGTTCACCTCGCGCATGTTTGCGTCTCAGCAGGACGCCGGGCGTCGAGACAAGCAGCAGCCAGGGTGGTGTCGATGGGGTTGATGGCAAACTTTGATGGAAGTCGGTCGAGGGTGTAATGCGCAGGCCGGGATTGTTTGGCCTCGGGGGTATAAGAGCGCTCGCAAACTCAGCTCCGAAAAGACTCCAGATAATGCAACCCGCTTCACTTCAGTCCAGGACGGGTGTGTGTCGTGGGAGGCGGGCGAGGCGCGGCAGAGAGGTTGTGATGAGGGAGTCGGCTGAGCGGTGACTGGGCGGGCGGACAAAGGCAGCGGTCTCGTCCTCGGCACGTCCAGGCGTCCTCAGTAGCCGCAGTATCGAGCGCGTCGCGACGGCGTGGTGGCAGACGAGGAGGTGAAGGAGTATGGGCGGTGGTGGTTGAATTGTTGGTGGTGCAGAGTGGAGCGCTGGTGGTGGAGGGTCAGGAGTGAGAGGGTGGAAGGCGCTGTCGCTAATCCCGCCGCCCCAAGCCAAGACCGTGGCGCTTTCGACTGCTCCCGGCAGCGAACCAGACGTCAGACCGAACCCTATCTGGGGATGGCCAGCCCAGCGGCAATGGCTGTGAAGAAAGTCTTTCGTCGTGCTTCTATCGCAATTATCAATCAATTCTCCCCTTCAAAATAGAGGAAGAACAGTGTCGTCGCCTCGCCTCTCAGGCACGAGATGAGCACTGGCGCGGTGGGCGAGGCAGGAGATTGCAGCCTCGCTCAGCGCAGCGCAGGTGAAACAGCCGCCGCCAGCTCTGCCAGGACCAAATTAGAGGACATGCGACGACCCAGTCCACCACAGCTACGCTAATAAGCACCCGCTCTCCGACCAGCCCATCTATCTGACTTTGTCGCTGTCGTCGTATTCGAAAGAAAATTCCATCTCATCACACACCAGCCTTCGACGCCGCAGACGACCGAATGTGCCGACGCCGTCATATCGCGCATCTCCGACGACTGTGCGAGCTCGAGGTCATGCTTACAATTACCAGCAACGCTGTGGCGCGCTGGAGACCACAGACCACAGACGAGACTCGATGCTACCCGACTCCAGTCCCTCTTCTTCTGCTTGCCTAATCTACCTTACCTGCACTCATCCGACCGTGGCATCCAAATTGGCCACGCCGTCCTTGCAACTTGGCTGCGACACCGGATGAAACGCGCATCTTATGCCATTAGCCGCCGTTGTTGCTACTCCAACCCGAAACCGTTTGCTTGCTGCTTAGCAAAAACGTGTGCTTGTGCGTGTGCATGCATACCTGCCGTACCGTGCCAGCACTTCGAGTCGTCTGCGTGTGCACGCGCCCTTCTCTCTTTTCCCCATCCCATCCCCGCCATGAACCATGTCTCTTACCTAACCGTCGCCCGCCGAACATGCTTGACACAAAAGCACACAACGATACATCACATACATGCTCGGCTGCACGTACGTACGACCTGCAGCCTGCTCATCATCCCCAACGGAAAATAGGTGAAGATGCAAGAGGCAAGGCGGAGAGGGTGCAGATAGCATGGAGATCGGGGAGCCCATCCTCGATCGCGCAACTTCGGCAATCGCCCGCTTCTACCCGTCTTACCCCATCACACTTCGAGTCTTCTTATGTCCACTTTTCTGCTGCAGAACATCGACATCCTTCACCTGTCATCATGTCGCGCTTTGATCAGGAACTTAGCGCATCGAGATGAGGAAGAGCTGAGGAAGGAGGGGCCGGCCGAAATGATATGCCTGTCAGAAGCAACATGAAAGCAACAACCTCGTCACGTGTTGGGTTACAACGTCTCGCTGACATATATGTTACTACCAGGAGGACAGCAGGTCAGTCTCGAGAGAGACGCCCCTACTTCGCCACATTGTGCGGAGGATTCAAGTGAAGGTCCTACCTTGCCACGACGTACGTGCCAATCTCAGAACCGAGAAAACCGCCTCTAAAGAAAAGCCCGATGCCCGTTCTGCCGAAGGTGATATCGTGAGACAAGCTTATGGACATTCCAAGTGCTCCAAAGTCCCGCTAATGGAATACCATACTCTCCAAGCATGTTCTCAATGTTCGCAAAGCCATTGCTAGTCTTATCGACCACATCTTCTCCTGCAACCCTTGTCTCTTACTTCCATGTCTGCCTCTGTCCCCTTTTTCTGTATGCCGAGTAAACATCCAGCAAGCATGAAGGGTGATCGAGCTAAGCCCTCCAACTCACAATGTCTGTCATCACGACCAGACGGAAAAGAAGAGCCAGGTGTTGAAAGGCACAAAGCAAGACGGCTCAGGCAATGTGTAGAGGCCAAGTATCCGATTGTTGAGAGGATCATCATCATTCAGCTGGCATCGACGAGGCTACGAAGCAAAGTATTAGAAAGCGTCCTTGCCGACAGTCGACGAGGAAGCCAACAAGTGCGGCCCACAAAGCGTTACCTTACTGCTCAGTGGTACCGGACACTGGCACCTAGCGGATGTCATTCAACGCCACACCAACAATCCTGGAAGGACACATATAGCGTTCCCAGATCCGAAGATGTAAGCAGATATCTTCGCAGCATGAGAAGGCTGCGCTGTAACGGGACTAACGGGAGGACGAACTCAATCTCAGGATGCATTATCTCTGGCGTGTGAGAGGCATCTGGACAGTCTCTGGTTCAGAAAATTGTCCATGTTCCTGGTTAATGGCGCGACCGTCGAAACGCAGTTTGACATTCATGATCCACCGGGACCATGTAATCGATCTGATCATGCATGAGAAGTACAACTTCATAATATCGTGCAACTCATATCAATCAAGGGTATCATCAGCATCACCATCGTCAACACATTTACCCCAAACTTCCCCTCCTTACCAATCCAAATCGATGACTTAACATCTCACTCAGATCCGTCCTCTGCCTCCCACCATCAGCAACCATAACGATCTCCTCCTCAGTCTCCACCCTTTCCAATACCCCAATTCCATTTCCAATGCCAACCCTTCCCTCCTCCACCGTCCCTGGTCTCGAGAGCAACAACTCCTCGATCTCGCCCTCCCTCTTCGCCTCCTCCTCTTCCCTCTCCCTCTGCACCTCGAGACTCCCCTCCTTATCCCCATTGCCCCGTCCACCCTGCATCCACAACTCACTCGCCCCCTCAAATCTCCTCCTAACAGCGACATCACCCTCCAGCGTCTGGAAGACCTCCACGTCCGTGGGCCAGAACACACCCTTGACCGCACGAATCCCCACTTCCAGCAACCCACAAGCCACAACACTCACAATCAGGACCAACCACCAAAGACCACTGCGTCCCCAACGTTCGAAAATCCCGCCCTTGACGTTGTATTCGTTGTTGTTGGCGTACAGCGCGCCGAGGAGAATGTTCCAAAGGAACCAGCCGCCGACCGAGAGGACGCAGGCAATGAGAGCCATGTAGGATTTGTAGCGCTGTTCGATGATTTGGAGTTTCATGGTTATGACGAGGATGCAGGCGGTGAAGGTCATGTTACCCATGGGGAAGAGGGTATTTTCGGCGGAGAACTGGACAACATGTTAGGTGTTGTACAAGTGATGGTCGAACTGTTGGTTACTTACGATAGCATCGCCCCAGAGGCCCCACATGCTAAAGAATATGATCATGGCTTCGGAGACGGCGATGAACTAGCCACAGATTAGCCTGGCGCGTTAAAATCTCACAGCAGCGGAACTCACCATCCATCCAAGATAGACCTTGAGGTTGAAACCACCAGACCGTTGCCCTTTGGTATACAATTCGGGAACAGCCAAGAGTGTAGAAGCACGAAGATCTTGCTCAAAGATACCCAAGAAGATCACAGTCTGAAGTAAGTCAGCTGCCATAGTCCACAGTGTATGCCAGGTATACTGACCAAGCTAGTGAACAAGGTATTGAACATCGACAAGGACCAGGACTCATACAAGCTCGTCCCACTGTAGCCATTGTATCGTTGATATAACGCTTGTGTGAGGTAGAAGAGCATCTGCCGATAGTCAGCACTTGTCTTTGATCACAGTCTGGCAGAAGCCCAGTATACGTACCTCCTTGGCAAAAGTCCCAACGGTATACTTGCAAGTCCGGATGTAATTCCACCTCCCATGCACAAGCAGCAACTTCGCCAGGAATCTAAATTGCGCAATCGCATAATCAGAGGTCCTCGCAGCTTGCAGACCTTCTTTACCCGTGATCCCAATCCCGACCTGGGCCTCCTGAATCATAGCGATATCATTCGCACCATCGCCAATGGCGAGAGTGACGCTGCCTTTCAGTCGAGTCCGGATGGCGTTGACGAGACCGGCCTTCTGGGACGGTGAAGCTCTACAGCAGATGACTGAGTCGGTCAGGATGGCGAGATCCAGGAACAGCGTGTGTAAAGCTTCATCCGTCTGTATGGTGGCGAGGGTCTGTCCATCGATGACCACGACAGCATGTGCTACATCGCCACGATTGATATCGATGATCGACGCGGCGATGTTCTGTTCGACATCACCTGCCTCGTAATCCAAAACCGTAACAGAGGAGTAGTCTTTGATCAATCGACAACTATGCCCTATGTTCACCGCCGTCTCGCGCTTATCACCTGTCAGCATCCACATCTTGATGTTCGCGCGGCGAAGGCGATCGATGGTCTCTGGGACCCCCTTTTGGAGCTTATCTTCGATGGCAGTCGCACCACCAAGTTCCAGCTGCTGTTCGATCAAGTCGCCAGCCTTCTCGATAAGTAGCTGACGGTCAACCAGTGAGGTTGTGGCATCGCTATAGATCTTTTTCCAGGACCTGTATTCTTCCTCGTCCAAGAATCGGTAACCATAGAGCAACGTCCGCAGGCCTTCCGTGGCAAAGTCGTTGATGTGCTGAAGACACCTCTCGATCACGTACTTCTCATCTGTAGCCTGTGCGTCGTCAATGGGCACTTCTCCTTCACAGTACGAGCGACGACGGTGTTCAGACAACGCCATAGATGCTCGGAAATGAGCAGACACTCGTGGCGACTGATCAACGTCTTGCTCACGATCCGCGAGCCAGTTGTCAACATCATCCCGAATCGGTTCCAATCTACCGACACTGGGTCTTCCAATCGTCGTACTTCGTCTTGCGAGAGAGTTGCTTGTGCGAGGCATACTACTGACACTGCCTTGCCGCTCAATCATACTACTCTTTCGACGCAGCGCTTCTTGCGCTTCCATAGACTTGCGCTGAAGAGTCCGCTTCTCGATCTCAGCGAGCTTCTGGTTTGCAACGGCAGCCAGTCGAAGTCGTGGCATGATGACAGAGTCGGCTCCTTTACAGATCGCACAGATTCTGCCATCCGGCATGCGGACAACAGCAGACATCCTTTTCCGCTTGGAAGAGAACTCCACCACGTCCAAGATCTCATACTTCTCGAACGCAGCTTCGCCAGCAAGACCATATGGATACGTCTTCAAAGTAAGGAACGAAGCGTCGCGCTCGTAAGCCAGATACCCAAGTTCTTTGGCAGCTTCTACCAGGGCAAGCTCGTCAGGGGACGAAGCTTGGAAAGTGATAGCATCGTCGCCCACGCCATCTTCAGGGCGTTCTGGCAAGCAGGTGTGGCACAGGGCCATCGACAGGATCATCATCTTGGCACGGTTTGCAAAGGCGGACTGTGGGTACTGCTGTATGGTGCGAACGAGTTCCTGCGTGCTCTGCTCATTCTGCTCCATCGCTGGTACAGCCGACGACCTCCATTGCGAGGTGGACCGTCGAGGTAGCCGCGTGCTCTCACTCGGCCTTAGAGGTTCAGTAGCCTCGAGATCTTCACGCGCAGCAGCGATTGAGCGAGACGTCGACTTCCGAGGCCTCCAAGCAGGTCCTTTTCCTTTGCTCTTCTGTCTCCTCTTCTGCTTCGATTGCTCGCCGTCTTCCTCATCCTGCTGATGAAGATCGGTGTCGTGAAGCCAGGCAGTTCCAGCAACGCTCATCTTCCTGAAACGCATCACATTCTCCGTCAAGGTTCCAGTCTTATCAGAAAAGATGTAGCCAACCTGTCCAAGCTCCTCGTTGATGGTAGAAGTCTTCGCTTCAAAAGGTGTGTTGCTCTCCTCGTCGTACATGTCTATATCGTTCAAGAGAACCATTTGTGCCACCTCAATGATCTCCAAGCTCACATATAGTGAGAGAGGGATCAAAGTGTTGAACATGATAATGAAAGACGTGAAGAGTGGCCCAAAAGATACAGGCGCGTTCTGAATGTACCATGCCTTTTCCTCTGTCGTATTCTGCCACACCTGATATGCGATGCTGTTGAAAAGTGCCAGAAAGATTACAAAGCAAGCAATGGCCAAGACGATCCTGTTTACAACAGTCTGAAGCATAGGCGCCTTTATGCGAGGGTTCCTGTTGGCATTCATGCGAATCTTGCATTCCTCTCCACTATAGATGATCATACCGATGGCCTCCGGCGTATTGCGAAGAACGCTGCCACGATAGATGATCTCGTTGTTGGTCAGAGGAGAGGTTTTGCCGCCAGTGGTCAGCTTGCCCTCGAAGTTGTATAAATCGAGGTTCGGGTCTTCAACCACGATCTCCATGTCGGCTGCTGCAAGCGATTCGATGCTTCGGACTGCGTCGACAGTGGCAGAGAGAGGTTGTTTTGGCTTCAGGTTGGTCTCTCCGTCCAGAGCCATTGTCTCCACGTACGCGGTGTTATTCGGTCCTTTGCTGCCCAGGACAAGGATGTCTGCAGGAATTGCTTCGTCGCGCTTGAGCTTCACAATGTCACCAACCTGGAGGGCCTGCCACTTGACGGGTGCCCAGTGAATCTGACCGTCTGACACATTGGCAGCCTCAGTATCATGCTTGTTCGCATCCACGGCCGTGTACTTGCGAAGTACCTTCGCCTCACGATTGTTATCCGCCTTGTCAAGTCGATGTCTTCGCAGGTCCTCATACCCTTCCTTACCCATGGAGAGCGAGACAAAGAACAGTAGTGGCACGATCGTTGTGTATGTGCCAGTGGTCGAGAGCCCGGGTATCTAAACAGAAGGGGTGAAGGGTCAGCACATGTCTCACGGAACGGATACTCTGTTCTCGGACGAAAACCTCTCGTTCAAGTAGCCAGTCGTGGCATCGTTGCCAGAGACTGTCTCGCGTTGCATGAGAGCTTTCCACCCTTCGCTTTGACGTACCATCTGCAATATAGAGACGCATAGGAAGTAAAAGTTGGCAAATTTGGAGAATTGAGCAAACAGTTGCCTCGGGAGGAAGTTCCACGCCGTATACTTCGACGAGCGGATCAAGTTCGAAATGTAAGACTTGCCCGTCCGTTCATCAACCAGGTCTATCATCCTTGAAGCATCTAGAGGAATATGCCGTCCGTGCTTCGACGGTGGAATCTCCTGTATCCTGAGGACGAACTTGCGGACACGTTCTAGCACATTTTGCACTCCGTCCAGCGGTAAATGTCTTCGAGCGTTCTTCTTAACCCACTGCTGGTAGTGTGGGAGAGCAGAGGCTGTCTGTGCTCGAGTGGCTGGCTTGGCTGGATCGAACGTACCCTCTATGGGGGTCACAGTGACGGATGTCCTCGAGTGCTTCTTTGCCGTCTGAGGTCTGATATTGTGTCCACTATCACCGCCCGAAGGTCCTACATCTTGCAGTTCGATTCCAGAAGAGTGCCTGCGACCCATGTTCCGCATGAACAACGACGAGCGCAACGACATGCCCCGGTTTCTCGCCGTCGGTGATCCAAGCTCATATTGCGGCGAGACTGGACTCGTTGTGTTCGTTGGAGACCTCACAGTGCCTTCGCCCAGAATACCACTGGTCACGCGACCTTCAGCATCAGCACGAGTATCCACAGACAAGTTCGGTGATCTTGACCGGTGGTTTGACCCGTCTGCGTCTGTATCCACGATCTCATCACTCTTCCTCTTCTTGTTCGAGGGCCGTCGTCCGACATCTGCAGAGAATCGTACTCGGTGCTCCTGATCCGCAGACTGCCGACTGTCTTGAATGGCGCGCGTGCCCGTCTGAATGCCATCATCTGCAGGACTCAGGACCTCACCATCGTCGTCGTAGTGACCAGAGCGCCTTCGTCGTACATCTCCCTCATTGGGAGCCTCAGAGCCGGCCATTATGCCTCAAGATCTCGAACGTGTTTCTTCCTCGGATCAACCGGCTGAATGCATTGCTCTTTGACACTCCCAGACCACCAACATTCTCCGCAAGCGCATCCTCGGGATTTTGCTATGCAAGGGAGGGTTGCTATTCCCGGGACTTCGGAGGTTGATTGCAAGGCTTAGAGCCTTTATTACGACGGCACACGTTGGTCGCAAGTCGGCTATCAACCGACAGTTGCGGCGGTTCGTGAAGAAGGTTCGTGGCAGGCACAGCCACGATTGAGGTTGCGCGTCTCGAGACCGAATTTGCCAGCCAATGGATGACGTTGCCGATTGTACCTGCATCACGATATCAAAGGACGCTGGACGGTTCCAGGGGATATGTACGGTACCCCATTGATCATTGCATTCTCGTGTACAGTGCCTTCAGGGACAACAGCAGGTCGGGTTGTCTCTCAATACCCGTATCCATACCGACTACTTTATAGCTTTACTTCGCCCTCGTATCCTTCGGCATGCATGAAGTTCGCCTTCAACGCAGTAATACTCGTCTCGCCCTCCTTCACAGCCCATCCGTCAGATCCAGGTCCATTCTTCAAAACACTATCATACACATCCGTGAATCTCGGCGCCCACTTGAAGTGCCTGGGCCTCCATGGATTCGCTGGTGTAGCCGTTCCACTTTGCTCAGCACCCAACGCCTTACTCTCCTGTTTCCTGAGCTCAGCCTCCTCTGTCGCTGGATCGTCAACTCCAGCAGACAGGGGTAGCTCTTGAAAGCATGCGCCCTTCTGCCATTGATTCTGCAGCATCTTGGTCCAGGAGATTCGAGAGTCGAGCACCCCTTTCTTGACGGGCACGTTCACGCTGTAGAGCTGGGCTGGATCCCATTTGGCGTTCTTTGCAAGCCACTCGCATACGCGGACGCTCTGCTTGCAGCTTTCTGCGACGATCTCGGGGTCGTTCTTACGGTCGAAGAAGGCGAAGGACAGGGCTATGGCTCGATAACCGCAGACGCTTGCTTCTAATGCAGCTCCTAGGGTACCCGACGATAGAGCAAAGACAGCTGTGGTGTTACGACCGTAGTTGGGGCCAGAGATGACGAGGTCAATAGGTCCTCGTTCGTGAAAGAAATGGCTCAATCCTAGTTGCGCGCAGCCCGCAGGCGTTGAGTTGACAAGCACCCAAGGTTGCTTGCCGTTGTCACCTTCTGACACGGCGTCATGGTGGATGTCGGGATTCTTGCTCGGCGGCCAGTAAAATGATGCTCGGACATCTTGACCGACCATGTGTGCTTTGCCGATCCATGATCTTTGGGTATCTGGGACAATGACGGACACGGTGTGGCCGGCTTCCTCTAGATGATTGACGAAAGGCAAGATGTAGGGAGACGATTGATTCGAAGGCGGGCCATCGTCATTCGTCACCTGGTAACATGAGCATGGGTGGCCGCATAATGCTACGCTGCTCAAAACCTACAAGAATGTGCATTTTCGAAGTCGTTGTCGGCAGATTTGTTGGCCTCAAATGGTCTAGGAGATGGAATTGTGCCCGTCGGTTCTAAATCCTTGAGTCGCCTTTCGTGCGAGTAGAAGTGATGGCCTCCGAAAACTAGGTGCAGTACTCAATGGGATAGACTCAACCAGTTCTTCGAAAAGAAGTGTTGGCAGGAGAAGTCGCTCGTTGTCCTCTGAAATCAGTCTGATACCAGGTCTTCCGGCGTGTAATTACAACGATTCTGCGGTTGCCTTATCACTGGGCGCCCACGTCTTGTGATGAAGTTTGTGTGCTGGTGGTCGAAGAAGTCAATGTCAATGTCAATGTCGTGATCTCGAAAGTCGTCGCTTCTCACCCGAGGTTCACACGAAGTGGATCAGCAACAAGGTCCCCTGCTACAAGTTGGCAGGTCACACCATGTCACCGCCAGAACCACAACGACATCCTGTCAAACACTTTCTCAAAACATCAAAAGCTCGTTCATTCCTTTCGCACAGTTCTGCCCGGCTACATAAATATCTCATCGATCAACTCCCAGGTGTCATTGCCTTCCATTGGACCATGCTTCTCCTGGCCATGCAGACCCGCAGCCTTTTGTGAAAGCCTCTATCCTTCCCAATCCTTTCCGCCTCATGTCCATCATGACTGCGACCTGTCGTGAAGCATGACGCCAATTTCCCGAAACCGCTATCATGCATTTGCACCGAGAAACGAGACGTCTACTGCGAGGAACCGCCGGAAATGGTGATGACTTGGCCTAGAATATACGTTAGAAACGTCTTCTTAAAGTGAGTGGAACGACCAAGCCTTACCGTTGACCCAGCCACCGTCCTCTGAGGCGAGGAAAGCAACAACACGAGCAACATCGTCTGGGGTAGCGCAACGCTTGAGTGGGCAGTGCTCAGCCATCATGCCCTCGATCTTGTCCGCTGGCCAATCTGGAGTCGCGCCAGGCTATAGACATCAGTCAGTCTCAAGTCGTCTGAACCCCGCTCGCTTCTTTCGAAACTCACAATGTAGTGCCATGCGTTCTGGGTGAACATGTCCGACTTGATGCCACCTGGTGCAACACCATTGACGGTGATACCACGAGTACCAAAGTCAGTGGCGAAACCCTTGATCATGCCGATGACAGCCATCTTGGAAGCGTTGTAAAGAACGTGGTCCTTAACACCAAGGAGGCCGGCGGCAATGGAGCTCATAAGGATGAGACGGCCATTGTTCTCAAGGTACTTCCACGACGCCTGGCCGACGAAGAACTGGGCACGTGCGTTGAGGTTGAAGACGTGGTCGTACTTCTCCTCGCTGATCTCCTCAGTCTTGTCCCAGGACTCAGTACCGCTGTTGCTCATGACGATGTCGATCTTGCCAAAGTGCTTCTTGGTCTCCTGGAAGAGGCGCTCAATCTCGGACTTCTTGCTCACATCGGCTTGGATGCTGATGGACTTGGCGCCGGTGCCTGTGCTCTCGATGATCTTGCAGACCTCGTCGGCGGCCGACTTGCTGTTGGCGTAGTTGACGACGACGCTGCAACCACGCTTGCCCAGCTCAATGGCACATCCTCTGCCAATGCCACGGCCGGCACCAGTGATGAGGGCGACCTTGCCGTGCAGGGAGGCGGTCTCGACGAGGACAGGCTTCTGAGACATGGTGTACAGGTATATATGTGGACGAAGGTGTTTCTATTGCACAAACTGGTCAATTGGAAGCCCAATGCCTCGTCAATGTCCAATGCCTGTACTCACTGGGTATGTGAAGATGCGTGGACGAGGTCAGGGAGAAGGGATGGGAGTCTGGGAGTGTGAGAAGAATTGAGCGGTGTGAGAAGAGGAGGAATAGGGAGGCTTCTTGCAGCTCTAGCTCTCAACAAGCTCATGTATAAGGGGAATCGGTCTGTCTCTGCGAGCTCTCTGCGGTCTGCGGATCCCCACTGCGCTTCCGCTCATGGAGACAGCCAACATGGTGGCCCGTCCGGTATTACTTACGCCTGCAACTGCTCGTCACTGGCAGGCAGGGATGGGGATAGGCTGGCGCCAGATTGCACAGGCAGAACGGGCGCGCAGCTGGTCGCGGAAAAAAGTTGAGCTGTCGCAGGAACGAGTGTGCCTGCAGGAGAACCCGATGGCGTCTCGGTCAAGCCAGAGAGCGAAGGGACCGAATGCAAGTGGGGGCGGCGGGGAAGGGGCTGAATTTAGAACGCCCGTCCCTGCTCGCACATCCGGTAGTGGGGATGAGGTGCTGATGGCGGATGGCGATGTTCTTTGTTGTCGTTGACATGGCGATGACGGAAATGAACTCCAGCCTAGCTTTGAATGCGCTCAATTCTTTTCTATGCAATCCCAACCCTGCTGTCAAGAGGGTATTCTGGAAGCATACTCAAATGAACGCCGCCCATCTATGAGAAGAGCCAACCTTTGGCACGCCAGACCTCATGGAACCCCATGTACAAACCCGTCCCTCCCAAGTCTGCCGTATCTGCTTGGAAGACACCAACGAGATGCCGTGCCGCATATGCTCTGCCCACGTTGCTTGCCGTCCGCCGCCGCCGCCGCAGAAAACAAAGGGGAGAACAGGATGCATACCATAATGAGAATGAGAGCTGGCTCTCAGACCAAAGGTCGGTCGAAGAAGCCGGTATTAGTCGATCGTATCGTCGTCAATCCGTTGCGGTCGTCGATTGCCCACCCTTTACGCCGAAATGACTGAAGAATGACACCCAACGCCTCTGATGCTGTGGTCAAGGTGCTCAAGTGGATTCGGTCTCAAGAACGACCGTGGAGACAAAGGAGCTGCTCTATTGATTAGTGTTACTTCATACATCGACATTGCTGTTCTCCGCCTTACCATACGAAAGAGCAGCTTTACTGCACCGGCACACTGCCCGTGGTGTTCTGTGGGCCCATGGAGCTGCTGCGGTAGTTGAATGGCAGCTTGAAGTCACGCATCATCTCGCCGCGGACGAAGGTCGAAGCACGCTTGTATCGCTTGTCGGTGTACTTGTCGAAGACGGCACCGTGATGATTCTGGCCATCCAAGCAGCATTCGTAGAGAGCGCCGAGCAGGCGATGCAGCTGGCGAAGCGTGTAGCCCGAGTAGTGGACGTGCGCCTTGGTCCAGTCGCCTTTGCGAAGCATGAGTCGAGCCATGCAGTGAGCACCGGCAGCGAGGAAGCTTGGCTTGCAGCCTACGAACCGCTCGTCCATGATGGTGACCTCTAGGAAGTACTTGGCCAGTGTGCGCGTCTCCAGGTCGTAGTCATCAGCCTTGCTGATGCGTCGAAGGAAGCTCATGGGGCCAGGCCATCCAAGCTCGAATTGCAGCATGCTGAGCATGAAGCGCTCGGCCTTGAGAAGCTCGTCTGCAGTGTAGCCGTGGTCCACCATGAAGATGATCTCGGCGATGGTTGGGCAGTTGACTTCCTCGTACTTGGCGGCAACAAAGATGGCCGTTGCACCTACCAACTGCAGCTTGCCCAAGGAGACTATCTTGCAAGACAGGAAGCGGTCGATGTAGTTGATGGTGAGGAAGAGGGTCTCTGGCAGCAGGTTGAAGCGTTGGTGGACTTGCACGACCCAATCCATGAGCACTCCTCGCATGGACCACTGGATCTCTGTCTGCTGGTCCATGTAGTACGGATTCGGTGCCATTCGGGTCTCCATCTCGCGCATGTACTCGAAGATGTCTTCGCCGTACTCAGCCACCATCGACGTATCCCACAGCTCATCTTCGATGTCGTCAGGAGTACGATTTGCCTCAACCCAAGCCTTGGCCTCCGCCAACTCTTGCTTGTGCTTCTTGCTGTGCTGAGGGTTGAAGATCGTGGTCTCGGTAAGCTCGCCGCGCAGATCGAACGACTGTGCAGTCATGTAATCTTGGTCATCGTCGTCGAAATCGTCCTCGATGTATTGGTCGGCAGGCGGGGTGATCAGCTGTACCTGGGGAACATTGCCGGTGTTGAGAGCGTGGTCAGGAGCCACCACCGGGACCGGCACTTGCACCGGAGGATACACGTATGGCAACGGGATGTCCGCGATCGCAGCCTGAGGAATGCCGTGGGTGTTGTTGACGTTGAGCGGCTGCGCTTGTGGGCGAGCAGCAGGCTCGTCGCGAAGAGGCACATTCTCTACTCTGTGGACTTCCTGATGCTGGACTCCTGCACTCGGCTTGACAGCTGGCGCTGGCTGTGACGGAGCAGCGAAAGCAGTCTCTGCTGGTATGATGTTGCTTTCCTTGACAGTGCCTTCCTGCTGCGCTGGTGCTGGAAGGTTGTCACGAAGCACCTTGCTCTTCTTGGGCACAATCTTCTTCGGCGCCGTCTCACTAATCGCTGGCATTTGTTGCGACTTCAGCGGCACGTTCTGACTCGATGCGCTCTTAACGCCGAGTGGGCGAACTGCTGGACGCTGGAATGGCTGTGTTGGTGCCTGTTGCTCTTCTCCGATTCGGATCTTTCCTGGTGACGCTTTGCCGATTTCCGAATCGTCTTTCGGAGCTACCTTGAGGTTCGTGTTGGCCTCACCGAGCACTCGCTTGCTGTTGATCGTGGTAATCGACTTGCTTCGCTGGTGGAGGGATTTGCCAGGAAAGGCGGTGGTGGGAAGGTTCGCCATGTTCTCGTCGTTACGGCCTCCACGGGCTGGCAGCGGTCTCTGCGGCTGTTGTTGGTGGTGAGCGAGTGACGAAGTCATGCGCCGTGGCTATGAACGGCTCGGTGCTGATCGCCGGTTGCAGAAGGCGGGTGGGAGATGGAGGATGATGTGTGAGGATGACTTGGGGGATGATGTGGGAAGGTGATCTGGGAGGGTGGCTTGTGCGGATGATATTATGGAGTGGGCCAAGGTGAAGTGGGAGAGGATGAGTGAAGTGAAGCTGTCGGGTGAAGCGTGAGGAGCACGGAGCATCAGTGATGGCTTACCTTCGCGTCCATGGTGAGTGGTTATGCTGAAATCACGTTGTGGGAACGCAGGCGAGCAGTCGGTATTGTCGTCGCCCGTGATAGCGTGCGAACAGGCGTGTGATGGGCGCGGAGTGGTGGTGCTTGTCGATGTCGTCCTCGGGCTCAATGGCGGCAGTACCTAGCAACAACAACAGCAGCCGGTGCAGCGTCGCTCGCTTGCTCGCAGCACCGAGATGTCGTCGTCGGCCGCCAGCGGGGAGGGCGGTTGGCGATATTGCTGCTGGCGTGGACTACTGTCGTAGTGTGATGCTGGTTGAGGTGTCGAGTAGTAGCTGCGGCGACCGTGCTCTGCTCAATTGCTTAAGTCAACAAACACACCTGCAGGCGCGTCTGGCACTCGGCCCGCCCCGTCACCAGCTCGATCCTAGCAACTCGAAGCTTTGACTTTGGCAGGGGTCTGGCTTGCTGCTTTCCTGTCCTTCGCTCGTCGCAACTCCACTGACTTCTCTCTATTTTCGAACATCGTCGAACTTCAACAACAGTCAGGCGTGGCTCGGTAAAGCACTTGTATCTGCGCATCATTCATAGAATGGAATAGGGGCAGCGTCTTCGCAACGGCTGAGCGGCATTTCTCATATTGCGTGGCTTGCCACACCGGAAAGCTAACGGTGACCTCATCTTTTCGCCGAGAGCTCTTAAACACGTCCTTCCGACCATCACCAACTTTCGTAGTTTGCAGCCCTCACAATGCGCCACGCCCACAGTCAGCTGCAACATGCCTCAAACTCACTGCATTGATCGCGTGAACGCAGCGATGCATAGGTCGACAATGCGCTCGACACACTCATCTCGTAAACGTCTTTTAATGCTTACCGGCATCAATCGCGTCGAAGTCAACAAACCCTTTCGCCAGATCACACGTCGGCACGTGACGAACGAGCTGAACAATCGCAACCTCAAAACTAGAGCAATCGGCTCTATTCGGCCTCGATCGGTTTCTATGTCAACCCGGCGGTGTGTATGGGCAGACAAAACACCATGTGTCGGTTGACGGGGTATGCGCTGGCAGCCTATCGCTGCAAAAACTTCCCCGTAGCATGAAACCCACTTCTCGGCGCGGCTGGTGCTGGGCGCCGCAAGTCGAGAATCGAGACCCCTCCTCGAGGTACATAATCGCTGCATGCTCCAACCTGCCCGAGGGAGTCTAAAGACGACCATGATGCTCGTGCCGTCCTCGGCGGGCACACCGCAGGCTAACAAATATTGCTGACTTTGCGCTATGCTCAAGTCCGCAAGCACCTCTGCAAGATATGCAACCGCTTTGTGTGTTACCGATAATGACGAGGTGATGAAGCCAGACCACCTTTGTGGACAATCTCTGCGCAATCGTGCCCGCCGCATCGCCTACGCAGACAACTGCGATCTAGGTGAAACGACTCACGGTACAACAGCGCTGGCCGCTACTTGTTACCCACCTACCTTGCTTTCTGGCCAGAAGTTGGACTGCTCTGAAGTGTCGCACCAAGCCGCCTGTGCAGCCATAGCAACGTCGGCAACCCATCTGGGTTTGCTCACACTGGCGGCAAGGACTTCATCCAGATATGCCAGGCAAGGCGAAAGTGACTTCGCACCATTACAATGCACAAGATACAGCAATCCCCAAAATTCATGGTCTGACTACGGTGCCTGAGCTGCGTCGCACGGCTTGTCCTGTAGTCGTCGCACGGGGAAATGTGTAGTTCTCGACACGCTCACTTTCGCCCAAATGACAGACCATTGCTGTTTCCCATCAAGGTCGCCGGCATGGCAGTGTTGCGCATGGACTTATCAGCAGCAGATGGTGTGGGCAACCTGGCGGCTGATCGACTCCAACGTGGGACTTGATTGGAGCGCAGACGGCAGCCATGCTCCCTCATCGGCCCTGACGGCTTGTGCGTACGTGCAGTCTGGCTCGGGGTGCGTTCTCATGCAGCTAAAAGCCAAAGACTCTCTTTCGCTCTGGAGTGGGCGCCGCTGAGAGTGGTGCGCTGGGGCGGGATGTAGTCCTGCTCGAATGTAACTTTCAGAGGGTGCGGTGACATGCTGCCAGGAAGTCGGCTGCTTTCTTTGTCTCAACGGCTTCATGGCGGCTATTTGAACCGGAAGAGCAGGAATGTCTGCGAATCGCATGGGTAGACCGCTTCCACAGACGAGGTAGACTATAGGTATTAAGCGCTTGTCGTGAATTGCAAAGGAATGGTGTTCGTGCCGGGCGAGCAGAGTGTCCAGTGCTCGATCCCAGGTTGCTGCCGCAGACCGAAGCGGGACTACTGGCTTTCTTCTATTCCCTCTCCACTCCTCGCCTGCGCTCACTCATGCCACCAACACCTCTTGACAAAGGTCTGGTTTGAGTGCTGAGTGGTCATCCTCTCTTACGCAAACACCTTGCCCCATTGCATTTGCTAAGGGAGCCCTCCCATCTGCCGTCCTCGCCTCACTGTCCTTGCGGTGACGCTGCGGCGGCATCGGCAGCGAGGTGAGCGACACACACCTCCAAACCCATCAAACGACCATCGCCAGTCTTCACTGGGTGACGGCGACCCCAGGTGAGTTCCAATCTGACTTCAGAAACCTCACATGTACCCCAATATCATCGTCCTGCCGACCTCGCCTCGATCGCGGTCAGCTGCTCGAGACATGCCGCCCATCCCTTTCCATACAGCCAACATACCACCGCCGTGACTGCCACAACTGCCACTGTACCTGGCGATCACATTTGGAGTCGAATGACTGACGATTATCTCTCCAGATCGAGTCGTCTTGCCATCGCCGCTGGCACCCCGTATCCGATCCCTGCTTTTGCGCCGACGGCAGCGTGGGCGGTACATATCCTAGTACCGACTCTACTTCGGACTGTATACACTGTCAGTACGCCGCTGTACGTTATGACCTCGATAAAACTGGAGAAAGATCGAAAGATGGACGTTTCGAGCATGTTGTTGAACGGTGCCCCGAATGGTGCCAGCGCGGCAGATACCAAGAAGCAGAACCACCAATACCCAACACGCCATGGAGGTCTGGCTTCGGATACACAGTATGATGCGAAGCCGCCCTTTGGGAATGGACAGCGCTCGTTGAGAGGCAATAGTGGTGCTGCCGCCCTGTCCGGATACCCTCGAGGATCACCTGCCAAGAAGGACCAGAGACATGTCGTTTTCCAACTTATAGACCCCAAAGACCCTCGCATACAGGCTCGTCTTCCTATGAGGGTGATGATACAACCCCACGATACCACGGAATCGATCATCACCACGGTCAAGAACTTCTACGGCCTGTACGAGTACGGCGTGAGCTTCGAGAACAAGGACGGCATTGGCATTATCGCAGCCTTTGACAACTTCGAGAACGACATGACTGTCTACGTCAGGACTGTCGCTCCTCCACCCTCTGTCGTCGCTGATCAGAGAGACTCTGTTTCGCCGAAGAAACTTCTTGGTGCAGCATTCGAAATGCGCCCGCCATCACACAGCCTCAACCACTCGCCGTCACGGACCGCACATCGGTCTGCTGGAGCTCGTAGTGTGTCTCCACAGTCGGATGTAGGTAGACGTAGTCTGTCTGCCGCGCCCAGCGGCAAGCCTCGACAGTTCAGGACCAAGAGCAAAGACAACAGCGTCGTCGGCGATGCAGATGGCTACAGCAGCGGCGACAACGAAAATGCCTCCGTCACTAGCTCTCGCCGTTCGAAGGCTGAGGAGATCAAGGCTGAGATTACGGTCGACAACATCGTTGAGGGTGGCAGGAGGAAGAGGGCATTCGAGAGCTCGGTAAGTGCCTTTGGGTCACAAGTTACCCGCAACACATTACTCACAGCCTCAGGAACTTCCACTGTTTGTCCCACCTCAGGTGCCGATGAGCGCATCAATCTCGTCCATCTCACCTCAACGCCGTGCAGGGCCCAATGCCTCACCGTACCCCAACACGAACCAGCAGACGTTCTCCTACAACCATGCTATGCCCTCTCCCCAAAGCTATAGCAACGCATCGGGATTCATGCAGCCGCCATTCCCTAGCAACCCATACCACAATGGGTTTCAACAACCGAGCAGACAGCTACGAGGGGGTCGGGCAAGCGGTGCCAGCTACGCGTCTAACCGCAACTCTGGTGGTGGCATTCTCCCGACACCGGACCCCACCATTGGCAGTGTCATTTCTGACGAGGACGTTGCTTTGCAGCTGATGCGTCTTGGAGATCCGACCGCCTTCTCGCATGGACGCACCTCGACATCGACCGTCGACGACGCTTTGAGCGGCAAAGCTGAAGCAGCTTCGTCGGACGACGAAGACGACGAGGAAGAGGAAGAGGAAGATGACGAGGATGCGAGTCTGCCGCTCATGGCCAGGTACAACAAAGACGATGCTGGACCTCAGAGGAAGAAGCAGCGGACAATGAACGAGCTGCCGAGCGACGGCACCAGTGGCGAAGAGTACGAAGACCACCGCGATGGCACTTTCGGCGGCGAGGATGTCGTTATGGAAGATAGTCTGCGGAAAGTGGGCAAAGTGAAGAGCAAGTCTCGTCAAGGAAGTGGTCTGAACGGGGCCGGCATCAAGTCTGGCAAGCCACGCGCTCTTTCCATGACCAAGGCCAAGAAGTCATCGATTGGCTCTTCCAAGGTCCCAATGTCGCCTGCGTCACTGCCATCTCAGTCGCGCAAGGCGTCGATTGCGTCGACGATCAACTTCCAGCACCAGCTCGGCGCAGACGAAGAGGACTTATCCTCGAAGCCTCGTTGCCAGCGTTGCCGTAAGAGCAAGAAAGGCTGCGACCGCCAGCGTCCGTGTGGTCGCTGCCGTGATGCTGGTATTGGCATTGAAGGCTGCGTCAGCGAGGACGAAGGCAACGGACGCAAGGGCCGCTATGGCCGTCACATGGGAGTCACGGTGAAGAAGGCTGAAGAGAGCCCGGCGTCCGATGACGAGACTCCTGAGCAACAAACGACCATGCCTGCCAACGGTTACTTCCTTGCACCCGCGTTGCCAGATAAGAACAAGAAGCGCAAGCGGTGAGGTGGCGTCGAGCCGTAGGCGAGCCACCGCCCGAACAGCACAACGCTGAAAAGTGCTTGAATTCGAATGAGCACAGCTGAGTTCTGGACCTTCCAACCACAAGCAAAGATGATACGAACAACACAGGCGAAAGGGTGGGACCGAGCATAGAGCCGACCTTTGTGACCAACTTGACCGGCGTTGCGATCTCATCGGAGGATGTCTTTCATGACGATATGAATTTCTTTTGTTGACTATGGCGGCTTTCTGCGTGTGCTGCTGTGCCTGGGCTTTCTTGTCTCTGCGCATGTTCGGCCTTCTGCTTTACTGTCCTTCATTTGAGTGGGCTGGGAAAGTAATGAGGTTCGGAGAGGAGAGAGAAGCTGTGCTGTGCCGATAACTCGAAGATGCTTGGGCAAATGATGGCAATGGCATTTCGAGAGGCAAAGGAGAAAAGTTCAACCAGTGTGATGCATAGCGGGCGTGCTTGCAGTGAGAAGGCTTGGCCTGTGATCGTGATGGAGGTCGTTTTAGAGACTTTATGCAACTGTAGTCTGAATGCCAATGACATGAAAACTTGATTGATTGTACCCATATCACCTGCACTTATAGCTGTCTCAAGACCGGTCAATCATGCGTTTACAGAGTTGAAGCTATTGGCGCGTGGGATTCGCCCCAAAACCTTGAAGCCATGGCTGTGACTGCATCTGCATCCATCACGATTCCAAATTTGACAACAACATCACCCAACATCTGGCCAAAGCATGAAGCCGGGAGATCTGTGAGGGCGACAGCATGGTACATTCTTTCGATCCGAATCGATAGCACACAGATCAACGGACTACATGTACCCTTTCTCGCCACCAACAAATCAATACACGCTCGTTTGGACAGCCCCACCGACTTCTCGACGGCGCTTCGACGCGTGGCGAGAGGATTGGCAAAGACGAAAGACGACTTTGAACCAGAATTCTTCGTTCTGCAACACTCCCTAAGCTACCAGCATTGCTCGAGAGCAGCACAGCTCGCCCCTTTGTTCCTCGGAGGATCTGGCCGTGACACAGCTAAATTGGTCGTTGCACAGGCAGACCTGGGCGCAGCAGCAGCGCCGACGAACTTTCCGAGGCGCTCGATCCTACCACATGGCCGCTACTGTGTTATAGCTTCTTCGAACCGCTAGCTGAGTTTTGTTGCTCCTTTGTCTTTGACAGTCATCGCCACGTCGTTCTCGCCAACATGGCCGACGAACCGGGTCCCACGTCCATCGCCGAGCGGATCGCAGCATTAAAGCTGTTGGTAAAGTCAAACAAGATGATGTGATTGAAGGTATCTAAGTTCCTACTACAAGAGTAAGAGGTATAGGCTCTTGCCAAGCCATTCCTTCCGTTACTGTCGATATCGTTACTTCTGTAACAGTCTGCCGCAAACAAAAGAAAATGCCAACGTCCTCGTTGGTAGTAGTCTCTCAGCCTTTCATCAACTTGTCGAGAGCAGCCTTTGCTTCTTGCCTCTGTCGCTCGCGCTTGGCTTGCAACTCCTTGGCTGCACGGTCTGCCTCAGCGGACAGTTCGTCAGCCTCTCGTTGTCTCTGTGCGGCCAGTTCGTTGGCCTCTCGCTGCTCTCGTTCGATCTCCTTTCGTCGGCGCTCAGCCTCTTGTTGGACTTGCACTTGGTGGAGGTTAGCTCGTCGCTTGACTTCTGCGGCTTCTCGAGATGCCGCCTCGTCAGCCTCCTGTTCGTCCTTGAGGTACTTGTCCATCAGTTCTTTCTGACGTTTCAGCTTGGCTTGATGCGCTAGGTAGATTGGGCCTGGTCCTAGGCTCTGTGGAGTCTGGGTCGCCTTCGAGACGTATGTCGTTGTCTTCGAGACAAACATGCCGCCGACATCGAGGAAAGAGCTTCCGTTCGTTGCTGGATGCTCGTACTGGTCAACCTTGGCTGACACCCAAACGACCTTGATAGCTTGCTTCAGTTTGTTCGTAAGCGTGCCGTTCTTCATTTGCTCTTGTCTCAGGTGTTCGCGGTCTCTGGCGTTGTTCGCTTTCAGGCCTTCGAGTTCTTTGGCGTGCGCATCGATCAGTCGGTTATTGTCTCGGCGCAAGTTGTCTCGAAGGAGGCTCATGTTAGCCAGCTCGCTCGTCAGTCGCTCCACCTCTGGGGAGTCGACCGTCGGTAAGTTCTCCGGAGCTGTGCCAGTCGCTTTGCAGCATGCCTCGTAGATTGGAGCCCAGTTCTGCATGCCGAGAAGGCGTGTTGCGTCCAGCCAAGCGTCGACCATCTTTTCCTTCTGTGTCTGCCGTTTCTTGCGGTCCAGGTCATCTTGCAGCATTGTCAGGTAGTACAGGGCTTGGTTGTCCGACTCGGTTTGGACTTAGTGCTTTGATGCCCAATAGCGAACAACGTTCGGCTTGCCCCGTCGTTGGTGTACAGCCATCTGGAATCTGTTTGGGTCTCGGTTCTTGAGCTCCTCGCGTTTGTAATTGAACGCTATGAAGTTCTCCATGACTCTGGTCCGTAAGTCGTTCAGCTCGCGCGAGACACGGTGGTGGTTGGCCTTCTCGCTTTCCGTCATGTCGCTGAGGTCGGTTCTTGGGGCGCGCTTCGCAATTTGCTTGATCGGGGGTGCTCTGTCCGTCTTCCCCTCCGTCTTTATCTTCGCCTTGCCTTTGCCTTTGCTCTTGCGCTCGTTCTTGATCCTAAGCTCTTCAAGCTCTTTCTCGTACTCCTCGACGTCTTGGTCGGTCGCGAATGGGGTAGACCTATCAGCATCCTGCCCAGCTTCTTCCTCCGTCGCTTGTCCGTCGATCCGTCGCTGGCGCCGTAGGAATGTGTCGAGAGATTCATCGCTCAGTTCCCCGGGATTGTCAGGCGTGACTTCGTGGCGGCGCTTCTGTCGTGCTGGTCCTTGGGATGAGACCTCTGAGCGGGTGCGTTTGCAGCCGGTCGGTGCTGGCAGCGGGCTCTCGTCTTCGGCCATGTCGTTGTCGATTGCTTCGTCGACTTCTTCGTCGTTGCGAGAGTCGTCGTTGCGAGAGGCACGCATGCCAAAGGTGACGTCTGTCTCGTTGTCAAGTCGTGCGCCGCCCTCGTCGTCGTCGCTCAGTCCAGCGTCGTCAGTGGCAGCTTCGCGACGTCGGCGTTCGGCGTTTTCAGCGTCGTCTTTGTGCATGTCGTTCAGTCTCTCAAGCGCGTCTCGTCGGTTTTGACTGGCCACGCTTTCGCTCGTGCCGCGGCGGCGTGGACGGCTCAACAGTTTGTCGTAGTCGTTCGAGTTGTTCATGGCGTCGGTAATGTCCCAGGAAGTGTGTGGTGTAGGCAGCTAGGTTGGTAATTGGAGTAGAGAGTGAAGTCGAGGGGTGCCGTGTTTGTCACATGCCGGCCCGCGCTAGTCAATACGTCGCTAAGCTATTTGATTAAAGGTTTAGTGGCGACGGTTGTACGCCGCTACCATGGCCTTTGGTATATGCTCAGGACGAATCCATTCATCGTCCTCTGGTCCCGTTCCTTGCCAGCGCACTCGATACTCCGTGATTTCCTTTGCGTTGCGGCCAACCTTGCGGGTTCGTCGTTCCAAGACCGCCCTGACTTCTGGAGGTCCGTCTTCGTCGACTCGAACTCTCAGGGGCTTGCGGGTTGGTCGCTTGTATGGGTCCTCAGAATTCGGATGTGGTTCCAGCTCAGCGATGGAGATCACTGGGTGAATCTTCCAGTTCTTTGGCAAGTCAATCTCGCAAGCCAGACCAGTGCTGGTTACCTTCTTCACAGCGAATGGCCCGATTCTTGGGGGCGTAAGCTTTCGGTTCTTGACTCCTGGGATGGCATAGTTCTTGAGTCTTAGGAAGACTAGGTCTCCCACGGCTGGTCGCCAGAGAACGTGCTGTGAGTCGTAGCGTGCCTTCATTACGACCTCTGCGTACGCAAGGCTGTCGGCTGCCTCCTTGCGGATGATCTCTCTGCGCTTGGCCACAGCATCTCCGTCGGTTCGTACTGGCTCTGTAATGTCTCCTGGTTCTCTTGGTCGGAAGCCCAAGGCAATTTCATTCGGAGCGTAGCCAGTACTGGCGTTGACAGAGTTGTTCATGATGAACTGCATGTGTGGGAGGATGTACTCGAGTTCGTCATCGTCCGGATGCTGTGCCAAGTGGTACCTCAGACCGATCTCTACCACTTGGTTCGTTCTTTCAGACTGTCCGTCAGTCTGAGGATGGTAGGCGGTAGACATCAGTAGCTTGACGTTCAGTCGCTTGAAGATAGTCTTCCACATAACAGAGGTAAACTTTGGGTCTCTGTCCGAGATTATGACCGTAGGAAGTCCCCAATTACCACGAAACAGTTCGTCTAGCAGTAGGTGTGCCCAAGTTTCTGCACTGTAGTCGTCTTGGCCGAGTATGTAGAGTTGCTTCTTCGAGAACTTGCAGGTTGCGGTCATGATAGCGCTGTGCGTTCCTGGCAGTGCCACTATGAAATCGATCGTGATGGTGTGGTACATTAGCTCCGTCGCTGGGATTGGTCTCAACGATCCGTAAGGAGCATGGCGCTTGGTCTGGGTCACACAGCACTCCTGGCAATGTCGCAGATATTCGGTCAGTCGCTTGGCCAGCTTGCGGATGTAATACTGCTCGTTGATACGAGCGTACAAACGATCAAAGCCAATATGGAATTGGTCGTCATGAACGCTCTCGAAGACATCGCCAGCCAGCGACCTTGGGATGCACAGTCGTTGCCCGTGGTCTGGCTTATCAAGCCAGATTAGTCCGTCCTCGTCGATGGTGTAGCTAGTCGATCCAGGTTCTGCTCCGTCGATAGTCGCTTTGATTCGGCTGAGGTGTTTGTCTTCTTCGTATGCGGTCTTCAACTGCCGGCGGAAGGCATCGTCGATCTCGATCAAGGTCGTGTGGTTGGAGACCAGATCTTCGAGAGTGTCTTCTTCGTCGTCATCTGCGTCGCTCCGTGCCTCCAGGCGTGACAGTGCATCTGGCACGATGTGTTCTCTGCCTGGTTTGTACGCCACTTGCAGATTGCCAAATTGAGACAGGTATTGGGAGGATCTGGTCAGTCGGTTGTTCAGCTTGTCCACCGATGACGAAGTCAAAGCTGTCTGGTTCACAATGCCCATGGTCGCTGCGTGGTCCGTCAGAATGATCACCTTGCTTTCGCAGGCTTCGACCATCCAGCGGATCCGTTTCATGGTCCATACCAGGCACGCAACCTCGAGCTCGGTTGGCCAGTACCTGGTCTCTGCGGGTGACAGCGTTTTTGAGAGAAAAAGTACTGGTTGGGTCTTCGTTCTGGGCGGGTTTTCAGAGATCGCGTCGCCCTCGACGTGGGCCACCATGACTCCAAAGCCTCGTTTCTTGGATGCATCAATATGCAGGTACAGCGGCCTGTCTCGTGCGAAATGGTGCAGCATTGTGGGCTTTGCAAACGCCTCTTGCATTGCTTGGAACGCTATCAAACGTTCCTCGTTCTTCTCCACGTTCGTATTGCTCGTGTAGTGAGCGCGTGCATGCTTCCCGATAGGCGCTTTCTTGAGCTTCTCAGTCTTTATCTTCTGAAGTGGCTCAGCCAGCTGTGCGTAGTATGCGATGTACGTTCGTAGCCAGCCTGTCAAGCCAAGGTAATGTTCCAAGTCCTTCACGGTTCTTGGGAACACCAGTTGCTTGATAGCGGCCAGCTTCTCGTCGGCAGTGCTGGTTCCCAAAGCGCTGACATGCTGTCCGAGTAATTGGATCGATGGGTAGCCGATAAACGCTTTGTCGGCTGCCACTGTGAGACAATACTTTTCCAGGGCGATGAACAGTCGCTCCAGATGGTTCAAGTGGTCTTGAAACGCTTTGCTGAAGACTACCAAGTCGTCTACGAACGCTTTCACAAATGCCATGAGGTCCTCGTCCCTCAGGATCTTGTCGATTCGTCGCTGCACGTATGGTGGAGCGTTCTTGAACCCCATAACGGCTACATTGAACAGTTCCTGGCCACGGTGAGAGATTACTGCGAGCTTGTGTCGGTCCTTGTACCAGACCAGCCATTGATGGAAGAATGATCTCATGTCGACGGTCGATATGTACTTGGCTCCGTGCACGGCCGACAGTACATCGCTCTGCAGTGGCATTGGGTATGCGTCCGTCACTGCGATGCGGTTAAGGCCTCGAATGTCGACCACTGCTCGTCCTTTGCGTCCCTTGGCTGTGTCTTTCCAAGTCACAAAGGTTGGGAAGCCAAAGGGCGTGGACTCCGTTGGCCAAGACATTCGTCCTTGGGCATGAAGCTTGTCATGAGTTTCATCAATGATCTCTCGGTCCCTTGGTCCTAAGGGGTACACCTTGTGGGCCAACTTTGCACCAGCGGTACGCCAGTCACTGACCAGAGGGATTTTGAGCTGTTCTTCCTCAGGTACTTTGGCGAACTTTCCGTCGTCCTTGAACACAGACTCGTACTTGCTGAGCAACGCTTCAAGCTGCCTCCGTTCTTCGTCTGTGCCATACAATGTTGAGCCAAAGATGCCAGGTTTCTCCGCAGCTCCAGGCCGGTCGTCGACAACGTCGACCGCAAAGGCCAGCCGTGGCGCTGGTTTCTTTCGCGGCTGTGATGCCGCGTTGCGTCGATGCGAATGCAGTGGTACGTGTGCTCCGTCTTTGAAAGTCATGCGGTGAGTCTTGAAGCAAAGATTCAATTGCTCCTCAGTCAATAAGTCTGTGCCCAGCAGGATACCAGCGTGAAGCTTGTCCATAGGATAGGCTCTCACGTTCATTTGATGGTCATTATCGAAGTATAGCTGAATGGTGACCTGTCGCTCACAACGCGTAATGGCGTTGCCAACTCCTCGCACCTTGATAGGTCTGTTCGCTTTGGTTTCTACCGCCTCTGGGCAATGCTCTTTCAAGATTTGCCGGTCGATAAGTGTGACAGGGTTGCCGCTGTCCGGACACACCGAAACGTTTGGTCCGTCTTTGCGTAGCTTGGCCAACACTGTCGCATACTGGGTAGATTGTGCTTTGCTAGTTCGTGCCGTTGGCTTGTCGGTTCTGGCAGCCGTCAAGATTTTGGATGTTCCTTGCGCAGGTGAAGGTGGAGCTTGTTGTTTGAGTCAAACTCCTGCTTGCACACAGAGCAGGTAACAGTCGGCACGGTCGTTGATGCAAAGCCTGCATCAAGCGCTTCGTCTTCAGACTCCAGCGAGTGGTATGCATCGTCGTCATCCTCCTCGACATGGCACACCTCTTCGTCCGTATGCTCTTCATGCTCTTGGTCTTCATCTTCCTCGGAGACTTGATTGGCACTCTTGACAAAGGGTCTCAACGGTTTCGTACGGTGGTCGAAGGCGGGCTTGTCGCTTCGGGGCTTTGAGTATTCCTTGCGGTCTCGCGCTGGGAACTTGTCTCGCTGGCCTCCGTCTCTCTGCGTTGGTTTATCAGTTTGTGACTTTTCGCGGGAGTAGTCCGTTGAGTCTCGACGACGGTAGTCCGTCGCTGAGCCTCTCTGGTTGAATTTGTTACCTGAGGGCTTCGTCGTTGGCTGGAATCGAACGCTTTGGTTCGCCTTCCGGTTCCAACGCTTGGCCAGTTCCGCCCATGGGCTCTGTTCCTCCCGCGACCGCTTCGAGAAATCGTTGACAGTTGTGGCAGCCGTTGGGGCTGGCATTCCCTGTCTCAACTCGACATCTATGCCGTTCCAGGCGTACGTCAGTTGCTGGAGCGGGTCAGCCAATCCAGCGTTGCGTGCATGGCGGATCACTTCAGCGATATAGCTGTCAGTGCTCCGTCGGTTCGCAGCATCAGCCTGCGTGAACTTGCATCGCGTCAGTTCTCTCAGGGAATCCCCGAGCGGTGGTCTGAAGTGTTCCTTCAGGATACGAAACCATGGTTCCAAGCCTGGAGTGTACCTCAGTCCGTCCTTCTCCAACGGCGCCAATGTGCTGGTATACCAGATCAACGCTGTGCCTCTGAGCACCGCTGGTATTCTGGCCTTGACTGCCTCTTCACCGCGATAGGCGGCCACGGTCTTCAGTCGGTCGACGAAGTTGAAGACGTCTCTGAAAAAGGTGTCTGATCCCACAGTGACAGGGTCTTCGTCGCTTGTGGTGGTCTTGGGCAAGTTAGGCTGAAAGTATCCAATCTCTTGGTCTCTGAGCCGGTCCATCGATTGACCGTTATTGGGCGGCGGTGGGTTCGCCGGTTGCTGCTGTGTATGGGCAGCTAGGGCGGCGGTCACTGCGGCGGTGATCGCTGCCAACGTTGCGTCGCTCAACGCCGCTGGGGCGTTGCCGTCGTTGTCGTTGTCTTGAGGCTCCGGCATCGTGAGGTCTGTCTCGGTCGTTCGTGGTCGGACAGTGGATTGGGAGGAGGAAGTCGTCGGTCGCGAGGTCGCGGTAGCGGTAGTCGCGGTGGATTGCGAGCGTGACTTCCTGATGGTCACGTTGCTGGGGGCAGGTGACTTCCTGACCTCGTCCTGTGATCGCTCTTGTCGAGTCGGTGAAGAAGCAGGTCCGTACAGTTCTCTGGCAGTCGCAAGGAAACGTTGAATGGGGAGTCTCGTCGCTGCGGGTGCGTCGAGCCAGTACGGTGGGTATGAGTCCGCGATGCCGTAGTCCGCCTGAAATCGATCCAAGAAGTGATTGAGTTCGTTGCCAACGTTCCTTGGTCGATTGGCACGAATGTAGGCGCAGAGTTGCTTGTGTTCTTGCTCTTCTGCGTCGTTCATGGGGGAGTGAGCAGGGCTCGGAGTGGTGCGTCTGTCGGTACGGCGACAGAGCGTTGGTGGAGGGCAGAAGTGGTGCAACGGGGTTCGTCGCTGGTGGCTCGCTCGTGTGCAGGCCTGGTGCTGATCTCAGCTACCAATTGTTGGTAAAGTCAAACAAGATGATGTGATTGAAGGTATCTAAGTTCCTACTACAAGAGTAAGAGGTATAGGCTCTTGCCAAGCCATTCCTTCCGTTACTGTCGATATCGTTACTTCTGTAACAAAAGCTGTCGCAGGTGGGAAAGGTGCCAGGAACTCCACCACCAAGCTACGAAAAGGCGACGAATGGAACGGCGCCAGCAACAGCAACAGCGCCTCGACCAAGGCCGCCTCCTCCACCACGTCCGTCGTTACCTGCAAGACCAGACCGCCCGCAAAGCACCAACGTGCCACCCACGCAGGACCACGTGCCGGCTGCGTGCCGACCAATTGGAAATCAACCTGAGCAGGCCAACCACAGCGGTATCCCTGTGAATGGAAGCAACGGAGTCTCGAGACCTGCTTTGCCAGCGCGAACATCGACGCAATCGTCACAGGCTTCGCAAAGTCCTGCATTACCGCCAAGACGACCCTCCGACAGACCATCTCCTGCACTACCGCCAAGGCGGCCTTCAGAAGCTCCTTCTCAGCCCGACTACGAGCGCAGTCGAAGAGGTTCGATTGAGTCTGTGAGCTCTGTTGCGACAGGAAGGTCTTCTGTGTCAGGCATATCGACAGCGACATCTCTCACTTCACAAGGAGAGAAATATCGCATTCGGGCACCTGAGTACGACCCAAATGCGCTGCCCGCGCTTCCTGCAAAGCGATCGAAGGAAGAAAAGGAAGCCCATGACAGGAAGTATGCTGGACTTCGTCCTCTCAGGCAGACCAAGTCAAGTCCCAAGGTCGAGCAAATCGGTCAACAAGGCACAACTCCACCTCCACCGGCAAGGCCGACTGTAGTCCCGCCACCTGCTCTACCAAACCGTCAGAATTCAGCGCAGCAAGATGCACCTCAGATGCCACCACGGCCAGGACGTGGAGGCCCCCATACTGCACCATCTCGCACTGAGCCAGCACCTCCTCCACGGCTAAGACAGTCCGCATTGGCGATGGGATTTGGCAACAAAGCCGTCGAAACACCGGCTCTTCCAGGAGCAAGGCCAGATAATAGTCAAAACGGAGCGCCCCCACCATTGCCAGTGTCGTCAAAGCCAGATCTTAAGGCACTACTTGCATCGAAGCCGAAACCAAATGGTGCTGCTCCATCGCCTGCTGCTGCCCATACACCCGCTGCTGCGCCCGCGAAACCAGTCGCGATAACTTCATATGCTCAATACAACCAGATTGTATCGTCTACACGGCTCGTCGTTGCCGATTTCTATGCCGACTGGTGCGGGCCATGCAGGAACTTGGCGCCAGAGTACGAGCAGCTCTCTCTGACCATGTCGAGGCCTGGGAAGGTTGCGTTCTTGAAGATCAATACTGATCACAACACCGATATCAGAGATGCCAATGGTATTCGTGCCTGGCCTACTATCATCTTCTACGAGAATGGGAGGGAGGTGCACAAGATGGAGGGAGCGAGCAAGCAGGGCATTGAGTGGAAAGTCGAGGATCTGGCAGCCCAAGCCGACATTGATCTGAGCGCTCCAGCAGCGCCGAGCAGTGCTCCTGCTGTGCAAGCTCCCTCCGCTTATGGTGCTGCTCTTTCTGCAAACGGGTCGTGTCTGCACTGCAGAGACTTCTCGGGTCCAGACAATCATGCTGCTCGTTTCCCTCGTGAGTCGATACCGTCCTCGGATGTTGGATGGCTGGCGCAACAGCTGTGTTCTCCTTTCCCGTCGCCTACTGACAAAGCTCGTGCTATTTTCACCTGGCTTCATCACAACATAGCCTATAACACAGATGCCTTCTTCAGCGGTAACTTGCGACCATCGACGCCGCAATCGACTCTGCAGACTGGTCTAGCGGTTTGCGAGGGCTATGCGGGTCTATTTGCCGCGATTGCAGTAAAAGCAGGCCTGGAAGCGATTGTTGTTGGCGGCAATGGCAAAGGTTACGGCTACAGTCCACTGAAGCCAGGCGAGCCTGTGCCACCGTACAACGCTGGTCACGCCTGGAATGCGGTGAAGATCGATGGTGGCGAGTGGAAGCTCATCGATTGCTGCTGGGTATGTGTTTTCCTTCTCTACCCTGAGATAAACTGCTAACTTCTGTCTTCCAGGGTGCTGGCACGGTGAATGGACCCAGTGAAGGTTATAAGAAGGGCTTCAATCCGGAGAAGTTTACACAGAGTAATGACGAGTTCGGCCTGGATCACTACCCCGAGGACAGCAGCAAGCAGTTTCGCAATGATGGTAGAAGAGTCTCCTGGGAGGAATACATCCTCGGCAACAAGAATGGATGCGGAGCAGATTTCTTCAGCGCAAGTCAAAATCCAGACGCCTTTTTCTCACGAAGCCGAGCGACTGACAAGTTTCTACAGGGCTTCATTTCCGAAGAAGGATTATCCAAAACCACTTTCCAACCACAATCCGGCAAAATCGCACACTCGCAACAGCCCGGTCCAACAGTCCGCTTCTCCTTTCAGAAGATCTGCCCACACTTCGATCCAATACGAAACGGCCGAGGCCCTTACTACCTCTACGTTCTTCACGTCGACAACCTCGACGGCACGCCAAAGAACCATATTCCATTCGAAACCAATGGAGAGGTGTGGTGGTGCGACGTTCCTACACAGGACCTCGGTCGCCCTGGGCAGAAAGTGCAGATTTACAGTGTGACCTCGTTTGATAATAAGGACGGAAGGGGCTTGACGATCGAGAAGTATAGGCAGAGGAAGGGGAGGGTGGGTTATGCTTTTGGTGGTTGTTGTGTGTGGGAGCTTAGGGCCTAGAGATGTGGATGCGGGTGGGGACGGGAATGGTTGATGCGTATGATACCCTGAGTAATGCAGTAATACCTACGAGGATGCTTGTACGACGTGCTCAACGCCGATTCTTGAGATCGTCATTGATGTTGAATTCGCATGGTAAAAAAACAAGCGGTCATGCTCGTTGCAGATCAGTAGATGAATATCAGTTCTGAGATCGGCGCGATCGATGAGACGCCAAGGTTAAGAACTGCAGAGTCTTTGAGGCTTCTCATTGTGGCCTCCATGCTTGTGATGCAGTAATACGTTTGAAGATTTGACGAGACTGCCTTTGAAGTCCTTCCTCGACTCACTTTGGCACGCAAGAGGTCCTGGGCCACGCACTCGTATTATAGCCACAGCCTTGATGCGGACCCTTGGTCGTATTTTTGGATGTCCCATTCTGCGCACCGCTCTCAGGCATGGCGATTTCTGCGACTCACTAGCGGATCCACCACTCGTGTCCTGCCCATGCTCGATCATTGTTGCGGTGAAATGAGGACGACACTATCGCCTGTGAATACCTCGTCAGCCTTTTTTCAAGTGGTCCATCTGCGACGTTATCCGTGGCTCACCTCTCACAAACAGCATCTCCGACTGCTTCTTCACTGTCCTCACGTTTTCCTCTTCATCTTCTTCATCAACCACATAGACCGTCTCGGTGACATCGCCTAGCACAAGATTGCAATGACTGTCATACGCCTGTCACATCACACCATCAGCCATCCAGTATCGCGGCTCTTACGTATTGTTGGTGCCGTACATGTAGTCTTCCTTGAAGCTCTCTGTCTCCTCGCAATTTGACGAAGACGATTTCGTTGAGTGAGAGTCGTACCAGGTCGAGTGGTTCGTTCACCGGATTGGCGCCTGCATCCTCTGTCTCGGCCATCGGGTCATCGAATGCGCAGGCTTCGTTTCGCTTCGAGAGGTGATGTCGCGCAGAGGCAGCGGGTCTTGGCGACAGTGAAGTGGGAGCAAGGTTAGTTCGTAGGGCTGAGAATTGAGTTCACGATACTGCCGAAGTGCAGCCGCTCACTCCCGAGAGCTCTCCGCAGGTAGCGTGGCTGTTTGCTGTTGAACCGCAGAACACCCACTACCCCGTACCCCATGGAGACGGCGGCGACGCACTGACCGATTTTGAATGACCTCGCTGCTGGCCCGTCTGGGGCACTCGTTTGACACGCGATGGGCGGCGCAGACCTTTCTGAGTACGGCTGTGAGGGGAAAGAGGAAGAGGGGGAGTGCCCAGTGGATGTGCCCCGAGTGCCGGGCCAGGAACTCTGGAAGAGCTCGGGAACAACGAAGAGCCTATACGGACGGAGGCATCAGACTCGGAGCTGATGGGTACCTGTTTCCTGCTGAGGAAGGCGAGGTGGATAGCAAGAGGAGAGGAAGCTGGGGATTCAACGGAAACCGATACAACGATGAGCAGGCCAGGGCCCAGCCAGCGGAGACGAGTGCGGACTCAAATGGACTGTCACGGTCAGAGCAGGAACGCGAGAGCATCTGGGAGCAGTTCGAAGTGGCCAATGAGGGCGAAGCTGTGCAAAAAGAGGGCATGACGACTCCGGTCGAAACCACGTACGTTCAGGATCAGCGAGAAGTCGACCTCGCTCGAGATCAAGCGCTTCTGAATCTGGACTACAAAGCCGAACTGTCGGGTGCCCTTCTTCGAGCGGAGACAGATATTGTCATGCGTTGCTTGTTTGCAGCCAATCAAGCCAACGATATCGACTTTATACGAGCCATACCACCGACGACCTTCTCCGAGATAGTTCGCCTGGTCCAGCCGAGCCGGTTCGTTTCCAAACTAGGATCGGCTCACCTTGAGCTCAGTACATGGATGGTGAAACACATGGGTATCGCGCCAATGCGGGAGGTTGCGTTTGAGTATACGTCGGTCATTAGACAGCTGCTTGGCATCAGAAAATCTGCGGGAATCCAGCTCACTCTCGGGGATTACACTGTACTTCTCAAGGCCGCCAGGGACCTCGGAAATCAACGAATGGGTCGTCTTTTGTGGAGCAACATGCTTGAAGAGGGATATAAACCCACCACGCAATGCTACAACTATATGATGGCTACTCTCGTCTGGAATGGCATTCATTCCGCTGGTGGCAGGCAAAAGGTTCGAATCATTCCTTTCAATATGCTTGGGCGGAGGAGCGATCCGCGACCATCGAAACGTTACCACGGATATACTGTGGGACCTAGTGGTGTGCGCCAAACAGTTTTGTCGATCTTCAACGAGATGCTTGCACATGATGCATACGCAGATCTGGAAAGTTTTCGCATAGTAATGACGGCATCTGCGCGGGAAGGTGACCTGGAGACAGTGAAGTCAATTCTCATGAAAGTGTGGGGCATCGATGTCGAGGGGATCATGGCAGGAAGACCTGAGTCTGAAATTGTTCCTAAGCAGCGCCCGGCGTACTCCCCTTTGCACCCCAGGAATGATCTCCTCTTTACCCTGGCGCACATCTTTGGAATCAACAATGACATTCCCACAGCGCTACGAGTGGTCGACTTCGTGGCGCGACACTACGACCTGCAACTGGAGGAGCAAACGTGGAGTCAGCTTTTCGAATGGACCTTCGTCCTGGCCATGGATCGTCTGAATGCCGCACGCCGAAGAGGATCAGATGTCGGTCATCTACCACCGCAAAGTCTCATGAATCTATGGAATACGATGACCGCACCTCCCTACAACTTCAAACCTACGATGGGCATGTACAACCACCTCATCAAGCATCTGTTCCAGAATCGGAGGGTCATCGAAATGGCGCTGAAGATGGAGGAAGCATTGCCCCTATACGCCAAGCATCGAATTAATGCATCCCGTGCCTGGCACCGGTTCAAACGTGCAGTACCTATGGAGAGTTCCTCTTCTGTAACCCCGCCATCTGGCAAAGTACTGGACGAACTTCGCCAGCGATACGAAATCGCAGACTTGACTCGACAACGGGATCTCTTCTGGCTTAAGCGCTGGGTTCGGTTGTTTCTGGGCGTGCACAACCATTATATCAAACTGGATCACAACATGGACAGTGTAGCGCGCACATTGCCGAGCTTGCTTTGGACGTGGCGGAGTGTGGCCCCGTCCAAGATCAGATATGAGATACACACCGGCCTGGTGGAGATCGAATTCAGGGACCAAGAGGTTCTACTGGAGAATTCGAAGAATAAACACAACACGAGGCTCGCAGTGCAGGAGCTTATGGACGCATCGAGGAAGCTCGTTGGGCACACATGGGTTCGAGGCGGTCCGGTCAAGAAAGACAATCGGTTGTTGCAGCATGAAGAGCAGGTCAGTGCGGATGCTGCGGTTAGTGAATAAAGTCACAACACATACATGTAGACGTACAGAGCGAAGATGCATCTTGGCCATCGCGGCTGCAGAGCTGACAACTTAAGGTACATGTACTTATTACTCCTGTGTGACTTCCTTTCGCCAATGGGTGGATTTAAGCTCAACGCGAAGCTTTTCCTCGACGCGAGCCGGTTGGGGGTTCTTGCCCAGACCGTTGCCGAAGCGCGTGGAGTACAAGGTGCTCACGCGATCCTGACTTCAGACTCCACTTCACCCTCGCCTTGCTTGTACTCTTTTTCCGTCAATTTTCTTACTAGGCTCGCTGCGCCCGGCCACTTTTTGTGTTGGCATCTATATGTGGTAGCTGCTTGGTCAGGCGAGGCCACGTTCCCCTGAGAACCTCAACGGCTGCCACATTCTTCGCCAACGCCGACGCACATCCGATCTGGACTGCCAACCAACGACATCCATGCAGCCGATCCAGACAACACACGACAGCTCGCGACAATGAGCTCTGGGCAGGGTATCGCTAGCCGCGACTTCGAGTCGCCGCAACGAGCGCCCACAATCATTACCTCATCACCTAGTAACAACAACAATTCCAGCCGAGGAGCCTCACCGCGGTCGCCCGGCGACACTGCACCAGCATATCCAGGGCTCGCGCGACAGGACAGCGCTGGATCGCGTCTAACTGTTCCCTCTAGAGGCTCGGCAGATGGGGTGCGGTACAGGAAGCCTTCGCGCACTAACACTGTGACGACCTATCATGAACCTGACAGCACACCCGCTGGCGAGAATTGGCAGCCCGGCGCAGAACCTGGTGTCGACACTTCGCTGGAGGACGACAAGATCCCTGCGCATTTGACCAGCTTGAAAGCACATTGCGATATCAACATCATCGATTTCTCCGATCTGGAAGTCAAGCAGACGTCAGCAGACAATGCATCCTTGGCACAGTGCTTAGCGGCACCACGGACGGAGGACTTACCTTGTCGATGGATCTCTGTCAATGGATTGAGTTGGGACGTTATCAAGATCCTCGGAAACAAGTATCACCTTCATCGACTCTCGATCGAGGACTTGATGCACACGCACACACGCACGAAGGTCGACTGGTACGCAGATCACGCCTGCATCATCCTGACTCTTCAAAAGCTTGTTCGGCTGCATCAGCACAACTGTAAGAACAGCAAGTGCGATTGCCAGGGCCTCACAGATGCCGATAGCGAAGACATTGACGAGAAGTTCCACCAACATGCGCGTAACAACCGCAGAGGCTGGTGGAACTTGTGGGGCTACAAGAAAAGAAAAGCCGATGTTCTCCCACGGTACCTTGATCGCAATCGAGACGGTAGGATCGACGAGTTTGTCAGTGCTCACAGCGGTGTCTCTGAGGATACGCCGATCAAGTCGATACGCACGCTTCACCGATACGAAAGTGCTCAAATTCCCGAGCACACAGCTTGGATGGAGAAACATAGCGCTCTCGCGAAGGAGGAGTTGGCAGTCAGTGTGGAGCAGGTCACGATCTTCCTACTGTCAGACAACTGCGTTATTTCTTTCTTTGAGCATTCGGCCGACGATGTCGAGGATCCCATCATGGAACGACTGGACAGCAGGGAGACCATGCTCAGAAGGAGCTGCGATGCGTCACTTCTCACGCAAGCCATCATTGATGCCATTGTCGACTTGGCTCTACCGATCCGGGACGCATACAACAAATCTCGCAAGGAGCTGCAGATCGATGCGATGACCAACCCTAACATCAAGACCTCGCGAGCCCTGCACATCTTTGGAGAGGAGGTCGACATGTTGCAGAACCTTTTTAAGCCGATCGTCCACCTAGTCAACTCCCTCCGAGATCACAATACCGACAACGGCACGATTAGCCAAGTACCTACCACTGTGCCCTCAGCAGAGACTTTGAGGCCTGATCCACCGCCTACCCCAACGCCAAAGTCAGAAAAGACCAAACGAGACCGCGAGGGAGCGCCAATGCTACGCAACATATCCGATTTTAGACGAATCGCACTGAAGCGAGCAGATACGGCCACAAGCGTCACCATCACACCCATTGCCCACACCTACTTCGGCGACGTGCTAGATCACTGTATCACAATGATCTCCGCCCTGGAGCAAATGGACGCCAGCGCCATCAACATCTCGACTCTGATCTTCAATACTGTTGGAGCCAAGACGAACAACTTCATGATGATCCTCGCCGTCGTCACCGTCTTTTTCGCGCCGCTGACCTTTATCTCGGGTTACTTCGGCATGAACTTTGCTAGTGGCGCCGGGCTTAAGCATCCCTTTGGCTTCTTCTGGGTCGTTGCGATACCTTCGCTGGTGGCATTCATGTTGATTGTCTTTGCTACGATGCTCTGGGATAATATTAGGGATTTCCTTGCGAAGCGTGGTGTCAAGTCACATTGGGATGCTCATCGGTTTGTGCCTAGGATTGGACATCAGCGACGGCCGACGAGGATGTCGACGCAGAAGCCGGGGCAGAAGAAGGGATAGATGTTTTAGTCTAGAACATGATGGGATGAGGAGGATGGTAGAGGAATGCGTTTTGTCTTTGATTGCATAGCGTGCAATTATGATACCCAACACTACCAGTAGTACACGACAGAAGAGGAGTACAGAACATTGGTAGCGAATTCTTAGATCGATCCACAGACCTGATGTCATCAAACTAGACTTCAAGGTCGTCTCTTAGGGCTCATCAGGAACCTGGAAACGCTTGCGACTTGCTAATCAGCAGGTCCAGAAGTGAGGGTTGTTGTACGCCCTATGATTCAGCCCAAGGAGATCCTCCAATCCTAATCCCATAGGGCTGGTTCTGATGGCACAGGAAGCTAGCAAAGTGCCCATAGGGTTGTTTCTTAGGCACGAGAAACTACCCAAGAACGTCCAGCACCCATGCCCGTCGTGACCATCTCCTTCATGTCCATCCATTCCCTGCTCTGATCGAACAATACACCCAGAACAACACCAGACCATGAAAATCCTCATCGTCGGCGCCGGCCTAGGCGGCCTCTGCGCGGCCATCGCCCTCTCTCGCCAAAACCACCAAGTCATTCTCTTCGAATCCCGCCCAACCCTCTCGCCCACCCAAGGCGGCATCAACGTGCGCCCAGCGGCAACCCGCATCCTCAACACCTGGGGTCTGCAAGCCGAACTAGCGCGCATCTCGGAACCGACGACGAGTTTCATCAACAGGAACCTGTATACGGGCCGCGTGGCGAACCACACGATTCTGGTCGATGCGACGGCGGAGACGGACTGGGGCACCACGAGGGATGAGCTTGCCAAGGTCTTGTTGCAGAAGGCGAGGGAGAGTGGCGCGGATGTTAGGTTTGGTGTGGGTGTTGAGGAGGTTTGGGACGATGATCGGAAAGCATTCCTGAAGCTGAGGGATGGAACGGTGGTCGAAGGCGACATCATCGTTGCGGCGGACGGAATTCGTTCGAGAGTTCGAGGACAGATTCTGCAGGACGTTCAGGGGAGCGTGGAGCCTATTGTAAGTGATGTTACGCTCTACGGGGTAAGGGTCGAAGGCGATCGAAGTGACATGCCTTCGCTACTTGCTGAGGACTCGGAGTATGTTGTCACTTGGATCGGCCGTGACGCATTTCTCATTTCGCGATACAATCGCACGCTGCGACACGCGATGGGCCTCTTTGGGGTTCGAGGACAGACGGATCAGAAGGGTCTGTGGGATGAGCAGGGAGATATCGAGTTCGTAAGGAGAGTGTTCGGCAACGCCTATGGTGATCTGAGAGCCATGCTCGAGAAGGCAACGTCGTGTGGGCGGTGGCGGTTGGCCGAATTGCCTGATCTACCTCGTTGGACGAGCCGCCAGGGGAGAGTCGTGCTTATGGGGGATTCCGCGCATGGTACGTGAAGTAAAGTCATAAGGCAACCTCTTCGTGGCTGAGACATACTGACCTGCTATCCTTTGACTTATTAGGCATGCATCCGAATGCCGCCCATGGCTTTTCTCTCATCGTCGAAGACGTAGGTGTCCTTGAGTATCTCCTCGGTCGACATGACAGTGCCGTCATGGCCCAGCAAGTGCCATCGATCACGCGGCAGTGGGAGAGGATTCGCAAACCTCGTGTCGAGAGAATCAAAGCTTGGGCGAAGGAGAACACGGCGGTGTTTCTGGGCGAGCCGCCTAAAGATCGAGTTCTGAGAGAGTCAGGCGAAGGCAGGAGGATCTCGTTGAAGAATGTCAAGCCGAGCATGAACAGCCACTTTGACTCGAGAGAGTTCTTGAAGTGGACGCTGGATTATAACGCTGTTGAAGAGGTCAGTGACAGAGGTATTCTGATCTTGTGGGCTGGCTGACCAATGTTGTCTAGGCAAGGAGAGCCGTCGAAGGGCCTCCAAGAGCGAACCTCTGATAATCGCAGTGGACGGACAGCCGAAGGGGGCAGCGCATGCAATGTTAGGCCGTGGCAATACGTACAATGAGCTACTTACGTTTCTCGAACAGTCCAACCCTTCTGCTGTAACACTGCCGAGCAAGATGGGCATGCGCAATGAACGCTGTAACGTGTGGCTGTCCCGACAGCACTCATTCTATATCGTCCCACGGGAAGTCACCATCGACGAAGTGCTTCTCATAGTCGCCAGCGGTGGTTGCGTTTGTCTTGTTGATCTTGTCCATGCGCTCCTTGTTCTTCTCGGCAAGCTCCACACGTGCGAGCTTGGAATAAAACGTCCTGACACGCTCGTGTGCGTTGACCTTCTTTGGATCAAATCGTAGGACTTGCAGTCCAGCCATGCTGGTTGCTCGACTGAGGGCGACGTAAGCTTGTCCCTTTTCGAAGACTCTGCCCAAATCCACTTTGACACGGTTAAGTGTCTGACCTTGAGCCTTATGAATGGATAACGCCCACGCCAATATCAAAGGCACCTGTGCACGAGACGCCTGCACCTCCCCATTTGGAAGCTCTACCTTCCACGTCTCCTGCTCGCAAAGGAGATCGCGCCAGGTACCGTCGGCGATGGCAAAGCGGACCAGGGGCCACTTGCGAGACGTCGTGATACCTTCCATCATACGTGGTCGGTCTCCAGATTCGCCTCCATTCTCTCCCTGGCCCATGACTGTGCCACCAGGAGATTGCAGGAAAGCAGTCTCATTATTGTTGTAGCTGTCGAATTGGCGCTCGTCCATGAAACCGATGACACGACCGAGTGAACCGTTGACCAGAGTTTCGTCGATGTTCTTGATCAGCATGACTTGCGCACCTTTCTTGAGGGTAATGAGCTCAGGGGCTAGACAGTTCTGCAAGAGCTTGTCTCGTTGCGCCTTGTCCGTGATTGTGCCGCCGTCTCTAGCTGAGAATGGCACGAGTTCACCTTGGAGATTGCCAAGTCGCCCGGTGTTGGCCTTATCGACCTCTGTACGAGTGGGAAAGAGCTCGGTGGCATCTAGCATGTCTTCAAATGTAAGTGGCCGCGACAGATTTCTGAATGCGTTGATCGATGACTGCGACAATCGACCTTCACGCATCTCATTCAACATGCCTGCAAATACTGTCGAAGTCATTAGCAAGAATCGTTAAGCTTCAAGCTTGTTCGGGGCTTACTGACCTGGATCCTTTTGACGGAAGACATGGTGCAGGCCGATCGTATGCTCAATGACAGTGGGCCAAGTAGCTGCGTCAAAAGCAAACTTGGCAACCTTGTTCTGATCGGGTACTGGGGGTAATTGAAAGAAGTCACCAGTGATGACAAGTTGAATCCCGCCGAAGGGCCGGCCGTTGTTTCTGATGTTGCGTGCGATTGCCTCCAGCTTGTCGAATAGCTCTCCGTCGACCATCGATACTTCGTCAACGACGAGGACCTTGGTGCGCATCCAGCGATGTTTCGCCTTCTGGTTCTTCTTGATTTTGCGAACCAACTCGGGGACTTCTTCTTTGCCAAGACCAATACCAGCGAAACTGTGCAATGTAACACCGCCTACATTGCAAGCAGCCAAACCAGTCGAAGCTGTGACAGCAACACGGTCTGGCTCGCGAGCATACTTTCTTCGCAAAGATGCAATGATCTCACGCATGAGGACTGATTTTCCGGTACCAGCAGATCCCGTGAAGAACACACTCTTCTTCTGCTCAATCACCAGCTCAAGCACATGTTGCTGTTCTTCACTCAAGAATACTCGCGCCGGACGCGCTTGTTTGCTCTTCGCCTTGCTGATGGACTCTTCAGTGCCTGCCAGATTCTTGACTGATGTGACCTTCTTTGCCTCTTCCCTGTGCTTCTTCTGCTGCTCTTTGATAGCACTTGCCGTCGTGTTCCACAAATGCGTGGGCTTGTTCTTAGTCTTGTCTTTGGCCATTGGTGTAAACGAGCTCGTTATCCCGGGTCTTGACGAAGTAGAAGTCGTTGTAAGAGGTGGCTGCGCTGCCGACTCTTCGGCCTGCTTCTCCGCCCATGGAAGCGTCCGCCTCTTCGCTGGCTTCGGTTGCGGCTCTTCACGTGGTGCACGAGTACTGCCGGCGGTGTTCGAACCAAAGGCAAATTGGTGCAAAGAGAGCTGTGGGCGTTGGTGATCTAGCGGCGACGAAGACCAAGGCAACGGAGCACTACTATCCGGAGCTTGCTGCGACGCCGAGACACCCATATATCCCCTTGGGAGATCGTAAGAAGGACTCGCAACCTTCGCAGCCTCCTGACGAGGTTGCGGCTGTTTAGGTAAGGCGGGATACGAAATCAACTCGTCTCGTGCGCTTTTGGACGGGTTCGGAGGCAGCTTCGGATAGCTCACAGTATTGCTTCCAACAGGCTCTTCAATTTCCAGCTCTATATCGCTGTCGAAGTCGTTCTCGTCAAAGAGCTCGTGCTCGACAACTCGCGATATGTCGGCTTTGCTTGGTGACTGCCCGCCCACCACGATGGGACGATAGCGGTCTCCCGGCTCGTCGTCGAATGATCCGTCCATGGCCTTTGCCAACCCGCTTGCAGTTCGCTTGATTCCACCCGTTCTCTGGCGAACGTTTGCTCCATTGACGGTAGAGGCCGAGCTGGGTTTCAGAGGCATGCGATATCCAGGATTGGTTGGTTGAGATGTCGACTTCGGTGCCTGCTGGCTCGAGAAACTCGATTGGGATAGGCGAGACTGCTCATGCTTGCGTTCGAATTCCCTATCGGCGCGCCTCAACATGGTGTTTATGGATGCGTCCGGTCGAGTCTGGACGAGTGGGTGCAGTTGTTGCTGTACAGATGAAGTCGCGAAGGAGAGAACGTGCACTCGGCGGGAGGGAGGAATGATCGTGGCGGGCAGTCGCGACCCAGCACCAGCGGCGCGTGCGATGAGCATGCAGCGACAGAAGTAGAGGAGGAAGAAAGTCACAACACAAGCCACCACACCAACCACCGTCTCTTTCATGTAGTCTTCACGGCGAGACGACTGTGTTGATGCATCGCTTTACGCGTATCACTAGCGGCGCGCGAGACCGCGGAAGGATCCCGGCTCTTCGATAAGGGGTCCACTTTCACAGACCTCACCTCTTCGCTACAGCGCCTGGGCCACGGCCCAGGCGCTGTAGCCTTCCAAGTTGATCTACACTCCATGGCATTGACATCGTGTCCGATGATACAACACTTCTCCACTGGTACGGATAGACTAGATCCCTATATTTCCATATGAGAGGATACTCCGGAAAACATTGTGTTTGAGATGAGCAATGCAGACCTTGGGGTCTGGCCTACCTCCCTCAGGCGCTGGCAGCAGTGAAGCCGGATTGCCTATTGTGGTAAGGCGGGCAAGCTGGCTGCTGCGAGGATTTTGCTGAAACTAGTAACAACATCACAACATTCTCGCTGGAGAAAGGTCTGAAAAGGAGATAGGGTCTGGCGGCTTCATGAATGATCTGGTCATCAACGATGGTAACATCGGACTCAAAAATAACAACCGGCAGTTCACTATGCGCAACTTGGTCGCCAATCGTGTCAAGACTGCTCTTCTGGGAGCTCGGGGGAAGGTGCAGTACGACTATGTGGACGTTCCTGCCCTTTCAAGCACACGCGAGAGCAAGCGGAAGGAGCGAGGTAGGTTCAGATCAAACTAGCTCCCAAATCTCTATAAGTGCCAGGTATTTGGACATTGTTCGATCACCTGCAGGCATGTTTCATATACTACCTCTCTGATATGAGGATCCCGTTCAAGTACCCAGATACTCACTGGGCTCTCTACGCGCCAAGACCCCGCCGGTCCTAGTCTCCCCATCTTACATTTCTCTCCACACGACCCTGCAGAACAGCGATGAAGAGGAAGTACTCCGACTTTTTGTCAGCGTCAGCAGCAACAGCACTCAATGTAATGCACGATCACGAGCCAACCAACGGCCAACTCGAGCCGACAGGCAGCTTCATCAACGCCGGCACCACGCCTCTCTGGCACTCCTCGCAATTACACCCAGCAGAATCCGCAATGCGCTCCACGCTACCCTCACCCGGCCGCATCATGTCAATGCCAGCTCCACCCCGGCGGCCTCTGTCACCATCTACGCCGCGTCTGCATGCCACCCAGGGCAGCGACCGTATGTCCATAGACAACCTCATCCATCCGAGCAGCACGTTCACATCTGTGACATCTGGGGACAACGTTCCTTACCACAGTGCCTTCACGCCAATCAACAGCTACAAGCTCAGCCGTCCACGCAAGGCTCCTCTCAACACCGCCACCTACAGTTTGCAGACTGGACATTTCATGTCAGACATTGACGTCGACATGAACCAGGTCGATGCGTTTGAAGTGGAACAAAGAGGTGGAGTCTCATTGCAGGTGGACGACAGCTTGACGGTGGACAAAGACGATGGCCGTGTGTGGCATCTTGGCAATGCATGTGCCATGACTTTCCCAAATATCAGGCTAGTTTGCTGACACTCAAACAGACAAATGATTCATTTTCTGGGACCTTTATTCACGACGACCCAGAAAAGATTTACACGGAAGCCAGACACCTAGCGAACAGGATTAGAGAGGAACAAGAACGACCTGAGCGGATGGCTCTTGCTGCGCAAATGCTGGAACGAGTTCGCAACATCGTCGACGGAGAAGGTGTCATCTCCGTGGAACGCACTAGCTATGTCGAACACGGAGAGGCTGTGGTTTGCGAGCGTCCTGGCTGTCTTCACAAGGCAGCATTGCCTGCAGATGCCTACTACGTCAATGTCGGCTGGGAGTTGTATCTCTGTCTACGTTGCTTCGAGCTCTTGTGGGCCGGCAACTTCACTGAGGCGGTGGTTGAGTCTGATCCCCTCAGACGAGACTCTGCTGTAGCTTTCGCGTCAACACAGTTTGACGGGCCGGCGGACTACTATCGCGAAGCTCCACGCAGAAGCGCAAGGCTCAGGTCCAACTCCAGTGCAATGCAGCCAAAGGTGATGGCTCCTCCACCAGGTCTGCAATCCACGAACCAGATTTTCCAATCGAAATGGGCGGTCCCTGAGGCCAAACCTCAAGTCCAATCGCCAGTGCATACGCCTGCCCGCCACACTCACAACACTGCGAACGAGAGCCAAGACAATGAACCGATGAACGACTCCCCAAGCTCGATTTGCTCCAATGGTGAATGGGTCCACAAGCCTGTCGCAATGCAATACATCGCCTATCGTCTGGTAGCAGGTGCGACCTTGAGCGAGACCGACAAAGCCGCCTTCATCGTCTGGCAAGCAGCGAGCCGGATTCAGCTTCGGTGGAATCGGCATCTTCTGAAGACGGATATGACGCGAGAGCACTATGCCGGTCTGAGTGAAGAGGACGAAGGACTGCTGTTGGAGCCACTGAAGCAGGGAGAGGAAGCCGAGTGGGAGCACCTGAAAGCTCTGGAAGCCAAGATTGGTATTCGGACGAAGGAGTGCTATGGCAGAGACTTGTCGTTCATGCTCAAAGAAGCGGCGCAAAAGAAGAAGAACGTGAAGGCTTAGAGAGCCAGGATTGCATGCCCATACATTTTGCTCGGGATTGCTCTCTCTGTTTGTACGATCGAGGAAATACGTTATTGCTGTCTCCTACTTCGCCACGAACAACGAATTTGAGTGGATTTGCTGCCGTCACAGTCTGTGCTTCAGACTATAACTCCAATGCCTGGCTAGGCGTGCTTCTCACTACTAGAAAGCGATTCTACTGCGCAATACCCAAATCACCCATGATCAATGATCAACCTAAACTCTGCCCGATAAGCATACCGCCCCATCCATCAGCGACGCAACTCAAACCAACACCAACCTCACAACCTCCTACCCCTGCTCTCCACCCAACCGTCCCCATCCCAACTCATACTACTCTTCCAACTGCCCCAAACGGCCTTATTGATCTCCTCCCCCTCTTCGCCATCAACAAGATCTCGCCTCCCCGCCAATTCCTGGTCGTGAAGAATCTCTGACGAGGTCGATCTGCTCCTTGGCGGCATCCCAACACCAGCTCTTGGAGGCACTCCGACTGTATCATTCTTACCCTCGTTCTCCTTCCCCGCTTCCCATTCGCGTTTCCGTCGAGCCTCGAGTGAAGCCCTGACTAACATGGACTGGGCCGCCGACGGAATTTCGTGAAAGCGAAGACGCCGTAGTCGTGTGCCTGCCGCAGTGGACGAGTCGCCAGAGACGGAGTCGACGGCTCGTCTTCTGGTCTTGGCGGTGTGCTTTTCTGACTGATCTAGAGACGTATATTAACATAATTGAAGCGGATCGGGTATCGAGTGCACGATTCCACCACTACAATGTATCAAAACAAGGGCAAGATAAGGATGGAACAGTCAGTCATAGGGGCAGTGAATTTGCGTGTATGATGTGATTAACATGTCGAAGTCTGCTGGTTTATTCCTCCAGCATCATGCCAGATTGCTGGACCTCGGAGATATGGATCAGGGGGTCCACCATCTCGTCAATTTCCTCCTTTGGATTCTCGTTCTCGCGCCAAGCCTTCGCAGATCGATACGCATGCTAAAATCATCGCTTTCCGTTGCGGTGTCAGACAAAGGGCCAAGAAGTGGTGGGTATCGATGCGTGCTGGTGCGTGTCGTGCAAGGGCTGCCTTCCGTGTGTCGTGCATGATCTCGTGCTTCGTCCAGGGAGATGTGGTGTCGTGAGGGTAGGGGAGGGGAACTCGGGGGAAGCTGGATGTTGGGTTTCACAGCATCATGAAGGTAGGTTGAAGCTGTCGGCGCGGGAAGGTCGAACAGTGTGCTCAGTGTGGTCGCACAATCCAGAGTGAGCCCAGCGACCAATGGTGGGGAGTTTGCCGTCCGTCGCTCTCTTCGCCGGCGCCACTACGTACTCGTTCTCCTGGTCTGAACAGGCACATTAGCTCCTGCGGAAAGCTGAGGCGCTATGGGGTCCCTGACGGCTCAATATGTCATGGAACCGTCAGAGTGTATGATGACTGCCTGCTCAAGACATCTGCACGTTTCCGGCCAGAGCTTTGAGGTCGTTAGTGAATGATAAGATAGTAATATGGAGTGAAGCAAGGACGGCAACAGCAATCACAAAGTCGCACAGTAGCATGTCACTATGCCACAATGGCCAACCTCATAATTGCTTGTCGAATGCATTCAACACAAGGGGCTAGTGATCTTACCTGTCTGTCGCTTGATCTGCTCGCGTGCCCATCGTGCAGTCTCTTGCGTGCGTTGTTGGAACTCCTTGTTTGCACGGGTCTCACGAGCCATGGAGGTAAGCCACTCTTGACGGAAGAGGTGGCTGAAGTCGCCATTGGGGAATGCTTCAGAAAGATCACTACGTGTCAAGTCAGTGACAGAAACATAAACTCAGCGCCGGCCGTTATAGCTTACCCAACAACGCCCATGCTCGATCTGAGGAGCGCTTCTGTGCGGTTGGGGTCCGAGTAGACGCTTTGCAACAGCTGGAAGATGGAATCGACGTAGGGCTGCAGCAGCTGCTCTGTTGTAGGCATTAGCACGAACCAGTAATGAATTGACGGTTCACTCACGCTTCCCAGAACTTCTCAGAGCCATGACGATGCCGCTCCATGCATCCATGATACCCTCGCGCAGAGAAACAATGTAGTCGAGCATTTCGAAATTGGACGCGTTCTCTTGTGTGCTGATTCCGGCGGCTTGTTGAAGCACTTGAGCGACAACCGAGAGGTAGGATTCGAAAGCTCCGCCGATTGACTGCGCGATGTCACCGAAAGACTGCAAAATAGCAGGCTTGAATTGGTTGCCCAACGTTGGGCTCTGTGGAACAAGGTCAGCACCAGCTCTCTGCTGTTGCAAGTAGTAGTCGTAAATGGTGGTGTTACTAACCCTCAAGTTGTTGAGAAGGCTGTTCATGAAGGCATCACAGTGTGGCTGAACCTTCTGCTCGAGCGCACGAGCAATGTCAGTCACCAAGCCGATGGCAATGGAGCACAGCTGCGGTTCCTCCTGGTTGTTGAGCGCATTGAGTAGGAACGGCTCGAACGATGGCATGTACTTTCCGAAATCGCCCTCGAGCGCGTTGGCAAGCGAGCCAATAGTCGCAAAGACTGTGTCGGGGACGCTGGATTTCGGTGGAAGATTCTGCAGCAGGCTGAGCGCCAACTGCATGATGCGATCGGCCTGTGGTGCAATTTCTCGCTCGAGGCGCTGGATGATTGCCATGATGACAGATGCCAACGATGTCTGCATTTCGTCAAGCGTGAGACGATCCTCAACAGAGACGACCTGGGATATCATAGGAATGGTCTTCTCGAGACGCTCGATGATGACGTCGCTGAGACTAGCAACCATTTGAACGGAGTCGTTGGCTGCGTTTGTGACAAAGGCGTTGAGGACTTCGTAGGCAGCAGTGCGAAGCATGTTGTCGGTGGTCGATTCGGTAAGCTGGAGTAGGTGTTGCACGCTGGCCTGGAAGTGCTGCGAAAGGGCGTTAGTCTGGCAGCCTGGGTCGCCTGCAAACCGGTCTGCAAGATTCATCAGAGCCCAGCAGCAAGAGCTTGCCATTTTCGGGTGAGAGGCGAGACCTTGGAAGAGTGCTGAGATGAGAGACTGCAAGTGCTCCTGTGGGTCGATCGAGTCGGAGACAGCCTCGCAGATGCGGCCGAGCGCGAATGCAGCAGAATCTCTGACCTGGATCGACTGGTCGTTCATCATGCTAATCAGGACAGGCAGGGCCTGCTTGACGAGCGGATCGAGCACTTTCTCGTCGGGTCCTTCCATTATTGCGCCAAAGGCAGACACAGCTGCGTCGCGGTAATGCCAATCATCACTGCGAAGGTTGCCCTCCACAAAGCTGAGGACCGGCGGGACGATCTGGCTGCCGACGGCTTGTGCCCAAAGCTGCACGCACTGGTACGCAGCACGCGAGAGGTTGTACTCGTCGTCTCCTGCATCTTCGTCCTGCTTGGCCAAGAGCTCGAGCAGGACTGGGACGACCTCTTGTGTGGCAACGCGAGCGAAGTTGAAGTAAGGTCGTAGCTCGGTGCTTCCCTCAGCTTGGGCTTGCGCATTGTCGTCCTCGATGCTGATCTCTTCCTCGCAAACAGTGCACCAGAACTCCACCGCCAGCTTCGCCACGTCCTCTTCCTCGCTCTTCATGCCCTGAATAGTCAAGCCAAACAGTGCCTTCTCCATGTAGAACCTCATCTTCTCGTAGTAAAGACCCATAATGCGGTTCAAGCATCCGTAGGCGCCTTGTTGGATGCGCATATCATCTGCCTGGGTTGCCTCGCAGATTACCTGCATGATGTAGTTCCTCTCGCCCTCGTTCTCGAAGTTGACCCTAACAAACTCAAGCGAGTCGCCGAGCGCGGTAATGGCGGCATTTCGAATGTCGTTGTTGGCCTCCTCTTTTCTCGCGCCCTGGACAACGGCTGTGAGGATGGCGTTGCTGTGTTGTGCAAGGCTGTCGCGCAGGTCTTGGTCGTCTGCCTCGCAGATGAAGCCGATCGTCGTGAGAGAGGCTTGCTTCTTGTGGTCGCTGCCCGAACCCACGTTCTCAACCAACGTGGGCATCAGCTCCGGCCATTGCTCTCGTGGCAGTTCGATAGCGGCTATGGAGGAGATGAATTGTGCTGCTGATTGTCCTGATCTCGAGTCGGAGGATCCCAGCGTCTGCAAAGACAGAGCCTTCACCTCCTGCTTGACCTGCGGATCTATTTGCTGGAGCCATCGCTGCTGAACTTCGCGTAGTCGGGCGAAGTCGCGTGCTGAGAAAGAGTTCTTGAGCGCCAGGCCAGCGGCCATGCGCACTGAGGAGTCGGCCTGCTCATTGGCAAGCTCACGTGAGAGGGTAATGAGGTAACCGGGCTGAGGAATGCGGTCAGTGAGGTCTCAGTCGGTGCAAACAGGGAGCGCAGAAGTACTTACGAAATCTGCTTCGGCAGCCTGTGAGAGCTGCTGTTCAGCGGCGGTTCGTACGCCAGCGTCTGCACGAAGTCAGTGTGGTGCTCCTTCTTGACCGCATTATGTGCCAAGTGCGTCCTGAGCCGCCGTTAGGGGCCTGTCTGGACTTACCGGGTGAGATGGTGCCCGTCAGAACCTGATTGACGTCCATACTGGGCAGCCAGTGAATCGAAGAGTCGAGAGAAGAGCGGCGAGCTTCGTTGCTCTACGGTGGCATGTGCTGGTGAAGTCGAGCGAAAGTTTCAGGTTGTGTTGATGTCGGGCCTGCCGCGCTTTGGTGGGCTGTGACGCACAGGGTTGCCGTTTTGCGTGCGAAATAACAAACACGCACACATATGCGTGCGAACAATCGGTGCGACTTATTTTGTATGGTAAAGTCGCATACATCGCACGATCTAAGCAGCTACGATATTTTTAAGACATAAATACCTCCTAAAAGTAAGAGCTATTTATTTGTACCTGATTTAGTCTATCTTAGCTTAGTCTATAGCGTTTAATCAATATCGTCGCTGTCGGCTATAGAGCACGTGACATGAAGCAGCATTGTCGCAGTAAAATCGCATATTCCTAAGCAAGAACACTATATATTCTATGCCAAGTCTCAAATTTATGCGTGCGAGCTAACATAGTCGCACAATTTTGCGAGCGAAGATAATAACGCGCAGTGCGTGCGAACATACCCGCGGCACCCCTGGTGACGCAGGGACCGATGGGCGAAATGTGACACGTGCAGACGAGTTGCTTTTGCGCCGGGTGCACTGGATTATGTAGATGAGTGGGAAAGGAAGTCGGCGGTCTTGGATTTGGCGGTTGCAGCTGAGCGAAAAAGCTCATTAAGATCTCGCTCCTTTTCCGTTGCCTGCGAGACGGAAATCGCGTTCGAAGGCCCACCTTCTTCACGCCGCCCCTCGTTTAACTACGTTCGAGTCACGTGTTCGAACCCACGACGATGATGGAATTCGAAAACATGCACAACGTCACACTCTGATGAGCACGGCACATGTGACGACAGACGAAGTGGTAGAACGGAGCCAGCAATACATGATAGAAACCGTGAAAAAGACCACCTTGTTTGTATGCCCGAGGCCAAAATAGATTCAAACTGCTCAATGGGGTATCCTAATCAACTCCTTTGCCTGGCTGGAGGCTGCCATGCAATCGCCAAATATACAACGCTGGACAAAGCAGACTTTCGCTATCTCGCTTACTCTCTCTCACTCCTCCATTGGGACCAAGAAATTCGCTTCCTCGAAGTCGGTGTCCTCTCCGAACACTCGAACGTGGTGAATTGAGGTGGCTTTGTTTCCCGATGCCTTGAGCCTTGCCATCGGCCGGAACAGTGTTGATTTCGTTGGCGTTGTAGTATGGTTCGCGTCTGTCTCGTCGAAAAATGCGTCCATGGCATGCTCTGCATCATCCTCGTAGCCATCCTCAAGCGGTCGTTTCTTAGACTCGACTGTTGAAGCAAAGCTACTTTGCGTAGATAGGAAGGTGTTTTGAGAGGTCATAAGTCCAGGTACTGACTCGTCATCCTCTTCTTCTTGTACCCGCATAACAGGTGGAGCGGACGAGGGCGGGATATCCTGAGCTGCCCAGCCGCCTATCTTATGCAGTCCACAGAATGGTTGCAGTTCGTTGGATCTCATCGTGGTCAATGTCGGCCGTGCTGGAGCCGACGACGTGGGTGGTCCTGAGCTGTGGACCGGAAACCCAGCATGACCGATAGTCTTGTGCGTCTTATAACCCTCTGGTACAGACTTGCGTACCCTCATGCCAACATTGATGAGGCCAGCCTCGGTCTCGGCATTTAGAGGTGGTGACATCGGTGACCTGGATCTTTCGAGAGGCGAAGCGTCGGCATTGCGGTTGAAGTAGGAGTTGAGCGTGGTCTGGGTTGAAGGCTGGAACTGCCGCTTGCGGATGTGTTGCGACGAGGTTTCCATTATGAGGTCTTATGTCGTGAGATGTGTCCAGTATGGACGTGGCGCTGGATCACTGAGGTCGAGGTTGAAGACTTCCTTGTTAAAGATAGGGAATTTGGTGAGAAGAGAGGAGCATATGACGGCAGCCGTGGCCCATGCGCGTGTGGCAGGGAAGGTACGCGACGCGCTAGTTCTACGTGATAGCCGAAAATTACCCGCGTCAGCAGAATTAGCGGCGCTCTCCCTTAAGCTCAGAGCTCTGCATCTATCCCAAACATCATCCTCATCAGCACATGTCCCAATCAATCGCAAGGCGCCTTAACGGCTCTTGCACCGGTCGTGAGCCTTGATGCTTATCCTCTGCGAGAGAGCGAGAGACCGGAAGACGTCAAACTTTCGAGGCATTGCATCTGGAGCAGAAGTAAGAGGGTATAGTACTGTTCACGCGTAACATTTCTGCCACCCTTCTTGTCTCTTGACTAGCCCACTGACGATCAGGGAATCCGTCAACGTATTCACATGAGGCACAACAGTAGAGAGGCTACTTCCATCGATTTCATGAGTACTTCGACTCGGCCCAGCTAAGAGGCCTGCCTCGACAACGCATATCCCTTTCGCACGACTTTCCCTGATTCTCAACTTCTAGCATCCATGGAGGAGCTCTGCATTCGCTCAAAACTCCGACTTCTCCTCGATGCGGGTCCGCCCTCACGACTCCACTTCATTCTCCGACAGGTCCGTTATCCAGGTCCTCACTTTCACCGCGACCACGATGTTGTCACCCATCTCGGGATCCATCTTCTTTGGGGCCGCTGGCGTCACGGTCTTGCGGGAGACTATCTTTGACTTCGGTGTGACGGGCTCATTCACATCCTCCTTCTCTGCAGGCTTTGGAGTGACTGGCTCGCGGCCGGGTGGCTTCGACCTTGGCGTGATGGGCTCATCCAAATCCATGAAATCTGCGTCATCAGAATCGTCGTCCACAGTCATGCTCTCCGGATCGTCGCTGGACGCCTTGCTCTCAACCTCAGCGTGCATGTCGACGTCGCTCTCGGCATCAATATCGACATCGTTCTGGACCTCCACACTTGGCGGACCTGCAGCCAAATCGATTCCGCTGGTGATAATGTTCTGGGATCGACAAGGTTAGTTTGATACAGGACATGCCCATTTCGTCGCATCAAGATACCTGCCAGACAGACTCCTTGTCACGGTATGCGATGGAATGAAACGCAAGGCAAAGGATATCCACCGCGAATGCGTAAGCGGCGGCTGGATGTTCGGTGATGGCCTTTTCGAACGCTTCACCTTGACCGGCGTTGTACTGCACGATTCTCCAGGCCGTCCTGGCCCAGATTTCTTGGGTGATCCACTTTGAGGTGATCACAGTCGTATCAGCGTAGGCGCCGCCTGGATTGGTAATATCGTCATGCTGCACGGCATCGTTGACGTTGCCTCCCTCTTCCAAGCACATCAATAGCAAGTCCTCCTCAAGCTCACCGCCATCATTGTAGTATCCAGTGTTGATCCAATCGATGCCATCGTTGAACCGTCGCTCGCTACAGACGCAGATGCGATACCAAAGCTGGAGATGGATGCGAACATTGTTCGATGTTAGCCACTCGTCGAGCTTAGGACGCGACCACCCTGTGACAGAGCACAAGTAATTGCGTCCATTCGACGTATAGTCGACTCTCCCGGATCGCCGGGCTGGTACGGCGTGCGGCAATGCCTTCGACATGGCCAGTGGTTGGTTGGGTTGCGAGGTGAGGGCCGTGTCGTTGGAAGCCGAAGCAAGTAGAAGGTAATAGATGTCTTCAGGTGAGACTGAGCCATTGCGCACTGAGTGAAGGAGACGCTGTCACATGCGCTGCTTGCCTAAATCATGTGGCTGGCCTCAGTGGACGCGCAAGTGAGGTTGAAGCCATACCGACTTACTTCACTCACAAGCTGGACAGCTATCTGTGGACCGGCACAGGCCTGAGTCCAACACCATGTCCACACGCTTCCATGGACTACGTTCCGTTTGCGTGAAGACTGCTCTCAACAACCAAGTTGTCCCGGCAGCCACTTGGTTGTTGTCTGGAGGTCGATGAGCTCCGACATCTTCCACGACACGACATCAACGAACAGAGCAATCGCGACGAGTCTACAGAGCGATGGCAGAAGCCCCTGATGAACGGAAGGGTGCCGATCGCCCACGCAGCATACTCGACCCTATGAAGAAGCAATCGCTCGTGCTGAAGATCAGTTGTCCACATCCATCAACTGGAGGAAAAAGGCTAGCAGAAGTTCTTCCTTCCCCCGAGATCGCCAGAAAGAAACAAAAGGCGGAAGACTGTACTCAGGCATTCGAACGTCCCGAAAGAGCTCTTGAGTCTGCTCAACAGTCCTTGTTGACCGCCAACGACACGTTCAATAAGAACTTCGCCGACAAGATTGACCAAAAAGCACAACTACAGACCGCCAGAGAGTCCCTGAGAGATGCACGTGCTGCAAAAGACCAAGCAGAGAAACGCGTCAAGGAGGAGCAGGATCGCAACAAACATGAAGCTATTGCGGCCGCCAATTCCACAAAGATTGCAGATTTGGAAATCCAACAAACGAGAGTCAAACTTGAGATCGCGGATGTCAAGCGTGAGAACGAAGTACTCAAGCATAATGCCGCCAAAGAGAGCAAGCAGCATCTACTGCGTTCAGAAGTGGTCGAGGCGGCAAGACAAGTTCAAAAGCTGATCGCAGGTGTTCCTGTGCAGCACATGGGCCCGATAGGAGGGGCTCTACGGGAGATTGATTCGGCAATGACCCGTCTCGATGAGCATGAACATTGAAGCAGCAAGGAAACTTCCAAAGCAATTGAGCACGTGGCGAGCAACTCTTCCCCTGAGAACGGGTCTACATGGCAGCTTTTGAAGACAGGCGTGAGAACGACTGGTGCAGTATTCAGCTTAGTATTCAACCACGACATGTTGCAGTCAAGAGCCACTTCGGGGTATCTTTTTCTCATTGCTTGTTTTCGTATCTCGTGAAAGTCGATGATAGAGTAGTGCTCCTCCTTCTTCGGAATTCGGCTGTCTCTTTGATCTCAACGCAGAGATGATAGTGTTCCGTAGTCTTTTACTTCTTTGCGGCTACCTTAGCCAGGTCGGCGAGAGCCTCGCGACGCTTGAACTTGGCATCCTGGATGACACCTACAAATCTTGTCAGCATTCTCATCATATCACCAATAGCTTGACCTCTACTCACCAGCATCCGCATCGCTGGAGAAGTTGCCAGTCCACTCAACGAAAGTGCTGCCCTCAGCCTCGCCAGAAGTGACCGGGTAAAGGCGGACGGTGCTGACAACGCTGGAGTAGCTGAGCTCAGGCTGAGAAGAGATGACAGAGTAGGTGATGTAGTGGTTGATTGTCTGTTTGTCCTCTCGTCAGCCACGTCCAATGCCTCTCCATCGAATTGTAGCGTACGCTGTGCTCTTCCTGCTTCACCTCCAAGACAGTGCCGTCCTTGAAGGACCACTTGACGACATCCGTCTCTTCGTTCGCTCCCTTGACATACTCGCTCTTGGAGATCGCAGACCAAAATTTGGAAAAGTCCTGGAGTTTGATGTGGTGCCAGACGTGGGAGAGAGGAGCCTTGATGACGGCAGACTCAACAACGGAGGTGCTGGTTGGGATCGACATTTTGCTGGACTGATGAATTCGTATCGTCTGGGGTTGGAAGTCGATAGCCAATGGGTTGTGGAAAAGTGGTAGTGGACGAAAGGTTGTCTTTTCACGCGGTAGAAGTTCTAGAGCTGTCCCCTGCAGCTGCCGTTTGTCTGCAGTTGGCAGAAAACGTGGAGGTGGGATGAGGTGTCGTCATGTGGGGCGAAGGCGGTGAGTGAATGGGACGAATGCTAGAGCACACTGGCAGATTACCTGGTGATCTATTCAAAGAACCTTGAAATCATTTGAATGTCGGTGATATGGTAGTAATGAAGAAGAGCTCTCTGCGACTCAAGAGTAACAGAAGAACCGTGTATGCTGCCGTGCAACACCTAGCTGCAACCACACCCACTGGACTTGCCTGACGAGCTGTGAAAAGGATCAGCACTGGAGACAAATTCTCATGCTCTCATCGCTTCTTCGTGGGAGTCCTGGGAGAGACTCAGGAGCAGTCTGGTTGTCCGTGACAGAGCCCTGTTGTCGGGTCGATTGTCCTCATGCGCATGGAAGCGACGTATGAAAGGGTCCAGGTTTCACAGTATTGGAACACCCGAGACCGAGGTAATTTCCGCATAGTCGTGAACGCGTATATGTTGGGAGTCGTTCACTAGGTTGAGGTGTGTGACTGTAAAGTGAGCGAGAGAATTGCGCTGAACTCACTATTATTGAAGACTCGGACCTGGCTCCTGACAGGGGTCCGTGCTGAATCCGAGAAGTTCTTTACTTCAAGCGGAGCTCTTGTGATGACAGACATCAATGTAGTGTCTGGCCACGTTCAGACCAAAGACCAACGAATCAACACTAACTATGGCCACTCAACCGCATCCAAACGAGGACGCGGCCGAAAGACAAGACGCTCAAGAACGCGCAGTCGGGATTTCTGTCTTCTTACGTGCGGATGCACCTGGCTTCAGATGTACTGTCAAGCAGCGATACACCGACTTTCTCGTGAACGAAATTCTACCGAATGGCGAAACGCTACACCTCACCGAAGCTCCAAGCGAGCAGGACAAAAAACGAAAGCGAGAGGAAGTAGGCGATGCGTCACGGAAAAAGCAGCGAGCAGATGAAGCAGCGCCCGTTACAAGTGGTGCTGAGAAAGCCGCTGAAACTGCCAAAGAAGACTCAAATGGAACAACAGCCTCTGTCAAGCAAGAGAATGAGACTATAAGTGCATCTGTTGGCGCTGTAAAGGCAGATGCAACAGATGCGGGTGAACATTCCAATGGAACATCAGCTCCTGTGAAACAAGAAAATGAGACTACAAGTGCATCTGTTGAAGCTGTAAAAGCAGAAGCAATTGCCAGTATTTCAGATGCAGACAAGTCAACTCTAAAAGATGTGTTTGGCGAAAAGACTACATCCTCCATTCTCAATCTGTATGCTGCTGTGCTGGCCCACCCTGACCGCAAAGCAAGAGCCCACGCCACAATCACGTCGGAACCCTTCGCTGAGAAGTCGAGACGGACTGAAGCCCACATGTGCATACGTCGCATCTTCAAATCCAGACTAGAGACCATCACTGTGCAGGAACAGGAGCATCAATCTGGCCCAGGTACGATCATCTCTATCAAGGCTGCACCACCCAAATCGGCAGCTCAGGCCAAAAGCAATAATCGCGACAGCCGGGAAGGGCAGCGTGGCAAGCAGCAATGGTCAGATTTAGGAGGTGAGTATCTTCATTTCAGCTTGTACAAAGAGAACAAGGATACGATGGAGGTACTTTCCTTCATTGGCTCCCAGCTCAAGATGCACTCGAAGAACATAACCTTTGCGGGGACCAAGGACAGAAGAGGTGTCACTGTCCAGCGTGTGGCGATCCTGCGAGTATACCGCCACCGAATCGAGGGATTGAACCGCCTTGCCAGAGGTTGGCGGGCTGGCGGTCCGTGGGAGTACAAAAAGGACGGTCTGGAGCTTGGAATGCTCTCGGGGAACGAATTCCTGCTCACGCTCCGTGATGCAAGCTTCGATGGCGAAGAACCCGGGTGGTCCATGGAACGGAGACTGGAGCACGCCAAGAGCGTTGCTGAGACTGCGGCACAAAGTCTGCACGCTTCTGGCTATCTCAATTACTACGGTCTGCAAAGGTTCGGCACGTACAGCACTGGAACGCATGTCGTGGGCATGAAGATGCTGAAGGGCGACCTTGAAGGCGCCGTCGACTCTATCCTGGCGTTCGACGAGTCTCTATTGGACGAATGTTCAGAAGATCGGAGAGTACCACAAGACGACGTTGCGCGAGCGACCGCGATCCACAATTTCCGCAAGAACGGCAACTCTAACGAGGCACTATCATCACTCCCAGGTCGATTTAACGCCGAACGAGGCATCATCACTCACATTGGCAAGCGCGATCGTAAGACTGGCCGGAGACCCAACGAGAATGACTTCCAAGGAGCGTTAATGTCGATCCAGCGAAACATGAGGCTCATGTACGTGCACGCTTATCAGAGCTTTGTCTGGAATACAGTGGCCGGCAAGCGCTGGGAAACGTTCGGTAACAAGGTCGTCGAAGGCGACCTGGTGGTCGTAGGAGAGAAAGAGCAGCAAGAAGGTGTTGCCAACGGCAATGGAGCGCACGCCGAAGAAGTGGACGAAGACGGGGAGCCTATCATCCACCCTTCAGCGTCTGCAGCCAGCGGCACAGAGGAGGCGGCCGCTGCAGCGGCGACGACCGTAGACTTTGAAGATCTCATAACTCGAGCTCGACCATTAAGCAAGGCCGAAGCAGAAAGCGGACGTTACAGCGTTTTCGATGTTGTTCTCCCGCTTCCAGGCTTCGATATCGAGTACCCGAAGAACGAAATTGGCCAGTTCTACAAGGAATTCATGGCGTCCGAAACGGGCGGCGAGATCGATCCGTACAACATGCGCCGTGCTTGGAAGGACATCTCTCTTCCTGGTGGATATCGTAAGCTGATGTCTCGACCGCTTGGTAAAAGCGTTGAAGTCGAGGTCAAGGCGTACAGTGGACCGGAGGAGCAGATGGTGGAGACTGACCTGGAGAAGCTGGAGAAGGCTCGGAAGGCAGAGAGCGGCGAGACTGTGCGGGCCGAAAAGACAGACGACGTCGCCGTTGAGAAAGACAAAATTGCGGTGGTCCTGAAGTTGCAGCTGGGCAGCAGTCAGTACGCCACGATGGCCTTGAGGGAGCTGACGAAGGGCGGTGCTGTGGGTTACAGACCCGATTTCTCCGCAAAGAACAGGTAGTGCGAAGTGGACACAGTTACTTTGCATGTGTCCCGAAGACGTCGCTGCACTGTACGATTCGTTGCTCTATTCAACCGGGGTATCATTCACTCGCGGTCCGACTGCGTTCTGGACCTCCAATCCTTGCTGCATCCTAGAATATCTCACTGTCATCAAAAGGATCCACTTCGATCGGCACCTGTTGCGCCGCCTTCCTCTTCTCCCTAAACGTATCGTCAAGTCCTCCATCCAGCTCTCCTTCAGCTTCCATCTCCAGATCTACCATCTCCGTGTATGACTGCTCAGTCTTGGGTGGTAGGGGTCTACGTCCCGATAAGATCTGGAACAGGGATTCCTCACTATTGCCCTCGTCGTATGGCTCAGCTTCATTCACACTGGCAGGTCTTGAGCCTTCTTCAAGCAGCTCATCTTGGCCTTCGGGGTACAACAGGCGGAAGCCCGATGGCTCTATTGCCATTACGATGGGTTTCGCCTCTACAGGTCCGTCCAGCCAATTCAATTTTGCCTTGGCGAGACTGCCTGTAGGAAGGGCAACCGGTGCTTCTTGTGATGAGACGTTCCAGATGTGTGCGAAGCCTTCGGCGCAGTCTATCAGAAGCATATCTGGCCGACTTGGATGCCATTTCAGCCGGCGCACGTTGCTGTGCTGAGTCAAGACAGCATGTGCGCCCAGCGTCGTCATGTCCCAGATCCAGACAGTATTGAGCATCCGGCAGTCTCGAGTTGCCAGATAGCTGCCATCACAGCTGAAGCAAATCTCCGCGACTCCAAGATCCTGCGGCTCAGATCCAGCTTTCGCTCTTGAAAGGGGTGGGGAGAAAGGCTGCTGCTGGAGCGAGTATGATCGATCATTCGACGGTGACACGACCTCCTGCCATAGAGGAGCCTGCTCCTCCTTGTCCACGTCGTGCTGATGAATCGTCGTGCTATGTTCTATCATCGCGATGGGTGTGAAAGTCCTTGTGTTCAGAAGCTCGACTAGACCGTCGAAGCTGGTCAAAGCTAGGATCCGACCGTCTGTAGACCAGGCGATGCTCTTGATACCCAGCCCTGATTCAGCATCCTTTGTGCTGGGGTAGGAACGGAAAAGGTGGCCATCTGGAGTATAGATATACAGGCTTGGGGTGGCAGTCGGCACGTCCAGTATAGCGAGCCATCTTCCATCAGGCGACCAAGAGATGCTCTGAGCATCAGTAGTCGGTAATCTTGATGGTGGATTTGGCGTTTTCGAACTCGGGAAATGTAGACTAAGGAAGTCGTCGGCGCCGATCCTAGAGAGCAGTGCGAACAGCGAAGGCGATCTGTTACCAGGTCTCATTTGCCATGTTTGTCCATCGCAAGTCGTCTTGGAGTCCGGAAGATCAGTCGCCTTGCCGCTGTTCATGTGCCACAGCTTTGCCTTTCCGAATTCCCAGACGACAAGTATGTGATCGTTCCCGACAAAGTCCGCCATCGCGATCCGTCCAAGTCCACCGGTGCCATTCTTGAGAAACACACGACTGGAGCGGTGTCTACTGTCCACGACCTGGAGCCCGCGGTCGTGATTGATCAGAATCTGGCTCCCATCGACCGACCATTTCAGCGAGGAAACTTTCGCGTCGGGAGGCAGTTTGCATGCGCTCTGGGTTGTTGGCTCCTTTCGACGAATGCTTTGTTTGAGGACATAGCCGCCCTTCATGTACGCGATGCAGTCGCCATATGGCGATGCCGTCGCGTTTGTTGCCATTTGCGAATATCGAGGTGCAGTAAGGTACATGTAGTCGTGCGAAGTCGAGGTTCGAAGTCAACAAATACCCGACGCTTTGGCGGGGCAACCAAATCCTGAAGGCTCGACGTCGCGTCCTGAATCTTGATCCTCAGCTACGAGGTACATACACGTACCCACGTAACGTACGCGGCGCCGCCGCTTCAACTTCTACCGCTCATCTCCACCTTGATACGATATCGCTGAAGCATGTGGCCGGGCGATCGATCAGACCGTCGCATGAGACCCACGCGCGCGCAGCATGAAGGCTTCGGATGACAGGCTGTGACATAGCAGCTCAAAGCTCTTCATCGAACACTGGCAGAGCTACTGATGATTGAACTCGGGCCATCGGGCGTACCTTTGCGGCTTCTACGATGTGCGAATGCGGGTGCTTGTCAAATCTTCTTGGCTCATGCTTGCTCGGCTCCAAAATGCCTGCGCTGACTCACTTCCGGCGTTCCTCGTGGAACAGATGATGGATCGAGATGTATCTGACGGATTGAGCGTACGAATACGGATTCGAAGGCCGCATGCATGTATTGCTCGCTCGATCAACAACCAAGCCAGATGGCATTCCCATATGAAGATCTTTCGGCAGACCTGAGATCCAAGCCTGCTGAGAAGCACCGTTCTCCGAGTTGGCATTTGACCGGATGAGTGACCTTCGACCCCCACAGAGCACCTAGGGCAGCATCTAAAAAGAACTCTGCAGAACGAGCATCGTAACCTCTCAGTATAAGTCATACTGTCGGGCTTTGGAAGGATTGCAAGAAATGCGAGTTCTTGCTTGAATTGGCAATTGATCTGCAATCCTACAGGGCTGACAATGAGCTCACTCGCTAATGAGTGTTCCAGCACGCTAGGATTGCTCAAGGGCTGAAGGAGCTTTTGCATACAGTGAAGACCACCTTCCAGAGTCGATCAGTCGAGTTCGCATACCACTACCGTACTCTGACTGCCATTAGCTCATCTCGAATCCTCCACCGAGCACAATCACCAGTCACCGCCATTTACCGGCGGCAATGTGTACCTGTCTCAAGTGGTGCATATGCTACCGGCGACGCCAAAGGCTTAAGCCAATTGATATTGATCAGCCAAAAGCTGGACGCCGGCCCTAACTAATACAAAGGCCGCGGCAATACAACGTGCGTCAAGTGAAGAACGGTCACCGGTACAAACACTTGCAACTGTTAAAGCAAAGAACTCGGCATCTTGGCCGTTCAAGAACCTCAGGTACAATACTCAAATCAAAAAGAACATGACTAAACGAGGAAAGTGCGACACATGCCGACTACGCAAGGTGAAGGCAAGTCAACAGGCCTGTAACATGGTTGTGGGTTGATCATACATTCTAATGTAACTTCACTACAGTGCGATCAAAAGCGTCCATGTGGAGCTTGTTCCATAAAGAGGAGACCTTGCTCCTATCAAGCGGCATCCTGCTTTGAGGAAGGCGCCAGTCATCCAGCAGGAACCCGCTGCTTTAGTCAGTGATGCGTACGCACTTGTTGCGAGGTGTAACCACTCATGGTTGCAACAGGTCTGTCTCGGCAAGAGCCCGACGCTCCGTTGGCTCTCTCGCATTATACGCCTTCGGAGCATGGGACATTCTTGACATTCGCTGCAACAAGGAAAGCAAATGATCCCACGTGTGCAGCACGGCTGTTGTCAAGCGAGGACAGCCAACTCGCCACAAGATGGACGGGTTTCATCAGAGACAATTTGGATAGCTGGTCCTGGTGGAATTGGTTCGTGTCCTGCGTTACGACCCGAATCGGCTCTGATCCAATGATTGATCGTGCCATTGACTTTACGTTGGAGAGCTATACAACCTACAAGCATGAGTGGGATTGCGAGCACGATCAAGTTGCGCAAAAGCGTGGTCTTGCAGCGTTGACGACTGTGCGCCACGCACTTGGTGCTACCCCTAGCCTTGATCATACCACCGTGGCGATAACGACTGGCCTACTCTGTGTCGCAGAGCTTCTACGCGCGGTCCCGGGCGTTTGGTCATATTACGTCCACATGCAGGCATGCGCAAAGCTACTGGCCGGGTCAAAGTCGAAAAGCTACAGTGAGCAGGAAGAGGCCCTGATCTACTTGATACTCCTTGAAGAGGTATGTTGGTCCAAGACCCAAAGAAAATGCTCTGATCAGGTGCAGGTCGATCATGCCATGATAAGGAGTCGGTCGTCAGTCTTTTCCTCGAAGTCGATACCTCCGTTGAAATTCATGGCGAAATATGGGGACGGCGAAGGATTCGTGGAAGCCTTTTCAACGATCATGAACATGCTGGCTCGTCTCTCGCACATCGCTGTCATTTTACGCAACCACGTCCATTCGAGCGAGACACGACACCGAACCCTGGAGCTCATCAGCCTCATGCTATCGCTGTATGAGGAGGGTGAAGGTGTTAAAGCGGTAGTGAAAAGGGGTACCGCGGCCGTGCCTACCAAGTGTCACGTTGTCGCTAGTGTGATGCCCCTGTCATTCACTTTCGATTCGAACTACAGCTTCGACCTGGCGATCCATTGGTTCACTTACCGAACGCTACTATGCGGAATCATACAATCATTCTACTACTCTTTGCCATCGACCGGATCGGATGACATTTTCGCCTGCATCGACTTAGCTGCGGTCCAGAAAGAGGATGAGTGTGTCAGCCGGCGCATTGCCATGTGCATCGAGTATTCTCAAGGAGCACCTGGCGCTCCCTGTATTCCCCTGCGTTTCAACACGGCTCTCAAGCATGCCTTTGGATCGCTGAATCGCATTCAGGCAAGGAAAGCTGCCGAAGGTCGCCTGAAGGAATCAAAGGAGGCAGCTTGCTTAAAACAGTTATGTTACCAAAGTGGCATCCACACTCTTAGAATCTGGGGCATTGGCGACCATGTCACCCCCTCTGAAGAGTACTTTGGCTCCCACTATCATACTGCTGTGGGCGGGCCTCCATGGCAGCAGGAAAAGTATTTCGACGAGGAAGGGCTCTTCAAAGAGGGTACGTGAAAGATCTCGAACGAACGTGTGGATCAAAAGCTGCTCGCCACATGATTGATATGGGAGCCACTGATTTCGCAACGATCTCCGAACGAGAATGTCACCGTCTGGGTCCAGACACTCACAACACGTTGGTGTGACTACGGTTACCTCCGTGAGAGTCGGTCTTACTTCGCAAGAAGGCCAGAGACGCAGATGGCTTGAGGTGGGAGCTTCTTGCGACGTCCTGTCTACTGGGACACAGGCATTTACCACGCATTTTGGACGGAAAAGATATCCATGTCGTCTCGAAAGGAGAGTTTGCCCTGCCGACGGTAAAGAGAGCACGTGCTGTGTGAAGCTCCACACCTTGCCGATGGACGAATCAGAAGATCGCGAGAATGTGGAGAAGGCCGGACGAATGGCCTCGGTTGATGAGATATGGAGTGCGGACTCGCTACTGCCGCGAAGGTCTCAGAGGATGTTACTGTGAATAGCTGGAGTAGCACTTAGTTACTGCCCTACATCAACCTACCTCAAAGCTACAGGAGCACTTACAACCCGCAACAATGTCTGAGCCAGCCAGTCAACCCAACGCGCCAACCGACGGTGCTCAGAACATACCTCAGCAAGCTTCCGAGAAGTCGCTTGCGACGGAGGTCGAGAAGAGAGCGCCGCCCAAGGTCAAGAGCGCTTTGGCGACGCCAGACCGTATCGTTCTGCGTCTAAACAAGTGTGTAGTACCAAAGCCGAATCATTGCTTCGATTGACGAGACATCAGACTGCTCGCTGCACCGGGCGGCTTGTCGACCTTCCTCTCCACCTTCAACTATACCCTCTACCTTCTCGCGCACCTCGACGCAAAAGCCGCGCCGCTCAAGGCCAAGCTCTACCTCTTCCTCAACCGCAATGCTACCATCCCCAAAGTCACGCCCGCCGTGCCAGCAGAGACCTCTGCGATTCAGAACCTCGGCGCCATGGTGTCCACGGCGCGTACCACTCTTCGATTGTTCGGTCTCTTCCCAATGTACGCCTGGGCCCGTCAGTTGGCGCAAGGCCCAAAGCCAGGGCAAGATCAGGTCCTATATGCGACATCAGTAGCGCAGTGTGCTTTGTACACCGTCTTCCAGTTCTGCGAGAACGTCGCTCTTCTCACCGAGAGCAAGGTCCTGCCCGCGAACCTTACTGAGCGCTGGACGCAGAAGTATGGCGGCAAGGCTACGTCGATCTATCTCACCGCTTACCGTGCGTGGCTGCTCGGCTTCTCTTGCGACTTCATCAGACTTCTGCGTGAGGCCCAGCTCGAGCGCAACAAGCGTAGCCAGCGCACATCTGCAGAGAAGTACGATCTCTCTGTGCGGGATCAGGACTCGAAGACCGATGCCAAGTGGTATGGAGAGCTCATCATTCCGTTCGCGTGGTTCCCAATGGGCTGGCACTTTGCGGCTCTGAATGAGGGCGGCTTCCCTGGATTCAATCTGGGACTGATGGGTCTTTGTGGTGTGGTCGCCAGCTGGAGTAAGTGGGTAGCACTTTGGGAGTCGACGGCAGATGTGTAGAGTGTATCGCAGGCGGCGAGCCCCGGCGCTGGTGCGAGTCCGGTGGTAAGTCGTGAGGAGACTTCTGGAGTGGATTCTGGAGGAAGCGCGCTGGGGAAGGTTGGGGCGAGTGTTGTCTCAGGAGGGACTGATGGATCATGTTCTGGATCAAGTTCTGGAGAAAGTTCTGAAGAGACGGAGCAGTCTGACGAATCCGAGGAGTCGGCAGAGGAGGAGATATCAGGATTGCAGCGGGCATTGCCAGCAGTGGTTGACTTATTTTCGCTGGCATCGAGTGTGATATATCAGGTGCCGCAGGTGGAAGACGGGCTCGATAGGGGTTACCTGATGGCCATGTCGCCATCAGTGCCTCCAACACCCACTCATTCTCCCATGTAAATTGCATCTCATGGCGCTGGGCGTGGGGTCTCCAGCGGGATGAAATTGCTCGGTCGAATCAGTATTGTCGTATATGTAATCAGCCTCACCTAAGAGACATTCTCATCTTTTGCTGAGTACTGATGATTTCATGAGCTCGTGGCTGTGTTTCACGTGTTAACATCTCACATGCCATCAGCCTTTCTTCAGCCGTTGCCAAGCGTTGAGGCATTCAACCTCACCTGAGCATGCAGCAAGTAGCACGAACAACAAACATCCGGATCTCAATGCGCTCGGACTGAGTGACCCATCGAGCATACTACGCATGTTCACATAGAAGTCCAGTAGCGATCTGCGGCGATTGCGACAAGCCATACACCCCGACCCGCCGCGAATTAAAGCCCAACACCATCCCCTGCTGCTGCCATGGACCCCGCCGAATGGCGCGAGAGCGTCCTCTCAACCCGCTCCCTCTCATACATCAGTCAAGCTGGCAGCCTAATAGCCCAGTCACCCGGTCCTCATCAAGGCCCAGCAGGCAGAGGTCCACTCGTGTCATACTTTCGCCAGCCAACACGGACGAGCACGCTGAATAGCACAAGCGAGTATTCGGAAGAGGACGAGGATCTGGAGATGGCTGGCATAAAGAAGGAAGAGGTGGTTGGGCTAAGCAACATACCTGAACTGCCCGAGAGCGTCGCCAACTCGCTGCTCTTTGAGCTGCCGAGAGAGATTCGGGACAGGATATATGCCATGTGTCTATCAGCAAAGGATGCCATGCCCGTCGAGTGGCCGCGGCCGCGAGAAGCACCGGGCTCCTACGACCTACATCCGCAATTACTACGGACATGCAAGATCATACACGACGAAGCAGCGCCCTTGCTCTACACAATCAATAACCTCACATTCCACCATCCGTCAGATGCCAACATGTTCGTCCATGCATTCGCATCCTCACCACTGCATGGCCGTCAAGTATCGAATCTCAGCCTCCACATTAAAGCCCAGGATATGCGATTATGGATGCCGTATTTAACATCCACGGATGAGGTGAGGAGCCTGAAGGCGGATTTTCCGAATCTGAAGGAGCTTGGGGTGCGCTTCAGGAGCAACAAATGGCAACATCAACATCCTCCTGAGATGAATCTCAAGAGTTGGACTGAGGATAGTCGACTGGATGAAGTGATCGATGGCCTACGACACGTCTTTCTGCCGGGGATACCTGACGAACGTGGACAGATCAGTGACAGGGAGTTCCAGCAGTATATGGCCCGCAACCCGACGGCTTTAGAGGATGCAGAAGTCACTACGCAATTCAGGAAGCGATTGATGGAGTTGCACAAAGCTCGCAACGTTCACCACAAAACGCCAAAACACGATGCACCAATAATTCGCGTGTGCTGTGCCTGTCGAGTGCATGCCACGCACTTCGCAGCACTAACCACACCCACCGCAAAAGACAACCGACCTCGAGTGGATGGAAATGGAGAGCCCTTGCCAGAGCCATCAACACCTGTGCGCGACGGTGAAGCTTTTCGTGGTTTCACTGCCATCGACCTTCAAAACGGAGTCAAGCGATTGTACGATCCAGATCTAGGTTCCGCAAACGTGGCCCGAACGCCATACGCAGACAGGTCTGGCATTCTGATTGCGTTGGAGATTCATTGCTTGGACCCAAAGAAGGACAACGCCGAACGTGCGGCATGACTAGATGGCTCGCTCGAGGTCTTCTTCGAGGGATGTGATGTTTGTGGGAGGGTCTACGTGAGCTGGTGTAGATCAGTGGAAGGAGGCCCTGCTACGGTCAAGGACTGCCCTTGCAGTAGGCTGTTTGGCAGAGAGGGACTTTTGTGTTGCTGAGATTTTGGACCTTTGATGATACCCACGTTGGTCGTTCCAAGCTGATACTGCGTTGTCTACGACTAGAAGTCTTCTTCACTGAAAGACTTCATCTCCTCCCACGCCGGTTCGCCAAGACGGACACCTCCCCACCACTGTTCCGCAAACTCCTCGCACGTCATTGGCCTTACATCGGGACAGGCACGATTCAGGTCGTCGCCGACCATTCCCCAGCCCTTCTCCAACGCAATCCGAGCTTGATTGTAGAAACGCTTGCTTGGATCTTCAGCTTCCTTCTCCAACTTCTCGAAGCTGTTGTCTTGCGTGAGGAATCTGCGACCCTGGACTCTTTCGAGGATCTGCACGAGTTCGCGGAAAGACTTCACGTCCCCTCGCATTCCCAGCTCGGGCGACCATTTCTCCAGCCTCAGCGCATGCCAGACGAACCGTGCCACATCTCGCATGTCGGTCAGGACCATAGGACTGCTCCCGTCGCCTGCAAAGTCCGCCGTGCCAGCTTTGACATTGAGCACAAAGTTCCATGGTCGAAGTCCAGCGAGCGCTTCTTCCTCTCCAGTCTTCGCGCCCTCGCGATAGCCAGACTCAGTCGGCGGCTTCGGTGTCCCAGTAGCGAGGACGGACATGAACAAGCCGCAGCTGAAACGCGTATACTCCATCCCAGATTTCTGCGTCGCTTCCCAGACCACAGCTTTCGGCTGATACAAATCCACACCCTCGTACCCGTTACCCGCATACTCGCTCGGCGCCCATCGCTTGACGCCAGCTTCCTTGGCCGCTTCAATGAGCGCCAGCTGAGCGTCGAGCAGACCCTGAAGCGAACCCCCGATCACAGAGAGGAGCGTGTGGACGCCGTGCAGGGCCTGCACAAGTTGGACATGGTTGGCGTAGTCTACCGGTCGGACGTCGACTCCTTGTGCCGTGAGATCAGGTTTGGCGGACCGAGAGAGGACGATGATCTTGTGCTCCTGATGTTTGTTGAGCTGCAAGAAGGTTCTCAGTATCGTCAGGCCGAAGCCGGTCGTTGCACCTGCAAGGGCTACAGTGACCATGGCTGCAATGGCGAACCTGGAATGCGGGATGAGAAGGGCTTGCTGTGGAGTTGAGTTACAGGAGAGTGTAATGAGCACACGAAAGGAAGTGTACCCAGCCTACTTATGCTACTCATGCCCGGGACGAAATCATTCCATGAGTGCCTTTGGCCGGTCATGCAAGTCAGACGCTCATGGCAAGTCATACCGAGAACGCCCAACCCGTGAAGGAGGAATTGTGATTTCTCTCAACATTGCTACTTGTACGGCCTATATATTGATCCGGTCGTATCACCTGATGAGCAAGTTTTCGGGAGTAGCCTATTGGTCAGTCGACAGCGAGGAGATCCACTTCGGTGAACTTCACTTCTACTTGCACTCTCCTTTTGTCTACATTTTCGCTTCCCATTTGTTCGATATTCTTCGAACGGAATACTCAACGGAGCTGTATAAGCATAGAACTATTCTCTCGGTCAATTTTCGGTCTCGACAAGAGCGTGGCACGGAACAATTAAGTGACGTTGTTGGGTCAAACAATGTCAACAGTAACGTAAGTCGTGACAAGTATCGTTAGACGTACAGCATTCCCTGTGTATACGAGCTGAGGAGATGGCCGAAGCTCACTGAACTCCCTTAACGAGACGCGATTGTCACGGAGGGTTCTGCCTGAGGCCGCTAGAGCAGGTTGAATTCCGTTGCGCCCGAACCCCGAAGGCATTTAATTGACTGTGGCTACTGCCTGTCTTGAAAACGTGGTTCGAGTATTCTTAGGCATGCGCGAGTAGAAACGCTGAGTTTCACATGCAAACGCTGCAAGTCGCTCTTTCCGCCTTTGTGCAGCTGGTGAGACTAGCGCCAACTTGAAACCTCGTGGCACCTCCACGTTCACCGCACGTGAGCTTTCGATCCATCCACGCTTCACCCACGACATCCAAAGTTGCTAAACGCTTCTCTCCACATGCGACATCCGACAACTCAGCTCTAGACTCGCCTCGACTACACGACATCATCCACTACACACATACATCACACCGGCAGCCAACTTTCAGCATGTGTTTCGGCATCTCGTCCGCCAGCCCGCGCCTTGAAGACCCCACCACGAAGAAGGAAGACATGAAGCCACAGCAACATGACTTCGACTTCAAGATGCCAATTCGCGAGCCGAGCGTCGACGACATGATGCTCGCCATCCGCATCCGACCTCAACACATCATCGACTTCGCCATCACTCAGCTCAATGCTGAGCTGATCGTCTTCCTCCGCGAAGCTGAAGAGTGGCATCGCAAGTGGGCTCTTGAAATCTGGAGCTGGTCAGACGCAGCCGCGCGAGACAAGCGTGTGACGTGCTATGCGCACGCCGCGCTCATCTACTATCATCTCGTCGACGACAAGGCCTACTATCCGATCAACATCCATCCTTACAAGCGCCATATGCTGGCGATGACCTTCCACCTCGCTCGCTACCTTCCTGCGGAGCCTGAGTACGCCTCACCATCTTCCGTGGACAGCAAAGGTACCACCCTCGTCAGCATCTCGCCAGACACCGAGAGCACCGACACCTCCCGCTCCGCCACGCCTTGGGACTGCCTGAAGCTCGACGATCAGACGTCTCGCCTCGTCACCCAGCAGCAGATGGCTGAAGCACCTCTCGACGCCTCGGAAGCGATGAAGAAGATTCTGGTCCTGCCCACCAACGCCATTCCTCGAGTCATGGTGACAGCACGACACGACAGCGCAGTCAATGGCTTGGCTACCGTGCTCGACCAGACAGTGGATGCGCCAAATACGTTCGGTCTGTCCATCTTCAACGAAGCGATCAAGGAGGCAAAGACGCAGGCTTACCACAATGTCTGGCTACCGTTTGTGCAGACTGAGGCGTACAAGCAGTATCTCAAGTCCTTGTCATGAGTAGGCGTGGAGGAGAGAGCAGGGCCAAAGGCAAGAACCCGTCCATACTACGTTCTGGAAGAGCGCAGTGTTTCTTATTGGTGAGATACCCATCTGTGTCTTTGCTGGGCAAAGTCGAAAAGCGATTGGCTACTTGGAAGCGTGCGTGAACATGCTTGGAGATTGCGGGCCACTGCATTGTTGGAATGCAGCGTGCATAGCAACATTCCGAAGAACGTACCTCGTCAGAAACTGCAAACAGATCAATACAATCCGATTGTGCCCACTCTTTCCGCTCACACTTCATGCTTGCATCGTAGCGCACATTCGACGTCGCCATGCCTTCCAAAGGTGTCATCGCCTCGTGGACCGGCTTAGCTGCCGTTGCGTGCATGTTTCACAACCTCACCTGGACTGGCGTTTGCACCATCTGGCATCCAACCTGGACAATTGTCTCCAACATCCCTCACGTCATCTTCACCGATCCGCTCTTCCAAACAGGCAACACCTACCTCGACAGAATCCTTGCGCTGGCCGTGTACGCCGTGACGTCCATCGCCGTAGTAGAGATCTTCGCCACGTTCGTAGAGGAGGCAACAAGAGCAACAGAGGAAGAAGAAAGACATCCCAGGACGTCCCGGAAAGTTCGATGGAAGGCATTGAAGTACTTGGTCATATCCGCTGTGGTGATCACGCTTCTAGTCAATGTCCTGCGGTACGAGCATCGACAGCTGAAGCTCAAGTTCTTTGAGTTGTTGGGGGAGGGTGGAAGAGGCAAGAGTTGGTACAACGAGTCAATGGCCAGGAGATACTTACCTGGATTCTTGAAGAGCGCCGTGGGCGAAGGACCGTATCCGTACTTTTATAGCCGGGTGCCTCATTCTTTGCTGCAGTTGTTCCCTTACGCCCCAGCGGATTCGAGTCGAGCTGCAAGTGTGTGGGGATATTTCAAACTTCTGGTGGAAAGTCCCAGAAGCCTGTGGTGGACGCGGCAGTGGTTCATGGGCTGGTTGGCATGGTGTTTGTACGTCCGTATCGAATGTGAGTATGAGCGTGACGAGTTGGTTGTTTCTTGCTAAGCCAGCTTCGGTATTCAGGCAGGAATCGCAACATCGACCGTTCGAAAGCTATCGATTTCATGTGGCTGGGATATACGACGAGTCTAGCGGGTTCGCAATGCCTGTTCTTCGCGTTCCTTTTGTTGCATCCGAGGCAGAACAAGCCTGCGTCATCGCTAGCGACAGGCCCAGTATTGTCTCTTGCTTTCGTGGAAGGCATTCTTGTTATGATCATATCACTAGTCCTGGCTTGGGACGAGAAAAGCAGGAAGTCCTGGCCACCAGGGAGGTACATCCTCTTCAGCGCTGTTCAAGGGCTTCTAATGGCGATCCCTTTGATTGGACTCAATCTAAATGTAGTGGTAAGTCGTTCGACAGCGTGACTAGACCATCGCGGCTGACGATACTGTTCAGACTGCCAATGCTCGAGGCAAACACCAATCTGGAAGGCGTGGACTTGATCTGAAGAAGTTCTGGCATGCTCTGTCATTGTTCTCAATCGTTCTACACGCAATCGGGACTTATTCCGCCGTTGCAGGAATCAATGGGAGCAGCTGGTTTGGCAAGAGTAACGGTTGGCCAGGACAGCTCAATTGGTTCGTGCCATGGCGGGACGAATCGCACGAGCCCGTTCAGGAGTTGAGGCACGTCGGCGTTTCCATATTTGGGGCTTTGGGAGATAATCCTTGGATTAACGCGCTGGGATGGGATGTGTTACTATCGGCCATCGTTCTGTGCTTTTGGTCCGTGTTTAGCTCAACCGACGCTCGAGACATGATTCGATGTAGTCTCTTCCCAACGCTGAAAGATGGAGCAGAGCGCAATGAGGGAGCAGCCGGGTCCGGCGAGGCTCAATCAAGTCAACGCACTGCGACTCGACAGTCCTCGCGGACTGGCAGAAATGCCAAGGTCCGTCAAGACACGCAAGGGACTAGGCGCAGTGCCAGTCGGGGACGGTCGTCACGTGCACTTCACCCAGCGGATGCATCAAACCAAGGCCAATTCTTTGACCGCTTGACCAAGCTCAGGCCGTGGAGAGGTGTACCGGATGCTGGTCGAGCTGAAGAGGATCAAAGCTTGTGGTTACAGCATCAGGAGGCAGCGGGCGAGGCGGAAGCTGCCGGTTTAACGTGGTGTCTGTGGGTGCTCGGTGGTTTGGGCACGGCGAGCGCTGCAGTGCTTGGTGCGAATCAGCAAGAGATTTGACTCTACTACTAAACGGCGGAACCGAGTTTCGTCCTGTTTCTCCTCGACGATGATGTTATACAGGGCAATGACGGGGTGTGTAGTAGTTCGAACTTCTTTCCAGCGCTGGAGAGCGCCACATGCTCGGCAGTTCGCTACCGCATTCTAGAACGCGTGGTGTGGCTCTCGTTCAAGGTTAGGTGGTCCATTGGTGCGCTCGCTAGTATCTTCCACACCTTCGGCCGACCGCGGACATATTTTAGCTGTTTCGCAGCGGGCAGCTATGCCTTCACAGGCACCCGGCTGCGGTGGTCCACCGGGTATGGTCGAAAATTTACGACTCGCGGCGTGTGCTCAGATGTTGAGAAGACGGGAGCCGTGTGAGGATCTGACGCGGATGTGAGGCGCATGAGGAAAGGCTGTGGTGTATGGCGATTCCAAGCTCGTCTTTCTGGTGCAGGAAGCGTGTGAAACGAGCCGGGCGGGTTGATGGAGCAATGGAAACCAGAAGTCGACGTCATCCGCGGCTTCCAAATTTATGCAAGCTCCGACCGCCGACGCTTTCAAGGATGTTCATTGGCGCGTTTCCGAAACCTAGACAAGACCAGGGCGCCATCATGGAAGGCACGGCACAGCCTCCTTCCAAGGGTGGTGTTTGGCGGCCCTGGCGACGCTCAATCTCACACTCGATCTCCTTTCCTACAACAACATCTCCATCAAACCCATCACGACACTCTCCAAAACCACACCACCACCAAGCACACACTCGTTACCGCTCTCCATCGAATTTTAGGCGGCTACATTCCCCATTTGCGGCCTCAACACTGTGTACAAGCAGCCGCGTAAGCCAGCGACGTTGCCTGCAGCTGAGGGATCCCGACCAGGCATCTCTTCGAAAATACACCTGTCCGGCCTGCTAAGGCATCAATCTCACTCACACCTCTCTCCTGCCATACGTGAATGGCCCAGACCCGTCACACCTCAATGGGAAGTCGACCAACTCCACAATTAAAGACCGAAAACTTCGACATGGACACCTTCTTCGACTTCAACCAAGGCGGCAACCAGCCGTCGCCTGCCACGGCCACCTCGTCCCGCGCCGACGCACTCTCGCCCTTCGAGAAAGAGGAGCGACAGCAGTTCAATGGCCCGAGCCATGACTATGGCCAGTTCAAGCAACAGGTCGGCTTGCCGGTCGGCAGCATGTCGAACATGCCCATGAACAACTTTGATGGCTTCAACTCAGGCATTGATGAAATGGGCTTCAACTCTGGCTTCGGATGGAACTCCGGCATCGATATGGACGCCGACATGGGCGTCGACTTCAACAGCACCCAGCCGATGCCTCCCATGTTCTTCCCATCGAACGATGGCCCCTCGGACAACTATGTCAACCCAAACAACGTCGGCGGTCACGAAGAGCCCCCAAGCAACGTCGGCCGTCTCTGGCCAGGCATGCACTCTCAACAGGCGCAGCAAGCCGCCATGCAAAAGGCCGCTGCTGCTCAGGCTGTTCAACAACGTCAGATGAAACTGCAAGCCCAGCAGGCCCAGTACCGCCAAGCCGCCAATGCTTCGCATAGCCAGAACAGCCAAGGCTCCCAACAGACAAGTGGCAGCGGAAAGCGTGCATCGCACACGAGCGAGCCACATGTCGAGGAGTCCATCTCCCGTCTGTTGAACCAAATGCGCCAGAACAGTTCCGCGGCTGCGGATGACGAGGGCTCTCCCAACGACGTTCTCCCACACATCGCGCGCATGAAGAAGGATGAGGAGGAAATGGATGAGGATGAGCGTCTGCTTGCGTCTGAAGAAGGCAAGAAGCTCTCTAGCAAGGAACGTCGCCAGCTTCGAAACAAGGTTTCCGCTCGTGCCTTCCGCTCAAGGAGAAAGGGTAAGGCTCACCGTTGCCCTGCTTCAACCGTCACCGTACTAAATATACTACAGAATACATCGGCCAACTCGAAGGCGAGGTCGCCATCAAGACTCAAGAGAGCAACAGCCTTCGTCAAGAGAACCAAGCACTCATGCATGAGAACGAACGCTACCGTGGCCTCATCGAGACCCTACTCCGCCACCCAGCGTTCACTCCGTTCATCAATGACATCAGCAAGGATCCCTCCGTGTTGATGCCTCCTCAGCAACAGCAGCATCGTCAGCAGCAACAACAGCCATCTGTCGCTCCGACCCCTCAACCGCAGCATGCTCAGCCACAGCAGTCGCAGGGAGACATGAAGCCTGAGTTTCTGAACTTCGATGCCTCCCAACTCCAAGTTCCCTCGCGGTCGCAGCCCGACCAGCAGCAGATCGGTCTCGCCATGATTCCCGAGAACGACTTCTCCAAGCTCAACATCAACAACTTCAATTCGATGAACTTCAACCAGAGCTATAATGGCGTGAACGCATATGTTGTCCAGGACTTGCCGGCCGGCCCTAATCCCGTTGACCTACTCATCGAATCACCTACTCGTCTGCCTTCTTCCACTGCTGCCTCTACCGATTACTTCTCTGCTCCCTCTGCGTCCGCTGACTCTGGACTCACCCTACTGCTGGCCAAACTTGACAACGCTGCGCGCAAAGTCGACACGAGCCAATCTTTCTACTAGCTGCACAGCAGCACCACAGGATACCCATCACTCTGCAAATCAAAGTCGACCAAGTCGTCGACCGGCGTTCTATGAAAGGAGGAAGGCTCAGGCTTGGGTCTAGTTCGAATTTGTTGTGTTTGCGAAAGACTTTAGCGCATCTGGTCTCGTTTGTTTAGATAGAAGATCCTGTCTAGGGATGCATAGCTACTGCTAATCGAGATCATCGAAAGAGTATGCCGTCCATCTCTTCTGTTCACTCGTCCATTCGTGCGCATTTTCGAGGCGCGTTAGGGGTCCCTTCTGGCATCGTATACACTTCGGACATCTCGCTGCTTACGTCTTCAATTCCAACTTCAGCATGCAGGCATCGCCACCAGTCTATCCCTGTCGGCAGCCATGCAACATGGCTGGTACAGACTGACTATTGCCGCCACCCTCACCGTCTCACAGCACACTCGTTGATACTGATGTCTCAGAGATTCGGAAAGGCTAGCTGGTCGTTCCACCGATGTCCGGCTTACTATGGGGGGCCGGAAGATGTAGAGGTATACAGTACCTTGTCTATGTTTGTCCCCGGCCAATGTGGCATTTGCCGTATCCGTTGGCTTTCTGATCGCTGGCCGCAATCCGGGTCTCCAACAGCTCCAGACTAGACTTGCAGCGAGCACAGGGAATGAGAGCCGCTTCTCACCTCATTTATTACATTATGATGGATGACAGGAATTCGGAGCAAAAGACCGGGTGTCTTTCAAGTCGACACTACCTACTAGTGCGAATCGAATAAAACCTCCTTGTCCTCCCTCCAAACCAGTACTGCCAATACAGCTTGAAATAGTACCTTAGATAGTATACACCAATCTTGGGCCATGAGTTTAGATACCAACTCGCAAACGCCACGCTTCGGCAACGGGTGATTTCACATTCCTGCAGCACTTTCGTCTCCCATTCTGCGACGTTTTCGGAGTCCATCGGTGGTCTGCCGTTCGTGGGACAAATCACCTGGTTGACAAGCGTGGTGACAGCATAGGCGCCTAGTGTCGTGCCCATGCCGATGTTGGGCTGCGGTTGGCACAGAGCGTCGCCGACGAGGAAGAGGCGGTTGTTGAAGAAAGCTGCTCGTGGGGACGCGATGGAGGAAACAACGCTGACGAAGGGCGCAGAGATCTTCTCGACGAGCGCGACGAGAGTCGGGTTGAGGATTTGCTGGGCTTGGGTGATTTGGGGCTGCCAGACTGAAGGACGAATTTTGCCTTTCGGGATGGTGCTGCGGTGGTGGTGACCTTCGACGTCGGTCATGATTTCCTCGAGAGAGACCTCGGCGGGCCAGAAGTACCAGGCGATGTTTATGTGTCGTTGGCCGGGCTCGAGGGAGCCTTTCTCGCCAGGAATGGTGTAGCTATTGGAAATTAGCACGAGGTTTGGGATTCATGGTCTGACAATATTCACATCACGAGATACGTTTGCTTATATGGACAGATCAAAGGCTTGTTCTCGATCTTGTCCAGTACGTCTTCAGACAGCTCTGTTGTAGGTACGGTGCCACGCCAGATAACGTAGCCTGGTTCTTCACGTTGCAATTGGGGCATGAGCTGCCGTCTTATGGTGCTGTTGGCGCCATCTGCTGCGATGATAACATCGCCAGCATACTCCTCCATCATTCCAGTCTTGACATCTTCGGCGAAAGCAGTCATCTTGCCGTTGACATCTTCGACTTTGAGGACCTTCTTGCCTTTGAGGAAAGCCGCAGTGCCACTCTGGTCATCAAAGTCCTGAGCAGGCACTTCTGGATTGTATGAGTTTTTATAGCCGTCAAAGTTAGCGCGCAGTCGATAATAGACAGCGTCCCAGGACGTCAGATTAATGCTGATCGCAAGCTGGTACTTGACGTTTAGCTTCTCGTCCAGTAGTCTGAAGCTAGGATTTACGACTCCCAATGGTTTTGGTTTCAGTACATCTTCTGTCTCGAAGAAAGACTTGACGTCTCTTTGAAGGCCAATACCGGCAGCCAGGGCTTCGCGTTCGGATGACTCGGCGAGTTCGAGTATGCGTACGTTGTGGCCTCTTCGTTTCAGGAGGATCCCACACATGAGGCCAGCGCACGAGCCGCCAATCTTCACAATGTGAGGTCAGCTCCATAACGAGTGCTGTGCGAGAAGTACTCACTATAATGATGTCCATTGGTGTTCGCGGAGTCATGTCCGGACCTTTCACGTTCGCCATGATGTTCTTTGAGTGACCCGTATTCAGCGAGCTGAATCGACCTTTCGACCGCTAGCGATGCTGGTGGAGAGGTTTCCGTTGGAGGTTGCGAATGCGAACAGTCTACCATCAGCGTGCTCAATACTTCGAAGAGTTTCGAGTTGTCGTACAGGGAGCCATGTCAACCCCTCCAGGAAGGAGGCTGACGGAAAGGTAGGGCAGACATCTTCCAGGCTAAGTACTCGCGTTCCTCCGTTTACACGTTGCTTCGTTTACAGGGTTTAGGGCGAGAGGTACTTCCTAGTTGGGCGGACAGTCGGGTCCGTCTGACATCGAAGATGATGTACCTCAGCGGTAACGAAGCTTTGTCAGTACCTTCCGACTAGCCAGTGTCAAATGGTGCAGGTGGTCCTGGCGCAGAAGTCGATCCCATCATGTGGGTATCCTAAACCTCTACCTACTATGAATTCTGATGCAACTGGTGCAAGCTCTGACTGCTGCTGATACACTCTCGCAAACCCCAAATCTAGATCGCCATCGTGACCAAATTCGCAATCTAGAGTATATAGGCACGCTTGTTTGGCTCCCTCTCGGCCCTCTTGTCGGTCTCGGTGAGAGGTCAATAATCGCGAGTTGTAATGCCCCCAGCGTGGGCATCCCGACAGAAGAGAGCGAGCTCAGTTTGGTGGCATGCCACCGGCGTCGTGAATCGAAATTGAAGATTGGACTGAGACACAAGGATTATGTATCGCTTGATTCGCTGTCTCTGGACATTCCTGATTCGATGACCCGCCAAGATGGAAGTGTGGAAGTGTGAAAGTGAACCAGAGCAAAGCGTTGTTGCCGCGTGCAGGACGATGTTTCGTGCCAAGCTTAATGACTAAGCCGAGACCGACGCACTTTCCATTTGGCCCTGGATGGCTTTTGGACCTCACTCTACGACCAGGCGCAAACTAACAACCGGCAGCACACCCTACCACCGCCAACACCGCCCATCTGGTCTCGCTGGACGTTGCTACTACACCCATCAGCATATTCCAGCAATCATGTCTGACGGCGAGGTCGAAGTCGAGGCCGTCCAGGCCTACCCAGTCCTGCCAAAGGATGTTACCAGCGAGATTGGTTCGACCAAGCTCTTCAACAAGTGGAGCTACGAGGACGTCGAGATCAGGGATATCTCTCTCACGTACGTGATGGGTCGAGTCGCAAGATTGGAGGCAATGAGTGGCAGCGCAGATGGCTGATATGGTACAACAGCGATTACATCCAGATCCGACAGCCGGTCTACATTTCCCACTCCGCTGGTCGGTACGCCGTCAAGCGCTTCCGCAAGGCGCAATGCCCCATCATCGAGCGCCTCACCAACTCGCTCATGATGAACGGCCGCAACAACGGAAAGAAGCTCATGGCTGTCCGCATTGTGGCACACTCCTTCGAGATTGTGCGTAGAGACAGCACCCCTCTACACACCCACAAACACTAATATTCCCTTCAGATCCACATCATGACCGACCAGAACCCCATCCAGATCGCCGTCGACGCCATTGTCAACTGCGGCCCCCGCGAAGACAGCACCCGTATCGGTAGCGCAGGTACCGTCCGTCGCCAGGCCGTCGATGTCTCCCCTCTTCGCCGTGTCAACCAGGCCATCGCCCTCCTCACCATCGGCGCCCGCGAGGCTGCTTTCCGCAACATCAAGAGCATTGCTGAGTGCTTGGCTGAGGAGCTCATCAACGCTGCCAAGGGCAGCAGCAACAGCTACGCCATCAAGAAGAAGGATGAGTTGGAGCGTGTAGCCAAGAGCAACAGATAGACGGCGGATTCGGATGATTCTTTACAGCATGGATGGAAGGTGTTGGTTGGTCGCGGCCAGGCTTGGCTCCAATGTCCCCTCGATAAGCAGGTCACGGTAAAGACGTGCTACCTGCTCCACTTTTTCGCGCTCATGGCCGAGTGTATAGGGCTGTACTTAACGGCTTGACACGAATATCAAACCAGACATTCAAAACGGCGAGACAATCACATGAAAGCCGAATCACGTGAACGCGCACAAACTTCCGAAATCATTTCGCTTCACCGAGCAACTACAAGGGTATCTCATACAAACGACCTCATTAACCACAATAGTTCGCAGTCAATCGCCGCTCGACACAATCACCAGTCACCAATCACCAATGACCACAAAACTCATCTCCCTATCCTTCACAACCTCGAGCGAGCATCTCTCGCGGCCTGTTCCCTCGCGCCCGCCGCACGGTCCAAGAATGCCTCCCTCGCCAAGAAGCCCCTCTTGCTCTTCCCATACTCGTCCAACTCATCCCTCAGACCCTCTTTATCCACAAAGCCCTTCCAATCCAGCTGACTCTTCTGCACCGTACTCATCTTCTGTGCATTCTTCTTCATCTCCGCCAACTTCTGCGACATGAGTCCCTCTGTCTTCGTCGGTGCATGCCTTCGTAACTTCTCTGGCGCAACACCTTTGACATTGCCAGCTGGGTTTGGTTCGAAGATCGAGGGTCTCTTGAGCGGTCTCTGCAGACCTGACGCATCGACATTGGCAGGATTCTTGGGATGTTTAGGGTCTGCCTCGGGGTGTTCGGCGAGATACTTTTGGGCTTCTTTGGAAGAGCGAGGATGTTTCTCTTCGACCTCTGTGATTTCACCCGCGAATTCTATTCGGCGTTTGATGGTTATGAGTTCGTGAGGATCGCCCTCATCCTGTACATTCTCCTTGTTTCCTTCTGCGTCTGCATCCAAGTCCATGACCTCCGGCGGCGGTGCTATGATCTCTGCACGGCCTACTGGCGCACTGTTGAGATCTTTCCATACTTGTTCGACATCGATGGTGACCTGGCCGTCTCGAGCTCGTTTCCTGTGTTTCCGTTCCTCCTTTTCTACAATTCTTTGTGCGCGCGTCCGCACGAATCCTCCTTCGCCTCCGCTGTCTTCATCCTGAGCAGCTGCTGCGTTCTCGTCCTTCTTCCGTTTCTTCCTCTTCCGCTCCTGGATCGTCGCTTCATCGCCCGAATCGAGGTCTGCGACTAGAATGTCGCCATCTGTATCTGCTTTTCGTTTCTTTGGCTTCTTTCCCTTCTTGGAGACGTCCTTGTCCTCGCGTTCTTCGTCCGAGGAGGACGATTGTGCTGCTTCTGCCTCTGCGGCTTCCGGATTAAAGTCTTCGTCGGCATTCTCGTCGTACTCTTCCTCGTCTGACTCTTCCTGCTTGTCGATGTCGTCCATGGGATCGTCCATGGTAATTTATAGGTCGTGACTATTTGTGAGAAGTGATGTTGGGGTTTCGAGCGCGACTTGGAGTATGGACTGAAGGTGGTGCATGACTCGCGGGAAGGTCCAGCCCTGAAGCAACTTCGTCTGTCACCACGCTCAAGACACCTTCTTTCTGCCACGAACAACCAAACGAGCCCAATATCATTGATGCTGCTTCGAACCATCTTTTCGACTTCTTTCAAGCTGGCGAAATGTATGCACTCGCTTCTAGAGACGCACCGACTTGACAGACAACTCTTGTCACATGTCACACATCGGAAAGATGCCGACACGCTTTACCCTTTGCATGGTCAGTCGTACCTTATAGTGGGCCATCACAAATGGCATGCACTGCAACAGAACATCAATTGACTACTCAACCAGCCCACGGACTTACAGCAGCTGCTCGGGATAGATCTGCAAGTCTCGGACCCAATCAAGTCCAATTGTCTATGTCCGGGCGATGACTGTCTTCACAGTTTGGTAATAGGATTCCACACTGTCTTCTCACAGCTTAACTCCAGTATTTACTTTCTTTGGGAACCTTTTTGGACCTGAACCCTATAAAGAAAGCTTCCTGTTCCTTCGACGTGTCTCTTTCCCTTCCATTCACAACCACAAGTCCAATCATCCAGAACCCCTGAACATACCTCGTCCCTTCCTTACCTCGAATCTGTACAAGACAGCCAACATGTCCGAAATCTCATTTTACGATGTGACCATCCCGGTCTTCAGCAAACGAGTCCAACAGCTCAAGCATTGCCTCGAGAAAGGCGAACAATGGTGCAACGAAACCAAGACCCCCACCTCCGCCCTTGTCAAATCTCGCATCATTGAAGACATGCATCCTTTGCCATTCCAGGTGCAGACAGTCTATCGAATGGTCATCTACTTCTTCTCGCGGATGGACATTCCTGGAGCTCCAGCGCCCACGGACGTTCCTGTCGTCGACACCTATGAGGCCATGCTCAAGCAAGTAGACGACATCCAGAAACTATTGGGCTCCGTCAGCCGCGACCAGTTGGAGGGCAAGGCCTCAAAGGAGGTAATCTTCGGTCCACCTGGCAGCAAGAACCCCTGGAAGTTTACCGGCTTGTCCTTTGTGCAAGAGTTTATCATGGTCAATTGTAGGTCGTTCGATTGTATGCTGCTCGCCAGCCTGTGGAGCTTATGCTGACAAGTATGACCAGTCTACTTCCATTGCACGACAGCGTATGACATCTTGCGAAAGGAGGGCGTCCCGCTTGGCAAGTTGGATTTCCTTGGAAAGGTTGGCATGTGAAGAACGAGGAACAAGTCAATGACTCGCATTCTCAATAGCGCTACAACGTTTATCGTTGTGCAGCAATCTACAGCGTCTATCAAACATCAATTCTCTGCATTTTCGACAGCATGAAAAGACAAAGTCGAACCCCTCGCTCTTCGGTACTGGATCTTGACGATGATGGGCTCGGGATCATCCACTCATGTCCAGTCTTGTTCCTCGACACTGGAAGGGTCCCAATACGAGCCTTTTAAGAAAGCCTCCAACCATGCTTAGGGTGCCAGTACGCGAAAACTGGCCAACGTGAGACACAATACATCAAGCTCGCAGCAGAGAACTACTCCTTTGCTGTGCTCGCCTCTCGATTTGCGATTGGGTCATTCTACTCTGCAAAACGGCCAGTGTTTATGCAGAGGTAAGTGTGCGAATGGTCGACTTGCTGGTGCTATCGTTGAAATGAATACTGCAATGACTACTCGACAGCCCGTTGACTGGTCCTTTGGAGGTCGGCGCTTCCTTGGATGGTTCTGTTGGGCTCAATATTCAAATTCTTCAAATGTATATTACATGTAGGTGCTTTTTCAAATGATGGCAATATCCCAACCCCCAACTCCATCCGTATGTTTAAGCTCATCGTAACAGACAGAGGAAAACATGTCGTTGACATCCGTGATTCGTGCGGCGAGGGCGTGGGCCGCCACCGGTATTGTGCACTCATATTGTACATTGCCTTCTTTCCAGTCATCGCTGAATGCCGTGAGTCTTCAGCGTCGTGTCTGCCACGTGTCGTATAGTGAGAACGCTCAGAAGGGTCGGCCTTCAGCAGGTGACGCTGGCGTTGAGCATCGATGCGGATATGGAGATTCGAAGTAGGGATTCGAAGTTCGGTCCTGCGTGCGCTTTGGCCCCGGCAACCAGTTCGGGGAACCGTGACGGCGGTGATCAATTCGAATCAGGTCTTGCTGGTGCTCACCGGTAGGTGTCGGCGGTGCAACTTGACTGGAAATATGTGGCACAGGCCTCGAGATGCCCTTCTCACGCACACTCAGCTGACGTACCATTTCTGGTCGTTTTTGTTGTTGCGGAGTGTATTCAGTTCGGCTCAGCCTGCTCTTGAGCCTCTTGCTCGTTTGACGAATCAATGGGTCTGGCGTCGACGCGGCAGGTGAGGCCGAGTCGGAACGTTGCTCGACGACATCCTCCCGTGATATACCCATCTTGCTCATCACTCGCGAATTCTTGAGGATCGGTGTAATACTGAAATGGCTTCTGCTGCCGGTATTGCGCAATCCAAGCTCATCTCCAGGTGGCTCAAAGCCCCAGTCGCCAAACATAGTATCGGTGAGTCGAGTACGATTCGCTGGATCCAGTGCTGATTTCGATCGACTACCATGGCTCATGACCACGTTCGTATGCTCTCTCAAGCTTCGAAAAAGGGGTCGCAACGTAGCTGCCGCAGCCGCTGATATCCCTAGTCCGCATTCGATGATCGACCAGATGCAAAGGTCTATCGATGTGTTGAAGAAGTTGGGGCCGGGGAGAATTCCTTTCATGTATTGGATGCGAACCAGGGATATCACGCTGCCAGTGCAGCCCAACAATAGAACCACACCTGCACTGATTTTGACGCGCACCGGCATGGTAGCCTTGACCAGAATGTACACTGGCATTATGGCGAGCACCAAGTCTGTGCATGCGTTTATGAGCGCACCTGCAAGCTGTATGGGATAGATCGCGTCGTTCGGCATGCACATCCCTTTAAGCTCGTTCTCGAGGTATTCCGATGGGTTTCCACAGTTGAGAAGTGCAATGAAGAAGAGAAAGGCGCCGTATGCCGTGCTCATGATGATCGTGCCGTGGACTGCATATCGCTCCCAGCTTCTGATCACGAAGCGCAAATAAAAGATGCCAAGTGAGATTTTGAGAAACACCATGGTTGAAATATAAAGTTCGAAGCTGGCCACGACAAGCTGCGAGCTATCAGTTCATGATCATGATCAGACAAGTTCTCTCTGAAGCTCACCCAGACCAGCTGCGAGAGTTGAGGCATACTCAGATCCTGCGCGTGAGGAGCTCCTCCCACTGTCTCGATCAAGATAACCACGACGCAGAAGCCAGTGAAGATGACCTGTCCCAGGTCAGCATCGGTCTGGTCGATGAATCGGGGTCGTATCTTACAGCGGCAAAGACTAGAGTGGCATCATCCCAGCTCAAGCTTCGTATGATTGTTACTCGCACCCAGATGCGCATAGACAGCGACGTCCAAACGCAAGTCAAGAACAGGGCCGCTGCCGCATAGATCCCATTACGAGCATCGCCAGGGCTGGCTCCGCTGAAAGTCGACATCGCTTAGGACCATGAACGCTCGTACCGGAGATTTTGTTAACGCAAGAGATTGTGCTCGCTTTGCGAAGTCGCCGATGAAATGGAGTAGGACAGCAACAGTGCGCTCATGGAGCGATCCGCTGGGCCACTCTTCTAGTTCAGGAGCGCGAGTGTCATCAGAGTCAGAAACCTATCACTTCCACGGCGTTGCCGAGCCGGGGCAGATGTGACGGCTGACTGCGTGTCTTCAAGCGTATGTCGTAGTCAGTTCAACAGGATTTGGAACGTAAGACCTACCTCATGGGGCAGTCTGAGATGTCCATGCTGGTAATAATAGTATATAGCGGGTAACAGCCACTCAGGCGAGGGTTGTTTTCTGCTCGAACCATTCCGTCAAGAAGCTTGCTCTTGGGCGACGACGCACTCGGCCAGACCCGCGTTGCGAGTCATATGTGGTTGTTTGCAACAAACGCTGAACGTGTCGCTGCATGCTGCAGATGTGCAGGTTCTTTCCTTCGGACCCAAAAATGGCTCAAGGCCATGTGCCGTGGTTGGTGGCCACATGCAACTGCGAGCCAGCACAAGCGGTGTGTTTGGCCTTTCACTTTCGCGATGCCAACGGATTATTTGACCTCTGCAAGCTGTTGATGGGCGCTCTTCGACAGTCTTTGTGACCATCACGTTCGGCACATATTGAGCAAGGACTCTCCAGGACCGTGTCGCAGGAGAAAGTGTAAAAGTTACCCAGGATGGCTTGAGGCTGGGTCGTCCTGCAGTCTTCGAGGGATCAACCTTGTCGCCGAAGAGTGTTATAGGGGCTCGACATATAGCATGGCGCGCGGATGGGGTATAGCTGTGGGTGCGTGAATCAGGAAGAGAAGTCGTCAGGTTGAAAGGAGAGTCGTCGGCACATGGGGCTTAGTGCCGGAAGCGCAGCGGCCCGTTCCTCCCAGCCATTCAGCGTGTTACATCAGGTTGTCAGGTCGACCTCTCCTTATGCATAAAACATCGCCCTATTGCCTCTCTTGTGCTTGCCACCTCGTCATGCGGCTGCGGTGACCGGCTTCGACATGGCGGCCAGGCATCACGGAAACGCGCGAAATCAGCGGGTTGCAGTGGTTGACATGACCGACATCGACATACCAAGCGACGAGCTTGACCTTCCGGTACAGGAAGCTACCGAAGCAATCGAGGAGGAAGACGTCGAAGACGACGGTGAAGCGGACGAAGATGATGAAGGCCAGGGTGCGAGTCGCTCATGATCTCGACACGCACCAAACTAAGGCTGATGCGTCGCAGATGGCATCGATTTTGAGGATGCTCCCTTTCCGCCTCCTGGGTTGAAGGAGATTTCATCGCTAGCGTCATGGACCGTCAGCACCGCTAAACCTGGCAATGGCGTTACCGCATTGCGGTCACCTGATACCACGCTTTACTGGCAGTCTGATGGACCCCAGCCACACTTGCTGAGCATCCACTTTTTCAAGCTCGTTTCGATTGTCCACATGAGAATCTTTTTGGACTTCGTCAACGACGAGTCCTACACTCCGACAAAAATCCAGTTCCTAGCTGGTATGGGCGTTCATGACATTCAACAATTCGCCGAGATGAGCTTCGAACAACCGACCGGCTGGATCAACGTCGACTTCAGCGAGGTAGGACCTATTGAAGACGACGACGAGAACTCGGAGGAGGGTGTGAAAGAGATTGATTGGAGCAAACGGCCTGCGCTTCGAGCATTCTTGGTCCAGGTCAAGATCCTCGAAAACCACCAGAACGGCAAAGACACTCACTTGCGTGCGGTGCAGCTGTTTGCAAGAGATGAAATGCACCAGACTCGTAGACCTACGCCAGCGTTGAGCAAGAGTCTCAAGCAGCCACCTAGACTTCCAACCTCGAGAGCCACCAAGAAGTCACTCCACGTCCCCACAGAGCCGAACAACATCAAGATGGCTTCTTGGATGATGGAGCCAGACCTAAGATGAGCGCCAGCCGTCACTACAGCTTTCTCCTTGGGAACTGAGTCGTGGCTCGCACCGAAGAGATTGAGACTCGTCGAGAAGGGACAATCGTTTCTCACTCCTGTAAGCGAGTACCTTGCACGTCGCTCGCTCACGGACCCCCGTCTCACTATATCTGGCCAAACCGAACCGTCCACTTGTGCTATGCCTTCGCAGTGTTACCCTGTGGCTCATCACCTTCGCGACAGTCACTTATAGCTCGTCATGCGCGGGCTTCTCGTGAACAGCACCGAACTGAGAGTCAACCTTCAAGGCGGTCAGTTTGCTTGCAGGCCACGCAAATGAGAATTCACGAACCTGCGAGATCTTGAAGCCACCTGGCATCATGCGCTGGAACACACCCTGTGGGTCGTATTTGGCAGCAGCGGCACGTATCTTTGCAACGTTTTCAGCGCCATAGCTCTCCAGCGGTTTCTGGCTAACATCTGCGTAGTCCAGATAGATGAACGGGTTCTGTGCGCCAATGCTTGCTGCGTATGCCGTGAGGTCGTCTCGCAGCTGCTGAGCATGGCTCTCGAATAGCTCGTCCTCATTGGAGTCTTCCCAGGCGAAGTAAGGTTCGTACACTACAAACAAGCTCATCAGCAGCCACTACCTTAGTCACTTGATCTCATTGCACCTACTGATAAGAGTCTCATCAAATCGGTCAAGTCCAAGGACGTTCCCTCCTTTGGCTTTGCCGTGCTCGGCGAACAGTGTTGGTACTGGCTGGTACAGCGTCAGAACCTTGAAGTCGAACTGAGCCTTGTCCTCCAGGCTGGCCACGGTCTGCTTAAACAGCTCATGTGCTTTCGTCAGCACCCGGACATCGTTCTTGAATGTCAGCGTACTGAACTGAATTCGATGGCTCTTCGGCTGCTCAAGCTCCTCGGCGAGAGAGGTCATGTTCCTTATCCCTGTGGAGTCCGATATATTCCCTTGTATCGCAAAGAATTCTTGAAATGCAGCCGGACGGTCCATGGGCTCGGTATACTCGTAAGCATTCATGAAAAGTGGGACTTTCATGGCTGACATGTAGACACTGATCACGATCGCAGAGCCGAAGGGGTCTTCCTGAATTCTGTCGCCAAAGTTGACCAGAGCTTGGAACTGCTCTCCAGAGGTGGACTCCGGATATAAGACCAGGCCACCAAAGACATTACCTCCTTCAAACGACATCAAATCGAAGCGGGTGACGATTCCAAAATTCGTGGACCCTCCTTTCAGTACTTGAAATAGATCGCTGTGCTCATCTTGGCTGGCCGTCACGATGCTTCCATCTGCCAGCACGACTTCGAATCGAGCTACGTTGTCGCAGACCAAGCCTTTGCGCGCGGCGTAGTATGAATTTCCACCTCCAATGGTCAGGCCGCCCACTCCTACGGTGTACGAACGACCACCGACAACCATTACGCCAAGTTTGTCGAGAGCTTTGTAAACATCACCCCACACTGCGCCCGGCCCCAGTGAGACTGTGGCATTATTCGGATGATGCAAAATAGAGGACATCTGGTGCAGATCGATTGTCACTCCTTTGTCGGTTCCAGCAGCGCCAGCGAAGTGCATATGGCCGCCGCTCCTGACTGCGAATTCGCATGCTGCAGTCTTGTTCGCCTCCACCAACGCAGTCACAATCCGAGATACCTCTTTTGCGCTTTGTGGCTGCACGAAGCAGTGTGGTGACAACCTGGCGCTCTGTGAGAAATAGTTCTCAAGGCGAGTGCGGTAGGATTCATGGTGCGGTTCCACTATCCGCTCACCCAAACCTGCTCCTCTCAAAGCATCGCACTACAACCATTGTCAGTTGATGCCACAATGTTTTCTGCACTAAGAGGCATACACAGTGGCTGGATTTTTGTTGCTCGGTGGCCAAGCTCAGACCGAGAAACGCTGCTGCAACAAAAAGCCTCATCTTTCTCAAACAGACGGTGACCCAACAAAACCAAGGCTTACGCGAAGAAGTTGGACGTTGATGCGAGGCGAAGTACACCCTCGATCCCAGGCATCGGCGGTCATGTCAGTATGGGAAAGCCGTGTTACTGAGCGATTTGCCCGAGAAGATAACAGACGACGCTTCAACATACTCGCTGCGAATCACGCCGTCGACTTCGATCAACGGTCTCTGTGCCAATTCGGCTTGTGGGTTCCAAGCGAAGATGGGCTTTGGGGCTTCATGTATCCATGTTCTGTCCAATTACAGTATCACGAAGCCCAAGCACCGAAGTGTCGCCTCGCACGCCTCGACCAGGGGTCCTGTTGGAACGTTGATGTAACCTGCACGTGCGTTACAGCACGATGCCCTTGGTCTCGGCGAACGTCCTAATTACACTCATCGCTATGGGTTGGTGGCTCATGCGAGCGGACATCATAAGGAACCTTTGAGCTTCACTTTTGCAGTGCGAATGGAATACTGGGCCCAGCAAGCCAAAATTCGTTGATTAATTTGAAGGATTCCACTCACCAGGCTAGAGTGGCTCAAGTGGAGGTGACCCCCTGGGCCGCAGTCCACGAGCACGCGAGCCTCGCCATTGAGGCAATGAGTGTACATCCAAGGCTCTACCCGGCCGCTTCATCCGAGTATTTCTCCAGACATCTACGAGCCCAACAGTGATGATCGACAGGCACGGAACTTGCCCTCTACGACGGTGCGATCTTAGAGCTGTGCGTTGGGTCGCTTAGGCACTTGGGTCAAGCATGTCGCTGCAGGAACACAACCCGATGCAGCACGTTCGACATGAACCCTGCTAGGAACGTTGTGTTGTCTGTGCCATGCCAGTGATTGCATCAACCCACGACCTTGGAGTCTAGGCAACGGATCAGATGCTCATCTTTGGCGACCTCGGTCGAGAAGGGTCACAACACCTGTGCGATGACTTCGTGGCTCGTCCTCACTGACTCGTCTGTCTGTCTACGTGGGTTCGAGGACATCTTATGAGGACGAGGTGAAGTCACAACATTGACAGCGTCGCCCGCTGGACGAGAGCGACGACAATGTCTACCACAAATCTGGCCGACCTGCCGGCAGCCACCGCTCCGCCTGGCTATACGCAAGACTTGATCCATCCGCCGGAGACGAAGCATATAAAAGCTGGAATTACGCTATCAATCGTTGGCATGGTTATTGCAACGCTCTTCATACTATTGCGGATATACACCAAAGCACGTTTGTCTCGAACGTTTGGCGTGGACGACGGCATGTCTGAACATACTCAACTGAAGTGAGTTTGAGGCTGACCCATATCCAGTTGCTATGCTGTCGGCTTGGGTAAGTCCCTGCTTGCGCTCGCTTCCATCTACCCGCTGACGCGAGTGAAAGCTGCTCTCGGTCGGTCTTCAGATCATGGTTGTCTGTAGGTTGAAGCCTCCTGGGCACGGGAATTGCTTGGGCTAACATTGCCGACCAGGGCTTTGGGCTGTCGAGTGTACGTATACAAAAGGGCAAAAAGCATTTGGGACCATGTCTGAGACACTTACTGACCTTCTTCGATCCAGACATCGGCGTGCATATGTGGAACTTGACCGTTGGGCATGTGAATCTGGCCGTTCTCGTATGGCCTGTCCATCCATTTGATCAATCCAGGTCACTGACATTTGCCAGCTCATTTCGATATGCTCGATCCTATACATCCCCTTGATGGCCCTGGCAAAGCTCTCTCTGCTTCTATTCTACAGGAAGCTCTCCATTGAACGGTGGTTCAAGTACGCTGTCTATGCTGTGATGGCGTTTATCACGAGCTACAGCATAGCCCTTGCTTTCGCGCTCATCTTCGCCTGCACGCCGCTGGAGAAGAACTGGAATATCACAATCACTACAGGATCCTGCGTCAACAAGGGGCAGCTCTATCTTTCCACTGCCGGCCTCAACGCAGGAACGGATGTCATTCTACTGCTCTTGCCAGTTCCCATGATCATCAAGCTACATGTCCCAGTGATACAGAAGATTGGGCTATTGGTGATGTTTGGCATTGGATCACTGTGAGTCTTGCGACCAAGATTCATGTGTTACTCGCTGACAGGACACTTAGCACCCTAGTGACTAGCCTTGTCAGACTATCTCTGCTACCACCTATGGTCACAGCTACTGACACGACTTGGGCCATCAGTACACCTGCTATATGGATGTGAGTACAAGTCTCGGATACGATGACAGGACTTGCTTACAGTCGCACAGTTGTATCGAAGCAAACCTGGTCATCATATGTGGGTGCCTACCCATCCTACGCCTCTTCTTCCGCCACGTCGCCCCTCGTCTCATAGGCGAATCTACCGAAACGGCCGCCTCACATCCTAGCACTACTCTGGGCAAGAAACCCATACACAGCGTCGCCGAACTCTCCAACCTCGATCGGTCCGAACGAAGACAAGGCGCCCAGCACCCGTACGGCCGTATGAACGAGTGGGATGAATGGGAAAGAGACATGGGCGAAGATGACGGCTCAGAGACGTACACCATGGATTCGAGTGGGAGGATCATTGCGAGTAAGACCACAGAGGCACAGCTGGAGGCGCAGCTTCCACCTCCACCTAGGAAGAAGAGGTATTCGGACACGCAGCCTAATCGTTTGAGCGTGCCTACCTGGTTCAGTGCGGATTCGTCCACCAGCCCTCCACCGCCGCCACCGACGTATGTCATTGGTCGCAGTGATGATGGCAGGTATTCGTTGCAGCCGCACGCGATGTGAGGCGAATTCGTGCGAAGAAGATCGATCTAGTGTCGAATAATGAGAAACGAACAACACGAAGGGTCCATGCCGAAGATCAGACACGATTACTACGTCTCAATCTCAGAGTATCTAACAATGTCCTTCAGTGTTGTTCCAATTGGCACAAGGAGCAGTATAAGAGTTGTAGATGATGCCCTGTGCACTCAGTCCGCTTCCATTGGCATTGATCAAGTACCCAGGAGCATCCAAAAACCAAGCATATCGCTCGACGTACGGCACAGCATCAAGCCAAGGCAACGCCTGCTGCAGGAACGCTTGATACTGGGCGTCAGTCCCACCGCTATAGTCAATGCCGAACTCGGTGATCCAGATTGGCAGGCCGAACTGCTTGTATGCTTGCTGGACGTAGTATTGAAGGTAGCTGAAGGCGTAGACGTTGTTGTACCAATGAATGTTGATGAAGTCGAATGTGCAGCCCGTACAGTTACCCTATTATCCTTATGTTAGAAAAAGCTCCTCGTTTAGATCTATAGTCAATTACCATGAAATCTCGAAGGTAGGTGAGCCCTGCCGGGTCTCCGCCATCTGACACGGCAGGTGCACCCAGACGAATTCTGCCAGCGAAAGGCTGCATGGCTCTCTGGTATGCGGTGACTGATTGATTTATGGTCATGCAAGCTGAGCCAGGGTAACAGATATCGGGCTCGTTGAAGGACATCAAGGCGTCTGCTCCCTCGTCGATCGCTGCTTGGGCTTTCTCGGGCCAGACGGACATGAGATCTTCGGCGTCGCTAAAGAGCAAAGGAATGAATCGGATCGCTGGGTTCGTGATTTGGTTGCTGTCAGTGTATCTCGAGTAAAACCAATCGTAGCCCCATGAAACTCGAGAGTTCTGCCCAGATAGAGAAAAAGGAGGGGTGTAGGACCCGTTCGTGTATGCCAATCCGCGCTTGCCATTGTTCTGTACAGGAGTTGCAGAGGGAGCAGCTGGAAGCGTAGACGAGGTTGACGTATATGCGGAAAGAGATGCTGAGCTGGATCGAATCGAATCAACCGTGGATAGGCTGGCTTGGGAGGATGATTTCGAGGATGTAGCAGATGTCGAAGACGAAGTTGACAAAGCATTCGATGTGATTGCGCTTGTGCTGGTCGTTACCGCCGCGCCGCTGGTCGTCGAACTGCCTCGTGTCGAAGAGCCATAAACACTGCTGAGAGAACTCGATAGCATAGTTGGCCCAGCCGTGCTTGGTGTCACCGAAGTCGAGCTCGATAGAGCCACGCGAATGGCAGCCACTCGGTATGCGTCACCATCCGTAAAGAACATGCTTCCTTGCTTCAAATAGCATTCACCAGACCCGGCTCCATTGGCAGCTCCAAGATAGCTGAAGCCAGCACAACCAGAAGCAGCATCACAGAGGCTGAAACAATCATTGAAGGACGTTGCTGCCGATCCCTGACCCAGCCCGAGACCGCTGGTGTCTGTGCTGCATCGTAGCTCGTAGCGGGCCCCATTGATGTCCTGTATTGTCGTGTTATCGCTTGAAGGACATGTAGGAATGAGATTTGGAGTCGGAGTCGATAGCGATGGTGTGAGGTTCGACGTCACCACGGACGACGAAGCAAGAGGAGACATTCCAGTCCTTGTGGTTGAGCTCTGTATCGAATTGTAAGAAGCCGTCGTCCCAAGCGTTTCCCAACTTGACATTAAAGATTGTGCAGTCGACGAAGATCCACCGAGTCCAACACTTCCAGGTGTTGAAACCGATACAGGTGATGAGGAAACTCTAGTAGTAACACTTTCAGACAATCGTGCAGTGCCGCCAGTCGTTGCGGACGCACTCGCGGATGTTTGGCTTGCATTTCGAGTCGTCGCCGAGGCTTGAGATGCAGTACCAAACGTTGTTGTATGAGAGCTTGGTACGAGAGTTGGGCTAGCTGCTGATGAGCCAGTGGTCGAAGGATTTGAGTTCGAACTCAGTAGCGCACGGGAGGTCGACAAGTCCAACGATGGCACCGATGCACGTGCCGAAGTGGAGCTCTGTACAACATCTGGCAGCGAGGACGAGGGGTCCAAAACTGTTGCGGAAGACACAGGTATTGGAACAACTACCGCAGTGGAAGTAATAATGGCAGACGCATCCGAGGTTGTTGTGGCGCCGATCATTGAAGTAGCCGAAGGAAATGAAGTATACCAATTGGAGGTGCCCGTGCTTGTACCAGTCCAGGAAGGCACAGTCGAAGATCCCAAAGGTCCCAAAGGACTGGAGACAGAAGTTGTTGAGTAGTAAGAGATGTAAAGACTGGAGATACCAAGGACGTTTGTACTGCTTGACGTGCTTGCCACAGCGCCAATGCTGGTTGATACAACGGTGGATGTTGGAGCTAGAGTGCTCGTCGAGGACACCGGCAGACTCCCTGTATCGTTCGCAAAGCCTTTGAAACGCTCGACGTTGAATCCAGCTACGCCGCCGAGGAGAAAGGTGGACCCGCGCACTGAGGAATAGAGCAAACAGGTTGATCCCAGATATGACGCTGCTTGACACAGGATAGTAGTGCTGCAGTCTTCGAGGCAGAGTTCAAGACTTGAGCCTTGGGAGCCTCCACTCACTTGTCGTCTTTTGACTTGTGTAGAGTCCGGCTCGATCGTGTTGCCGCTCAAGCCTGTATTTGCACCTAGCTCATAGACCTGCCCGTATTGATCTGTGTAGGATCCAGAAGATGGCACGACCATATTCGAGGAAGTCGACGAGGGAGGCGACATTGCCGACGAACCCTCCGAGATAGATTGACCTGTCCTTGTTGTGGAGCCGGGCTGCGGCACAGGCGAGCTCATGGAGCCATACTTCACGGCACTGCTGGAGTAGCCAGGTAATATCGAGGAGAATGATGCTAGCGATGATGAATATGCGGGACAGTACCTTCATCCATGTTAGCTGGCCCACTTGTGGTGTTTGCGCCTTCAACGTACGGTACAGCAATAGTGATCACGAGTTCTTCAGCCAAAGTCAGCATGGCCCAGAACCGATCACTGGAAGTATGACTTACGCGACTGTCCAGCGGCCGTTGCAGCCAACGCTAGCAATAGCGACGTGGCTACCTTGGACTCGCGCATGGCGTTATTGGTCGTCGCGTGATGGGCCCGAAGTAATCAACGGCGGCCATGATCAGGCGTATGGCTCAGTCACCAGATGGCGCCGAGAACAACAATGTTCCCATGCCGGAATGTGGATACATTCCTCATACATACTGCCTTCGCCACGTGGTGAATACTATTCCAGGACCATGCTTGATCTGGATGTGGTTTTGACGAAGTTGTGCCTTCGAGACCTGGCAAGAAGCACGGAAGACTTCCTCAAGAGGTGCTTGTTGCATCTGTGAGATACTACCCTCTTGGAGTCGACAAGATACGCGACCGCAAGCTTGTAAAGATGGATGGACTTTGCTGAGACGCACAACATGAGATGTTTTTCTGGAGCAGCCGGATGCTGAGGATGTATCCATGGCCACCGAAGAAGTCGATCAGATATTGTCCAGAGGCTTTGGACAGAGCGGCGAAAAGTATCTGATCAGAAAGAACAGATGAAAGATGGGAGGAGGACGTGAGGTCAATATTCTACGCGATGACGCACGGATCAAGAGGCGTTCATGTTCCGATCTTCACTTTCGTGCACACAACGCCAATTCATCAGTCCTGTCGACATCTGGAGAAATTTGACCCGACAAGGCCTTTGTGAATGGACAAATCAGCCTTCACAGCCTGGGAAGACGATGGGTCGGCGACAATGTGCTAGGTGCTGGCTTCCAAGCTCCAGTCCTCCGTCCGAACCCACTACCCTCCGACCCTATCTCCTTCGCCAGGCCTTCCCATCGTCTAGGCGGGAGCAATAAGTCACAAACGCGAGCAATGCGAATCGCCGAAAGAGTAGTAAGGCATCAGGATTCAGGATGATGGGTTCGGACACGCCCGTCCGCGTACACTCGCATATTACACCCTTTACATCGTTAGGTCCGACTGAGGGCTCGATTAGCGTCAGGCATACCTCCACATCACCAGGCGACCGAACACGTTCCTTTGACCTACACCCCATCTCAGCACTTTCCAGGGATTCTTCGAGATAGTCGTGCCCCGGAATCGCCAACGATGTCTCGCGAGGTCACCTTGTATGATCTGCCGAGCCAAGCCCCGTGTCGCAGCTGGTCGGGCAATGTATGGAAGAGTATGTGATACGGTGTTCTTGGCTACGGAAATCTGAATGCTGATGAACTAGCCCGTCTCGCCCTCAACTTCAAGGGGATCCCGTATAAGACCGAGTGGACTCCTTATACACGTCTCGAAGAGACCGTGAAAGCACTGTATGAGTCTTCGGCATATACATCAGTCAACGCTAAGTGCTGCTATCAGTGGATTGAAGCCAAACCCTCCAGGCAGCTGGGCGGACTGGACGGTGCCGGTAGTGCGCTTTGCTGACGGAGAAACATTCATGGACTCGGCAGTCATTGTCAATGAGCTCGAAACTCGATACCCAGAGCCCTCTTTGCGACTGGACCCTGAACTGGAGAAGGAGGCTCAAGGCGCCATGGGTGAAGTTTTCATATCCTTGGTCCCCTACCTCTTACCTGTCTCCGCCCAACTTGTGGCCTTGGAAGATCTAGACTGGTTCAGGGAAGATCGCGCGAGGCGCTTTGGTATGACTATTGATGAAGCCTTCAACACGAAGAAAGACGGTGCACCGTACTTTGCGGCCGCGAAACCTGGCTTCGACAAAGTTGCACAGGTCTTGAACGATCACAAACTGGATCAAGGGCCCTTCATCTTGGGGAGCCAACCCTGCTACGCGGACTTCTACCTTGTCGCCACCATGCAGATGTTCTCGCAGGCCGGCGAGGCGACTTATGAAGATTTCATGAAGCATGCACCACCAGAGTTGCGCCGGTTGTACGACGCATGCCGAGAGTGGACATTGAAGCAAGATTGAAGGGATCCCTACACCCGCGTCTATACGAGCGTGTAGTGCATCGATAGGTGGCATGAATGTACGTCTCGTGGCTTCGCTATGATGAGCCCAGATCGCGAGACAAATCGCTACGACGTTGAATGCATCTGCTCTTTTGAACACGCGCAGAACCATTGTGGTATGTAGTCTGACTTCAACTTTCAATCCTGGTGACGCTGCGTCCTCACCAGCTGAGTGAGAGGGCATGCCATGCACAGCGGATATTGCGGATATATTAACCGTCGGCGACTGCGGCAACCCTCTTCTAGTCCAGCCGCGATCACCACCTACCATCAACAAATATGTCTTCAAGAATCGCTGAAGGGGCAACCACGCAATTAAGGTGTCATCTGTGAGTGGTCTTCTATCCTACCAGGTAGGCTCATGAATGCCTGCAAGATCGCACGCAAAAGAGTTTGGTAATTCCCCGCCACCTGCATAGCCCCTCGGCATGTGTGGCATGGCCACAAAAGGTATGCCTACAGTCCTGAGTAAAGGCTGACCAACATCTCATTTCGCGGTTATCATTCTCTGTAAAAGGACATTGTTCTGTGGTGTTTCCGGAACTCTCACGGTCGAGTCTTTCATCACTGCCGCCGCAATGTCGACCTCCAATTTCATCATCAAAACGCACGTCTTCGAGGCGCAACACATTCGACACTATTCAGGAGCGACAAGAAATGGTGACAGGGATGTTCATCGACTTGAAGCAAAGCAATACATACCTGTCGCGAACCAGTGTCCTAAAGACGGCGACGTCACGATCATTGGCTTTCACGCCACGAGCTTTCCCAAAGAACTCTACGAACCGCTGTGGGATGATCTGCTTGCACTATCCAACCCACAAGGCTTTCGAATTCGAGCGATTTGGATCGCAGATGCCACCAACCAAAACGCCAGCGGGGTGCTCAATGAGCAAACATTGGGAGACGATCCCTCGTTTGCAGATCATGCGCGGGACATCTTGCACATGACAAACGTATTCCGTGAACATATGATGCCGCCAATCGTTGGCATTGGGCATTCCATAGGAGGTACGGCGCTCATACAGCTCAGCTGCATGCACCCTCGACTGTTCGCATCGCTGGTTCTGATTGATCCTATCTTGGGAATGGACACCATGGCCACCGGTCAGCGTCTGATCGGCATGGCGGCCACGAAGCCAGATTTGTTCCCCTCGCGAGAGTTCGCCGAAAGGGGATTCAAGAAAGCATTCAGAAACTGGGACGAGCGTGCTTTTCGACGATGGGTGGAATTTGGACTAAGGGATACCCCTACGTTGCTTTACCCGGAGCCAGGAAAGGTCACACTGCGGACGACAAAAGCCAACGAAGCCTGGAGCTACGCCAGAACACATTTTGATGAGCCAGGCCAAGATGGAACTAAATCGAGCACTGATTGGATCAAATATCCTGATACCAACGCTGCCATGCGTCCGTTCTATCGACCAGAGGGCCTCGAAGCTACGGAGATGTTGCCTCGGATTCGCCCAGATGTGCTATTTGTCTTTCCTCAGCAGACCGCCTCCTCACCGCATTCAAACGAGCAGAACGTCGCACGGACGGGTATTGCTGTTGGTGGCAGCGGAGGTGCAAAAGAGGGCAAAGTAGCCCGAGCAATCATCAAGAACGCAGGCCACTTGTGTCCTTTCGAGGCCCCGACTGCATGCGCAGAAGCTATCTGCCGATGGCTTGGGTCTGATCTGAAAGCATGGGAGGAGAGGGCCGTTTACGAGCGAGAACACCGGGACGACAAGAGTATCGACCGCATTCGCCTGTCTGACCGTTTCGTCAGGGAAGCGAAGCACTTCATGAAAAACGGACCACCGAGCAATAGCGGGAAGCTATGAAATCTGCAAGTCTGAAGCTTCTTCACCTTCCATCGGCATTCGCCCCAGGACGTTGTCTATCTGTTTGCACAAGTTCAATAACGGTGTTGTAAATGTAGCCTGCCCGTGATCTAGCTGAAGCGGACACGGAGCTTGCTTTCAACGCCGATGCCCCTTCCAATTGCCCCGATGCCCTAAACTCAACATAGGCCCTTCCGATCCCAATGCCCTACAACACGTCGGCGAGAGAGACAGGATCACGGGGCTGCCACCTCCTACTAGTGCTATGTACGTGTCTGGCCTATGTGAGGTGAGCGCCGACCAATCACATCGCCGCCGTCTTCACCAAGGGCAGACCCAAGATGGCGGTCGCTAGCACAGACATGATGCAATCGACGCAGGCACCACGAGTCCACGACCACCATGTCTATACAAGAAGCAAGGCTGCCGAGAGCCACGTCTTTGCTCAGACCTTGATAATATACCACCGCTTGCGATAGATCAAGAATCTGCACCACCTCCGTCCTCACATAAGGTATACCGGATCAATTGACGTCCGCAGACCACTAGTCCAAAAGTCGTGCCGCAACGTCGCTAGGGCAACGTATTTATACCAAGCACGAGAACACACCAAGGCCCAAGTTGCATCGAGCGTCTTGTGGATCTCTGACAAGACCATCCACTCGGACGACGATCAAGACCAAACACGAATACCTTCATCATGGACGGTCCACTCCCAACTCAGATGAAGGCCTGGCAGTTCTCATCCACCAATGGAGGCATTGAGAAGAATCTCAAGCTCAATCCAACGGCTCCTCTCCCCAAGCGAAAATCGGACCAGCATCTGGTACAGGTCATTGCAGCAGCGATCAACCCAGGTCGGTCACCGTACTTAACATGGGAGAACGATCGGACTGATGTAGCGGTACCTTAACAGTTGACCATAAAGTGGCGGAGCTACCACTAGTCACCCGATTCTTCCTCACCAAGCCAGCCTGTCCAGGCCTCGACTTTGTCGGAAAGATTGTGCAGCCGGCTCATGGGTCTCCTCTGAAGCCGGGACAAATCGTGTTTGGTGTTGCGGGGGCGGGCGGTTTGCTAGGGGGTTCCCTTGCCGGGTATACGACAGTGACAAAGCCAGCAGCAGCCATATTGCCTCAAGGCCTGGATCCAACTTGGGGGGCCACGGCTGGGATTTGTGGTCTTACAGCGTACCAGTCGATTGTGCCGTACGTCAAGGAAGGGAGCAATGTTTTCATCAATGGCGGCAGCGGTGGCACAGGTATCTACTGTCTTGGCAAGATTGTAGAATCCGCTGACGATGCAAGGTTCATATGGCATTCAAATCGCGAAGGCCAAGGGTTGCCATGTCACAACTACATGCTCAACGCCAAACGTTGATCTCTGCAAGAGCCTCGGCGCAGACGAGGTCATCGATTACAAGAAGTCGGACGTCCTCTCTGCTCTCCAAGCAAGCGGGAGAAAGTTCGATCATGTCGTAGACAACGTTGGCCACGACCTGAAGCTGTACCGCAAAGCACACGAGTACACGTCGCCGCAGGCAGTCTACATGATGGTGGGCGGATCTCCCTCGATAGACTTCATCGCAGACATAACCTCTGCGAAGGTACTACCTGGGTTCCTCGGCGGTGGGAGGAGAAAGGCATGTGTTGGCTACCCAGCAGCTTACTGGAAGAACGCACTGACCTTCGATAGCTTCAAAACATCTTCGCCAAGCCCGTCGAGGAAGAGCTGACACAGATCGCTCAGTGGATGTCGACAGGACAAGTCAAGCCCATCTTTGACTGCAAGTTCAAATTCGAGGATGCTCCCAAGGCATTCGAAAGACTCAAGACAGGTCGTGCCAAAGGGAAGATCGTGGTGGAGGTCGATCTCAATGCCGCCCAAAAGCAGTGAGACCAGTTTTCAGCAAGGGGGTATACTGTAGCGGATCATGGACTTGTACGTTGCTGCGATAACACTCTCAAACGTGGCGAGCTACCTCACTTACATTGATAGCAGATAATGAGTGGAGTGCGGAGTACGGCGTTATCCGTATCTCACGTTAGCTAATGAGAATAGCTCTTCAATGACCAGAGCATCTTTCTGACAGTCGACAACATCAGTCAACTTATAATTGATCCTATCGATGTAACTACTCCTCGAAAGCATTACACCAAAGTCAAGACCACCAGCAATGAAGCCTCACTCCATCTTCCCGCCTCGCCCGCCACGGCCAACAGACTCCCAAATCAAAGCTGGCATCGAAGCCTGCCTAGTAGTCCAACGCCGCGCCCTGACAATGGGTAAAAGACCCTTCTCAGCCGTCCTAGTCGGCCCAGACAACGAAACCGTGCTACTTACCCATCAATCAATCGACCACGTCAACCACGCAGAATCCAGCCTCGCCCGTCTCGCGGCATCTCACTACACTCAAGAGTACCTCTGGAAATGCACACTCTACTCAACCTGGGAGCCGTGCGCCATGTGTGCCAGCACGTGCTACTGGGCCAATATTGGCCGGATCGTGTATGCTGCAGCCGAGACGCAATTGGCTGCTTTGACGGGGCAGGGCAACGAGGAGAATATGACCATGGCTTTGCCCTGCAGGCAAACTCTGGCTGGCAGTCAAAAGGATGTGGAGATCATTGGCCCCGTGGAGGGGATGGATGCTGTCGTCGTGGAGGAGAGTGATGTTTATTGGGAGCCATTGAGGGAAGCTTCGTGATAGGAGGTGTATGTGATATGTGGTGCCCTGCATGCAGAAGACGGCTCGTAGCTGCAACGTGGAAGCTATTATCTCAGCTCTGTTATTACTATTCGCATTGTTCGCAAACCAAGCTCTTGGCCTACGCAGGTCGAGAAACATTCACGTGCATGCCTAGCAGCTGACAAACTGGTCTCGGGAGCTGCCGACCTCACTTCTTCTCCAACTTCTCCAACTACAATTCCCACAACCATTGCTCATAGCCCTTCTTGAAGCCAACAGCCATGACAGGTACAGCAAAGGCAGGCGACAACAAAGTCCGCCGATCAAGAAATGGCTGCAACGAATGTCGAAGACTTCACCGCAGATGCGGGGAACAAAAGCCCGCTTGTCAGACCTGTGTGACAGATGGGAAGGAATGCTCGTATGAAAGGGCTTTGGGCTGGATCAACGGGACTTCCAAGCGAGCACACGCTAGAGCGAGACGAACACAAGCTCAGAGAAGTCTTATCTCACCGCCCGCAAGCAATCATTCGGCCGACGATGATGTGCAAGTCCTCCCAGGTCTTCCAGGGACTGTCAACTGGCTGCCATGGCTCTCCACTCGTCATCGATCTTTGGTCACACACTTTGCCAACATCACCTGCTCCATTTCATTTCTAGATATCAAGTCCCACCACAGCCTCTGCTCCGCCATCCTTCCCCTAGCGCTCGACACGACCTGGAGTTTCCATCTCGTGGCGGCGATCCTCTGCGTCTCCCTCACGCATCGCGCGTCTCTTGGCCTGGAAGCGGACCCTACGGAGATTGATTACTGGGAATCAATGGCCGTGGGTCACTTGCGAAGGCAACGAGTCAGTCGGGACGAGACGTCTGAGAATGTCTTCGCGACGACGGCGCTGCTACTCTGCATGAAGGAGATCATCTCCGGCGGCGAAAAGGCTCGTTCATGGCGAGCTCACCTCGACGGGGCGATGGCTGTGTTGGACAAGCCGACCCTGGAGGAAGGCACGCTAGAACGAGCACATCTTCGAAAATTGGGCCAGACGATGCAGAGGCTGGCGTTGATTTTCTGCTTACCGACGCATGCGAAGACGAATACCAGACCGGTGTGTTCGAGTACGTTCCATTTCTCATCTTGCGATTACTTTGACGAGGAGTTGGGATTCTCAGCGGCGATCTTGCATACTTTGCATGACATCGAGCAGGTCGCTGAAGACATGACCGCATTGTTGCACTTGGAGCACGCGTCGACGAGACGAGATGTTGATATGGAATGCCTCTGGACATCGCTGATGGAGCGGGTTGATGGGTTGATCAAGCAGAGTGCAGTGATTATGGAGGACTTGTCTGCACTGAGGGAAGAGGTCGAGTCAGCTACTGAGCTCACAGAGCATGAAGAGTTTGCGTTGCTGAATCAGGCATATTACCATATAACGCTTTCGCAACTCCAGCTGAGGCTTTTGGGCCATGATGTGGATAGCAATGAAGTGCAGGAAGCGTTGGCCAGCGCCATGGAATGTGTACAAAGGATCAAGTTTAGGGATCACTCGTCTCCTGCGATGGCGCTATTGCAGCCAGCCTTCATCATTGGCTGTTTCGCATCTTCGGCCGAAATGAGAGATCGAGTGCTGGCTGTTCTGGATACAATGAAGAGACAGCATGGGAGAGAGAATGCGAAGAGGGCGAAGGAGCTTTTGACAGAGCTGTGGCTGAGACGAGACAGTGAGTCGGAGGTTGCACGGGAAGAGAGGTTGCATTTCCGACAGAAGCTTGGGGTTCCGCACCGAGCTCAGTCGTATGAGTGGTCTGATCTGATGGCTGAGAAGGGATGGGACCTCTGCTTGTGGTAGTCTTCTCCCGTGGTGTATCCCCAATCCTCGTAAAGTCTCTCCGTTTGAGTCATTCGTCATATGCCTTAACCTTGCAGTGTGCGTCGCAATGATAGTGAGACGCCTGCGATCTTCTTATCATTTTCTCTATCTTCTATTAGGCGACCACGCTCACAATTGCAGTGCCAGCCGTATAGAAATCTGGTGAGTCGCGGGGATATTTTGCACTTCGAGTCGTGGGGTCTCGTTTGCTCGCCGCAGTCCAGTCAGTTGCCAGTGTGTCTCGCTTCTTTTGCTACCCAGCCTGCTTGTTAATCGTCGCTCTCACTTTGAGGAATCGGAAAAGCCTTCTTCACCATGTCCCTGATGGCATGGTAGCAGGTGGAATCTGTGGGAAGTGAGCATCTGGGCTAAAAGATCTAGCAATGCTGCTCACCATTGGACCCATAAATTGACTTCGCTGGCACCTTCTGCCAAGCCGCCTTATCCTTGGAAACGTCCCAGGCTTCCCGGGGGTGCCGTGAGAGGTTTCGGCGGCGATGGTGTGGTCTGGTGTCCGCAAGGTCTTCTTATGTGGTTGTTGTGTGAGTCGAGTCGAGTCGAGGAAGGCACGCACGATCAAGCATCACGGCTTCACTTCGGCTTGGCGAAGCAGACACATGCAAGCACGTGCTGGCCTTTACTGCTCACTCTTTCGCCGCTGGCTTTCTGCCGGCAATGCGAGGCAGCGCTGGCATCTTCACCTGCGTGCCCAAGTTCTGTACCTGGGCCACAGCATCCCCAAGCAAGACTCGGATGGCGCCCTCTAGCCTGCGATCTTGCTTCCTACGCAGATACCACAGCACAATGGCCAGCACCACAGTATCCGCCACCACAAGCTGTACGGCCCACCAGGACAGCCTTAGTACCCAGCCGAAGAAGCTGTGCTTGCGCTGGTAGCTGAAATACCGTCTCGACTCCAGCTGCTCTCGCAGTGCGGCGACTTCTGTAGTGAGCTTGATGAGGGAGGACTCTATCCGCTTTCGCCAACGGTTATCGACGGGCGAGGACTGAGGCCTCTGAGGCGCCACAAAGCGCTCTCCTGATCGGTGTCCGCCAGCCTCAGAGCTGTCTTGCAAATCGGCCTCGTCGATCTGGGATATGGGTGCATCCACGAACTCCTCTCGCTCTTCTTCAGCTGCCTCATCTTCATCGGCCTGCGAGACAGGCGACAGCACCCTCAACCCCTTTCCCCTGTCCCTTCCACTGTTCTCAAGAGCAGCAGCCGATGAGCTGGCACCGCCATTATTGCCCGAACTTCCAGACTGCATGTAATCTCTCCGCTCGATGACCTGAAGTGGGGAAGAGTGCTCCGAGCTCGAATGCTGCGAATTGTTCTTTATCTGATCCCAGACAAACTCCAGCTCCTCCACCAGGTCTCTCGCTTCTGGCGTGGTGGAAGCATATTTGTGCATCGTCTCGATCAGCTTCTCGATATATCGCCTCTTGGCCTCGGTTCTGCTCAGCCCGCCGTTGGCTTTCCACGCATCCCACTTCTCTTGCTCTTTCTTGACCTGATCTGGCGATGAGCCTGGCGAGGGCGATCCTGGTCGATCGGCTATGAGGGCGACGTCGCCTTCCATGGATTGTTTGTACAAACCATAGAGGGCCAGTCGGTCGGCGGAAGGAGGTTTCTGAGATCCAGGCCTGATCTTGTTGACGGTGTTGAGCGCATGGCCGAACACACGGTCGACCGAGTCGGCCATCGTTTGCCTGCCTCTTCTCTTTGCCCCTCCTGATCACACCACGTCCAATCTTCTATCTCTTCTAATCAGGTGGAATCAGCTCGGCTTCAGCTGACCATCACAACGTTGAATAAAGACGGAGATGGGGGTACATATGGTCGAACATGGCAAACATCCAGCATAGATGGTGATATAGAAGCATGTCGCATGGAAGAGGCTACTTGGTGGTATCATAGTCGGCAGCACATGCAGGGATTCTCCATCCACTGTCCATGTCCGCTGGAGACAACCGCGGCAGTACAGTTTAAAGTTTAGAAACATCACGGGCCAAACTCTCGCTGCGCCGATCAGGCTTGGACCTTGCATCAACACGACATCGATTATTACAATATCTTCGACTTTTTGCTAGAGCAGCTCATGGCTACTTATCTCTGACGGTACTATGGTGTGCGGTTGAGCTGCCATGCTATGCAAGGTGGCTGCACGCCCACCGAACGCCGGGAGAGTCGCAGATGACAGCCGAGACAATCTGACATGGACGTGGACGTGTAAGGGTGAGCATGGGTCACGAGAGCATCGTGGAGACTTGTGCCAAACAACAAAACATTACATATCTCGTCCACTGACTGTCGCTTCATCCACAGGAGACAGCTTGGACTACGACCTCAAGATCTGGGAGATGCTCGGCTCAAGATACACGCTCGGCACGCTCAGCCGGCGGAAAATGACATGCATATCCGCCTCTAGATCTTTTTCACCGCGCCACTGGCCATCTTCCATCGCCTCTTCAAAAAAAAGTTGCCCTTGCCTTTGCTGTCTGTGAGGCTACTTCGCCGCGCCGCACCTTGGCCGAGGTCGCCGAAGCGTCCTTTGCCTCGTTCCGTTCCAGCTCAAGCCAATTATGCGTGGAAGACGGCGCGGAGGAATACTCGATATGGCTTCTTCTCGTTTTGACCAGTGTCCGACGTCGGCGTGCGGTCACGAAGAAGTGCAGGCACATGCCCTTTTTTGGCCGCGTCTGCACTGATACTCTGATAGCACCTGCTGCGTTGGCTGCTGTGGCCCAATTATCGATCCTGGAAGTGGAAGCGACCTTGCTGTAGTCGACCGCCGAATGGAAAGAACTGTTGACTCAGATCTTGCATCCAGGCCTTTTGCTTTCTTCATCTCGTACACTTTACTTCAAAGATCTTTTCGCTATAGTCCAACAACTGCTGCTATTTATGCATAGCACAGCAGGATCGAGGCCACATCCCTAGTCCACTTAAACATTGGCCCATTCTTCTTTAGGACATCATCCAGGCCACATGAGACACTCTTTCCAAGATGGACGAAAAGAAACACCCTACTGAAGCTGTGGAGGAACCCGCGAAACCAAATTCAATCAAATCGAAAGGCGAGGACGACGACCATCAGCACGAAGACCCTACGTACCGCAGCTCTCTTTTTCAAAAAGAAAGCAGAAGAAAAGGCCCCAACTACTCCGAAGACGATGTCGAAAGTCAAAGGCCTACCCTGTACCCGGTCCAGTCCCGCGTCTCCACTCACGACGCCGTCCCCCAGGATCACGACCAGCACTATGAGCAAGGCGACGAGATCTACAGCCGCTTCAGCAGACCACACAAGCTGTGGATTGTGTGCATGATGAGCTTTTGCTCGCTGCTGGCGCCGATATCTTCGACGAGCATCTTGGCGGCTTCTCCTGAGGTCGTGGCTACTTATGGTAAGTCCTACCGATTACAGGCTCCGTCTGTGAGGTTCTCTAGATGTATTTGCTTGGCCATGTTATATTTTTTGGGAGGTGCCTGGTGAAGGGAGTCGTCTGAGGCCACCTCACCATTGAGGGCTGTATAGCAAGAATCGCCCAAGCTGACCCCAAGTTCGCAGATACCACCGGCGACATCTTCAACATCAGCAACGCCCTCTACATGCTCTTCATGGGCATCTCACCACTCTTCTACGGACCGATAGGACAGACGTACGGCAGGAAGTGGACGCTTTCCGTCGCAGCAATAACATTCACTGCCTTCAGCGTGGGCTGCGCGTTGGCACCGAACCTGGCCTCGTATTTCGTCTTTCGATGTTTGACGGCCTTTCAAGGCACGGCCTTTTTGATCATCGGTGGTACTGTCATTGGTGATATCTACAGGCCGGTGGAGCGTGGCACTGCTTACGGTTGGGTGAGTACCGATCATAGGGGAACCGCGTGAGGGTTACAAGAGTATGACTGACCCTTGTCTGCTGAATAGTTCATGTCAGGAACACTCATTGGGCCGGCTATGGGCCCGTTCATTGGCGGTTCGTACACCCTTCGCCATACCACATCAATGCCAAGACTGACAAGAGATGCTGTGCAGGTATCATCGTCACCTTCGCATCCTGGCGGGACATCTTTTGGCTGCAAACCGCCATGTCCGGCGTAGCAACTCTTATGGTCATCTTCTTCCTGCCTGAGACCATTCACCAACGGAGAAGCGATGAGCTGAAGGGCCTCTCACGAATACAAAAGGCCAAGACGATATGGAGCTGGGTCAACCCGGCACGAATCGTCATCCTCTTCAAGTACCCGAATCTCATCGTTATTGGTACGTATACCAAATAGCAAGAAGCATACTGGCTCATGTCTGAGACACCTGCTGACCTTCTGCTCTTCGCTGTTTAGGCCTGGCGTCTTCGAGTCTGGTGTGGAACATGTATTCCCTTCTTACCCCTATCAGGTATGTTTGGACTTGCCTTGCCGTGCCTTTCGTGTTGCAATCCTTACTCACCGTCACACAGATACGTCCTCAACCCACGCTTCCACCTCGACAGCCCCATTCAATCCGGTCTCTTCTACCTCGCCCCTGGCGCAGGCTATATGATCGGCACCCTCTTCGGCGGACGCTGGGCCGACCGTGTCGTCAAGAAGTACATAATAGTCCGCGGCGGCAAGCGCATCGCCGAAGACCGCCTACGCTCCTCCCTGGTAGGTTCCCAGACATCCCTTCCCCTCCCCCTTTCCCTCTTCTTCCGACCCTCTCTCGCTAACCCTTTGTGCCTTCCAGACAGCAATGGGCCTCGTCATCCCGGCCAGCATGCTCATCTACGGCTGGTCGATCCAAAAGGAAGTCGGCGGCATCCCTCTCCCCGTCATCGCCATGTTCACCCAAGGCATCGCCCAACTCTTCTGCTTCCCGTCCCTCAACACCTACTGCCTCGACGTGATGCAGAAACGCAGCAGCGAGGTCGTCGCGGGCAACTACTTTATGCGCTACTTGTTCGGCGCCGCGGGCAGTGCGGCCGTCTTGCCGATTGTCGATGCTATCGGTGTCGGGTGGTTCAGTACGATTTCGGCGGCGTTTGTCGCTGTTGCGGCGGCTGGTGTTTGGGCTACGACGATATGGGGTGAAAGATGGAGGGAGAGAGTCGATGGCAGGAGGGATCAAGACTGAGCTGATCGATTGAACAAACGACAGAGGTCTGAAGTGTAGACGTGCGCAACATTTCGCACAGCGGCGTTCGCGGGCATTTCAAGGAGGCAGCGGGTGCATGGTTTGAATGGTTACTCGACGTTGCGACTTGATCGCACGTGGGAGGAGGATTGGTCTCTATTCCTACACACAAAAATGATACCCCTCTGTCTGCATCATCGACATCACTCCATCTCTTCGTCTCATCTAGACCGCACCTCGTGCTTTATTCGTACAAATTTTCACCGTCGTAGCGAGGTGATGTTGAGAAAACTCTGCTTCGTCGTCGCACGCGGCGTATCTACAATCTATGCCAGCACAAAATCTCAACGCCCGCCCAGACACAACCCCAAAAAATATACACTCGCACGCCGCGATGACTTTTCCCCCCATAAATGAACTCCACGCTAATGTTCGGATGGTTTCATAATTTTGGTAAGATCCGCAAACCGCCAGTCCTCCACCACAGTCTGCCAGTCGTCGCGCAGTAGTCCATAAGTCTCATTATCGTAGCCCTCGGGTTTCCGCGGATTGAGCGCCCAGTAGCCCCAATCCGCATCGGTCTCCTCGAATATCTTCATCAGGTTGTCCCAGTAATGGTGGTCTTGATCGTTGCCGCCGTGCGGTGCGCCAAACTCACCCACCCAGACGGGCGCGGTGTTGCCTCGCAGTAGGAACGCCCAGTTCTTGTCCATGTCCAGCGCAAAGGATGGGTATGGGCGTTTGCCGTAGGGGACGAGCGTCGACCAGCCACTCCACATGTACACGTGGCTGCTGTAGACGACCCGATCGGGGATTGAGAGCTTCACAGGTCGGGTGCGCGCGCCGGAACAGTCGTTGGCGGAGGAGATGCCTTCGACGAACATGAGCCAGTTTGGCTGGATGGCTAGCAATGCTTCGCTGGCTTTTTCGGCCGCGGTGGCCCACATGTTCCAGGTCATTGTGCCCCAGAGCCCGCGTGGCTCGTTGCGTAAGTCTGCGCCGATGACTAGAGGGTTGTCGAGGAGAGGCTCCATGATGATCCTCCAGTGGTCGATCCAGGTGTCCGTGGTCTGCTTGATCTTGCAGAAAGGGCCCAAGTGGTCGTTCTTCCAGCTCGAGTCGCACAAATTCTTGCCATCGCACCAGTGGGCGTTCGTGATGTGGTTGTTGGGAATCACGGCAAGTCCAATATCGGTCATGGCTTTGACACAAGCGTTGTACACATCCAGGGCGCGCGGCCCTTGTAGTTCATCAGATCGCTTCAGGCTGTCGTGGTTTAGATCATAGCCATCGAGGAGATCCAGATTCGCGGATATGACCTCTGGCGGTACGATGGGGTTCTCAATCACCAGTTGATCGGAATATGGAAATCGCACGGAGTTGAAGCCCATGCGCTTGATGGTCGCTGCAATCTCGTCACGGTGGCGGAAGTCGAGTCCACCAGGGACAAAAAAGACGTCGCTGGCTCCGTACCAGTTGATGGAGGCTAGCTTGACCCGCTCGCCGTTGGCATCAACGATGTGCCTACCTGCCGTTCTCAATGGCGGAGCCCACGACAGCTTGTCCTCGGTGATGTTCCAGTCTGGTTTGAACACGATCTGATGAGGAGCGCGGATGCCAGGGAACTTTGCTTCACCTGTAGGTGCTGACTGTAAGCTGTAGAAGACAATGATGCATATGACAAGGGTGCCCAAGAAGAGGCCCGTCCTGCGCAGCATCGTGGGCGCCGTCCTGCGGTGTTTGGGGAGGGAACAGAGATTGGTAGCGAAGGCAGCAGAAAGGAAGGCTATGGGGAAGAATAACATAGTGGGCACGCGCGCGCCGGGCGGCGGATGTAGTGTGTATTACTGTGATTCGAAATGGACGAGTGGGAGGGCGCGGTGCTGGACAAGTTCCGCAGAGTCCGGGCTGGAGGCCTCCACTGTCTGGGAGGTACATGTGCGCTGACAGGGCACTGCCAAGGCCGTAGATCTGCGAGTTGGCTGCGGGAGGCACACGAGCTCTTACCTTTCAGGTTGTGGTCGTCGGCGGGGAGCACCGTGGATGCTGCATCTGCCATGGCAGGCGACTGATGGGTCGGATAGGGAGATTCCTATCGAAAGAGACGTACTCCACGGGCTGGGTGGGCGATGGCAGAGTCGGGAAAGTGATGGACTGGGCGAGGGGTGGTTGTCCGGACTCTGTCGTGTGCTCACTCAGACGCCTGCAAGGATGACGGTGCAAAAGCCAAAGGCCGGAGAGCGCGGGAAGCTCCTGCGATATGCATCACCGGCTACATCCTACATGAATGGCGCTGAGGTCGGGCGAATTTGAGCAGCGCGTTGGCACTTCGGCCGAGGACGCCGCTTTGGTGTATCGTCCATTGGCTGAGACCAGCAGCGCCAACTGCTTGCTTGCATGTCGTCGCGCTGAGAAGAGGCGGGTCTGGTGGAGGAGGTGAGGTTGATGCTGTTGTTGTTACCCGGAACACGGATCACAGCGCACCAACACACGAGTCCTGCTACCGGATGCGCGGTATCAACACGGTCCGGCCCACTGCCCAACCACACATCTCGACAGGCCAGCCTCGCCGCCCTCGCACTCGACCGGTGCTCACGAGAGACTCGCTTCCTATTCCAACGAATTTTGTGAAAGAGCACGTGCCTATGGCGGAGAGGAGCTTCGTGTCGCGTGAGAGGTCTTGGAAGAGCTTGCGCAGATGCACGAGAGGAGCTTGATCAGGCGAGGGACAACCGAGCTATCTATACCTCATCCACCGTGCAACACTGTGGACACCGGTCGCGTGCTATGTGTCCTTGGGACCTTCGGATACATTCCTCCTACATACGGCTAATGGGCTATGGGCCATCTGTGCTCATACTCGATCGAGAGCGCCTAGACGCCTGTAGCCGCTCTATCGTAGCAGAGTCGGCATCCCTACCGATCTGTTTTATCCCGGGCTCTTGCCGACCCCGAATTGCGCTGCCATTGAGAATGCGATGCCCTGGTCGAACTTTCGGCTCCAATCGATCCGCTAGCACTCTACTGCTGTCGACGGCATCGAGTCTCCAAAGCCTGGTGGATTGAGCGCCTCTACACCAAGATCCTGAGTGAAAATGGGAAGATCGCGCGAAGTTCCATGCCTGCGACGGAAAGCCAAGGAAGAACTGAACAGACATTCGATTTCCTATTCAAGATTCTCGACTTTCCTTAGTCTTGTCTCCTTCTCGGTCGCTTGCGATCGAGGCCTTCTCACTCTCGTCATGGCCCATCTCTTCATCTACTACAACGCCTGTTCGATCACCACCTTTCCCTGCCACTGCTGCAGCATCTGCCCTCTCTAAATCCTCTGCTTTTGAGCTCACATTTGCTTCTTGCTTCGTAGCTTGCTGTTCCTCCTTCCTCACCAATCCCTTGTCCTTGATCACAGCAGACAACAGCAGGGCAATGCCTGCTATGGGCACGCAGAAGATGAAGACTGCTCTGCTGGCATTGCTGTACGCATCGACAATGGCAGTCCGGTCCGCAGCGGAAAAGGTGGCCAAGTCTGGCACAGCGAAAGTCTGTTGCGACACATATCGCAGTCTTTGCGGCAAAGAAGACTTCAGCACGTTTGCCAAGATGGCAGAAGATACGGCCAGACCGATAGCACCTCCTGAGCTTCGGAAGAAGTTCCTGTTCGATGTTGCCACGGCTCTCTGTGCCTTGGGACAGTGGGCTTGGAGTGCGACGAGCGTCGGCTGGAAGGTGAATCCTGTCCCGATACCAATGAAGATCTCGAAGAGCACCACGAGCCCAATACTGATGTCTTTCCCAGCCATGACGAATAGTCCAGCGCCCAAGGTCCAGAAGCCAAATCCCGCCCAAATCACTTCGCCATAGCGGTTGAAGTGCGAGATATAAAGGCCACCACTTATCGATGCTATCGATTGGACTCCGACCATTGGGAGCTGTAAGCAGGCCGAGATGAGCGCGCTCTTGCCTCTGACGTTCTGGAAGTAAAGCGGAAGAAAATACAAATATGTCTGGTATGACATGCCGAGGAGCAGGGACTGAGCCATCATCGCGGCCACCGATGGGCTTTTGAACATCGATAGCGGCATCATCGGTAGCTTGGCCCACTTCCACTCCACGAGCAAGAAGGCAATGAAGCAGACGCCTCCAACCACGAGCATGGCGATAACCATGGGCGAGTTCCAAGGAGTTCCCGTATGGCCGCCACTGGAGACGGGTATCAAGAGTAGGATGATGGCCGCAGTGCCCAGGAACAAGCCCAGCAGATCAATCTTCGCAAGCGTCTCCTTGAGATCCAACTTCGGCATATTCGTAGGCAGCCACCTCCAACTCGCCACAAAAGCGACCATGCATAATGGGGCGAGCAGATAAAATAGTCCTCTCCAGGTCGTATGCACCGCAAACCCCGCCGCAATCAACGGACCCGTTGCATTGCCCAGACCAACCATGAAGCCCAGGATCCCTTGGTACTTCCCTCTCTCCTTGAGCGTGACAACATCGCTCACGATCATCATGCTCAGACTCGTGATACCCGCATTAGCAACACCGGCCAGACCCCGGAAGATATACAGCATCGTCGAGTTGACGCTCAAACCGCAGGCCAGATCCGTCAAGCTGAGGAGGACAAGCGCCGACAACATGATGTTCTTCCGCCCGAAGAGATCGCTCAGGCGGCCGTAGAGGACCTGGAAGACAGTATTGGCGATAAGGGCTGACGTTCCAGCCCAGGAAATCGACGAGGCGGCGTTGAGGTCGCGGGCTATGTCGGGAAGCAGGACGCCGATGCCGTTCTGATCGATGAAGCAGACCATCAATGCGATAGCCATGATCACAAAGACGAGAATGAGTTGGCCTTTGGGGAGCAGTTGCTCTTGATCGTGAAGCTTGGCTTCTTCATTCTGCTGTTTTTCGTTTGCCATATTGGCGGGCGCTATCGAAAAGGTAGGTGGTAGATGTGGAGGACCATGCGAGGCAGTCCACTGTGATATAAGAGGATACGACGTGAAGGTGTGAAAATTGGTAGGAAATGAAAATAAGGTAGGTGAGTAAGTCGAAATACATCTCACAGAAATGGCTTACCAGCTCAGCAGACTTCGGCGATTTTGCGAGTCGGTCGTATCAGCAGGCACATGTAATAATTAGGCGACTGACGCGCGCTCGCAGCAAAGCAGAAGAAAGTGCTCTTCAACGCAACGCAACGTCTTGAAATGCAACGACGTGTGCCGAAGATCCGAAAATTCGCCTGGTTCAAGTGGTGAAATGCTGCTCTAGCGCCGACACCGGACCTCTCGCCTCGTGTCTTTCGTCGAATCCAGCGACTCACGTCTTTATCCGCTGGACGGTGAGATAGGCGGAGCGAGAGACGTTGGCCGATGATTGCGGCTTTGGCCCAACGCTTCGGGACGGTGAGTGGCCTGGCATGTGGAGGAGATCTCTCCTTGAATTTCTTCGGCCATTCGGTATCTTTCCGGAATGGGTATCGCCGACACATCATGGGGAAACGAGAGGTATCATCTTGAGAATCTTTATCTCTTCCCCTATCTTCTATGTTGCGCTTGAAGTAGGACTCTCCTATCACAGGACTCTCTCTAGGAACTTCGAAGTAGTTGTGTTCGCGATCAAAATAGAAGGGACTTTGCGAACAACGGCGACGCACCTGACATTTCCATGTTGAGCGGAATATAGGCAGCACGACTGACAGGCAGGACAACCTCGTATAACAGATCTCCTAGGGCACACCACTCACCACCTCTCACCAACGCCACCGCTAACTCAGCACTCAAACCTTCTGCATCAAGACATCCGGTCACTCAGAACTCCCACTTCTTTGGCCACTTCTGGATGAACTCATCCAAGACGTCCTTGCAGTCCTGATCGTCCAACACCACAACCTCGATTCCGTGAGATCGCAAAAGTTCCTCTCGGCCGCTCATATGGCTGTTCTCGCCAATCACGACCTTCTTGACGCCGAAGAGGAGCATCGCCCCTGCACACATCGGACAAGGGGAGAGCGTTGTGTAGATTATGGCGCCGGCGAAGTCTTTCATGTCGAGTTCGCGAGCGCTGTCGAATGCGGCTGTCTCGCCCTGGACTCCATCGTCAGATGCCATCTTTGGTCTAGGGAGAAGCTAACTATACGTGAAGGATTGGACTGCCGTTCTGGACTCTGAGATGGTGTCAGTCTGGCAATCCTCGGTCGACAACGTCCACGTTCACCTCATGTTACGACCTCTTCCAAGGACTTTGCCATCAGGACTGATAATGGCTGAGCCCACTGGGATTCCCCCTTGGGCCAGCCCCTGACGAGCCTCTTCGAGAGCGATCTTTGCGCCTTCATCCGACGCCGACATATTGTATGGGACGCAGGTTTGCAGATGGGTTGGGAAACGTTAAGGGCGACAAAGACGCCTTTTCAGCTCTCATACGCCCACAGCCAAGCTTGTGTCCCCAGCCTTAGTCATTGACTAAGCTCTAGTCTGTACCTTCCTAACGCGGTAATTCCTCACATCAAGCTTTGCCTTGTGAAACGGCGCTGTAAGTGAATGTCATCTAGATTGGCCTCACTTGCGACACAACCCTGACAACATTCTCTCTACGGACGAACGGGGAGGATACTCTGCTGGACCATGTACCAACTGCCGGGTGTTACGAACCCGAGCTCCGCAGCTCTCCTTAGCTCTGGCATCACCCCCGCTCCAAGGAATTACCAACAATTCTAGTGGGTCAGGATTGGGGCCGAACAGACAGACTTCGCGAAACACGCGAGGTTTGCTTAGATGTACACTTCCCACACATGCATCACCAAAGTCTCCTACAACAATGTCACGTCCAGTGGCTCTCATCACCGGCGGTGGCTCCGGCATAGGTCTCGCCGTAGCCGAACATCTGATCAACTTCCACGGCTACAAAGTAGCCATAGCCGACATTGTCAAAGAACGAGCCACCGAGCAAGCCGCTCGTCTAGGATCTGACCACTGTCTCGCCATTCACGCCGATGTCACAGATTACGACTCCCAATCCAAGGCCTTCGTGCAAACCTTCGAATGGGCCGGCAACCGCCTCGACCTCTTCTTCGCAAATGCTGGCATTGGCGATCTGGATAGTCTGTACAAAGACATGGAGCTCGATCCCGATACAGGATTACCGAAGCCTCTCGATGTACGCTGCATCGACGTGAACCTGCTGGCCGTTATGCAGGGCATCCACCTTGCTCGACACTTCTTCAGCGAGAAGAACAGCAAACCTGGAGGTCGAATAGTCGCCACATCAAGTTCGCTGGGGTTATATCCCAATCATGCTATTCCGCAGTACACCGCGTCTAAGCACGGTCTGGTCGGCCTCGTTCGCGCTTTGGCTCCCGTCTACGCCAAAGACAACATCAGGATCAATACGCTCAACCCAGCACTCCTCGAGACGAACATCATGCCTGCAGATCTCCTCGCCAAATTCGATCGATCTGGAATTACGCCGATGGACCGTGCACTGAAGGCCTTTGATCTTATCCTTGGGGATGAGAAGTTGACAGGGCAGACGATTGAATTGGCCACGGAAGGGCTCTTCTTCAAGCAACAGCCAGAGTATTCGATGTTGAATACGAGGTGGATGTGTGAGCAGCATGAGTTGTGGGAAGGCGTTGCTGAACCTTTGATGCCGCGACCACCCGGGCAGAACGCGGTCTTTGAGTATGAGGCGCCCAGGGGAGTCCAGTGAGATTCGTCGTGGTTGGGGGAAGGACAGCGTAGGGTGGTTGTTGCAACTGTACGAGTACTTTTACATCCGTCAACCGAAGTCGGATGTTGAATGGATGAACAGCTACCTCAGACCCTATTCGCTTCCCTTAGCATAACATTAATATTTTGAGGCGTGTGCGTGAACGAATTGTACGCAGGGGCTCTAAAAGTAACGGCGCTGCCAAGCACAAAGACAATGAGCAGACTTGAGGGATCAGGGGTTGTCGGCACTTGTAGCGATACTGGAGGAGTGCCGTGATAAGGGAATTATGAGCTTACACTTCAGGTCCCGTTGACTCCATTGGCCTTGCCATGCATCTCAGTTCGAAACAGTTCTTCCATCTCTCTCCTCACACTAACAGCCTGGGCCTTCTCGCTATAGTCCACATCTTTCCAACTGAGTCCCTGTCCTTTCTTCACGTCGTTCTTCAGGACAAGGCCATGTGCCAGTCCGATTGGCAGGCCCTCAATCTTCAAAGAGTTCTCGGCAGGCATAAGCTTTCCGTACACCATGAACCCACCTTCTCCGTCAAGCTTCTCGCCAGCTTTCAGATCTCGCTTCGCGGTTGCAACGACATCTCCAGCCCAAGTCTTGGTTTGACCCGTGGGCTCACCGCGACACATGATCGTTGCTATCGAGACCCCGAGTTCCAGACCGATGAGATGGTATGGTTTGTATTGCACGGCGTACTGCGTCAGATCAGCAATGTAAATTATCAACGTCAACCGGCGTGGCCTCTCACTTTTCCAGTACTGTCTGTCTCAAGTCCATATTGCTTGAAGCATTCTTTCTGATACTCTCCAGGCGCTGCAACATCTTCAGCGTTGACTTCGAACTCGGATTCTCGCTTGCTCACCTTCGATCACGACATATACTCCCCATCGCAGATCGTTGAACGTCGGCCTGCCATCTACTTCGACACAACTTACAACTTCGACAGTGCCCTTTTTCTCTAGAAGCCCGCCATCGACCTTCGGTCTCAGGGATCGCGGAAGGTCGTGCCTGCCGCAAGGAGGAAATAACAGGCCGTCACTTGGAGGGGAGAGGTCGCAACCATTTGCGACAGCAGCCATCTCCAATGCACTCTTAGTGCCGTCCAAAAATGAATTGAACATTTGCGGGTTGAAGTCTCCACTGGCCAATTGCTCTTTGCTGAAGCCATAGTGGTCCCAAACAGTGTCAGGGGTCGAGTAGTGATACTCAGGAAGGTGTTTCGTTCCCTTACCAGCACACACGACGTTGAAGCCAGCGGTCCGCGCCCAGTCGACCAACTCTGCTATCAGAGCAGGCTGGTCGCCGTAGGCCATAGAATATATAATGCCAGCTTCTTTTGCTTTACGAGCCAGTAGCGGACCAGCCAGAACGTCAGCTTCGACGTTGATCATAACGATGTGTTTTTTGTGTTCGCAACACAGTAGGGCGTGTCGAATACCTGCTGCAGGGCTGCCAGTAATCTCCAGCACGACGTCGATGCCTGGTGTCGCAATCATAGCTGCGGAATCCTGGGTGATGGTTGTTTTGCCGACTTTCATGCCGTCTTCGATAGAGAGAGATCCGGTAATGTCGTACTTGTCTTCTGGGTAACCCGTACGTTTGAGAGCCGCCTGGGCTCGCTCGCTCGAAAGATCTGCTATGCATGCCAATCTCATTCCAGGGGTTCGATGAGATTGCGATATGAACATAGAACCGAACTTCCCAGCACCTATTAATCCGGCTTGGATTGGCTTGCCCTGTGCCTCGCGTTCGGCGAGCTTGGTTGAAAGGCTGGTCATGTTTAGAGAACGCTTTGACAGAGTGAAGAAGAGACCTGTGAGAAGATGCGAAAGAAACAGTATGTACAAACAACACTTCTCTTGTGCTCTTGAAGGCAATGCGTACTCTGGGATCCAATGTACCCCGCTTGCGAGCTCGGAATACGTAGACCTCGTCTCGGGGCGATGGATCGACAAGCCTGGGACTTCTACAATGGTGCATTTGGTGCAACGCGTTGCAAATCGAGAAACTTGCATCGATTTGAGGAGGAATGATGTAGCGTGTGATCCAGCAATGTTCCAGTTGATATGGATGAATGTGCATATGAACCCAGGTCGAAGCGTACGTGTACGCGTCCGCCGAGCTTATCGCACAGGCAATTATGGCATTATGGAGGTGCTCCTCAATCACACACGGGTGATGTCCGGGTGGGTTCGATGCTGTTGCTGCTTCATCAATTAGAGCGTGAATGGCGGCGGACAAGCAAAGATGGGAGGCAATAATTATAAGGACGTGACGTTGACAGACGTCGAAAGTCTGGCCTTGGTCTCAAGGGCCGGGAAAGTGGGGCACGGGCACGGGCACGGGCCGTAAGCATACAGTAAGCGAGATTCTGCTGGGATTGACGCTTCCCAATGGTCTGATGCAAAGCTTCGCTTCAACACCATCAACAAGACGAGACGTCCCGCGGTGTAAGTACCACAGTGGCAGACCCATCCACCCAGTGAGCTCTGGCGCATACACTCTGGCCGACACGTTGCCGGACGTCCCATGAGCCAAATCTACCTTAAGGTATTCAGCTTTGACGAGCGAGTAGGAACCATCTCTTGCTATCTTCGAGCCTGCGAACGCAAACAGAAGTCGACGAGGATGAGTCTCTCACGCAGCCAGAAACCGGCACGACTCCTGAGGAGATCGAAGCGACTTTTCAATCACAGTTCCAGCCCGGAACCTCGTGTCTGCCGAGACTCCAAAAATGACATCGCTTGTCGCGTTGCTGTGACCCGTATCGATGGTACGCGCAGTAGCAAGTCGTGTCCACAGAACAAGAAAGCATGCTGGGCCAGCTCATGCCGTCGAAGAATCTCAAGTCTAGCGTCGAGGGACAATCTACCTTCACACTGCCTTGACGACCGTGGACATCGGCAAGTAGCCGAGACTTGTGCTCTGTATCCTGCAACGTTCGCTTCGTGAGCAGCTGCCCCGACGCTTCCTTGATGACTGACGTGGAGTCCTGGAGAGATTATATGGCTTCGGGCACACAAGCCGCAATCTGCTGGCGGCTGAATCATCCCCTGGCTGAAAGATGATCGACAACACCTCGCACAGCTCGCACGCGCGGTTCCAAATTATGGCGGCCAGTCCTCTTTCGAGTCGTGACCGCCCGCGCACTCCACACCTATAGGATCAACAGGGCAATTCCTCTAACTACTTGAGGTATGCTCGACGACGTCCGCGTCAGCTATGATCAATGCTCCGTCCCATATAGATTCCTCGCGCACAATATGGCTGAACTGGTCTGCTTCTTGGCAAGCTTGAAGAAACACCAGACGCCGCGGTCTCACGAGAGATCAAGACTGAGAGTAAGATCATGAGGAGTCTCCTCTGTCGCGTCCTCAATGGACTTTTCCTGGCTACTCCCATAATTGCTCAATATGGCTACATGCAATACAACTTCACCATGCCGCTCGACCACTTTCCAGGCAACCCTCGCTACGCGCCGCCTTCCAACGCCACATTCGAGCAATACTACTGGATCGACGACTCGGCTTACATCTCAGGTGGCCCCGTCATAGTCTGGACGATCGGTGAGGACAGTTCTTACGATCTCACCAACATCAACCCTGGCCTTTTCCAAGACGTCCTGATTGCCACCAACGGTCTCCTTGTCATCTGGCCGCAAAGGTACTACTCGGGCGGAAACATTGTGCCCGACTACGTCTTTACGACGGAGAATCTGAGGTTCCATAGCACGGAGCAAGCGATGGCTGACTTGGCCTATTTCTCCAAGAGGATCAAGTTCCCTGGTCACGAAGATGCGAATCTGACCAGTCCTGGAACACCGTGGATCTTGATTGGAGGTAGCTATGGAGGAGTCATCTCTGCATTCAGTAGAATTGAGTATCCCCACTTGTTCTGGGTCAGTAATTGGTCCCTTGTGTTTCAGTGCACCACTAAATGAGAGTGTGACAGGGCGCGATCTCGTCGTCTGGAGTGTCGGTCGCCTTCAACGATTTCTGGGGTGAGTGACACTCCTACGTCCTGGGTAGCGACCTGTACCTGACGATCGCTGTCGCAGAGTACTACGACGCTCCTCGTCGATACGGACCTAAAGATTGTATCTCAATGCAACAGAAGCTGATCTACATTGCCAATGCTATCTTGACCTCTGGCAACGATACGCAGATCGAGCGGCTCAAGGTAAGTATTAAGGATAGCACCGCATCTGAGACATAATGGCTAACATCCTTCCCCGTGGGAAGTCGGCCTTCGGTGTACAGACGCTTGACAACGACAACCTGCATTGGCTTGCTCAGACGTTCACGAACCCCATGGGAAACTGGCAAGGGAGGAACTGGGACCCGAAGGCAAATAGCAACTTCGATGGACCGGGGACATTCTGTGCCAACATCACTGCGGATGAACTCGTGTTTCCTAGCAACGCAGAGCAGAAGCGTGTGGCAAGGGAGGTGATTCAGTACGGAGGCTTTCAGAACGAGACAGATACCTTGGCGGTGCATGTCGTAAATTGGTGAGCTTCGCGTGCAGCGTAGGCCAGAGGAGGCGCTTGCTGACGAGTGGGAACAGGTTCAACTCCATAACCATCAACTTTCTTTACTGCCCAGGTCCCGATGCCGACTACAATCTGTGCGCTCAGACTTACAACGAACCCTCTCCATTCGGTTATCTGACTTGCACCGAGTCCGGACAATTCGTCGCAGGCTACGTTCCAGGTAAAATGTAGCCGTCGTTGTCTCGCATGTCACCCCGGCTAATCCTCCTCATTAGGCTCGCCTGGACACCCTGACGCGCTTCCTGTCGCCACCACTCTGGAGAACGTCACGTTCGGCATCGAACAGTGTCGCACGACGTACGACTTCTCCTCGAGCTACACCGGGCCAAATCTCACCCTGTACAACCAGTACGGTGGGATCGACATGAAATTCGAAAGACTTGCTCTAACGACTGGCGAGAAAGATGTGTACCGTGGTGTGACTCCACTTGCCCTCTATGTGCCCGGTACGACAGACCCGAATCCTCGACTGAAGGGAAATGGGACCATGGGAAGTCCGGAGGTCGTCATTGCGAATGGTGAGTATACAGTCTTTGCTGATGAAAAAGGAACCGTTCGCTGACGATTGAATAGGAGGGCATGAGTGGGATTTCTTGGACGTTGCCAAGAACGAATATAACGCCACTTTCCCGCCCCAGGCAATCAAGAATGTGCATAGAACAGAGGTGGAGGTGGTGAAGATGTGGTTGAGGGAGTGGAACGAGACGTTTGGGCAGTGACAATACGCCTCAGCATGCAGGGGTCAATGCGAACTTGTTATCACGCCAATTTGGAAGAGAGCTGTGTTATTAGAACATCGTCGTCGGCAGTAAGTTCTGGAACGATTCTAGCTGCCGCTGCACGAACGTAGCGTTTCTACGGGAAGAGGTTCCCCGGGTGTAGTCCATATTGATTGGCTCAGCAAAGCAAGCATTACCTCGCCCTGCCACCGCACTTCCTCCACACTGCTCGCATCGACACGAGCAATCAATAAATCAGTCAATCAATCAATCTGGTGGCGTTTGGCTGCACGCTGCAGTCCACCGCCGCCAATGACATGCGCAGTTCAGGGCTTGGCTGACCGCGACCTGGCGAGATGCCGTGTCGGACCATGCTGACTCTAGTAATCCTCCCGGCTGCACATGCGATGCGTCGGAGCTTGGTATTGCACTGCAGCAACCTGCGGTACAGCGCGTCTGCCGAGAGGGGCGCGGGCGTGGTGAGAAAATCAGTCAAGGAAATGAACAAGCCTTTTTTCTTTCACTTCCACCTCTTCCACCATCTGTCTGCATATAGTGTGCGATGAGGAGAGCATGGCATCCTCCTCCTCATCTTCCTCGCCTCGTCAGCCCGTAGCCGCACCGGAAGACATCATCCTCAGCAACAAGACCCACACGTCCACCACTTCCCACGAGCTCAACAACTTCGATCACATAGCCGATGATGGCGATCTCCGGGACGATGACTACCATGGCCACCTCAGAGGTTCGCGACAGGACGACCATGGCTTCACGAAGCACGATAAGAAAGATATGAAGCGCATGGGCAAAACGCAGGAGCTCCGACGCAACTTTCGACCTCTGTCAACCTTGGCCTTTACGGTGATTTTGCAGGGGACCTGGGAAGTTCTGCTGGCTGCTTCGACCCAAGGTCTTACGGATGGTGGACTGGCTGGGTTGTTGTGGAGCTATATGTGGACGTTTGCTGGCTTTTCGCTCGTCGTCATCAGCCTTGCCGAGATGGCCAGTATGGCGCCAACGTCCGGAGGTGCGTTTCAAGAGGCTGTTGGCTTCAGCGACGATTTGCTAACTTTGCAAAGGACAGTACCATTGGGTTTCAGAGTTCTCGCCACCGAAATACCAAAAACTCCTCTCATACTTCACAGGGTGGATGAGTACTTTGAGCTGGCAAGCAGGCACTGCTAGTGGACCCTTTCTAGTCGGCACTCTCATACAATCCATGGCATACGTGAACAACCCAAGCTACTCCGGCACCAACTGGCAAGGCACACTATGTGTCTGGGCTATTACCCTGATTGTGCTCTTCGCAAACATCTACATGGGCAACGCGATGCCTGTCTTCCAGAACCTCATGCTTATCCTGCATGTCTTCGGCTTTCTGACCATCATTGTCTGCCTCTGGGTACTAGCGCCTCGCAACTCGGCTGAAGTCGTCTTCACACACTTCTACAATGGCGGCGGCTGGAGTTCGATGGGTCTGTCGCTGATGGTCGGCCAAATCTCTGCAGTCTATGCCTGCATATGCTCTGACGCCGCGGCTCATATGTCTGAGGAGATCAAAGACGCCAGCGTCACCGTACCCAAGGCCATGCTCGGATCGTACCTGATGAACGGCGGCTTGGGAGTTGTCTTCCTCATCTCCTTCCTCTTCAGCATCGTGGACCTCGAAGGAGCTCTTAATGATGACACGGGATACCCTTTCCTCTACGTCTTCCGCAATGCGTACGTACTTTCGCACTGAATGACTGCCACTCATTGACTTCGCGTCTAGATTCTCTCTCCCCGCCGTCAACGCCCTCTCCTCCATCGTGATAGTCCTGATCTTCGCCGGCACGCTGTCCTATAACCTCTCTACATCGCGCCAAACTTGGTCCTTCGCCCGCGACGAGGGTCTCCCCTTTTCCCGCTGGATCTCGCACGTCCACCCTACTCTTGAGGTCCCCGCCAACGCCGTCATCGTAACCTGCGCCTTCACCTTCGTCCTCAGCCTGATCAATTTCGGCTCCGACGTCGCCTTCAACGCAATCATCTCGCTGAACCTGGTCTCCCTCATGATCACGTACATGGTCTCCATCGGCTGCGTGCTTTATCGGAGGATATATCATCCTGAGCTGCTCCCCAGCGCGAGGTGGAGCTTGGGACGTTGGGGGATCGTGGTCAATGCTGGAGGTTTGGCGTATGCGACGTTTTCGTTCTTCTGGTGCTTCTGGCCGAACGTTTACCAGCCCAGTGCGGTAGACTTCAACTGGAGTGTGCTGATGTTCGTTGCCGTTGCGCTATTTGCGGCGGTAGACTGGTTTGTCAGGGCCAGGAAGGTGTACAAGGGGCCGGTGGTGCTTGTGGAGGGGTGGAGGCATGAGTGAAGTATAGTCTAGTTTCTATCGACAGCATTTCAGGCACAGTTTATAGACGGGGCTTTCGATCTGTCAATCTGATCATATCCTTATGATCTCCCCATCCTTGGCGATTCCACCTCGAAACAACTCCTTTATGACTCTACCGCCTAGCACTGTCTCCTTCACAATCCCTTCCACGTGCTCTGGCCCCACTCTCCCATACCAGATCCCCTTCCCAGCCAGAGCGTTCTTCTCGAACGAAGGCGGGATGTACACAATCACATTGCCCGCCCATTTGTGTCCGCCAATATGCGATATCAGCCCTACCCTCGCACTTGAACCCTGCGAACTCGCCCTCGTGTCCGTCGAACCCGCTTCTGGTGCAGATTGTAGTAGGGCAATGTCCTGTCTTGAAAGCTGGTCTTCAAACTCATCTCTCAACAACGGACCCAACTTTCCGCATCTCTCATCACGTCCTCCATGTCCGCAGATCAGAACGAGTATCTCGGTGACGGGCCGCGTCGAGGTGAAGTGCGATTGAAGTTCCGAGTCCCGGAGCAGGACGGTCTGCTGCTCGGGCGAGAGGCCGGAGTGCGCTTTGTGGAGTTTCTCGGGAAGGAGAAAGGCTTTGATGATTGTCTGAACTGAAGTGGGGTTGTCAAGGTGTATTGAGGGAATGTATGTGAAGGATGGGAGAAGGAAGGCGGATGTTGTCGTTGATGTTGGAGTGGTCTGTAGATCTGTGCCCGGGTTGGGCGCGTCTGCTGAGTTTGAAGGTGGGAAGGAAGAGTTTGTGATTAAGATGTTGTGGTATGGCTGTATCGACAACATATCTCTCGTCAGCTAAATCTACAGGATGAAGAGGACCAGTATGTAAAGACATGATAGCGATTCCACGCACATCAGCGAACTTCCCACCCCTTGTGAGGTTCTTCTTTAGCTGATTGACCAAGACGGCATCCTCTTCGTCTTCTATCCGGCTCTTCCAGTCCTCTTTGCCGGTGCAAATGAGGACTTGTTCTGCATATGCTGCCATGGATCCGTTGATATTTTGTTCTCGCTCAATGTCTAGCCCTGGAGGTGACTGTCTGCATTGGCAGGTCGCCGGCGGGCAATGCTCGATTATGGGCACGGATGATTGTTGAAAAGGTATCGAGATCTTGGAGGCGAGGCGTCTCGTGGTATGTGTCTGATGTTGAATCGTCTGAATGGCCCGCTGACCGCCATGTCGGAACAGAAACATGGCGAAATTGGTGTCGTCCCGATGATGTCCACGAGTGTGAGTGTAAGGAATATGTCAACTGGTTGGCGTACTGAGAAACGCATCGGCCGACGTCGCGTCCTCACGTAGACACGTGACAGCCTATATTCCTCCCCTCCCGTCGACCTCCAGCTCATCCTCGGTCGAACACGAAGTCACCATATTCACGTCTAGCTTGCCGGCCGACCCTCCAATGTCAGCTGCTTCGACTCAATAATGTACTGTCCTTCACGATCGTGATCCTGTAGGAGCTCTGTCCATACCGATTTCTTATTCCTCTCTCACCTTCAGAACACAAACAACACCCATCTACAACTGATCCTAGCTCACGACCATGGACACCGCACCGAGACCCATTGACCAAGTCAAGCTCGAGATTCGCGGACGGGTCGCCATCATCACCATCAACCAGCCCAAGAAACTCGGCGCCCTTTCACAAGATCTCTTCTTCCACCTCTCTCAACTCATGAGACATGTCGACGGCCGCAACGACGTCTTCATCACCGTATTGACTGGCACGGGGAGATTCTTCAGCGCGTGAGCTCCATCACTTTCCCTTGCTATTCAGATCCCACACCTCAGAAGCACTATCTGTGATTCTAACATACATTTCGAATATCAGAGGCGCTGATGTTTCCGCCGCCGGCCAAGACAAGGGCCCCAAGGAAGATCAATACAAGTCCTGGCTCCAATCATTTGCCGCCTACAACCTGAACATCACCCAGGCCTTCTACTCGCACCGCAAGATCCTCGTCACGGCCCTCAATGGCCCAGTCGTCGGTATCGCGGCCGCTTTGGTCGGCATGTCTGACTTTGTCTACGCCGCTCCACACACCTACCTCCTCTGCCCGTTCACATCCCTCGGTCTGGTCGCCGAAGGCCTCTCGTCCCGCGCTATGCTGAATCGTTTGGGTCCCGCTCGTGGACAGGAGGCGCTGCTCATGAGCAAGAGGATTACATGTGAGGAGTTGGTGCAATGCGGGTTTGTGAACAAGGTGTTCGAGACGAAACCGGGAGAGTCAGACAAGTTCTTGAAACTCGTGTTGGAGGAGGTAGATAACCGGTTGGGAGAGCATCTGGTGCCAGATTCGTTGATCAAGATCAAGGCAATGGTCAAGGCACCCGAAAGGGATCTTTACGATGCGCAGGGAGTCAAGGAGATCTTTGGCGGGCTGGAAGTGTTCATGAAAGGGATTCCGCAGGAGGAGTTCAGGAAAGTGGCCAGTGGGGAGAAGAGGCATAAGCTTTGAAATGTTCACAGATCAGAGTCGAGTGCCGGTGGAGCTTCATTGACATCCCTTTCGTGTTGTGCTTCAGGTGCATGGTCCTACTGGGTGGTTGACCACCATATCCGCCGCGCCTTTTATTCCTTTCCTTACCCTTTCTTATTCCCCACATATGAGTTGAATCATCCCCTTTTTGGTTTCCCTAACTCCACGCTAAATCATCACTTTTTCACCGGCGATCATCATTTGATTTACGCCTGCTTAGCGTAGTCTTGAAGATACGTAGCCAACTTCTCCGCTGCCGCAACAGGAACAGCATTGTAATTGCTCGCACGAATGCCACCGACACTGCGGTGACCCTTCAGGCCTAATAGGCCCTTTGCCTCAGCGCCCTTGAGGAAGGCCTTCTCAGCAGCATCGTCACCGCCCTTGACACGGAAGCAGATGTTCATTCTGCTGCGCACGCTCTTATCGGGCACGACCTGGTAAACGTTGCTATTGGCGTCGAGAGTTGAGTACAGCAGTTGAGCTTTCTGATCACTTTCAGCCTGCTGGCCTGCAATCTTGGCACCGGCAGAGGTAGGGTGGATCTGGAGAAGGCGCTCCATGACTTTGCCCGCGATCCATACGTCGAAGATGGGGAGAGTGTTATACAGGCTGTTGTTCTTGGCAATCGTCGGCCAGTCGAGCACCACAGGTCCTACAGGCAGGCCGAGCTTGCGCAGAAGTTCTGGCTTTGCCATTTCGGCATGGGGAGGGAGGATACGGTTTGAGATGATGGCGATGGTGATGCCCGTGGTGCCGACGTTTTTCTGCGCACCGCCGAAGATGGCGGCGTGCTTGGATACTTCTACGGGCCGAGAGAGGAAGTTGGAGCTCATGTCGGCCACCAGGTTGTGGCCTGTGGGCGTGGACTGGAACTCGACGCCGTCCACTGTCTCGTTATCGCAGTAATAGGTCAGTGCGCAGGAGTCCTTGTCCGAGGTAGCAGACCATGTGGACTGCTCTGGGATGAGGCCGAACTTTCCATCGCGGTGCTTCCTGGAGTCGGTCACGATGTTGACGTGCTCGCCTCCAACGAGTCTTGCGGCTTCTTGAGACGCCTTGAGCGACCAGGATCCAGTCACGAAGTAGTCCAGCTTCAAATGACTCTTCACCACTTCAGCCAGCTTGGCCTCGTCGCCGCCAAGTTCCTTCAACTTGCCGCCTACCCAGGCGCTGACCATGTTCAGAACGACTGCACTGAACTCTCCACTGCCGCCACCCTGGAGGAAGAGGATTTGGTAGCCATCTGGGCCGTCGGACTCGGGGATGTCGAGCAATTGACGCAGGGCTTTCTGGGTGGCTGCGAGGATCGCGTTGGCGTCTGCGCTGCGGTGGGAGATCTCGGTGATGCCTACCCCCGAGTCGTTGTAGTTGAGCAGGACTTTTGAGGCTTCTTCCAGCACTGGCGTTGGCAGAGGCGCGGGCCCGGCACCGAAGTAATGGACTTGATCGCGGGATGGCATCTTGGACTCTTTCCAATGGTCTTTGTCGTTGAGGAGGTGAGATGGGAAGTGTTCCTTGTTGTTATATTTGTCTTGACATCATTTGAGTCACCATGCCATTGCGGTGGTGTCTTCGCCAGCCAAACTTCGATGACCGACCCGCCGACATCGCCCGCCTTGGGTCGAATTTGTTTGACGCCAATGAAAGCATTACCTCGCCATTCATTGGCTCTTGATGAACATCCGTCTTCACACATCGAATGACTCTCTAGCGACTGCTATTCTGTATATGCCAACGATGGCTGCTTTGAGGGCTGGTGCGGCCAAGAGTCTGCAGAGAGTCGCAAGATGTGTAGGCGTTACCCATCAATACCATCCATCAAAGCTAATCAACGACCCAGAACTCCCTCACATCCTCGCGACATGTCATTAGTCCTTCAAGAAGTCTTCGAGCCGCGACTTACCTCCACCACCGACCACGATATATTTCAACAACGCGTCCTGCACGCCTCGCCGAACTCACCGATGCCTTCTCCTCCCAGCTTAGCAGCGCTCCTCCTGAGATCCTCAGTAAACCAGCATCGACATCGACGACTCCCCAGACCTTGACCGAAAAGATCGTTCAGAGATATTCTCAAGGTCTTCCCGACGGCAAGTTCGTCAAGTCTGGCGACTATGTCACCCTGTCACCGCACCATTGCATGACCCACGACAACTCATGGCCCGTTGCGACCAAGTTTATGAGCATCGGCGCAACCAAAATCCACGACAACAAGCAGGTGGTTATGACACTAGATCATGATGTGCAGAACAAGAGCGAGAAGAACCTCAAGAAATACCAGCAGATCGAGTCATTTGCGAAGCAAAATGGCGTGGACTTCTACCCTGCAGGTCGAGGTATTGGACATCAAATTATGGTTGAAGAGGGCTACGCTTGGCCTGGAACTATGGCGGTGGCGAGTGATAGCCACTCGAATATGTACGGTGGTGTTGCGTGCTTGGGAACCCCAGTGGTCAGAACCGATGCTGCAAGTATTTGGGCGACTGGCAGAACTTGGTGGCAGATCCCACCTATCGCCAAGGTCACGTTTACTGGCATCTTACCAGAAGGCGTGACTGGCAAGGATGTCATTGTCGCCCTATGTGGACTCTTCAACAACGATGAAGTCTTGAATCACGCCATCGAATTCACGGGGTCGACGAACACGCTGAGGAGTTTGCCAGTGGACGACCGACTTGCCATTGCCAACATGACCACTGAATGGGGTGCGCTTTCTGGTCTCTTCCCCATCGATGATGTTCTCAAAGGATGGCTCCGATACAAGGCTACGGAAGCCAGTATGTATAAGGCCCCTGCGGAGACCTCCAGTCTGACCACAGAACGTTTCAACCACGAGAGATTAGATCAGCTTTTCGCCAATCCACTTACTGCGGATAAAGGTGCGGCTTATGCGAAAGAGCTCTACTTGGACCTGTCGACTCTATCACCTTACGTCTCTGGACCGAACTCTGTCAAGGTGGCCACGCCCTTGAACGAGCTCGAAGCGCAGGATATCAAGGTCAACAAGGCATATCTCGTTTCTTGCACCAACTCGAGACGCTCTGATTTGGAAGCAGCGGCTAAAGTGTTCCGGCAGCAAGCTGATATCGATGGCAAAGTGCCAAAGATTGCCGACGGTGTAAAATTCTACATCGCTGCGGCTTCGCTCCCAGAACAGCAAGCAGCAGAAGAATCCGGCGACTGGCAAGCACTTCTTGACGCTGGCGCTGAACCTTTGCCCTCCGGATGCGGACCTTGCATCGGTCTTGGGACTGGCCTTCTGGAGCCTGGTGAGGTCGGAATCTCAGCTAGCAACCGCAACTTCAAAGGACGTATGGGTAGCACAGAAGCCAAGGCTTACCTTGCTAGCCCGGAGGTGGTCGCTGCCAGTGCTTTGACAGGCAAGATCGCCGGTCCAGGTTGGTACGAAAGGCCAGAAGGATGGTCCGGCGTGAATCGCGGTCTTGGTGATGGCGTGCGGGAAGAAGACCGCATGATCTCGATTGAGGATGCCCTTGACAAGTTGATCCAACAGGCCGAAGGCGTCATTCAAGAAGGAGAGCAACGGTTAGCAGGCGCTTCTGCTGCGCAGCCTGCAGTCGAGCAACAAGAAGAGGCCTCTACTGGCCTAACCGAGATTCTACCTGGCTTTCCAGAGAAGGTCACTGGAGAAATCGTCTGGTGCAACGCCGACAACGTCAACACCGATGCCATCTACCCTGGCAAATATACATACGACGACGCCTTCAGCTCAGATCCCGCAAAGATGGCCACCGTGGTAATGGAGAACTATGATACCAACTTTGCTCAGATCGCCAAACCAGGCGATATTCTCGTCTCGGGCTTCAACTTCGGCTGTGGCTCATCAAGAGAACAAGCCGCGACGGCGATCCTCGCCAAGGGTCTGCCATTGGTCGTCTCAGGCAGCTTCGGCAACATATTCAGCCGAAACTCCATCAACAATGCTCTGATGGGGGTCGAAGTACCCAAGCTTATCGAGAGACTACGCACTGCATTCGTCGGCGAGGCGGCGGCAGCAACTGGACAAGCTGGCACAATGCCCATCACGGAACCCTCGCAGAACTCTCAAAGCTTAGACTCACCTCCCCCTGCCCCTCAAAGCAAACCCACTGAGAAACCACTCACTGTGCGGACAGGCTGGACATTCACCTGGGATGTGAGGAGGAGTCAGGTCATCATCCAGGAGGGTGAGAGTGGTGAGTCGTGGACACAAAGAGTTGGAGAGCTGCCACCGAATGTGCAAGAGATCATTGCGAGGGGTGGTCTGGAGAAGTGGGTGCAGAAGGAGATTGCCAGTGAGTCGAAGCTGTGAGGGGAGTTAAGAGTGTGTGGAATTTGATACCCCAAAAGTCTAAGGTATGTAATATAAATGTACAGTCTTGTTGACCATCCCAGTTGAGCAACACCTCAAGCACTTGTTCCACATCCCCACGTATACCAAGTACTATCGTTGTTATCGTGAGCGCTAATCCTGCAGACAAACCGACGAGGGCAACACCAATGCTGAACGAATCCTGCCCACATTAAACATGTCCGAGCTCGAGGAGCAAATGGCGGCGGAAGCACTAGCAGCAGCACTCGCTGCTTCAATGTGATCTCCTTCTCTCGGTGCGAATATGATACTTTCACTTGAAATCAGCTAGCAGAACAGCAAACTAAAAGACCGTGACATACTTCAGCTTCAGACCCAGACTCGGTGATCAGAAGCCCCGTATCTCCCATTCCTCCTCACTCAAGCTCCCTTTCAAGCAGCTCTCGCCTCGTGCCAAGAACTTGCCATACCCTTTACTTCCCACTAGTCCCTCCCCCTCCCTCTCCCACACCACCTCCCCCCTCAGAATCGTCCACCGCGGCCACTGATTCAGTACCTTCCCCTCATAAGGCGTATAATCACAATTATGATGCAAGATCTCATTCTTCAACTCGAATGGCTGCAAACCCGGTGGAGGATACCAAATCACGATATCTGCATCACTCTCACCTGGGATGAGAGCGCCTTTGCGCGGATATAGGCCATAGAGCTTGGCCGGGGAGGTACTTGTCACGTCGACGAATCTCTGGAGAGAGAGGTTGGATGGCTTTGTAGTGATGGATGAGAGGGTTAAAGAGAGGCGCGTTTCGACACCAGGGATTCCATTGGGGATGTACTTGAAATGGCCCTCCGGGTGCTTGTCGTCAATGCAGGTCTTCTTGCCTGTTGAGGCGTCGTCGTAGAGGAAGGGGCAATGGTCTGAGCTCAGGATCGTGAAGGTCCCGTCCGAGAGACCGCGCCAGAGGGCTGCGTGATCGGCTGGGGAGTCCCGTGGTGGTGGAGAGCAGACGCAGCGGGCGCCTTCGAAACCAGGTTTATCGAGGTCATCTTTAGTCAGAAAGAGATACTGCGGGCAGGTTTCGGCATAGATGGGGAGGGAACGTTCGGTCTGTGCGGTGCGGATGGTTTGTGCGGCGATCGGGGAAGAGACGTGAACGAGGAGGATCGGGACATCGATGAACTCGGACAGGCAGATGGCACGATAGGTGGCTTCGATTTCGGCCATGGGTGGATGCGAAGTGGCGTGGTACTTGGGCGCGAGGAGATTGCGTTCTTCGAGCTTGCGTGTCATCCAGAGGATGAGATCGTTGTTCTCAGCGTGAATCAGTGTGGTGATTCTGTGGCGGCGCGCTTCGAGCAGGACATCGAGGATTTGGCCGTCGTTCAGTTGGAGAGCCTCGTAGGTCATGTAGATCTTCAGTGAAGAGATGCCTTTTTGACGAAGGACAGGAAACTCGGACAAGGCCTGCGTCGAAGGGTTGCCAACAAGGAGGTGGAAGGAGTAATCTGAGTAGCAGGTCCCCTCTGCTTTCGCATGTGTCTGAGCAAGAGCGTCGAGCAGGGTGTTCTCACTCTTGGCTTGAGGCGCGAAGGCTATGATGGTTGTCGTACCGCCACATATCGCTGATCTAGTGCCCGTCTCAAACGTATCGCAGCTTGACCCTTTGCCAAAGAGTTGTGGTTCTTGGAGGTGCACATGGGCGTCGATACCACCGGGCATCACCCATCCACCTTCAGCATCGATTGTCTTCTTTGCCTGAGCATTCCTGAAGCTGCCACGATTGCCAATGGCAGCAATCTTCTCTCCACGAATCGCGACGTCGGCTTCTTTGATCTCATCGGCGGAGACAACGACACCATTGAGGATTAAAAGATCGAAGACTTCGTCTGCCATGCTCGAATTGCGAGGGCCTTCAAATAAATATCGAACGTCGTTGGTTCGATGGGGTTTCGAGTGCACGATGCTGTTGTGCTATCGATAGCTTGTAGTAGGTCGTTCGCCGGGGCAAGCTGTAGGATCAGCTCTGCCTATCGCGCCTCTTATCGGCCAAGCTGCAGGTACGAAACCTCGACACATCACTAGATGGCTATTCATGCTTAGGGTCAGAGAATTCAGTCAGGCATGGAATGCGGTGCGGATCGTTCGTGTTGCTTGTAGACCTTGTTCATTTGGCCCAGCATTAGATCTCGGCCTTCCATCCTTGCAGATGTTATTATTGCATATTCCTCCACAATGAGTGAAGACATTCGAACGGTTGACGTTCTCATCGTCGGCGCAGGTCCAGTCGGCTTGGTTACTGCTTTCCAACTGGCCAAATTTGGTGGTGTCTCGGTAGCCATCATCGACAAGAACGAAAAGGTTACAGCTCAACAGGCCTATGGACGAGCAATCACCCTCTTTCCGCGGACCAGCGAGCTGCTCGATCAACTGGGACTTGCAGAGAAGCTAGCTCAACAATGCTTCGCCTGCCGAGATACCGTCACGTACAACTCGAAAGGCGAAGAAGTCAAAGGCCGAGGGTGGAGCTTCATCGAGACGTCCATGAGCAACACCGCTTGGGACTTTGCGTTAGTCTTGCGCCAAAAGTACCAGGAGGATGTCTTTCGAGAGGCGTTGAGGGAGCGTGGGGTAGAGGTCGAGGCACCATTCACTCTGCTGGATGTCATGGTTGACGAGACGGCTCCAGCGCTTTCTCATAAGGTGACTGCGATGGCCAAGAATGAGAAGACAGGGCAGGAATCCAAGATCAAGTGCAAATTCCTCGTTGGCTGTGATGGCGGACACTCCTCCGTGCGACGCATGCTACAGATTCCTTTCCAGGGTACCACAAGCGCAGACAGATGGGTTCGAATCGATGGTCTGGTCAAAACCAACGTGCCAAAGCCGCGCACGTACTGCGCGATAGAGTCTCCTACGCATGGAAATGTCCTGTGGGTCGGTCTAGATCGTGGAAGGACTCGAATCGGATATGCCTTCACAGAGAAGCACGCGAACTCATACGACGTATTCGATGAAGCTGCAGCTGTAAAAGAAGCAAAAGCCGCTGTGAAGCCATTCGATTTGGAGTTCGAATGTGTTGACTGGTGGACGATCTATTCGGTTGGTCAGCGCATTGCGGAGAGCTTCTTCGTCAAGGACTGTGTTTTTTTAGCCGGAGATGCTTGCCACACGCACAGCAGCGGCGCGGCTCAAGGCATGAACACTGGGATCCACGATAGCACGAATTTGGCGTGGAAGTTGAGCCTGGTATTACGTGGAGCAGCAAACTTCGAGCTGCTTCAGTCGTACCAGGCAGAGCGATTGCCTAACGTGCAGAGACTGATCCAGTACGACAAGGACATCAGTCGACTGATGACCAACCGATTGCCCGAGAACTGGTCTGGCGACCCCAACACCGATGTCAACTCCATACTTGGAGAGATCATGGGAGAAGCCGCCTCTTTCAGTTCTGGCCTGGGCATCTTCTACGACATCGATAAGAGCAATGCTTTGAACAGAATAGGTTCACAAGAAGTCGTGCTTCGACCAGGGCAACGTGGACCGGATCTTGATCTTGTGATGCCAGGCACGTACGAACAGACGAGACTCATACGGCAGACGCAGAACCGTGCCATGTTCCACATTGTTGTCTTTGCAGGCAACCCGGCTCTGACCAAAGAAGCTGAATTCAGTGCCGCAGCTATGGAGTCTACGGCGCTGAACGCGTGGCGATCGAAGGGTGAGTCCACATGTTTCAGTCCGGCCACTGTATATTGCTGATATTTTCGGCAGCCGTACTAGATTACTTGACCATATTGACCGCACAAGTGCCGTCAATCTGGGAAGCATTAGGTCATGACCCGCTTGGAAGAGCATACTTTGACGACAGCAAGCATAATGCCTATCAGAGGTATGGGATAGACCCAGATGTGGGCGGAGTTGTTGTGTTGCGGCCAGACGGTTGGATAGGGACCGTGACGGCTTTGGGCAAGGACGCTGTGGCGGAGCTGATTTTGTACTTCGAGGGCATCTTTCGATGAGAATTCGTAGCATCTCATTGCAGCCTCCTTTCACTCGGCAACGTAGTCTAGCAAGTTGAAGTCGATGTTTCTCGCAATGCCCTGTGCATGCTCCCAGGTGACCATGGGCCCAACCCTCCATTTGCCACCTGGCTCCATCGGATCGCTGCTGCCAATGCCTCCAGCACGGACAAGAAGACGTAAACTAGAAAGCGTGGCGATTTGCTTGTAGATGTCGATGGTTGTCCTTACGTCATCGGGTAGAATTGCATGCAAGATCGCGAGCAGGCGATCGAGAGTAAATGCTGAGGCCGCCAGAAGATGTCGAGGAATCTTTCTGACCTGACCTGGTCTACCTCCAGAACGAGCAGTGCCGCCGCCTTTCTTTCGTCTCTTCTTCTCGGTGCTCTTCATGAAGTATAGGGCGTCAAGCTTGGTTGGGTTGAATGATGCCAGGTATGCAGCAACGAGCAGCCATTTAGCGTAGTACGCTAGTTCTTGAGTTCTGCTCTTCGACGGGGCTGCAGCACTACTCGTTGTCACGATGATTGAGTCGAGTAGCACGTTCTCGTCTTGGAAGATCCTTCGCTGAGCGACCAGCAAGCGGCTGAAGTCTCGCGTACCAAAGTCACCCTTGATGACGGGAGCAACGAATGGCCTCCATAGCTTGTGACATGCCTTTTGAAACGCTACCAAGTCCCGAGCGGCATTCTGGGCGAGGGCATCCCAAACAGCGGCACAGAAGCGCGGCCAGAGCCATGCCTTGTCCTCTTCGTGCGTCTCATCATCGTAGTCCAGATCGTCCGGAGGAGGCTCCAGAAAGATGTCTGGAGGCTTGCGAGATACGATGTGTATCGATTGAGTCCGTCCGTACGGCGCAAAGTGAAGATGCGGCACGCCCACCTGGTGAAGAAAGCGAGGTGGAGGATGTCGCACGATGAAGATGACGGTAAGTTGAGGTATCACTTCGCCCAGTCGCGCCAGAGCCGGTAGCAGAGTCGGGGATGCTTCACGTTGTTTTTCCACGCCGTCAAGAACAAGCACGAACTTGTCTTGTCTTTCAAGCAGCTTCTGCAGGTGCACGGACAGGGAGCTAAGGTTCTCGCATCTGCCTGGATAGGCCGCCAGGTCACCATTCACATGCTCAGCATGCATCGCACCGAAGACCTCACTGACAACCTTTTCCAGCAAGTGGCGTCCTGTGACACACTCTCGACATCGAACGACCGCATACTTGAGACCGCTCTTCTTCAGATACGACGTGACGACGCCACTCTTTCCGCTCGCGCGTGGACCGTACACGACCAGCGTAGAAGGACTTGAAAGGGCTGGCTGTCGCTTCTTAGCACGTTAACCCTTTCCAAGGCACGCATTCACTTACTGACAGCAGCGCGGCAAGCTGCTTCAACTGGCCATCTCGGCACGGCCACTGCTCTGACAGCGACAGCAGCAGCTCGTCCGGCAGCATCGACAGGCCCATTGTTTGGTGGCTATGCAAGCGTTGCGGGAGGTGAAGTCGGAGCAGCGCTTCACGGGCCATGGATTACGCGACGCGACTGCCCCACTTTCACTGCACAGACCCAGCGCTCTATCTTTAATTGGCTGGACTTTCAAACTTCTTTCCCAAAGTGCACCTGCCAAAATGGCAGCGTTGCTGGGGAGGATGTTGCGCTCTTTCCTCGCGGAAGGCGTGAATAAAGCGGGCGTGTTTGCGTCGCTTGTCCACTTCTTCCGCTATGTCTTCGCCATCATCCTCCGCTACACCAACATCACCGCACTCATGGCTGCCCTTCGCCGCGACTCGAAGACTATCGACGATGTCGTCGCCAAGCGACATATGGTCCACCTGAAGACGAAAGAAGAGTGCCGCCTCGGCAATGAAACCATCCAAGTCTGGACCGTTGAGCTGCCTAGTAAGCATGCTGAAGGGATTCTGAGGTATCTTGCCCGGCACCTTTCTGTCCAACCACTTGCTAATGCTGTTTCAGAGTCATCAAGGACCACGTCCCCGGCCAAGACGACATCGACCTACAGCACCTTCGCCGCTTCGCAAAGCCAAAGTACCTGCCTGGTCACGTCCTTGGGAAGCGGGATCTCGTCAAGGAGATGTACGCCGTGCCCCGTGCTTGGGAATGCACGCCACAATCCGTCATGCAGGCACCCGCGACCACCACATGGGAATACTCCAATCCCAACCGATCACGAGCGAATGCACGCCCCTCGACTCTCCACCTGCTTGTCTGCCCCACCAAGATTGTCGACATTTCGACGCTACACGATATCCTGTCCAAGCATTCCCCCTTCTCTTCGTCGGCTGACTCCTGGGCTTATCCGCTCGAGATCAAAGAGATCACCGTGCCTCGCTTGGCACCGACCAGCCAAGTTCAAGCAGAGGAGTGGTCTGAAGATTACTGGCCCACCTTCTATCGCAAGACCAACCCATTCGGCGCTCACCCGTCCAGCATCAGCAAGGCTGAGGACGAGCTACAGGGACCAGAGACTGAGAACATTGGCGTGGACCGAGCACTGGCACTCGCAGACAAGGTGGGAGATGAGGCATTACGACACGGGCTCGGAGCTGGCCCTGGATGTGTCATTGTCGAACGTGTGGAAGGCCGCACCGAAATCATCGCTGTCGCTGGCGATGCCCGCTACAAGCCACAAGCCAATGCAGTTGCCAACGACTCATCAAACGACTGCTGCAAAGGCAACATGATGGGTCACGCCGTTATGAGGGCAGTCGGCATGGTCGGTCGCAAACGTCTGCGTTGTGCATCACAGATGGTAACCAAACGCGCGGCCCAAGCAGAGGGCAACTTTACCAAAGGCGGCCTCGAGCATGACACCAAGGCTCGCGACGCCTTCTTCTCAGACCTTCCTATCTCAGCAATGGAGCAGGACTACTTCGAGCGCGACAACCTCAAGCCGGACGGGTATCTCTGCCTTCGGCTCGAGATCTACCTCACGCACGAGCCGTGCATCATGTGCTCGATGGCCTTGGTCCACAGCCGAGTTGGACGTGTGATATTCAAACAACGCATGCCCAAGACTGGCGGCTTGACCTCTGAGATGGTTAGAAACGACTCGGGTCCTGTCGGCCTCGGCTACGGTCTCTGCTGGCGCAAGGAACTCAATTGGCAGTTCATGTGCTGGGAGTACATGACCAAAGACGATGAGGGCACCGTCTCCAGACAAGACTTACGCAAAGTTTTCACGGAGAAGTACCAAGAAGAAGAAGACGACGATGCAGATTCAGAAGACGCTAATGTTACCTCGAACAGCTTTGCGCGCATGCATGTGTAGCACACAAGCGATGCAATACGGAGCGGCAGGAGCATAAAATATTCAGACATGATCACGACAGCACCGATAAGCGTAATGTGTGCGGTTGGCATCAGGTGGGCGCAATTGAGGGATAGAACGGCATGTTTTAGCGATGGCGCAGGCAGGTTTGACAGATGGCAGCTTCACGGCATGTACTGTATGATAGAGCACCAAAGACGTGCTCGGACGCATTGCAAAAGGCAGAGAATTGACGAACATGACTTCATCAAAGATCCATTCATTCTGTGTCTCATTGAAACATGTCTCTATCGTCGTTCTCATACAGTCGTATCATGATCATGGCATCCTGCAGAAGCCCTTATACCTAGCAACCCATGCCATCTCAAATCGCACTCGCTCTCCTTGCCTCCCTCTTCGCTTTGTGCTCCCTCCACCTCTTACTAATTCCGAACTCCTGCCTCGGCCTCGCAGCGTACTCCTGCATCGTTGTCTCGCCGTAGAATCCAACAAGGTTCGTATCATGCTGAACATACTTCTTGCCCTCGGCCCATTCGTGCAACGCTTGGAGGTAAGCGGCCTCCGATGGAAAACCTCTATATGGGCGTTGGAGGGTCGGGTCGGCGACTGTTCCGCGCCGGGGTTGATAATCGAGCGAGGCGCGCGGAGTCTGATCATCGTCGTAGAGCGAGGTGGCTTGCGAAGACGAAAGAAGGTGTCTTCGATCGGTCTCGGCGGAGGGGCGTGGAGAGGGTTGTTTGGTCTGGTTTTGGAGTTGGGCTGCCATGCGGGAATTGGCTGAATGTTCCATTGTTGTGTTCGATGCTGGATGTCGCAGGCCCTTGGTTGTCGAGGCTGCAGTATATGTGTGTCACGTTATTGTAGATGAAGGACGAGATGGCAGTAGATATAATGAAAGGAGCAAATGGCGAGCTCTGCTTACCTACAAATCAGAGATCCAAAGAACGCGTGCTGCATGAGACCCGTGGTGTCCTCGTGCAACGCCACCCTTCCTTATCTCCATTCTGGTGCGTGTCCAACAGCTCCACTCCGCGGTCTCGGAACAGCTCTCGTTGGCTGTGAGATTGGGAGCTTGCCAATGAGAGCGACATGCTTGGCTCGTGGCCATGCGCCAGAACTGAGCCTCGATGGTGCCAAGATTTTTGATTCCCGTGTTGCCACCTCAGAACTGACCGAACAGCTGAAGTCGGAAGAGTGGAGAGACGAACTGGCGGGGACGTGTCGTGGCTCGGAGTTCATCCCGCGTCTCACGCCCAACATCACCTTCCAAGCCTAATCCACTTTCTCACCTTCATATTCCACCATCTCGTCGGTACTGCACCAACTGCGCCAGCGTCAAGGTTGTTACCAACTCAACACGAATTGAATGCCAACGAGAGGCACTGCAGTGGCGTGAAGCCGTAGGAGCTCTTATGAACGGCACTACCTTTTCGTCGTTCTGGCAGTCTCGACCATAATCCAAGTAAGATCTCCGGTTCTGTGACCTCTCGCAGTCACTTATAATAGTGGCTGCACTCAGCTGGCTGCGACACGTGTTAGCTCCGCCCTCCGACCCTGCTTGCATTCTGGCTCTTGAAGATGACGAACTTTCTTGCTGGGAACCAGATCCCGGTAGGCGTCGGCAACGCTCGACTTGCTGAAGTTGCTCTCGCTACTGGCGATGTAGTTCTCGGCGACTCCAGTAAACTGGCTGTCGCCTTGGCAGACATACATCGCTGATGCGGCGAGTGCGGCGATTGGTCTACCTTAGCCACGACTTTTGCGAATTGCATCGTGCTTCATTGAGTCGATAGTGATCTTCCTCGAAGCCCGTGTTTGACAGGAGCAGCTGACAAAACGAAGCATGATACCCGAGCGACCCTGCAGGTGTGCGGCCACTGATCGTTAAAAGGACGGTTTGCTGCTAAGTGAAGTCACGCAATGCTAGAGTATCACTTCCATTTGCTCGTACAGACAGGTCGCTCATTAGCGAACAAAACGATTCCGGCAAGTTGGGACATCATGATCCATGTCCCCCACGAGACTGCCTTGATGTGAAAGGTCTTCAGGCTATCACCCCTTGTGCGGCATCTAAAGATGTCGCGAGTAAGGTCAGTTGATACAAGTGGGCTGACATGTACTGGGCGAAGATGCATCGGTCCCGAAATGCCTGTAGTCTGGTGCCTGCAAGCGTTGTCGCTCGGCGGTACAGGTACAGAAGAGCTTCAATGAGAGAAATGCCGATATTGATCCACTCCGCTGACCTGGAATACTGACAGAGATGCTTTCAACAGCTATAAAGCTCATTCCGTCTCTACGGCAATTTCGGCAACTTCACTAGCATGCCGTCGCAACACTCAACCGTCGATATTCATCTTCTCCATCCACTCGCCTGGCCCCGCTCGCCAGAAATCCACTCTCTCCTGCGCCGTGCCCGCAGCGACCTCCTTCAAGTCCTCTGCCTTCTTGCCATCCAGCTGCTTGAACGTATCGTTCACGTAGTCCTCGAGGGTCATAGCGTTAGGGTTGCCGTACATGGAGCCGTACTGTTGGTGAAAGTCCGTCTGAACCATGGGCGGAACGATCTCGATGACGTTCACGTTTGTGTCCTTCAATGCGCCACGAATACCCGCCATGAAATGGTGGATGAATGCCTTGGTGGGCGGGTAGGTGGGGAAGGCGCCGTTGGGAGCAAAGCCCAAGCCCGATCCAGTGATCAGGAAGTTCGTTGGCGAGCTCTTTTCCAGAAGCTTGGGAATGGCATGGCGTGCGATGATCATTGGTCCCGTGATATTGGTAGTGATTTCTTCGACAACTGAGTCGTCGGGAAACGATGATGGGTCTTTGATCGAATACATGTTGCCCTGCCCGCTGTTTATCCACACGGTGTCGATATCTGGGCACCTTTCGAACAGAGTCTTGACATGCCCAGGGGCAGCCTTCAGGTCGGTGATATCGAAGGCGTAGGTCCTGGTTCCTGGAAGCTCGGCCTCGAGTTCTTTGAGCCTCGCTTCACGCCGACCCGTGAGGACAAGTTTCTTGCCAGCGGAATGCCATCGTCTGGCAAATGCCTCACCGATGCCAGAGGTGCCACCGATGATGAGAATAGTTCGCATAGAGGAAGACATGATGAACGGTTGATGCTTCTGGTTGCGTTTGAATGCTGCTTTTCACTTGCCTATGGAGAGGGAGAAGCGTCGTGTATTTATACACGACACTGCTCACACTCACAGCTAGAGTCTACCGGATTCTATATAGATAAAATCCGCCAAATTGTGCGAGGCGTGTTGAGGTTCGGATTTGCCTGAGTCTTAAATCCTCGGAGCAAGTGAAGTCGCCAAACGCCAGCCCAGGATTCCGGAGATCAACATTGACTAGTCCGGTTGACCACCTTGTGGCAATTAGACTTCACATTGCGATCTGGCCATTAGCAAACATTGACGACTTGAGTGAGACGCTCAACTAGAAGGGTGTGTATAAAGGAAAGTTTTCACCCTAGTTCGCCATATTTGTCATTCTGCTCGTGCTGGTCACAGCCCTCGATGACGCAAAGCCATACTTCTTGTTACATGTTAGATTCCGGGACTGCAAAAGTGAAGAGCCTCGTGGTTCCACCGGCATCTACTTACATCAATTTCGAATCTCGTCGAGAGATCTGTTGGAGTGAAAGCAATTCGTCGGCAGCATTGCCGCTCAATCATACGAGTAAATATGAGGGTGTTGACGAAGGAGACATACTCGATGGTGATACTTGACAATAAGTTTTCTGAGTATGCCCAACGAACGCAGTCATGCTAGCTCGTACCGGACTCAAGCGATGTAGTCTTCCCATTCGAGGGTATTGAAAGCGCAGTAGTCTCTCATTACTGCCATTCACCAGCATGATCATCGGAGTCAAGGTGTGTCATTGGTTGCATAACAACCAACGATGTACACGTCGGAAGAAGACACTCGCCATGGCACGGGTCAACCACAGCCAGCGATAACAAGCTGGATCGCTCATGGCTCGCAGGGCTGACGGACGGGGCAGCCAGGCCTTGCGTGATAACTCAGGCGCCATGAAATGGTCAGGGCTTTGGCTACAGTTGCAGACGCCCAGTCTCCGAAGACATGATGAATGAAGGAGCAGCTTGCTCATGGTCTCGCCGTGCACTCAGTTCGGGCCCAAACAATTGTAGCCATCAGTCAGAGTCTGGTCGTATCTAGCCTCAGCAGATATGGAAGTGTGGCCTCAAACAACCTCTTACCCAGAGCATGTCCGCTCCAGCCACGACCGTCTTGCGCGTGCCACCAGGACTCACTCCGTTGATGAGAGCCATTGAGCTGACCGGGGAAAAGGTCCTGTAATACCGTGGGTAGGGATTGTCAGTAGGCTGAAGGAAGATCGCCGAGAACTGGATACTAGGGCACGTCATCCTGGGCTTTGCTTGCATCGAGCGACCGAACATCTCCTTAGTAGCTTGTAGTAGGTGACAGACCTCAGGCCTTAGTCGTCCCCGGCCGTCTATTGTTACATGTATGTTGTGCCTCTCCTAGCGGGCTGGCGGACCCACTCCAGAGGATTGTGTGTTGCAGCTTGTTTGAAGGTCCATGGAGCCACTTGGTCGGCCTTCGGTTTTCCAGTGCGGATCGGGCAAAAGAAGAGCCGCGCGAATTAGCATGTTTGTCTGGAATAACAGCGCAATTCATGCCGCTCAAGAAGATTAAGTGTTGGTTCTGGGGATTTACCCGCGCTGTGTTTGTAGCTCACTTACGCGAGCAGGGAATTCCGCCGAGCTGCTTACTTATCGTCGCCGAATCCTTGAAAATCGCCGCTGGCATGCTGTTCGGCATCGGATCCAATGGTTGCGAGCTCCATCAGCAAGCACGCCAGCGAAGCTATAATTCTCACCGTATAAACCTGGACTATCAGCTCTCCGTACACACTGAACATCTCAACATACTCACGACAAACGACCACAGCTTCCATCCAACATGCCTTCCGCACCAGTTCCTTCTTCCACCTACCTCGATGCGGTCAAGTACCGTCGAACGGTCTATGGCCTCAACGACAAGTCGCCAGTCCCAGACTCGCGAATCGAAGAGATCGTGAATGAGACTATGCTCACCATCCCGTCCTCATTCAACAGCCAAAGTACTCGGCTTCTGGTCGTCGTCGGCGAGCAACACAAAAAGTTCTGGGACGCCGTGACCGAGGCCATGAAGGCTGTCATCCTGCAGTACAAGGGTGAGGAGGACTGGAAGCGCAACGAGGGTCGACTCCAGGGTTTCCGAAATGCGTACGGCACTGTACGTATCCGTCATCAGCATCTAGATGCTGCTTGTGTGCGCTGACCGCCTTTGCAACAGATCGCCTTTTATGAGAACCAACAGTCCGTGAAAGGAATGCAAGAGAAGTTCGCCGACTTCGCAGACGCGTTCCCGCAGTTCTCTGAGCATACGTCTGCCATGCACCAGATCACGCTCTGGACCGCACTCGAGCTGGAGGGCTTCGGCGCCAATCTGCAGCACAACTATGCAGTTCCAGGCGTGGATGACGCGGTCAAGAAGCAGTTCGATCTTCCTGTCGAGTGGACTGGCAAAGCGTATTTGGTATTCGGAGGCCTTGCTCAAGATATGCCAAACCGTCCGGACAAGATGTCTCTCAAGGAGACAGTCAAGTTCTTGAACTAGCTTTTCACGGATCCAGAATTCGTCTTGTGGGCGACATTAGAGATATAGATGTGATGAATCCATCTCTTTCGATCTCCGTTCTTGAATCCATCTGTACTCGAGCCAGCTCTTGCCATGGAGAGCCCGATGCCCCCGCCGCAAGCAGTCCAGCACTGCGTGTACAGCATAGTCGACAAGTGAGATGTTTGGGCGCGCCAAACGATGATGGAGGGGTGATTCCAGATGAGTGTTGGCGTCAAGAGGTTGTAGGAACTCGATGATGGACAGTCGCGTCGCCCCTGAACGGTTCTCGGATTCTCGGATTCGCTCTTCTTCCTCGCTTGACCTCACCTCCTGCCTCTCAATCTGACCCTCCCCCATGGCATCGGAAAGGTCCACTTTCGTTGAGAACAGCACATACCTTCCAGGTTCTCATGGAACCTCTGACACGATCAAGTTACGCGATGCATGCCACCGTCTGCACCGCATTCTCGGATTCCACACCACTGACATCGTCTTGATGCTCGCACAATCCTGCGCTTATTTCGTTCCCAACATTCTGTGCATTTGCAGACCCAAGAGACCGCGAAGACTTATGATATGCCCTACCCGGTGCATCCTTCACTGCACATCCTCCACGATGACATTCAGTGATTAGAAGGAGGCAGATGTTCCACGGAACCAGCGTTGAGTCTATGGAGAAGGATCACTCCACCACAGCTCCGTATCATAAGTTCCTGCTCGAAGATGCGTGCCTGCTGAGAAGAATTATTATTCGTGCTTCCCTTGAGTATATTTCGCATAGAGACTATGTCAAAGCCTACCCTCGTCTTCGTCCATGGATCCTGGCACGACCCATCTTGCATGGACCTCATTCGAACACGACTCGAAGCCTCGGACTACAAGTGCCACGTCCCAGATCTACCTTCAATAGGCGAGCAGGCGGCCATCAAGACCGACGAGGATGATGTTGAAGTCATCCGTGATATCATCGTGGACTGCCTGTCGAACAAGGAGAATGTCGTTGTGATCGCACATAGCAGCGGTGGGCTAAAAGCGAATGGAGCACTGGAAGGCTTTGTCGGTGACACTACAGCTACGGAGAAATACCAGGGAAAGGTTCTAGGCATGGGTTTGATAGCTGCCATGATTCCTCCAATTGTGGATCAGGGCGCGTTCAAGCATGTCCCACCGCTGGATGGGAGCTGGTGGGTCTTCAGTGTCAGTACATGAGCCCTTGACTTCCATGGATGTGACCACACTCTGACAGGTGGCCGTCGTAGGAGACCGAACCAACATTTCTTCCCAACGACCCAGCCAAATTGTTCTACAATGACATGCCCACCGATGAAGCTGCATATTGGTCTGATAGGATCCGGCCGACGGCAGCTCCTAGAATGCCGCGGGAACTCTATGAAGCATGGCGACATGTACCGGTCTCATATCTGACTTGCAGCGAAGATAAGGCGATACCGTTTACTCAACAGCAAGCTATGATCAAAGCTGCACAAGCCGAGGGTGGGAAAGTCTTCGTTACTCAAGTACAGAGCGCTCATAGCCCGTTCCTGTCTATGCCTGACAAGGTAGTGGAGTGGATCAAGAAAGCTACTGAGGTAGAACTCAGAGAATGAACAGAAGCGAGATCATCAATGGATTTCCCGCAAGAAGTAAGCATGAGGAAGCAGGTGTGAGAACGAGATATCAGCATAGCATTATTTGCAGAGTCCGCCACCCGATCACACAGTTTCATGCAACCTGCTACACACCCTTCGCCTCTTTCGATGCATTCAACTTTAGAACCTTGAACAAGCCATTGATGAATGAATGCGACTCAACTTGCTGCTGGTACTCTGCTTTACCGCCTCCTTTCCCATCCGTCCCATAGACCTTCCCAAATTCTGACACAAAGTTGTCGTACGTGGTGTCCGGCTTGTCTCTGCAAAGACCACACATGACATGGACGAGTTCATCCGCGAACCCGAGCCTGGGGAAGGCGGCCACGATGTCTTTCTGCTCGTCAAAATTGAAGAGCCCGCCAGGCATCTCGTGGCCCAGAAAGTCGGCTGCAATAGCCAGCCCAACCACAGCTACCTCGATCTCCTTGTATTTGCCAATCGAAGGCGTCGTGTGCAGAGCAATGGCATCCCATAGGAGCTGCTCTTCTCGTGGACCCCATGAAACACCAGCATCGGCAGGAATGTTGTTCCGCATCCAGGCTCGGCCCAGCTCTGCGCCATCAACCTCAAAGCGTTTGTCCTTGGAGATGAGGCTGTTGGTGACTCCACTCCCTTGCCATCCCAGGTCATGCATCAAGCAAGCTAGAACCACGAGCTTCTTGTCCGCGCTTGCGAAGGGAGGGACTTTGGAGATTGCCAAAAGAGCAAAAGCAGCACTTCGGAGGCAGTGGCTGACAGTTGCCGGCGATGTGTGCTGTTTTGTGTACTCCAGTGCAGCTAGTAGAAATGTATCGTCTGGAAAATATATATTGTATTTCGCCAGGCCGTCTTGCTGCAATGGAGACAGGGAGTTGGACATACTGATTCGATCGCAGTAGTATTGGCCGCAGTTGTGTTGGATACGTTGGAAGAATTACCGGTCAACGTTCTGCTTTATGTGATAGATATGGCGGAATCTGGCCGATGCTGAAGCATGCGTAAGACGTAAATTCGCCCAGGGTGGAACACTCATTGCTGCCGAGTAGTCATCTTTTTGTTACCATGTAGTGGCCACTATGGCGAATGAAGGACACGACATTGCCATACCTGCAGCGTGGCGTCCAATCCCGACCTGCTGAGCCCTGCAACATAGCTATACAATTCCAAAAAGCGTTGTCAGCGCATGAGGCCTCCCACGGAGCAAAGCCGCTATCCAGATGAAGAGCAATTGTAAACATGGCACAAGGACACATCGTTTAGTGAGCATCTAAAGACAGCGGGCATGGTCAATACGATCTCGGAGGCAATATCCTGGGATTGGCGCGAGAGAGTGCCTAGAAACTCTGGGTTATGAGGCTCTTTAGCTGGCTTGAGAGCGAGCTGTACGTATTTGTGTCCAGGAAAATAGCGCGTGGGTGGCTCGAAGTGATATTCACTGTGAGTACAGTTCGTTTGATGCTTTGCCTTGGTCGAGAGTTGTAGCAAGTACATGTAGTTAATACAACGAAGAAAGAACACTTGGGATAGAACTCATCTAATTCCATTTTAGCGCCGAATCATTAGTCATTCAGGAGGTCCGTGCACAGGTGCAACATCTTCCCAAAAGTCACGGCCACCAACTTCTTGCCACAGCAAGTCGAACACTTCTGTTTTGACTCATCGCTGCAGGTTACGGACCGACCTGCGCGCTCATTCACGACTAGAAGAGTCCAGACCACATGGAACTATCACGGAACGCCGATTTTTGAGCAACCCCAAATCTTGCATTTCCTAAGTAGGAAGTCACGGCAAGGAAAGACATCATGTCTCGATCGAACGACGCAGGCCATTTCTTCCAGACCTCAGAAGCCCTTGCCACGACCGAACGAAAAGCCGCGAAATCCAAGAACAAGCATGGCGACCCCATCAAGCTCCCCTCCAAGATCCTTGCTGTTTGCGACGACCAGCGAGGCGGAGTGTATGCGGCAGAGGCAGCTGGACAAGTAAAGCGCATAGCGTTGGATGTAGGTGAGAGCCATCGCTCTGAGTTCGTCGTAAGAGCGATCATGTGCTAACATGACTTCAGTCTAGCAAAATCTCTCCGATCTTTACTCAAGGAACCGCGCCCCTAACATGCCTCGCGATCGGCTCTAACCACACAATCTACACCGGCTCCTGGGACAAGAATATCTACGCCATCAACACCTCGGCCACCAGTGATAAGATCCAAACCCTCGTCTCCCACACCGACTTCGTCAAGTGCCTCCTTGCAGCAACCCTCTCTCAAACCCCAGTCCTCCTCTCCGGCAGCGCAGACGCCACCATAATACTCTGGGATCTTACCAAAGCTAGACCAATCCACAAACTAAAGGGCCATACGAAGGCCCTTCAAGATCTGGCCATCGACCCTCAAAGCCTTGTCCACGATGCATCCGACAATCTTGAGTCCTTCACCCTCTTCAGCGCCTCTTCTGACCGTGAGATCCGCCGTTGGCACATCTCACTCGCCTCCGCCTACGAAATTTCAGAAGATCCAATCCTCGCGCACGACACGAGCGTCTACGCAATACGCTTCGATGCTGATGGGGACCTTTGGACGGCGTCCGCGGATAAGACCGCCAAGCATCTCGTGCGCGACAGGAACTGGGAGAGTGATACCACCCTGCAACACCCGGACTTCGTCCGTGATGTGCTTCCATTCGAAGAGCTGGGCCTCGTGGTGACAGCATGTCGGGACGAGGAAGTCCGCGTGTGGGAGATTAGTAGTGGGAAGTTGGTGTGTACGTACAGTGGTCATTTCGAAGAGATCACAGGGTTAGCGAGAGTTGCTGGGGACAGGAGGAAGGTGGTGAGTGTGAGTATCGATGGGACTGTCAGGCAGTGGAGTCTAGAGAGGCAAGATATGGTAAAGTATCAAGAAGATCTAGCGAAGGGAGAGCAGGAGGATGAGAAGGGTGAGAAGAAGGAAGGTCTGCTGACGGCGGAGGAAGAAGCGGAGCTGGCTGAGCTGATGGGGGATGATGATGACTGAGAGTCGTTTCATTCATCGATACTGCTGGCACATCTGCGGTACACCTTGAAGATGCTCATAGAAGTCCTCAGACGTCCACGCCACCTTGACGCCAAAAACGCCTCGCTGTCCCTAAAACTACACTGCAATCAGTTGTTCCTCCTTGACGCCACGACGGTGAGCGCTACGAAGAGCAGTCCGCGCACTTCCATCCCCAGGGCCTAGTCTCCAACCCAACGCAGGCCATATGGAACCCATCCGTCCTACACTTCACATTCGCACACCCAATCGTACCTCTCTTCCCCATGATCCTCACACCACAAATGCAAGGCTTCAATGGTGGTCGAGATCTCAATGGCGCGGCCGCTTGGGTGGGCTCTTTCGCGTCGGCTGCAGTCCTGGCGTTGGAGAACTGTGTGGCGCCAGGTTTCTGTTCTTCTGGCATAGGTTCACCTTGTTCATCTGTCAACTTCAAAGCACCATCAACCCACCTCCATCTAACCTTACCCGAGTGGTTAGTCGTTTGAGGTGCCGGCTCGACATCGCGCGAGGGAGTCGAAGACGTGGTGCCAGATCGTGTCTGCAGGCTTTCCTGCTGCGGCTTTGCAGGACTGCGGATGGCTTTGTCTTTTGCCGGCTCTGACAATGCCTTCCTCTCAGCAGCCTCAACCAAACCCAAACAGTACTTCACCGTCTCCTGCCGAAGAATTCTCCTCGTCTCGAGCTGGGTCAGCTTCGCCTTAAATTTCTCCTTCCATTTCGCATCTTTGAGCACATCGACCCATTTCCTAGCGAAGCGCACCACAGCGTCACTGGTCATCATGTCGGACATCGGCTCCTCTTCATCGAAGTGCCTGTTAAACAATTCGTTGAAGTCGAGCGAGACACCGTCATGGCCGAGTTTCTTCAAGTCCCGACGTTGGCTCTGTTTCATCCAGGTATCATCGAGATCTTCCTCGCTGTCACTGATCTCGTCGCCTGGTCTGAGCTTCTGCTTTGATGTGGTACGATAGAAAACGACGCCAGTTTTGTATGGTACCTTGTTCCTCTTACGTGCTTGCGGTATGAGATCTTGAACCTCCTCAGGTTCGGTGAATTTTCCCTTCGGGTTGTCGATCTTTAGCCCCTGAAGACGTTTCTGTGGCAATCTCGTTGTTGGAGATTTGCCGGCTGTCACCCTCATTCCAAGCTTGTCTTTTCTCTGACGAGGGGTTCCTTGCGCTCGTTCGTCCGATGGCAAAGACGAGAGTTTCCAAACAGAATCGCCGTTAAGGTGTTCATTGAGATTGAATGCCCGCGTAGGTGCTTCCCATCTGAACTCCCTTGAGCCATTCTCGTCATCTTTGTTGGCAATACGGATGGACTTCACACCCGGCACAGGTTCGTCCTGGGTGAACTCAAAATGATCGTGATTTAGGATGTAGTGCAGATACAGCCGATCAAACGACGTATGCTCACTGTCGTGCTCACAGAAGATGCACTTGAGATGCTCGGTCATGATACTGCGCATCTCAAAAGCAGCGTGGCGGAAAGTATACTTGATGAGCCACTTGCTGCGGCCAGCTTCGGGATCTTCAGAGACTGGTGTCGGCAGTTTGCGTAGCTGCTCTCTGCTGCGTTGTACTGCCTTGCTGTGCCTCGTGAGTGGTCTGTCCGTCCGTTCACTCCAGCCCATGATGATCTCGGCGCCGTAGTGTAGGTCTAGAGATTTGTGGCCTTTAGCGCGCTTCATGTGTAGAATCTCCCCGTCATTTGGCAGTTGTGGCAGCTTGCTCCACTTGATCTTGACAATGCCTTCGTTTGCTCCAGCGGTACGGTACTCATCCAAAGGACGGCCTTCAATCTGGTTGAGAAATTCTGCAGTCGATTCTGAGTCCTCGAATTGGATGTGGAATTCCAGGACGCAGTTCTCGTCAGGTTGTCGATCCCAGGGTCCTTTCCCGGTGAAACTTGGTATGACACAAGATAGTTCGTCAAAGTGTATCTCCAAGGGCGCTTGGAGGACGATGTCGAAAGTTATTTGGTGATTGCTATTGTCGCGGCCGACAATACGGCCTCGGCTGAGCTTGTTGAAAAGGGCGGCAGCATTGTTGTTGCCGGACCGCCGATCCCACAAGAGGACATTCACCTGACAAGAACGAATGAACCCGCCGGGGTGTGGGAGCCAGGAGGGTTCGTCGTTTGTGCGAGGTTGTCGAGGTGTCTTGGGGTCCCGTAGATGCAGCGAAGTGATCCGCAGCACGGGCTTCTGATATTTCAACAAAGTCTCCATCATCTGGTCATCCGGGGGCTCCCATTCGGGCCGCGGTTCGTCTTTACTGTCGTCGGTGTGTTGAGCGCCTGTCACATCGAGATGCTCGCGTGCCAGGTCTCGTTCGTGGCTGTCCAGTACGTCTCTCAAGTTCCGACGCAAGACGGTGCGCGAGTCGGAGGCGTCAAGTGTGCGATACAATAATACTTTTCCAAGAAAATTGCGTGCGCGATTGTCCATGATCACGTTGACCACGGGCCTATCGGCACGTGATGTGAGTCGAATGTGGTTGTCATACTGAAGGATTTATCGCATGTGACAGTGGGAGTCTCAGAGCGCCAAGATCAGCCGCCGTTTGCACCTGCTGCACGTCGCCTAGACGACACTTGGATGTTCTGCAGGCTGCCTGAAATGCTTCTGCAGGACGCGATGTATGTCTTGCTGGGGTCTTCTCGAGTGGAGACTGGAAGTGTCGCGACCGCTGAGTTGTCGCTTGCCAGAGTCGCACTTCACCTTGCGTGAGCACAGAAGGAGCGAGGACGCATTCAGATTCAGTAGCAGCTATACGCATCGGCCCCGACGCGATAGTCCGTCTAAAGGGAGAGCGGAAGTACCGGGCAATACATGTATCAACGAGATGGAGCTTTGTTTGAGAGAGCTTGGTACGCGCTTTGAACGACGGTGAACGATTGGTCTGTGCACGGTCTCGATATCCAATGAACCATGGACGGCATAGCAGCGAAAGCCCCTGAATACCACAAACATCCGAAATGGCAACAGAAAACCCGCGACCACCTCTTTGCTGCTCGGCTACACCAGCAGCTTCAACAGGCTCAGTTGGACAGCACTGACATTGATGAATATCGTAGTCACAGTAGTACCTCGGTCTCTCAATCATTATACGCATCTTCAATTTCTGGGGGTGAAGAGAGCTATTCATTCATCCACGGGTATGCCTTGCGCCCAGAAAACAAGATCGAATCTCTCTAAACCCGGAGCTTCTAGCATCATGCATTTCAAAACGCCTCAAAGTCAAGTCCCTCGCAAACGCTTCATCCAACCCGACGAAACCCATAAGCAGCAGACCTGGTTAAGAACATGCCCTTGTGATGTCTTCAACCTGTCTGTCTCTGCTTAACAGCAGCCACCAGCACTGCCGGACTGCACGTTCGAGCCTTGACCGACCTGAACCGTTGGCTTGTTGTTGACGGTCGTGTTGCCCATGCGCTCCTTGATCTGGCGGGCCATGGTCAAGAAGGCCTGCTCGACGTTGCTGGCATTCTTGGCCGAGGTCTCGAGGAATGGGATGCCCAAGCTATCGGCGAACTCCTACATTGCCCGTCAGTATGCCATCCTCGACTTGTCCATGCTTGACGATCCAAACGCACCTTGGCCACGGTGTACTCGACGACCTTCTTGTCTGACATATCGCTCTTGTTGCCTACGAGAAGCTTGTTCACACCCTCGGTAGCATAGCGGTCAATCTCCTGCAGCCACTGCTTCACGTTGTTGAAGCTGTCCATGTCGGTGACATCGTAGACGACGCAGATGCCATGAGCACCGCGGTAGTAGGATGAGGTGATTGTGCGGAAGCGCTCCTGACCGGCGGTGTCCCACTATCCATTGTGTCAGTCCAAGCTCTATCTCTTTCATTTGCTCATGTACGTACGATCTGGAGCTTGACCGTCTTGCCGTCGAGTTCGATGGTGCGAATCTTCTGTTGGGTTGTCAGCGGCTGGGCGATTACGGTGGCGTAAGGCGACGTACGAAGTCGACACCAATGGTCGAGATGTAGCTCTCGGTGTAGGTGTCGTCGGCGAATCGAAGGAGCAAGCAAGACTTTCCGACACCAGAGTCTCCGATAAGCAGGAGCTTGAAGAGGTAATCGTACCTGAGATTGCGGAGTCAGTATACACCCAATCTCCACTTCTTCACATGTCACGATATGGGTTGTGTAGGCTCCAGCGGCAGGCTGGCGGCTGGCAGCTGGCGAAGCTGTGGCGTGGCGAGTTATTGGTATAGCAATCTCGGTCGCGGGTTCCTTGAGTCGATTCCAGTATGATGTCCAGTCCAAGTGTAGGTCGAGTCCCGCGGACGTAGGCCATCGAATGCTGCAGACTCCAGGTATCCTCGAGCTGCTGACGGGCCTGCGATGCTGCGTGAAAGACGGTATGAGAGGGCGTGACTCTGCGAATCAAGCCAGTCAGCACAGAGAGGAAGGCGCTCCGCAAACCTCAAGCGACGACTCACTACTCGGGGTTCATGGTTGCGGTTGTGAGAGCGGCGATAGCGCTGCTTGCGTTTCTTCGCGGTGAACGGTGTCGGTATCAGGTGTGGTGGCGAAGAGTCGCGACGTTGACTCTCTCGACCGGTAGGTACAGGCGCGAAGGTGTTTGCGTAATGAAGATGCGATCGGGCGCACGCAAATAGTCGGACAGTCGTGAGGTGTGCGAAACAGCGTCTAGGTACCAAGGACCTTGAACGCCAGATGCTGCGGGAGCGAGTTTGGCGCTTACCTGTTTTGGCGGCGTGGTCCACGTGCCAAATGACGAATGTCCAGCAAAGGAAGGAGCGTGCTCAGGTCAAGTGTTTCTTTCATCACATGCAGCTATGTACTATTCCTGAACGACCCGTGGTCCAATAGCAAAACACAATCACAATCTCATAGCCCGTCGTCCGTAACCCGTGCCTTTGCCGCCATGCATCACCACTAAAGGAAAATCCGAGGCATCTCCATCTCGCCCTGTAACTTCTATGCCATCGCGGTAACCGATTCTACCTCCAGCCAGGATTTGGTGGCGGAGACTGATATTGACTGTTGTAGCCGCCTTGTTGCTGTCCGTATCCACCTTGTTGGCCCCCATAACTTCCCTGGTTGTACGGTTGATATTGGCCCGACTGATCATGCGGTGGTCCTCCAGCTGGCGGCGGAGGGAAAGACTGTTGTAATCCGTACTGCTGCTGATGTTGTGGTTGATTTTGCGGCTGTCCACCATACCCACTGTGCTGGTCGTAGCCCGATCCTCCGTAGCTGCCGCCTTGTTGGCCGTATTGATGTCCGCCTGGAGGAGGCGATTGATATTGATTGTAACTGCCCTGCTGCTGCTGTGCGTATGGATCATGAGGAGTGGGCTGGTGGCTTGGAGGCTGCGAGCCATACTGCGACTGCTGCCCGTAGCTCTGCTGGCCTTGAGGGTGGTACGCTCCACTTTGAGGCCCATACCCGCCCGCCGGAGCTCCAGGCTGGCCTTGCTGCTGCTGCTGCTGCTGCTGGACCGCTGGCTGGCTGTAGCCTCCACTTTGGCCGCCGTATCCAGGAGTGGGTGTATGGCTTTGAGAGTGAGTCTGCGAGTGAGCGCCTGGTGGTTGGTACGCCGCTGGTGGAGCCTGTCCATGATACGGTCCGGTAGACGATGCGTTCTGAGAATAGCCGTATGGGTTTTGGCCGCTTCCGTGAGGCTTGTTGTGTCCTCCCAGAAAATTGCCAGCCATAGCTCCCAATGAGCCCAATCCGCCGCTTGAATGGCTGCTGCTCGTCTGGGAAGAGCCGTGCTGACCGCTCGTCGACGATCCACCAAGGAACGACTGTGCCATTCCGCCTAGACCTGCACCTCCAGAGCTTCCGTGCTGGTTTGTACCGCCGTGTGATGACGAAGAGCCACCTAGGAACGACTGTGCCATCCCACCAAGGCCACTCGAACCGCCATGCTGAGAGCTTCCTCCATGCGACGACGACGAACCCCCGAGGAACGACGATGCCAAACCTCCAATGCCTCCTCCAGATGAGTTCGATTGCTTGCCGCTCAGCACTGAATTCAGCAACGATCCCTGTAGTATGTGTCAACCGCGCTATCCATACCCACGTATTCATTTTGACCTACTCCTAAACTTCTATCACTCTCTTGTCCCTCGACACCTCTCGTGCCTTCGTCTCCTGGCGCTGGGTATGGGTTTTGGTTGGCAGGCGTGCCGCCAGGCGTGGGAACTCCGTGTGCGCTCATCGTTGGTACGTCCCAAGTCGATTCGCCAGTACTGATTTGCACGTAGTAGTATTTCCTCGATCTATTGAGAGTTGTCAGTCGAATGTCGAACAAAGCAGGATCATCCGACCGAGCGGGGTCGCAATGTGCTTTCAACAGCGCGAACCTGCACCGCCTTCGCGACCAGACTGATGATACTCACTTGGCGTCCCACTGCGCAATCCTTCAACGACACCAGCTACGTCAGTGCCAAGCGCGCAAAAGTAGACAGCGACGGAGAATGAAGGAGTAGTAGTGGAGAGGACGAGCGTGCAGTATTTGACAGTGGATTAGACGCACCATCCGGGCGGCAGAGAAGGCGGTGCATGGTCAGGTCCAGCGTCAGGCGTGCTTGGCTCCGCCATTGTGATTGACGTTTCTTGCCACGCTGTGCGGTCTGAGGCGATGCTCTCGAGTCGTTGCGGGTTGGTCGCGGTCCTGACAGTCGCTGTTTGAGGATAGGTATGCGCCAACACGAAGTTCGCGAGGTCGTGGAGTCGGAAAAGGTCCGGGAACGCTGATGGTGCGGTCAGGTCGCCACGAGACGAAGGTGGATGAGCAAAGAGGAACCTATGGTCAAGGTTCGGGGAGAGTCGTCTCTATATTTACTCGCAGAAAGAAAATTGGCAGCTTGATACAACATGCTGGGAGAAGCTCGTTCCTCCACGCTCCCTTCCATCCACTCCGATACAGACTGACCGCTGGCTGGGCTTGCTTATGCAGAGACAGCGTCTGACGGCATACTAGTTCACCTCACGCAGCGCCGTGGTAGCTGAGACTGGGTGTCGCTCCCCGGCGGCCAGTGAGTAGAGGATAGCGCTGTGGCTGTGTGGTTGCATCGTGCAAGCGAAACGAGCTAGCGGGATGCGGAACAGTGCCCAGGTGGGTTCGATGTTGCCGCGAACAAGGGCGTCTAAGATGCACGTGAGAGGGACGCTAGGTACGGTGGACATCATGGGGTCTGGACAAGGATTGGTGGTGGTATTGGTGATCGCTCAACTTTCATCAAAAGCAAAGACAAGGAAACACAACGCTTCTTCTCATCGCCAGCAGTATTCTCAGCTAGCCCATATACCTGTGGGTATCCCTCCACGCGTTACCGGCGATGCTGATACAAGACAAAGTATGCCTGCATTCCAAACCACGCCAGTCCTGGTGAACAACTTCTCACACCTGGCTCTCCCTGCGTGAGTCTCTCGCGCTTAGTACTCGGCCTCGGCGCCCTCCTCGCCCTCAGCGGAGTCGGCAGCGACTTCCTCGTAGTCACGCTCGAGCGCAGCCAAGTCCTCGCGGGCCTCGGAGAACTCACCCTCCTCCATACCCTCACCAACGTACCAGTGAACGAAGGCGCGCTTGCTGTACATGAGGTCGAACTTGTGAGAGAGAGCAGACCAGGCCTCGGCGATGGCGGTGGTGTTGGAGAGCATGCAGACGGCGCGGTTGACCTTGGCGAGATCGCCGTTGGGCACCATCTCCGGTGGCTGGTAGCAGATACCAATCTTGAAGCCAGTTGGGCACCAGTCGACGAACTGGATGGTGCGCTTGGTCTTGAGAGTGGCAATAGCCTGGTGGGTGTCCTTGGGAACAACATCGCCACGGTAGAGCAAGCAAGTGGCCATGTACTTGCCGTTGCGTGGGTCACACTTGACCATCTGGTTGTTTGGCTCGAAGCAGGACATGCTGATCTCCTGCACGCTGTTGGCCTCGTGGGCGGCCTTGGCTGCCGAGACGATTGGAGCGTACGCAACGAGTGGGAAGTGGATACGTGGGTACGGCACCAGGTTGGTCTGGAACTCGTTGAGATCGACGTTGAGCGAGCCGTCGAAGCGGAGGGAAGCGGTGATGGAAGAGACGACCTGGGCGATCAGGCGGTTCAGGTTCTCGTAGTTGGGGCGTTCAATGCCGAGGTTGCGGCGGCATATGTCGTAGATGGCCTCGTTGTCGACCATGAAGGAGCAGTCGCTGTGCTCAAGGGTGGTGTGAGTCGTAAGGATGGAGTTGTATGGCTCGACCACAGAGGTGGCCACCTGTGGTGCTGGGTAGACGCAGAACTCCAACTTGCACTTCTTGCCATAGTCAACAGACAGACGCTCCATCAGGAGGGCACCGAAACCAGAACCAGTTCCACCACCGAAGCTGTGGAAGACAAGGAAGCCCTGGAGACCGGAGCAGTTGTCGGCGACCTGTCGGACCTTGTCCATGACCTGGTCGATAAGCTCCTTGCCGACAGTGTAGTGGCCACGAGCGTAGTTGTTGGAAGCATCCTCCTTGCCAGTGATCATCTGTTCTGGGTGGAAGAGGCTGCGGTAGGCGCCAGTGCGGACCTCATCGACGACGTTGGGCTCGAGATCGGCGTAGATGGTGCGTGGCACGTACTTGCCCTGGCCTGTGAAGGTGTCAGTCCATGTCTGTATGCTATTGCTTTGGTGATGAGGTCACATACCGGTCTCAGAGAAGAAGGTAGAGAAGCCATGGTCATCGTCAGCGGCCTTGCGCTCCTCAGTGAGGTAACCGTCTGGCTGTTTCCATTGTCAGCGGTGTTGAGACAACATATCAGGTGTGTGCTCTTACCTGAATGCCGTGCTCGAGGCAGTAGAGCTACACCAACTTCATGTCAGTCTCAATGTCTTCAGGCACCCATATTGTCCATGTGTCCCCTTCATGCTATTTCTTCTCGCTCTTCAATGTGTGTACTGACCTCCCAGCAGCTGTTGGCGATTTGGCAACCGGCCTGGCCGACTACACGCGTGCAAAGTCAGTATTCGACTGGATCACAACGGCGAAGCCCAATATGGCGGTCAAGGCGCGCGGGCCCTGAATAGGAGTAAACATACCGTTCAAGCTGATGACTTCGCGCATGGTGGGCGGGGATCGAGTTTGTGGAGTGGATGGTAGGGTGTCTCTTGACGGGCGGCGATATGGAAGAGGTGGTCGGGAGGCAGAGTCGTCCTCGAGCAGCAGGCGCGTGTGTTTGGATGGCAGTAGTGGGGAGAAAGTGCGCTGCTTGTTTGTGGGTGCCGATTAGACTTTGGGCTTTTGGCAGGGGTGCGGCCGCCAACCGACCTTAGCGTGTCAACGGCGACCACTCGCAGCGCACCGTCGCTGCCAGCTGGGACGAGCAAGGACGACACTCAAATGTCTCATCAAGAATTGAATGATACATTGACAGGACCTACCTGACCACCGAACACATTCACCTACATGTGAGAAGAACATGAGCCGCTGTCCAGTCACCTGCTGCCCACGTGCCTTGAATCCACCGCCACCACCATGAGATTCCTGGCTTTCTGCTTCACCACGGCCCTTCTGTTTGCGCCTGCAGCTCTCGCAAACACCGAAAAGACCATCTTCATCGCCCCGTCTGCTATCGCTCTGCCTGATGCTGGACCGCAGCTACACGCTTTGAACCTCGATACCATCACCTACGCTCAGTCGAGATTGCGGACTTCCCTGTCCGTCGCCTTTCCCAACGAAAAGGCTCCCCGAGGCCTTGAATCGTGGTATCTGTTGCAAGGCTTGAACGAAGGACAGCGATACGAGGTTCGCATCTGCTGGGCGGCCGTTGTACGTCTTTACCCTGATCAGGCAACCACGTTTGCGAATAAGGTTTGATATCAGCTGACTTTCGACCAGCAACCGACGGAGTTCTGGCTGAACGTACACAACATCTCGCATGTGTTCGATACTCCACGTCTGATCCAAAGCCTGGCCGATTTTGCCGAGTCGCAAGCTTCACAGCCCCAAGTGGAAGACGATAACGCATTGAAGGTTGACTATTCGAGTGGAACTGTCCTATTTCTTCACGTTCAGGCTGCCGCCGATTACTTCACGACCAACAAAACGTTGATGCAGCATCCAGAACCCGTGGACGTCGACATCATTCTGGATCCCTATCTGGCAAACGTCCTACCAGTGTCTCTACTTCCCACCGCAGCCTACATTATCGTATTGGCGATCGTTGCTTGGTTCGTTTCAAAGTGGAGCGCCAACTCGCTGAAGCCCAAAGAGCACAAGCATCACGCAGATTGAAGGATCATGGCGAACCCAGGCGTACCTAATCATTCGGCTTTGCCATCGAATAGCGACGATCAAGTTGATGGAGCACTGTCGTCAACGAGCAACAACCACCCAGTGGCAACAACCACACGAACCCCACATCCGTTCTACACTCTACCGTCGGAGCTCATCCTGGACATCGTCGACTTGTTGCCACCAGAGTCATTCATCAACTTCGCATTCGCCAACTATCCACTCCTGCACTCCTACGGTCTTGCACCAGCGCTGTCACGGCCTCGGGTCATCTACATCACAACGCAGACACGGATCCCAGCTCTGTTTCCCCTATTACGCATGCCAGCTGAGATTATGCTGCACATCATGCGGCATCTCAAGCCAATTGACACCATGCGTTTCGTGGTGGCAAACTATCAGGACTTGGCCAGGCAAGGGATAGCTCCTCCCTTGACAGCCGCAACGGTGATGCAGTTGAAGAACGCGGTTCGGGCGAGGCTTGCACCAGGGTGATGGAACATAGTGATGATTTATTTAACGAGGTCACGAGTAATGCTTCGCTCTTGAGGACGACTTGGAGGATAAAAGTCGTGGATTCCTCCGTAGTCTCAACCATTCATATCCTTATCCTCTCACACCCCTACCAACAAAGCCCTCGCATCTAACATCGACATACCCTGCCGTCTCCTCCCTACATTCCTCTGAGGCTCCCTATCCCCTGCATTCCCCCTCTCACCAAGATAATACCCAATATGCACTTCGCTCGCCCCCCAACGAACCAGCTTCCTCACCCCCTCCATCCACTCCTCTTTCCCCAACTCGACGATCTTCTCTCTGCTCTTACCGCCTTTCCCTGTACTCGCAGAAACTCTCGCAGTGATCCACATCGTGAAGCCCTCTCTCCTCGCGTCGATGCTCGCCGGCAGTCTGTGTGCCATGGCAGCTTCGTTAAAAGCTTTTGCAAACTCATGCCAGGATGTAGAAGGTGTTAGGTCGTAGGTCGTGTGGAATGTTCCCATGAGGCCTAAATCGGCGCGGTTGAGGAGGAGAGTGTGTAGGTCTGTGTAGAAGCGGGCCGTTATGTTGATGCGGTGGGTTGGAGGATTTCGGGTCAGTGGGCTTTGGGTTGGTGGTTGGCAGACGAGGTTGAGGATATGCTCTTCTTGTTGCACTGGTTGTGATGTTGTCATTGGTGATGGAGGGTTTGATTCCATGATCGTCGTCGTCCAGCTTAACGATGACACTGTGCGGATGTTGTCGTATTCATTTCCGTCGATGCCGAGAGGACTCCAAGGATCTTGGACAGGATAAAGGTCGTCGAAGCTATCGAAGTCAAGCATCGGCTCAATTTCTTGTACGCAGTCGTCAAGGTCAATGGGGTCTTCTTCATGTCGAGGTCCATCGCTTGTGAAGTCTTCTTCTGGTTGGGAGGTATTCATGTCCATCGCCACTATTGTCGAGCTGTATCTTGGGATTGTCGAGTGTGCAGTATGGAGGTGCGCTGATGCCTGTAGAAGTCTTAGCGCGCCGTTCACATGCAAAGCTTAAACTTCACTCGAGTGAATATAGGAAATTCTTCCCCGCCTGTGAACAGCTCATGTTGTGAATGTTGCAAGACAGTCCATTGCTCGATACAATTCAGCTGAATCGGACCAAACGCCCTTTGCCTTCGAACGTCGCATTCTGTGCGCGAGTAAATGCCGATGAAACCCTACACTGTTATCTCTACATTCAAACTCCAACTCCATAAGCCATATGCCATTAGTCATTCCCATCATCATAAGATATCCAAGAGCACTACTCCATCCTCTCTAGCTCCCAACACCACCGCCATGAGCTTGAACTTCAGTTTTGTCAAGCTTAGGCACATCTCGACTCAGCAAGCTGCGGAGCTCTGGCGTAATCACCCTCTCCTTGTCGGCTCCGATTCCCGCCGCGATGTGATCTCCCACGGTCCTTTCCCGTGCAGACGTCTGAGCAGTGCTCTGTGATGTTCGTCTAGCACTTCCGCTTGCACTACCAATGCTGGAGCTGCTGGGTTGTCGAGGCCTGCCATCACTTCCTGGTCGCGCAGCACTAGGTGACGGCGGTTGCGGAAGCCTCTGCCGAGCGGACGGTATCGGGAAGTTGGACTTCCTGTCAATTGCCTCGACCATACGTTGGAATCTCCTGAATAGAGCTTCGGCTCTGACGAGAGTCGAGTACAAGTCGATCGTGCCAGACAGTTCGTTGACATACTTGAGGACCTCGTCGAAGCCCTTCAAGTGGTCCATGATGACGTTCCGATGCTTCTCGAGGATTGCAGCTGCGATAAAGAGGTGGAAATTTGATGAGAGGTAGTCTGTCCAGAGTCCTTCCCACATCCGCAGGATGTCCTCGAATTCGAATTCGCGTTTGAACCAGACCAGTAGCATGCGGAAGAAGAAAAAGAAGTTGGTACTGTCGAGCTTCTCCAGATGCTCGTACAATTTCGGGTCGAGGATTTGGACGAGCTGATCAAGTGTGGTCAACTGTAGTCTCATGCCGGATTGGTCGCGCAGGAAGTTCCGCTCCATTCGCTCCATGAACTTGGTAAAGCCCCAAAAGGCGACAGCATCATCTTGCTCGACGGCATAGATAGGTGCTAGTAGATCGCTCATGCCTTGGACATAGCCTAGATCGCGGTTGTATTCGTTGTATGTTAGCAGCATGTCCTTCATCTGCTCGAGGTGGACGTTGGTGCCGGATTCTGCAAACGGGCTGTCCGGGTCCGGGTGAGGAATGTCCTCGCCAGCGAAGAGTGGTAGATGTCGATCAGTGCGGTGGACGTCCTTCTCTATTAAGCCATGAATGGCACGGTCAGCAAAGTCATCAGCAGCACTGCCAAAGTTGTGATGTAATAAGACGTACCTATTCGCATCTTTTGCTCCTTCCACCACTCACGCTCTTCGAGAGTGCCAGTCTCGTCGACCATGCGTTCCCACCAGGCGCCCTTGAGACGAATGTACTCATCCCTCAGACTGTTCATCTTCGCATGTCGCTCTTCTTTCGTGCTGTCCCACTCGTAAATTCCAAGTAAGAACAACCAAGCCTCCTTTCTCACGCCGTCCTCAGTGGTCAATCCGCCGTGAAAGATTCGCTCCTTGATCTCGTCAGATGTCTTTTCTAACCGTCCAGTCCTCGGATTGAAGAAGCTCTCCCATTCCTTGAGCGTCACAGGTTCCCTCTTATCAGCAAGACTCAACCCCTGAGCATCAGCGTCAAGAAGCTCAAATTGGCCCAGCTCGCTGTCCTCGACTTCCAGAATATCCTTGGCCGTCCATATTCGCTGGTTTCTCTCCTTCTCTGATTGTTCGGCGATACCCATCGCCCATCGTGCGAGATACAATCTCGCGGAATCGAACTCGTCTGATACATTCTGCACCTGTGCATTCTGCATCAAACGACGAACTTGAGGGGGCAGGTTCTTGTTCTCTGCCACCGATTGTGCTGTTCGCCTGGTGAACGTCGTGACCTGAGCCATCTTCTCCATGAAGTTCCACCGTGCTTGCTTGAGCACATTCATCACTTGCTCTCCCTGGTTGCCAGTGCTATTCCTCTTCGAATTCGATGGGTGGTCTTTCGGGTTGCCCTCCAATACATTCTTCACATGATCCGGCGTAGGCTTCCCGCCACTCCCAAATGACAGCTTGTCAGCCTCATTTGGATCGACCATATATATACTTGGCTCTTGCGCCGATCGTTCAACGTTCACATATCGCTTCAACCACTCCAAGAGCTGGTCGCCACCCCAGAACATTCCCCCGGCCTTGCCCTCGATGCTGAAGTTTTCTCTCTGCAGCTTTTTACGCTGGTCGATCGTCGACTGACATTCGGAGTCGTGGAAGAACAGCGGCGGAAAGCTGTCGCCTGATCGGGAGTTGATGACGATGCTTCCAAACCACCATCCTGTGCTGGGAGGTCGCACGAGCACGCTGAAGATCTCGCTCACTGGGATGGCGAATGCATACGTTCCTAGACTGGAACTATGCGATGTCACGACTGGTGGTCGCGGGACGAGGAACGTTTGCTTGGGAGGGCTTTCCGAGTCAACATTGGCCATTTCGACCTTGGTGTACTTCTCGGCGACGTCTCCCAGACCACTTTCGGGAACCCATGATATCAGCAGATCCGATCGTGCCCTGGATCGTCCACTGCTACCACCAGGTGTTGTCGGCGCCTCTGATCCTTCTGGTTTCTGCTGAACCAACGCCACGAAGCCCGCGACATTGTCCTTTGCGCTTGGTGTTGGATGAACATATACCTTGCTCTTGGCATACAGTAGTTTGACGCCCTTCGTGCTCTTGCTATGTCTCACAGTACTGTACTCGGTCTCGTCTTCGTCGCTCATGTCGTAGAAGCTGGCAGTTGGCGAAGGCGGGCTGGGAGGATCGGCAGAAGCGTCTACCGGCGGAGGAGTCGACGGCATGGTGGAAGAGGAGTTGTCAAGGGTCTGACGGGCGTATAGTGGGATCGGTGGCATCAGTCACTGCCTCTTCAGCAGTCACATGGCGGATTGTGTCAAGGTAGACCAAGCAGGCTGCGCCTGCCTTTGTAGCTGCCCCGCGCCTCAGCCACACGTCATTCCTTGAAGCGAGTGAAACTTGGGGGCCAAAACTGAGGCTCCCTCTTTCAACGATACATCCAATGGCAACGATACATCCAATGGCTTGATACCAATTGCAACACGTACAGTGGGAGAAAGACTTTTCGAATACATCATCCACTACTCACACCCATCTACGTGTACCAAGTCGGCTCAGGGATCTCTCCCAAGAGCTGATATCGACCAACTTCCCTCTTTTTATAGGCCACAGGATCGTGCAGCGAGTGCGTGCGGATGTCCCTCCAATATCTATCGAAGCCATATTTCTTTCCTGTCGCTCGGGAACCTAGTGCTTCAAAGATACCGCTGGTGACCTTCAAGCCCGTGTCCGTAGTCACGACCTTGGCATGGGCGACGAAAGCCGCAACCTCTCCACGACGAAGAGCGGTAATGCTGCTGCGACCACCGCTATGCTTGGAGTAATTGGTGTAGCCATTGGAATGGCCGTTCGTAGCAGCACCGTTTGCGCCAGGCTCTGCTTCGATGTTCTGGAAGGAAGTGGCGGTTGTGATGTGGTAGGGCGGGTTGGTCTTATTCAAAGCGCCGTTGACATCCACCTTGCTCAAGCTGTAGTTCGGGTTGACGTTCTGCTTGAGAAGGTGCTCGTCTGTTGACGACCCGTACTGACCAGCTTCGCGGTACAAGTTGGCTATCTCAGCCCCAGCACGATCAGCCAGAGCATCTGCGGCTGCGAGATGTGCGCGCCACTCTCCGTAGCGCTCGAGAATGTACCACTCGTCCACAGCCTTCTCTTTATTGTCTCCGCCATAGGGCCAAGCACGAGTCCCGTTGACAGTGTATTGAGATGCAGCACCGAGAGCGCCCTCGGCGATGCCAAGGTAGAAGTTGCTGAAGACCAGTTGGATTGTGGGAAGGAGTAGCGAAGCGAATGGTATACCAAGCACGTCCTGAATGGGGCGCTTGCTGGCCGCATCCCAGCCAAGAGCGTCTGACCATGGTACGCGGATGTTGTCAATCTTTACACTGCCCGACTCGGTCAAACGCAAGCCTATGTTGTCCCAGTTGTGGGCGAAGATGATCCCTGGCTGCACAGTCTTCACGAATGTGAAGATGTGATCCTCCGTGCCGTCCAGAACTCCTTCGAGGACAGTCAAGTCACTGATGTATCCACCGGTGTTGAAGTTCTTGGAACCATTAAAGACAATCTCATCGCCCTCTGAGGAGATCTTGAGGTCGCTGTCTCGTGGATTGACAGCTCCGCCGACAAAGTAGTTGTTCTCAATGATGACCTGTTGCACGCTGTCCTGCTGTTCTTCCGTGCCGACCACATTTGCGGTCGTAGACCACAGCAGATGGTATCCGAGCAACATGCCGAGCGATCCATCGGTCTTAGCCACTTCTCGGATAACCTTGTAGCCCGTTTCCCAGCTTTGCCCACCGCCACCGTACTTGACTGGCCCGAGGGTCTTGAGCAAGCCTGAGGACTTCAGCAAAGCGACCTCAGCACGAGGAGCCTTGTTCTCGATGTCTCGCTTAGCAGCATCTTCCCCCAAGATAGTCGCGACGTCTTTGGCACGCTGGATCCAACCTTGCTGAGTGGTGGGCAGTCCAGCGCGTTCGAAGCGTTCATGATCGGCGTTGTAGACGCTCGGGTCGGTGTTCTCTCGTGCTTTAGACATTTTGGGTCCCTGAGAAGTTGTGAAATTGGGCGGTCGTAGCCAAAGCTACCCAGCTGTCTTTATACATGTAGCTCTCAAGCTCCATACCAGCCTCGGGATTTGCCAGATAGTGCAACATGGTGTTGTTTTAAGGTCGTGAGGTGTGATGATCGCCAATGGTGTTTGCAGATGGACTATTGCGTGCTCAAGCTTCCCCATTGCAATTCAGGTACTTCGAACTCTAAATTCCACCTTGAAGAGACCTAGAACCTTTGTGGTCATTGCCGGTTGCTTCTTAGCGACAGGCCGGAAAAGTGTGTTGGAAGCAAATTAGTTATTCGCGATGGCCCCATGGAAAGCACGCAATTTTGCGTCCTGACGCCTCAGCATGTGAGCGTATGAAGCTCTAAGGCGACATTTTAGCTTGAATCTTGAGATCAGCGAGCATTCCACAGGACGTTGGAGAGAGACCGATGACCCGAAACTGTATACCTTGAAATATAACATATCAAGGTACACTGTCGCACGCGGCAGAACAGCTATCTGACGAGTCCAGATATGCTTGCGCACAGGCCGCAGAAAACGTGTAAGGCCGGTCAGCAGCCGTATATCTCCAGAATGGCCGGCGGTATCAAGCCGTAGTGAAGCCGCCAAATGCCTCGCCAGTGGTGCATGTATGTAGCATTCGTCTTTGGCCGCTTGATGAAGTAGCAAATCGAGTTGGACGCTCCCTGACCTGGCTGACATCACCGGCCATATCTTCGCCCACCATTGTCATATGGATTCCCACCACTGGCACCACCTTGGTCATATGGATTCTGTCCGCCATATTGATTCGCACCTTGACCCGGCAGTGGACTGGCACTCCTGTTCCCACCCCACAATCTCGCCTTCAGCCTCTCCTGCGCCGATCCACCACCGCTGCTTGGAGGCGGGCTCGGGTCTACAGCACTACCAGGTCTACTCGATGGCCCTTGTGACGACATGCTCTGGTAGCTGCCTGCTCGTTGTGAAGGTAGTGGCCTGGCTTGCGGTGGTGCGAGATTGCTGCTGCTGCCCTGAGCAGGTGCGACAGGCCTTCGCGCATTTCGTAGACTCTGTGGCTGCATTGGTGCACTTGTCTGACCGCTAGACGGAGCATCCCATAAATCACTCAGACTCCCTCTGTTGCTGCCTGCGTTCTGCACCGCTCCGTACTGACTCTTCCCTCCGGCGCTCGTGAAGTACCCGGAGCTCTGCGTGTACGGCTGAGCCGTGACCGCTCTTCGATCCTTGGGATCCGCTGGCAGCCATGGTGGAAACGGTCGTCCTTTCTCGGTGTAGTACGCTCGCAGCACACGGCAGATGTGAGTGTCGTCTTCGGTATCGCCGTCGTCTTCGCTGGAAAGCAGTGTCCGCCGCAGAGTGTTGTATTTCGAGGTGGTATGTGTGAGGAGGTTGCTAAGGTAGGACGACATGGTTCGTGGTGGCTACCTGAGAGGAGGAGTAGCCAGTGCTTGGTTTGCGCGACGAGATCTGGGTCCAGAGCTGCCGCCGTGGGCTGTAGCCGTCTCGTAGCACGTGGCTGTCAGCCATTCAGCCATCTCCAGTCAGCCATCCCGCCTTCACTTTGTGGCGCAGTCGCTGCTGTTGTTGAAGCTCCGTCTCTCCTCTTGCTCTCACACCGACATGTACGCCTGATGGAACAGAGTTGCGGTGGACGCGGGACCACATGTTATTGGGCTCACCTCATCTCTGCTCTACCTACAGGCTACAGCCACGCCAATGCCATCCACGAGCTTTGCTGCAGCGGCTTCGCCGTGATGCGGGAGTCAAGCACAGCGCGAAAGCCTTGACGACAAGGACCTGCTTGCTTCTCGTCCCCCTCTCAGTTGTGACTCTAGATCGAGACAGGGAAGCAGCTCGCTCTGAAAGTCTCTCATTCTCGTGGTACGAGCAGCAGCATGAATAGGCGAGAGCTGCAGCAGTGCCTGACCTGACCTGACGACCTGGCCTTCAAGTAAACTCAATACAAGGAAGCAAGCGGACCGGGCTCCGGCGTTGAACATTCGATCGTATCAATAATCACCATGCTGACAACGAGACCCAGCAATGACAAAGTCTCCGTATCGTTTACAACTCACAGCATATCCTTCCGACGCGTTCCAGACGAACGAGGTCGCACCATGACGAGCCGGACGCTGCGCTTACGAAGTACATGTAGCCATCGCAGAATGCACCCGTACATGCGCTCTGACCTGCTGGAGAATGATACAATCTTGATTCACCAAACATGAGTCCATGAAGGCTTGCGACTCGGGAGGCATCCCAGTCGGCCCCCCCTCCCGAGCCATACAGCAGCCGGTCAATCTCAGAGATATCGCCGTGCCTTTGCTGCTCTTTGTCCTATGGGCCACTGAACGACGCTTACTCATTCAGTCAATTCGCAATCATCGCAACATGCTACCATCTGACAGCCAACCCACAGCCGACAGTGCTCTGCGGAATAGAGCGGCAACCTAGCACATTCGTGGCCGACGGCGTGAAGAGCGTAAGGATGTTTTGCGGCTCCATTAAATCCCCACAATGCTTACCTTAGGTATGGAAGCTTGGCGGATGGCTCGAATTTCCATCGCCTGCTGATGATGGTCAGAGGATAGACTGTTGCCGCTTCACGACGCGACCGTGGATTCACATCACGTTGACGTGGAAAGATGCCAAATCGCTCCGAAAGCGGCAGCACCATCCGGCGTTCCATCGGGCTGCACTACTGCAGGTCCAAGCTATGGATACCACGATACATTTGTGAAGACACAGCAGATTGTAATATTTCCAGTCGACTGCTTCCCTCAGTCTGAAGGTGCGTAACAGAAGAGATAGAATCAAGAACCGTTGGAAATCTATTCTTACAGCCCAAAAGCTCCGCTGTCCCGAGCACAATCGATCATCGAAGGCAATGCCAAATCGTGCAGGCTTGGCTTGCCTCGTTTCGTCGTACCAGCGAATTAATTACTTTTCTCCAAAGCATAAAAAAATCGACGCTAGACTTTAGGGAGCTTTCTCCAGGTCTGGCAAATCTTCTGGCAGAAAAGGCGAGGACTGTCTGGCCACGTCGACCTGGTTGCATCCGACACGAAATGTTCCGCAATACATCCTGACCACGTTCGAGAACACTAGTCCCCGTCGGAATGCCTGCTGGACCCCGCTCTGTTGCTATTTCTCTACTGCCGGGTCCAGGATCGACTAGATTGGGACGACAAGGTGTAATACCTAGGAGACTAGGACCAGTGTTGTGTGGTGAGGCAGGTTTGGGAAGTGGGGTTGGCGCGTCACGCAGCAGTCCCGCGCTCGAGCCTGCGAGACTTCCAGTGGCTACAACGCAACCAGCGTGTCCATCTGATGGCAGAGCTTTTCCTTGCAGCTCCACCGAGCTTGTGGGTGGTGCTCAAGGCTTAGCAGGATGAGTAGCAGGTATATAGGACGACAGCTCGCCCGCCGTGGTCAGCCAGAGGTTCAGATCGTTTAGACGTCAGCGCATACCGACCCAAGCATCGCCAGTCCGCCCACGACGTAACGGCAAGTCTCCCCGCATCTCAAATCCCTTCCCTTCCGCTCTTAGCCCGCCCGTCGGTTCGAAGGAGGAGGCCAGCTGCAGCGCCGCTAACACGCATTGATGATGGCAGCACGAGCTCTCTCCGCCTCGAGGTCATCGCACAGCTCCCGAGCTACATAAACTCCTCCGTCGCACGATAAGAGCGCCTCTCTTTCGCTGCACACTCGTACCGTCTTCAACGACGACACTCTTTTCACAATGGTATTTGCCCGCTCCGCCCTGCGTGCTGCACGCCCTGCGAGCTCTCTGCTTTCGCAGAGGGTTACGCCCGCCTTCGCGCAACGCGGGGCTTCGCTCGCCAGGACAGCCAGCTTGGGAGGGGTCAGAACGCTGACTGCGACTTCGTCACGACAGGGCAAGGTTCTCCTCGTTTTGTACGATGTAAGTACTTGGGACATGCTACCGGCCTGCATCTGCATGAGAGCTGGCCAGTTCCACGAATCGAAGGCGTTGCGGTTGCTAATAGTATCGTCCAGGGCCACGAGCACGCCAAGCAGGAGCCTCAGCTTCTGGGCACGACTGAAAACGAGCTTGGTTTGAGGAAGTGGATTGAGGAGCAGGGCCACACTCTCGTCACCACCTCCGACAAGGAGGGCGAGAACAGCAAGTTCGACCAGGAGCTCGTTGACGCCGAGGTCATCATCACCACTCCGTAAGCCACATCCACCTACAACACGCAGCATCAGCATTGACAAGCTTCGCAGCTTCCACCCAGGTTACCTGACTGCTGAGCGTCTCGCCAAGGCGAAGAAGCTCAAGATTGCCGTCACCGCCGGTATTGGTTCCGACCACGTCGACCTCAACGCTGCCAACAAGACCAATGGCGGTATTACCGTCGCCGAAGTCACTGGCTCCAACGTCGTCTCTGTTGCCGAGCACGTCGTCATGACTATGCTCGTCCTCGTCCGCAACTTCGTCCCTGCCCACGAAATGATCGCCCGCGGTGACTGGAACGTCGCTGAAGTCGCCAAGAACGAGTACGATCTCGAGGGCAAGGTCGTCGGTACCGTCGCTGTCGGCCGTATCGGTGAGCGCGTCCTCCGCCGCCTGAAGCCATTCGACTGCAAAGAGCTCCTCTACTTCGATTACCAGCCACTGTCCCCAGAGAAGGAGAAGGAGATTGGATGCCGAAGAGTTGAGAACCTCGAGGAGATGTTGGCACAGTGTGACGTTGTCACCATCAACTGCCCACTCCACGAGAAGACCCGCGGTCTGTTCAACAAGGAGTTGATTTCCAAGATGAAGAAGGGTGAGTCGACGACACTTGCGTGAAAATGATTTGAATGCTAACAATAGCAGGCTCTTGGCTCGTCAACACTGCCCGTGGTGCCATTGTCGTGAAGGAGGATGTCGCGGACGCTCTCAAGTCTGGCCAGCTCCGTGGCTACGGTGGTGACGTGTGGTTCCCACAGCCAGCACCCAAGGACCACCCACTCCGCTACGCCTCGTACACCACCTGGGGTGGCGGCAACGCTACCGTTCCACACATGTCCGGTACTTCGCTCGACGCCCAGAAGCGGTACGCAGCCGGTACCAAGGCTATCCTCGACTCATACTTCTCCGGTCGCGAGGACTACCGCCCTGAGGATCTGATCGTGCACAAGGGCGACTACGCCACCAAGGCATACGGCCAGCGGGAAAAGAAATAGATGCTGCATGATGGATGTTGGTTGGTGGATGTGGAGGCTTGACGGCGCGAGCAATGCCGAATGTGTAACGCACTTCCCATAAAGCAATGATACCTCTGTTTGTACGACTGTCGAATGCGTATCCTGGCTGCGCGCATAGCCGAGTGTCGAATCCTGTACCAAGACCGTGGGTTCGGAATGGTAGTACGTGGCTGCATCTCCATCCTCTTTGACGTTCAGTTAAAATCATTGACCGGTCTGCTGTTAGTGGTGGCTCCTGTCTCGCATGTAAATGTAGTTAGTGGTGTATCAGCCCTGCCCAGCCTACCTCGACAGTTTCAGCCTCATCCCGCGCTTTGTACCACGTTTTGTCAGAAATCGGTTCGTCCGGATTCACAGGAACGACTGTTGTTACCCAATTTTCGAGCCCTAATATCGGCGGCTTGTGCACGAGCTTTCATTGTACATCCGTGGGCAGGGTACATTGTCGAGATCATGCAGTCTGATTGATCAAGGCGACAGACTTTCAGCCTGCCTTCAGCTGGCCGACACAACGGCGCAGCAACTATCGTTATGATTTGCTGTTCGATTTTGGTGTGCAGGACCCGCCATGTTTACACATGCAGCAGCATATTGGCGAAGCGCAATGCTTCCTGATCCTGAGAGGGCGGCCTCCAAAGGTGTTGCTGCTTTGCGTGGACGTATTCGGGAAGTGGACGGCCCCAATTGGCGAAAGGTATGGGGATGACTATGCGGCCGCGATGGGTACAAGACTTTTCGACGCCGCATTTGTCAGTAAGTCTCTTGTGCCGTCTGCCTCTCGCTCGCGTGGGGTGTTGACCTCGTAGAGCGTGAGGAGCATCATCGTTGCTGCCTGTGGTCGTTGTCGTATGCGCAAAGCTGTACGATACCGTCTATCCCGTAGCTAAGTCGACAGGCGAAGTGCATGTACGACATCGCGTTTCGTTGTCGAATTCTGCGAGTACGACAGTCGAATTCGAGACGAAACGCAACGGTGACATGTCTTCCAGTCGCACAAGAGGATTCGAAGATCCGGTGTCGTCTGCGCGGCATCGTCATGATGCTGGCCAAGGCCGATGCGGTTTTCCTTGTCGAGAAGTCGCTGCCGCTGCAAGATAACATGTGTACAGATGCACATGGCGATGAGTCAAAAGTCAGAGGATGGTAAGTACAGGCGGCTGGGAGGCATAGGCGAGCGAGCGAAGGAGCTCCTACCGGACGAACAGGAGTTCCGAGTTGACGACACACCGTTGACCCGTCCGGGCCTCGCAGGCCAGACGGTACGGTAGGTAGACCTCGTGGAAGCCATGCATACAGCCCTACGCACCTCTGGACGATCGACTCTGCAGGTGGCCGCTGTTTGGGTCCACTGGTAGGGATCACAGGATGCGCAGTGGAAGGCAGGTCCCGCAGGCTACCAGCGCCGCGGGCTCCGGAATCCTTCACCGCGACTTGAATAGCAAATGCGAATTGCGATGACAGACGCAGCAGCAGTCGGCGGTGGTGCAGCGATAGTGTGAGGACACCTCTCATGGCTCACGGCCGGCGTGGAGTGGGGGCTGGAGGCTGAGGCTCGCTGCAAATCGGCAACTTTGGGCGCATTGCGCAGCGCAGACGCTAGCACCCAAACCGGCATGGCCTGCGATCCCGAAATAGCCCCTTCTCTCTTCTGTCACGACCCACGACAAGCCTCGAGGCATGGCATGACGGGTCCTATTCGCGATGCTGCAGGTACGGGAATACACCCACGCCGTCGACGCCAGCAGCGTAGGCCCCGAACGGTATGACATGCTGCTGCTGCGAGTCTCATGCACGAGGGCAGTGTACCTGGCCCTCCCTCCATCCATCCATCCCGCGACTCCATCGGCACCTGTTGGCTATATAGGGCCCCGTTGGAACCAACTGCCACTCCTCCTCTTCATCTCATCAGCAACAGCAACACTCTCCCGCACCAGCCAAAGTTTCTTTTCTCACTACGCTTCCTTTCTTCGGCACAGTCCCTCCGGCAAAGAACATCAGCATCAGCAACAAGAGTCCTTCCTACCCAATCAGCGAGCCAACAGACACATCGACAGATCAATCAGCAACAGCAGTACGCCTCACAGGTCTTTTCATTGTCTCCTACTGTCAATCTCTGGGCCCCCCGTTTCTTTACCGTCAACCAACACCCGATTCCTTTACTTTCTTCTCTTTCTTCAAAGTCAAAATCAGTCAAAATGGGTCGCGGTGGCTACAACTAAGACGCTCCCCTTTCGTATTTCAGAGGACCTCAGAAGCATATCGTTGCTACGGGACCATCAACAAGAAACATCTTTCGTATTTCGAACAACATCAACACCATCACCAACAACAACGAACAACATCGAGCAGCAATGTTCTTCTTCCAGCAACAACAACAGCGCGGCGGCGACGATGGCAGAGGGTGAGCCTTGCCCACATCCGACATCATCAAACTTCTGACATGTTACTAACAACCTTCTTACAGAGGCTACAACTAAACTGTCATCACGTCATCCTCATACTTTCGCATCCATTGCCGGCAATGGTCGAATCGCCTTCAGCAACCATGCCAACCACCGAGCCAGTCTCGACCGTGGCCCTTCTGGTCTTTCTGCTATTCCTTCTAATCGACATTCCTTCTTTCACTTCGAGCGACCTTTTCGAGGGACGGATAGAACATTCTTGATCGACGACACTGGCACGCAGATCGACGACTTGCATGGGAAATGACCGATGATAGCGTTCTGAGCGGTATGGTCAAGCGTTTCAGCGATGGAGTTTGCTTTGCATTTTTGAAAAGGGATAGAATCGCGATGAGCATTTACATGGGGTGTTTCTGAAGGCATTTACATGGAGCATTGGGATCATGGACATGGCATTTACAGGAGTTCCTTCTACTCATCTCTAGACGGGACTTTTACATGGGCAGCGATGCCCGGGCGGCAGCATATTCTTTTTGGTATCCTTCCATAGCAGGACAAACTGGGAGGCTTTCTTCTTCACACTTTTCACTTGCCCACGCAAAACTTCTCAAACACAACACCTAGCACCTCTTCCACATCGCCTGCTTCGCCACGGCCGGTGATCTTGGCGAGACAATCCGCCGCTGACCGCAAATGTTCTGCTGCAACGACGATGTCAGGATCTGTCGAGTCAAATGTTACGTCCGCGCGCTGGTTTGTGTCGGGGTTCGCCTCTGCAAGGAAAGCATCGAGATGGCCGATGCACGCATCGAGCAGCACGCGGTGCCGTTCGCTTGCTCCAAGCGATTCCTGCCAAATCGAACGATCGGGCTCGGCAGCAGTAGTAGTCGATGTAGTCGCAGCTGCTGCACTATCAATCCCAGCCGCAACTGCAGCCCCATCCGCACCATCCGGGGTCAAGGCTGCAGTCAGCTTCCCAAACTGCCCGATTAGGCCTCGGAGGAATTCTTGAATGCCTCCCTGGTCATCTTGCTCTGCTGCTGACCGCACGTCTTCTGCCAGACAAGATATCAGGTGGACGCTCTCCCTGCCGAGTTCGGGCAATTTTTCCTGTACTTGTTGTAGAGCGCGCTCTTGCGTGGCAGCATCAGGGGCCAAGTCATTCTTGTTGATGACTAGGATGACATTGTCTGTTCGAGCACCCCCCTGCATCAGCTCCTTCGCTACGGCACATACCTCTCCATCGAGGTTCAGCTTCACTTGACCGATGTTGGAATCTTGAGCCTTTTCGAAGCTAAGCACCACCACGACGAGGTCACTGTCAGCAGCTCGCTGCTTGGCTCGCCGCATGCCTTCTATTTCGATTTGCTTAATAACCTCTAGGGTCTTTCGACCGCTCGAGTGCACTTGGCTTGCGGTATTGCTGCGTTGCCGAAGGCCAGCAGTGTCGCCGAAGCGACAAAAATAACCGCCGAGATCAAGGCCGACTTCGACCACGTCGCGAGTTGTGCCGGCTTCCTGACTAACAATGGCTGCTTCGCGACCAATGATGCGGTTCAGTAGGGAGCTTTTGCCAGCATTGGGTGCCCCCAGGAGTGAGACGCTGATGCCATGTCTGAGGAGCTCGCCTCGAACAGCGTTCTTGCTGTGCACTCGTAGTGATCTTTCTAGCAATTTGACTTGCGCTGCTACAGAGGCACAAAGTTCAGCAGGACTTTCATCAAAGTGTTGGTCCTCACTGAAGTCGATCAACGCTTCAAGCTCTCCACGAGCATACAGAAGCAGCTGCCTCCACGACTCATACTGCTTTGCAAGCACGCCAGTAGTCCCTCTTACAGAGAGGCGGCGTTGCTGCTCAGTATCCGCCGCGAGCGTATCTCCCAAAGCCTCGACTTGCGTGAGATCGATGCGGTCGTTCCTAAAAGCCCTTCGTGTGAACTCGCCGGGCTCAGCATAACGGACCTTGTTCAAATCTCCATCGCCACACCTCGCAATAGCTGATAGCACAGCCTTGACGATTGCAGGACCACCATGGACATGTAGCTCGAGCACATCTTCTCCCGTGACCGTCTTGGGTGCGGGAAAGTACAGCACGAGGGCGCTCGAATCCAACACAGACTCTCGCGAAGCGTCGGTATCAGGCTCATGCAGGGTACGAACAGCCGCCGTACGCGCCTTTGGGATCTTCTTCCCTGGGCATAATCTTTGGTAGATCTCCAAGCATTCAGTGCCCGAAACTCGAATTACGGCAATGGCTGCCCGGCCAGGTGCCGATGAGAGGGCGTAAATAGTTGGGAGCTGAGGTCCAACATTGTGCTGACTGCCTATGTTCCTGCCATGGTGCTTTCTTGACGGTATTGGTCGCGTCCTGTGGAGAGGAGTCCCGGCAGTCAGACTCCTAATGCTGGTCCCTGGACAGAAGGACGTAGTCTGACGAGTAAGCAGTCGGCTCCCGGGGCAATTGCGCACAATCGCGTTCCCATACGCGACCGCAATTGGTCTCATAGACTTGTCGCATCAACGGTGGTGGTGATGAAGGTTGATTGGAGTGAGGTATTCGAGGTGAGCTAAGCTGGAAGGAGCGGGAGGATTTCACACGTGGCTCGTGCATGCGCAAAGGCAACTCTAAAATGCCGTAGGCTGGTAGCACAGCCCCAAAGATGTCACCACCATCTGTGAGGCCGCCTGTAACGTTGTCCCCTACGATGCACATCATGCCCACGAGGGACAAGCTTTCTCATTGCCAGCCACTCTCGCGGCCGCTACGATCTTACATGAACTATCATACCGGTCATTCCGAATCGCAAGCGCGTGGGGGTATCAAAATACATCCGTCTTAGCCACCAAGCTGATCTCTGAACCATGAACGCTTGAGTTTCACTCCTCTCATTGTGGGAGGTCACCAAGCATACGATTCCTCCTCAAAATCAGCACCCTCCTGCCAATCCTCGTCGCCGCTGACTTCGCTGTCTAGGAAGTCTCCTTCGGTCCACTGGTTCTCGCGTGGACGCTGATTGTCGATCCGTATATCGACCTCGTGGCAGAGACCCTGAATGAAGTTTTCTGGTTGCTTGCGCCATTCCTCTTCCTCGCTTTCTTCCTCCTCGTCCGATTCTGGCGATGGGCTATTCGACTTGGACGCTTGACTGACTTGTGTCTCTGCGACACGCTTGCTTCGTCGAGGCTGGCGATGTGCTGGTGTAAGTGGTACATCGGAGTCAGAGTATGCCTCTGTGTCACCACTCGCCTTGTGTGCAGACACTTGGACATGGGACAAAGTCCGAGTAACGCGAGCAGTATTGATTCCGTTGTCGTCGCCTAACTCGTCCATGCTCTCCACCTTGTCTAGACCTTGGGCTTGCTTCCACAGGCGATATTGGCGGATCGAGCCAAGGTACTTTGCGGGCTCTAGGTCTTTCCGAAGGTAGACTCGGCGCAGTCGCTCGATCCACTGATCGCGGAAACCGACCCGGTCCCGCCATGGAATGTTGATGTGTGCATGAATGATCAGACACCGAAGATCAAGTAGCTCGGGCGCGTTGTCGATCAATGAGCGGAAGAGGTTTTGCGCGGATTCAGGTGACCATTTCTGGGCGTGTATAATCTCCAGATGTCGTAAAGTTGACGGCCAGGTCGGAACGTCGGCTTCTAGTAACAGCTCGTCATACAGGGCGGTGGCGTCGTTGATAGTAAACCGCTCGCTGTAGTAGTGCAAATCGACTTTCAAGACCTCGAGGCGGGGACATGACACCTTCAAAGACTGTAGGAAGCTGAGGTTGAGGGCGGCATTGTGATTTAGCACGAGCTCCTTGAGTTGCGCACCCGATGTGTTAAAAAAGGCGCGCATCATGTCGCTGGTGATCTCAAGGCAATTGCTCAACTCCAGGCGCTGAAGGTTTTGTGGCAGACGCTGCAAGAACTTCTCCATGATGACATCGCAAGAGATAAAGGTCAGATCTTGAACGGCGGGTAGCTTCTGTATCGATGTCGCGAGGCCTGGCGGTGTTGCAATAGTTTCTGCGCGTGACTTTTAGCAAGTACCAATTTATGAATCCCCAAATAACATACCATCTGTTCCCTCAGGCGCCGTTGGCTCCGAGCTGTCCTCGTAGTTGAAGCCGCAAACCACTAAGCGATCGAGTCTGCTAAAGACCTTGCTCTCATGAGCAGTCGTCATCATGCCATACAGGTCCAAGAACGCATTCTTCGGTATCATGTCTCGCGACCATCGCCAGCTCTTCAAACGTATGTCGCGAGCCTCCATGGCCTGAAACAGCTCGGTGGCTGGGAAGGTCCATCGCTGTATCTTGAGAGGACGGTAGGGTGGGAGATGCATGGGATGTAAAATCTCCATGTGTTGCAGTTGGGGAAGTTCTGTAATGAGAGGGCGAAGATCGAACGAAGGCTTGTTGTGAGCAACGTACGCAAGTCTCCGAACATCGATATGAAGGCTCTTGATCTTGACGTTGTAGTCCATATAGCGCTTGTCCTTGGGCATGCGAAGCAGATCAAGCAAGTGGTGGGGGTGTAAAGAAGTCAGCATCGCTGGTGACTGATAGTAGGCTTCGAGAGCTGGAAGCGCAAAGGCACGACATGTCAACGCCGACTTGACAAGCCATGACACGTTGTTACCCGACTCTGTCGTTGGCTCGTGTAGCGGGTAGGAGGCGAAGACGAAAACGTCTCGAAGGATGTCCACCGGTAGTGTCGTCCACTTGGGTATGCGGTGGTCACTAGGGCCTGTAAACTCCTTTCTTGACGATGCGACTTCCTTGCTGCTATTCGCCTTGCGCGGCTTGCCAATCTTGAAGACGGATCTCACTGCCTTGTGTGTTGCCTTGCTCTTTGCACTGCTACGAGTCTGTGGTTTGTGTTTTATGGTGCGTTTGCGCTTCTTTGGCGGTGGAGCAGATGCTTCGTGGTCGGGCTCGGGCTCGTAGTCGGCCTCGCTGTCTGCCTCGAAATCATCATCGGTTTCTGGCTCTGCGTAGATAGATCGCTTGCGCACGGCAGCCTGGCGGGTCGAGCGACGTTTCAGGCCGGCCATCGAAGCGAGAGGATTGGAGCGAGAGACGGAGCGCAGTGCAATATGTTGCGCCGGTGGAAGATGCCACGAAGATGGGAGGATGGATGTTGTTCGCGCATGCGACAGTTGAACGGGTATGACGCTTGACTGCGGAACGGGAGTGGCCGAATGCGTCTGGGGAAGTCGCGTCCTAGCGCGATGGCGCGTGCGTTCGAGGCTTCTCCACAGTCCTCCTGCCTCTTTCACTAGCGACTACTGATCCATCAATTTCATGCAACACCAGCCCATGCAAGACGTACACCTACTGAAAAACTGTTTTGTTCCTGTGCTCGGAGCCCGTTCTTCTTAGTATTCGCGTATCGCTTTGAGGCCAGCAGCCTACTCTGTCAATGCACTCGACGAGGTCGGGGTTCTTCAGATCCCACAGCTCGCATGCTGAACGAGATCGATGATGAGCCAGGAATGTCGCTCAGAACGAAGGCCCGCACCTGGGCGATTGCGGAACTTGGATCAGCAGCTTCCATGCGCCGAAGATGCAGCGACTCGACTGCCCACGCCCCCGCCATAAGTTGGCCGAGCTGATAACGATACGATCTGCCCGCCGTCGGCCTTTGAAAACACTCGGGATGTTCACAATGAGGCGCCACTCCTTGATGGCGAGTGCCTTCGAGAGACTGTATCGAGCGTCATATACTGCACTCCTCCTGTCAAAAGTCCGGTTCTTAGCCATCTCTGAGCATACGCTTGCGGCTCGCAGGGCACACATCGACTTGGAAGACGACGACCGACATATTGTTTCTTACGAGAAGCGGTGGACATTGCCAAGTGATACCGTTTGCTCAGCTAGACTGGTATCACTTGGCAATCGCAGTAGTTGGACTATATAAAATAGCCACAATTGCGAGGTAAGTGTTAGCAAGGTAGCTTTTCAACATGTTTTCCGTCAACGGAGTCCTACTCCTCGCAGCTACTGCCTTTGCCACGCCAATTATTCCACATGTACTCACCCGTCAAGATGTGACCACTCCTCAGAACGGAAGCCTGCCCAATGTCACCATATTTGCCACGGGAGGGACGATTGCGAGCCAAGGCACCACGAACACGCAAACTGTAGGATACAGCGTGGGACTCGGTGTCCAAGACCTCATCGACGCGGTGCCCGAGATACTGGACATCGCGAACATCCAAGGCTACCAGATCTCTAACGTGGACAGCGGTTCTATCAACGGCACCATCCTACTTAGACTTCACGCGTTGATACAGACTGAACTTGACAAACCCGAGATTGCTGGCGTTGTTGTCACCCATGGGACTGACAGCCTGGAAGAGACCGCATTCTTCCTGGAGATGACTGTCAACTCCAACAAGCCAATAGTCATGGTGGGAGCGATGCGGCCTGCAACGGCACTCAGCGCTGATGGGCCTCTCAACTTGCTACAGGCTGTGACTTTGGCAAGCTCCTCAAAGGCTCGTGGAAGAGGAACGATGGTCACCCTCAATGACCGCATCGGCAGCGCCTATGTGACGACGAAGAACAACGCGAACTCGCTAGACACATTCTACAGTACCGAGGCCGGTCAGCTTGGGTTCTTTATCAACCAAGTCCCTTATTTCTACTTCGAACCGGCGAGACCCATTGGACTGGTTCAATTCGACGTCGCCAACACTACCACGCTACCGAAGGTCGACATCCTATACGCGCATCAGGACATGGACCCCGAGCTCTTCGCAGGGGCCATTCTCCTGGGTGCTGAAGGTCTTGTCGTCGCCGGGATGGGCGCTGGAGGCGTGTCTAATGCTGCGTCAGAGGCTTTGGAGACGATATACAATACCACAAGTATACCGCTGGTTGCAAGTCATAGGTCTGCGGATGGCTTTGTTCCCACGGGCGACTTCATGATAGCCGGTGGGTTCTACAATCCTCAGAAGGCGAGGATCTTGCTGCAGCTGGCCATTGCTACAGGCCATAGCAGAGAGGAAATCCGGGCGCTGTTCGCCCTGAACTATCCCATATAATTGACAGAGATATATCGTTATAAAACATTAGTTAGACGAGAGATACATGTAATGTGAAGGAGAAAAAGAAGATCTCATGTATGCTCGACTCCGATCTGACACGTGATCGATCGATGGATCTCGCGTCAACCTCGCGTTTCCGACAAAAGCAGAGCAACTCGCACACCACATCCACATCACATCTCATCAAGGACCACGCCGTTCATTGCCGCAGAACGCGCCGATGGGACAGAGCGTCTATTGTATAAACATGCGACGGCCGACGGTGGAGGTCTTGTGCCAGTAGACGCCGTTCATCATGCGGTTCAGGGCGAGTATTCAGAACATACACACTTTCACCAAATTCACAGCATCTCTAGCCACCCTTGGCCACATTGCCTGGGTGAGATTGGACGAGAAAGATGTCCGTTTCACTGTCATTCCCGAACAAGGCACCCAAGTATGGTCTGTCCTATCTATCGACACCATCTTCGAGACCTACACAATACAGTCGGCGGCGCCGAACAACACCATCAACCTCGAAGTCCCACTCGCACCTTTGCAGCGGGCGTTGAAAAGCGCTCAAAATGCAGTCGCCGCCAACATTCGTCTCACCAAAAAGGACAATATCCCACTGCTGTCTCTCACCATCACGACTCAAACGATGAGCAGCAGCGCTCCTTCTGGTATCAACGGACAATCAAGCTCAGATGACCCTCACAGCACTGGCTTTGGAAGCGGTGAAGAGTTTCGCGAAGAGAGTGTCGATTTCTTTGGTGCGAAACAGGATCGAGAGACGCTCGTCACTCAAGATGTTCCTGTCCGAGTTCTCGCACCAGCATCTGTCGAAGGCTTACACGAGCCTCGATGTCGAGAGCCCGACGTGCATATCGTACTACCAAACCTGATGCAACTGAAAGGTATCAGTGATCGATTTACCAAGCTTGCCATGACAACCAAGGGCGCATCGAAGAGTGGATTTGGAAGTGCTGCGTCTGGGCCGAAACTGGAGCTCAGCGGCAATATGCACGGATGCCTGCGACTTGCTCTGAACACCGACGCTATGCGCATCAACAGCCTCTGGACAGGGCTTGAGAACCCCGAGCTGGATCCCTCGCAAGTCGTAGACGGCGAAGAAGGACTTGCAAATCACCCGAGCACTCGGATGAAGGCGCTAGGTGACTCTTCTGGCCAAAGCGAAGAAGGCTGGGCGACAGTCAGGGTCGAAGGCAGAGACTGGGGTCGGGTGCTCAGCGTGGGCAGGCTCGGCGGTAGGGTGATTGCATGCTTCTGTCACGAGCATGCGCTGATACTTTATGTCTTCCTCAACGGCGAAGAGCCAGGCGGAGGAGATTCGGTGTTGACGGTAAGAGGACCTCGCGAGCAATCCATGTTCCAAAGCTGACCGAGAATACAGTATTACATATCCTCATATGCGACGTAGAATAATGGAGGGCTTTCATGTGAATGGACGCAGTGCATGGTGCGTTGGCGATGCATGAGCGAGCGAGCGAGCAACAGTCCGTGTCGAAAGTGATGAGAACAGCTGATGGTCCATATCTTCGCTACAAGAGAACCATCAAACTTACGAAGATTTGATGTCGTGTCCCCTATTACTGTCTGTCGTGATCTGGTCGTTGATGTTTGCGGCTAATTTAAATCCGGAGCGATCCTGCAGCGCGAGAAGGGTCAAGGTTTGGCTCGGCGCGCTTGCCGAAGAGTCGTCAGGAGAACCTAAGCAGGCCAACAGTCTGGGAGGTGCAACCGGGGGCGTGTCGAGATCGCACGCTTTGACCTGCGACACCGTGGTCGACGACCCAGCCCGAAACGAGACCTGCGGAGAACCATCGGCACCACCACAACTCCTAACTGTCGCTGTTCTAACGTCGCCCGCCAGCCCATACTATACTGTTCGCCGACGGACGTGAACCAGTCGTCTTACCCGATCCGGCGGCGTGGAGCACCATCACCAGACACACCACGGCGGTTGGCACGTCGCCCAGCACGTGTGGAGGACACACCGAGGGGTCAGAAATCGCATTGCAGGAGGGCAGAAATATCAAGCATTCGTGAAGGGCACTACCGAGACGCAGACTGGCGCGCAGCAGTACATAACGCGCCTTGAGCGCCGGCGGCCCCAGCAAGAGCAGGAGGCGACAGCATGTTCTCGAGCGACAAAGCATCGCGGCAGTCCAGTGGAGGCAAGTCTTTGTTCTCCCGCCACAAGAAAGACAAGGGCAACGATGCTCCTCCGTTGCCAGAGACGGCCTCGCGACACTCGCACCGCAACTCGACTTCCACCATAGACCAGGATGAGTACATGGCGGGCAACAATGGACAGACAGGGCAAGAGGGCTTGGCCATGCAGGCGGGTGTTATCACCAGCATACCATACGATGCTATGCCCAAGGATAACAAACCCCCAGTGTACGTGGACCACGCGGACAGGCCAGTCTCGCGCCGTGAACCGCTGCCACACCACCTGAACAAAGGCGGCGGTGATTTTCACCAGTATCCTGCATTCGACGGAAGCGCGCTGCCTCCTAGACCGCCTACACATAGTAGTTCCAGAGGGGGAACCGCACGATCGATCGAGTCCGATGCTACCACGCTAAATGGAGGCTACGCACAGTCGCGAGGCTCAAGTGACCATGGCAGTATAAGATCAACTTCGTCCCACGACCGAAGGCACTATCTGCAGCCAAATGCGAGCCAGGCATCGTTTGGTAATCAATCAGACTACGCCCACCTACCCCAGCTCACTCAGTCGAACACGAGGGAGAGAGAAAGGCACCACCACTTCCTGAACGCGCACAACCCATCGGCATTTTCAAGTACAGCCTCATTCTCACCTGATAATTTCCAGCTGCATCGACCAAAGGACGATAAAGTCATTGAAAAGGAGTTCATGGAATTGATGCACAAGCGAGGCTGGAAGAGTCTACCTGAGCAAGCGCGAAGACAAATGGAGGCATACCCAATCCACAAGAAGTGGACCTTGGTGCATCAGGATAAGCTCGCCGAATGGCAAGGCGAGCAAAAGAAGAAAACCATGGCGCGGAACACAATGGTCAGCATCGATGGTACCAACATGATTGGCCGCTTTGACGAAGAGGGGAGTCCAGAGTGGTACGTTAAGAAGATACTGGAGAACACCATCACGCCCAAACAGTTGCAGAGCTTGTCCGTGAGCCTCCGAACACAGCCGATCGCATGGGTGAAGTCGTTTGTGGAAGCACAAGGCCAAATCGCTCTCACAAACGCCCTCGCAAAGCTCAACCGACGGCAAGGCTCAGGCCCTGCACCTGTTGGAGGCTCTACGTCAGAACGAGATCTCGATCGCGAATATGATATCGTCAAATGCCTGAAGGCATTGATGAACAACAAATACGGTGCCGACAATGCTCTACAACATGATACGATTGTTATGGCACTGGCCAGCTCGTTGACTTCACCGCGATTGAATACGAGGAAACTTGTATCCGAACTTCTCACGTTTCTATGCCATTGGGCCAATGGACAGGGACATATCAAGGTCCTGCAGTGTCTGGACCAACTCAAAGCTCAGCAAAACGAAAACGGACGTTTCGACGCCTGGATGCGTATAGTCGAAGTAACGATCGATGGCCGCGGCAAGATGGGGTCTCTTGTGGGTGCGTCGGATGAGGTTCGAAGTGGTGGTATCGGTATGGAGAATCTGCTCATGGAGTATGCCGTTGCATCTCTCTTCTTGGTCAACATCATCGTGGACGCCCCTGAGAAGGATTTGCACCTGCGATGTCATCTTCGCGCGCAGTTCGTGGCTTGTGGCCTCAAGCGTATCCTCACAAAGATGGAAGACTTCCAATACGAGGTCATTGACAAGCAAATCGAACGATACCGCACAAACGAGGCCATCGACTATGAAGACCTTCAAGAACGGGAGAACAGCTCCATGCATGAGAGCATGGAAGGCGAAGGCAAAGACCTGAATGATCCTGTCCACATCGTGGAGGCCATACAACAGAGGCTCGCAGGAAGCAAAGAAGGCGACTACTTCCTGTCCGCCCTGCAGCATCTTCTGCTCATCAGAGACAACGAAGGCGAGGATCGATTGAAACTTTTCCAGCTCGTGGAGAGCATGCTTTCATACGTGGCGATGGATCGAAGGTTACCGGACATGGACTTGAAGCAATCTCTCAACTTCTCCGTGCAAAGTTTGATGGACAAGCTCTATACCGACTCCGAAGCCCGTCAGGCAAGAGAGGCAGCCAATGAGGCAAAGCTCATTGCCGACGCAGCGATCGCAGAACGAGATGAGATGAAGTATCAAGTCGAGCTTGGCGCAGAAGGCCTTGTTGCAAAATTGCAAAAGCAGCTCGCAGAACAAGCCAGCATTATCGACCTCCAGCAACGGCAAGCCGAAGCATTCAAAGCAGAACTGGCGGAGCTCCAACGTGTGCGAGCGCAGGAGCTGCAACGCAACGAGCTCGAGACCAGGGAGCTATATCTCATGCTCAAAGACGCCCAAGATATCGCAGCATCAAGTGCCAAGCATGGCAAGAATGGCGAGCCCACGGATCCTGCAGCAATGCAGGGCATCCTCAACCGCGAAAGGCTTATGGATCGTTTGGAGATGCAACTGGAACGTGCTAAGACTCAGGCGAAGCTCGAGGGCAAGGTCTGGCAGCAGTTCAACCCAAGCGACAAGCTTAGAGAGCTACGCGAGAAGATGGAGGGTGCCGGCATGGATTCAGACGGTCTCGACGCTCAAATGCAATACCTTGGATCGGCTCCCAGGACCAAGAGCGCTATCCAGCGAAAGCCAGTCGCCAAGCAGTTCGATCCCGAGGCCTCTGTCACCGAGGACGACGAGACTGACCTTGGAGACGATGACATTGTCTACGAGAAGCCAAGGCTTGTGGAGATGAAACGGCCGACAATTCCATCGTCCCTTGCTCACGCACAACAAGGCATGCTCTCGGAGCTCACCAGCAAGACGCAACGAATCGATGGCAGCGACGACGAAGGCGATGGTATTACCACTGGACCCAGTCATCCAAGTTTGGAGAGCGAGAGCCCGAAGACGCCAACCAGTAGCGATGGTGCAGAGCCACACAAGGTCAATTTCGATGGTCCTCAAGCCCCTCCTCCACCGCCGATGCCTGGTTTCGATGGTGCTGCACCGCCTCCACCGCCGCCAATGCCTGGGTTTTCTACCGATGGTCCGCCTCCGCCGCCGCCTCCTCCGATGCCTGGTTTCTCTGGAGCTGCACCACCACCACCTCCGCCTCCTATGCCAGGATTCAATGGCGCTGCTGCTCCTCCGCCCCCTCCTCCGCCTGGTATGGCCAATGGTCCTCCCCCACCGCCTCCTCCACCAGGAGCTCCGCCACTTCCTGGAGCCAACAAAGGTGGTTTCCTACCTAAACCTATATATACTGGCGCACCTGGTTCGATTGGCCCTGTGGCACCGAGGCCCAAGAAGAAGCTCAAGGCTCTGCATTGGGAGAAAGTTGACTCGCCGGAGATCACCATGTGGGCATCGCACACTCCCACATCCGAACAGAAAGAGGAGAAGTATGATGAACTGTCGAAGAAGGGCATTCTCGACGAGATCGAGAAACTGTTCATGGCCAAGGAGATCAAACAAATCGGCAAGACCAGCAGCAAAGCTAAGAGCGATAAGAAGCAGGTCATTGGCAGAGATCTCATGCATACTATGCAGATCAGTTTGGCCAAGTTCTCGAATCTGGACGCTGATGAGATCACGCGTATGATTATCCACTGCGACCGCGAAATCTTGGACAACAGCACTGTAATGGATTTCTTGCAGCAGGATCATTTGTGTACGATTCCCGACAACGTTGCCAAACTTTTGGCACCGTACTCCAAGGACTGGACTGGGCCGGATGCCATGAACAGTGCTCGCGAGCAGGACCCCAACGAGCTGACCCGCGAAGATCAGATATACCTATACACAGCTTACGAGCTACATCACTACTGGAAGGCCAGGATGCGAGCACTCGCTCTCACGAGGAACTACGAGCCCGAGTACGACGAGATCTCAGGCAAGCTCAAGCAGGTTGTGGGAGTCTCTGAAGCTCTTCGAGATTCCGTGAAGCTCATGCCAGTATTTGGATTGATTCTGGATATCGGCAACTACATGAACGACTCCAACAAGCAGGCCGTTGGCTTCAAGCTGTCATCTTTAGCCCGGCTGGGTATGGTTAAAGACACGAACAACGAATCTACTCTTATGGACTACGTCGAACGCGTGGTGCGCAAACAGTATCCCCAATACGAAGGCTTCGCCGACGATATCGCTGGCGTTCTTACCACGCAGAAGATGAATATCGAACAGCTCCAGCAAGATGCCAAAAAGTACGTTGAGAACATCAGCAACGTCCAAGCTTCGCTCGATGCTGGCAACCTGAGCGATCCAAAGAGGTTCCACCCAGAGGACCGGGTTAGCCAAATTGTGCAAAGGTCCATGAAAGAGGCTCGCCGGAAGGCCGACCAGATGCAGCTCTACCTGGAAGAGATGAACAGGGTTTACGATGACATTTTGACATACTTCGGCGACGACAACAAGGACGAAAACGCAAGGCGAGAATTCTTCAGCAAGCTTGCTAATTTCTTGAACGAATACAGGGTAAGTTTATTGACTCATCTTACATGCCTGCCAGGAGAACATCAGCTAACCGCTCGTATAGAAATCACACGAGAAGAATCTTATCCTTGAAGAGCAATGGCGTCGAAACGAGGAGAACATGCGTCGGAAGCAGCTTCAAGGACAAAAGCCCAACGGCGCGACGATGGCGACTGCTGGAGACGCACCCCCAAGTCCTTCGACTGGAGCTATGGATGCTCTGATGGAGAAACTGCGAGCGGCGGCACCTCAAACTAGGGATACTCGAGACCGAAGAAGGCGAGCGCGTCTAAAAGATCGACACCAAGTCCGAGTGGCATCAGGTCAGAAGATCCCCGAGACTGGGGAGAACAATGCAACGGACGAGACTGGTCTTCTCACTCCTGCCAAGACCAACGACTCTGAAGACGGAGCAACCTCAGTCGAGGGCGGTGTCTCCGAAGGCGAGGATATCGCAGACCGTGCCGCTTCAATGCTGCAAGGCCTTCGTGGGGAAGGCGACGATGGCGAAGCGCCAGATAGGGGCGATTCCCTGCGCGTACGCAGAAGACGAGAAAGCGCCAACGATGAACGAGCCCAGAGGCGAGGTCGGAGGCGAGGTGCCGGGACCAGCATTGACACCAACGCGCACAGTACCATCACCGAGGAAGGCGAAGGTACCGAGGCGAAGCCGCAAGAGGACGGGGACAAAGATAATGAGAGTCAGAGGGACTCTGGCGAGCAGCAATTGCCCACACCCACCACGATTGTGGTCCCGCCCTCACCTACCGCGTCTGAAAGTAGAAGGACCAGTGAGGAGTGAAGCGAGGCGAGACGTCGTGCCTCTGTTACTAATTCCATGAGTCGACGATTGTATATATCGTAATGTGTTTCTACCATCGTTCTTCTTGATGTTGCTCTTGCCCTTGCCATCGTTGCTGCGATTGGTCGGTGAAGGCATCTGACTTGGTCTGACTTTTGCAGCGTTGGAGCGAGGAGTCTTTGTATTTAGAGCTGTGTTGGAGCGAGGTTATCAGCACTGGATGAGAGGGTCTGATGCTTTCATCTGTCCGCGGAAGGCGTGCAGATAGTGGTTGTCATAGAAGGGAGGAGAAGATGAAGATAAGCATTCATGAGCTGGAATGTCTTCGCCAACATTTACACTTCATACTCTTCGTCGAACCTAGCTATCAGAACACTCATCTCTACCGCTTCTAATACGCAAACCTGAATCTCGGATCATCGTCACCCAAGTTATCCGCGTCGTCCAGCTGCAACCTATAATCCCTCTTCCCCTGACTCCGCTTCTTGTTCTCCATAATCAACCCCACAAACATAACCGTACTCATCAGCCCTGTGAACAGCAACAACGCAATACTGACCGCGTATCCCGTGGTGTAATACGGCGCCTCGCTCGTAATGTAGATATTACTCGCCACAATCCCTCCGGCATTGCCCCATCCAATCTGCGCCGCCGACGCAAACGCCCGCTTATAGTGCCCGCCGACGTTGTTCATCAGCCAAGATACCGAGATGGGTTGCACGATGTAGCCGCAGGTCACCAGCGTGAAGAGGGCGAAATACTTGGCGCCGACGGGCAGGCCGCGTTGCGCGAGGAGGATCACGTAGCCGATGAAGCCGAGGGCGACGCCGGCCATGACGAAGGCGTAGCGGTGTTTGACGCGGTCGGAGATGTAGCAGATGGACAGGCAGAAGACGGCGGCAACGGCGTAGATGGGGATCGTGTAGACTTGGGCCTCGACCGATTTGTAGCCCATTTCGACGAGGATGGTGGGGATGAAGAAGTTGGTCGAGTAGTTTGTGTTGACGATGCCGAAGAACATGAGGGTGCTGTCAAGGCGTTAGTTTCCTAGAAATCGAGGTGGTGTCTGTGGGGATGGTCACAACTTACCCAACGTAGACTTTCCAGTCTTTGAATACTCGCTTAGCGTTCCATCGATCCATGCGTGCTTCCTCTGCGCGATCTCGTGATAACCTTGCGAGGAGTACAGCTTTCTCTTCAGGGGTCAGGAAAGTTGAATCTTCAGGCCAGTCGACGAGCCACCACTTCATCAGGATGCCAACGGTTGCTGTGACTGCTCCTTCGACGATGAAGATCCTGTTGCCATATCAGCACTCTGTACGGATGCTTGGTATTGGCTGATACTCACCATCGCCAACCGCTGTACCCTTGTAGGCCATCCATGTGAGCGATAGCATAGGCCAGCAGACCACCAAAAGCTCCAGCCACGATGCCAGAGGTGTACCACCACGAAAGTCGCCAAGGCAACTCATAGCGTCGGTAGTACATGGAGATAAGGTAGATGGATCCTGGACCAGTACCAGCCTCGAAGAGACCTAGCAAGAATCGAACACCCACAAGTTCCCCATACGTTCTCACAAAGCCCATGCACATGTTCATGATTCCTAAAAGCTCCCGGTTAGTGCATCGTCAAGAATTACCTCGTCGAGGGCGATCGACATACCACAGCCGAATAGAAGCACACTAAGCCACGTGCTGGGTTTTATCTTCTTCATGATAAAGTTTGCGGGTATCTCGAAGAGGATGAAGGGGACGAACAAAATCAACAGGGCGACGTTGTAGTCCGTCCCGACCATGTTGAGGTCTTGGGTGAGACCCTGGATACGTGCATTGCCAATGTTCACCTAAAGGCGAGCGGTAGAGGTCAGCGACTGTGTCACGTACAGCGTGGGTCGTCGTTCGTACCCGATCTAAGAATGACAGGGCGAAGAGCAAGAGAGTTGGCGGGACGACTCGAAGGTCACACTTCCGGACGACGCGCTTCTCGATCTCTGGGTCATATTCCGGTTGGGGCGAGAGATCGGAATGGAGCGAGGACTGGATATGCTGTTTCTCAACCTCCACTGGAAGCGGCACAGGCAGCGCTTCGGTCATCTTTGGTGCCGTCCAAGGCTGCTGGAAATGCCAGATGAGGGTTCGAAAAGGTCTCAAACTCAAACACTGCTGGTCTCGGACTGCTTTTCAATGCTTTGCTGACGTTGGGTTCTGTGCGAGACAGCTTCCACTCCACGGCAGTTCTGGCACGGGTCTCAAGGGCCCATTGACTGGAGCAGAGGCAGGGCACCGCATGCAATGCAGCTTGCCACGCCTTGCCATGCTGGCGAGCGGGAGGCAGCAGACGGACCGGTGGTGGCATCCCGCTCTGCCAATGGCCTGCCAACGCACTGTACCAGACACGGCAAATGCCCCGGGCGGATGTCGAGTCGTGGAGGAAGAAGGCCGGCCGGCAGACAGGCAACACAGGCAGAGAGCCGCTGGGGACGTGGCAGCGTCTGTTCGGCTCGTCCTGGCGCACCGGCCTGCCGTCCATGCCGTCGAGCTTATTTCGACGTCGACGACACTTTCAACATCCTCGTCGACCGAAACATCGTCGCACTCATTGCCGTCTCTCCTGGCATCGCCGCCTCGCACACCTTGCCAGTTTCTGTGCCGCTGGTGAAGGATGTGCTCATCAATGCTCGACCGCCGCTGATCAGCGCTGGGTGGCCGGGACCGAGCTGCTGCAGGATCCACCGACCACCTGTTGGTTCGACCTGGTCGGCACAGCAGCTTGTGCGCCCATGATTGAACCGACGTGCCACCTTTTGTACCAGTAGTACACTCACATCTGTGCTTGTTGCTTGTAGTCTGGCTCCGTCAATACAGATCACTTCAAAGAGACTGCGACATAGCGAAAAGCACAGTACTACCTGCTCAAGATTGAGCGAACATCACGCAATGTATATAATTCACGCTATCGGCCGTCTCCTAGCACTTTCAGGTTATCGAAGTGCACATCGCGCTTGGCGGCACCAACTCCAGCGCGGCCGAAGCGCTCCGAGGCCTCGGAAAGCTGTCCCACGCTCCTTCAACCCGCGGTGAGTAGCGATCGGCAGCATCCTCGTACGGCCAGTGCAATCGCAATTGAGCCACAGACCCTATACTCTTCGCAGCACCCTGTGCCAGCTTTCCGACCTCGTTGCTTTGAGGGAATTTCCAGATCTCCTACCCAAAGTGCTGGGATGCACGACAGGGCTGACGTTTACAAGTCCAACTCTACCACTCTTTGCTGCTGTCTCGTATTTCGTTTCCTTACCATGGAGACAGACACAAGACAGCTTGTCTGAGTGTCAAGGTCTGGCGTCCTTGATCATGGCTTCGCTGGTTTCGAATCCTTCTCAAAATCAAGGGCCTTCACTGATCGCATTCTTCATTGCCTTCACCGCGACTTCTGCCGTATTCGTGTGTCTTCGCTTTTGGATCCGCATTTCGAGGCGTTTAGTCGGATGGGATGACTTGGCCATAGGCTTTGCTATGGTTCGAACAATATGTGATCAAATCGTCTCGCAATCGTGCTAACTACCGTCCAGATCGCATCGGTCGTTCAGACCGTCATTGCATCAATATCGGTGCATTATGGCTATGGCCGACACATGGGAGACATCTCGAAGCATCATCTCAAGCAAGCGCTTTTTGTAAATCTCTCGTCCTCCAGCACCACAGACACTTTACTAATTGTCAAAGTACTTCTACATTTGCCAGATCTGCTACAAGCTCATAACCTGGCCCACCAAGATCTCAATCCTACTCATGTATCAGCGCGTATTCTGCGATACACCAGCGCTCAAAGCATACGGCCTCAGCTTTCGACTATGGATGCGAATACTGATGACCATCGTTGTGGGTACCTTCGTCTCGACCTTCATTGTCGGCATCTTCTCGTGCACGCCAATCAAGTACAGCTGGAACAAGTCTTTACACGGGCACTGTGTGCAGACGGTACCATGGTGGTTCACGTATGCGACACTCAATATGCTCACGGATGTCATGATCCTCGCCCTGCCTATACCCCTCATCAATGGACTGATGAAGATCACGAAACGGCAGAAGTATGTCTTGATGGGCATCTTTCTGCTTGGAGCTTTGTAAGTCCGAAAAGTAAGCTCTCTGCAGAGCAAGGTACTGATTATCGTAGTGTCTGCGTGGTAACGATAGTACGGATGACGACTCTCAAAATCGGCGCAACGGGCAGAGACTCCACGTACACTGGAAGTGCGACTCTCAAGTGGACTGCCGTAGAGACGAATGTCGGCATCATATGTGCATGCCTGCCGCTACTACGCCCGATCCTCAACAAGCTCATCCCATGGTTTGCTGAGAGATCTCGTGGAGATCCCGAACCTCGCACTGGCTATATCATCAGCAGCAACGTCAACACGAATAGCACGGGGCTCAGAACTATTGACAGCTCGAAACACAGTGAGCCGTGGAGTCATTCTGAGAAGAACGAAGCCTCTTCCGATCATGTTTCTGAACGAGGGCATGACAGTAGAGGAAACAGTGTGGTCAGCATGGCTGGGGGCATTCGAAAGACGATCGATGTCGAACTTCACGAGGAGTACGATCGTGCTGATGATATGGAAAGTGTGAAGGATGAAAAGCATGGATATAGTCGGTCTAGCGAGTATGTTGTATGAAACGGAAAGCTGAACTCTTGGTTCTTGATGCATCATCGCATGTCCTTGTTTGTCGTAAACGCACAGCCACTGCGAGCACTAAATGGCCTCCTGGATCAGAAGCAATATATCCATTGCCTCTAACAACAATGATAGTTCTTAGGAGCGATAAATCACCGAGCATAGTGCCGCCGAAGACCCTGCATATATGCGATCCACAACAGATATAAAGTGGACCTCGAGTTTCTGTGAGTATCTTGAGCTCTTGCCGGGGGCACTCTTCGTGCTCGCTCCAACCAGACGTACTAAATATGCACAACCGTGATTTGAAGATAACACTACTGTCTCAGCTGCGATGACCCAACTCAACGGCACAGACAAGGAGAACATACACGTCATCATCATAGGCGCAGGTAAAGTCCAGACTACACACGGCCAAATCGCAAGTATACTTATCTAACATCTCCAGGCATATGTGGCCTCCTGATTGCACAAGGACTGAAGAAACATGGCATTACCTTCAGCATCTTCGAGAAAGAGTCCACCGCCGGACGTTCCCGCGATTGGGGCATGGCGTACTTCTGGTCGGCCGACTACCTGCCTTACCTATTGCCTGAGGAGCTGGTACATCGGTTACCAGAAGCTCAGGTCGACCCATTCTACAAGGCACAGCCGGTGGAGAATATGAATGTCACGAATGGTTTAGATGGGACTACGATCAAGGTGGTGCCGAGCCCGGGTGGAAGACGGGTTGCGAGGAAGCCTTTGAGGAGGTTGTTGGCTGAGGGGATTGATGTAGAGGTAGGACGTTGTCATAGATGTGCTGAGTCTCGCTGATTGCTCGCAGTATGATCATAAGCTTGAGAAGATCGCCTACAACGACAACGGGACGGTCACGGCGTCCTTCGCGAACAGCGCCTCGGTCACAGGCAGCATGGTCATCGGCGCAGACGGTGGTGGCTCGATTGTCCGTCGCTCCCTTCTCGGATCTCTCGCCGAGCCCAAACCCCTTCCCATACACATGGTCAACTTCAACGTCCGCTATCGGAATCCCGAGCACGCCATCTTCATCCGCTCCAACCTACGCCACTTCGTCGATCACGGCGTTCATCCCAAAGGCATGTTCTTCCTCATGACGATGCAGAGCGTCCCAGACCCAAAGAGACCGGAGACGTGGAGTTTTCAGATCACTCTCACCTGGCCGCCTGAACTGAGTCCGGACAAGGAGAACCCTGAGCCGCCACATACGTTGAAAGACTTACAGGCGTTGACGCAAGATTGGGCGAGTCCAAAAAGGGAGGCGCTGGAGTGGCTCGGGGACGCCGATGTTACGGTGGCCGCTGGATTCTTTGGACGGAATGGCGAGCACAGTACGAGTGCGGAACCCGAGGCCGATGCGGACCCATGGCGGTTGGTGATTCCAAGCGATCGCGTCTCTGTCTGGATTCCGGTTCCGTGGGACACCCATGAGGGAAGGACAACGCTCGTTGGCGACGCCGCTCACGCAATGACTTTCCATCGAGGCCAAGGTCTTAACAACTGTATCCGCGATGCCAAAGAGCTCGTATCAAGACTGGTGCAGTACGTCGAAGGCGAAATGACTTTGGACCGGGCCGTGACTGAGTACGAGAGGGAGATGTTCGATCGTGGGACGGCAGAGGTCAGGACGAGCATGGAGCAGACGCTCAAGTGTCACAACTGGGAGACGTTTCAGCATTCTCCTGTCATGAGGATTGGTGGGTCCCCGATCCGGACAGTCGAAAATGATGAGTGGAAGCAGATCTTGAGAGAGCAGGGACTGGAGGCGTGAGGTCTGTTACCATGTAATCGTCCTATACATGTGTCGATAATCGATTGCTGCCTTTCAGATGGGTTAATCTCAGCAATCGAGATGGGCGCTGACCAAGCGGCTCAAAGACTGCTCCGGGTTGTGAAGGAGAAGCGTGTCAAGTGTATTAGCATCATATCGTCGTGGTACGCTGATACCTAGGTAGTCGGTGTGTTGGAAAGGAGGCAAGAAGTGATGCAGCCGTTGACTCCTCTAGCGCTGTGCACAGACCTGTGATCATGAACATGCCGTTGCAGCTAATGTGCCACTGGAGTCTTGAACTGTTCACAAACACTTAGAACACATTTTATATAGTTTAATTCTTTTTCACATATCGCTCATTTTCGAACCATTCTTTGCGCTGCCAGACACTGCACCTCACTGTCTGACTGCGCTGCATGACTGCCACGTAAGCCAGCTCGGCCTTCGAACTACCTACATGTAGGTAAGATTTCAGCATCTATCACGAACTGCATCTGTCACGATGGGATTTCTCGACGTCTTCAAGGTCTGTCGTTAATAGTGCATGGGTATTCTCCTGCTAAGCAAACTCAGATCATCTTCGTCCCAGCCGTCATCGCTCTCGCAATCTACGTCGTCGGCGCATTCATCATTGCCCCTATAATCAGACACCAACGCAATCGATACGGCCAATACCTCCCTCTCGGATCGATATCAGAACATACGAGCAGCTTGCGCGACCGAATATCAAATGCGATCACGTCCCTTGTCGTGCCTCGCCGGATGGTGGTAATGGACGCCTCGGGGAGCAGAAGAGGAAGTGTTGGTGGAGAAGAGTTCGTCTTCGAAGATGCGGATGGCGACAGGATGGTGGGGTTCGACGTCAATAGGAGCGATAGGCAGGTTAGGGGAGGCAATGTCGACCTCCAAAGTCAACATGGGCGGCATGAAGAGGTGTGAATAGGTGTGAACAGGTGCACAACGTGCGAACGTCAAGATGAGACGAGCGACTTGAGAGTCGTCATGCCAGATACCCGGTCCCAGTTCCGTCAGCGCGAAGACGGAAAGCATAATCAGAGCAAGTGGTGAGGCTTGTACGCCCGCTGAGTAGACTCAGTACGCACCGGCTAAGACTACTGGGTCAACTATAGTTGCGCACTGGAACAACTTCAGCGATTCACGAGGTCAGAAGCCAATCGAGGCCGATCAGAATCATGCATTGGGATGAATTAGCAACATAACTCCAGTCCTCCGTCGCGATCACCAGGAACATGGACACGAATGAACAGCTGTAAAAGCGACAAGAGATGAAATCAATAGACGGGACTGGTGCCGATGGTGTAGTGTGTGGGAGGGTCGCGAATTGTCTCCCTTAAATCAGCATTTCGAGCCGCATCAGGAAGTCATGCTATATTGGAGTCGTCTATACTCGTAACTCATGAGAGACTATCGTCGTTGTAGATCATATCTTCTACTGCGTCGTGACCTTGCTATCTGCCTCGACGCTCACGTGGTCGTTAGACTGCAGAGAATGGACCTTGTCATCTGGAAACTCGGCACTGTTCAGTGTCAGAAGCCGCTCAAAACAGCACCCACGGGTGTCTCGACATACGTGAAAGCCTTGACGAGCTTGTACTCATCGACTACCTTGCCGCCCTGCTCGGTAACTTGCTTCTTTGCTCTTGAACGTATCAGCATGCTTCTTGTTCCAGGCAGTACATTAGCACATACGAATCGAGCTGCGAAGCATCGGCATCCTTCTTCAGGGAAACCTAATGCCTAATCAGCCATGTGCTTCTTGAGCGAGTGATGGTGTCTTACGTTGATCTTGTAAGGCATCTTGAAGGATCGAAGGGAAGACAATCGTCGTGTGAAAGGGTTCAGGTTGGATGTGTTAGATTGAGCTTACTCCTGCGCAGGACGATGTTTTCTGGTAGATGTTGGAGCTGAGGTGAATGTCGAAGCCTGCTGCTAGACCACATGCACCTGCCAACGGCTCTAGACGTTTCGTCATCGCGTGCAGGGATAATGGCACGCGACAGCCGGCTCTAGCCGTCCCCGAGATAAGGTTTGAGGCCCGAGCTCGAGATTTCTGAGAAGTCGCGAAATCTTGGCGTCGAGTTTGTTACTTCGGATGTACCAGGAGGAGGAGCAGCAGCATGGCGGGCGAAGATCAGACGCATCGGGCGCATCGGCCTACCAAGGAGAAGAAAAAGAAGGACACGAGCCAGCCGAACCCCAAAGCATTCGCCTATGCAGCACCCGGAAGATTGGCGAAGCAAGCGGCGAGGAGCCACGATGTTAAGGAAAAGAGACTGCATGTTCCCTTGGTCGACAGACTTCCAGAAGAGGCACCTCCACTGGTAGTTGGCGTCGTTGGACCTCCTGGTGTTGGGAAGACAACGCTGATCAAGAGCCTTGTACGACGATACACCAAACAGACAGTCTCAGATCCCACAGGGCCAATCACTGTCGTGACGGGCAAGAGGCGGCGACTTACACTTGCGGAATGCCCTAGTGACAGCTTGGCTGCAGCGATTGACCTAGCGAAAGTGGTGGATATTGTGCTGCTCATGATCGATGGCAACTATGGCTTCGAGATGGAGACCATGGAATTTTTGTCCGTCTTGAGCAGTACTGGTATGCCAGGCAACGTGTTTGGAATCCTCACACACTTGGATCTCTTCCGAAAGCAAGACACCCTCAAGGCGCAGAAGAAGAGGCTAAAGCATCGCTTCTGGTCCGAACTCTACCAGGGAGCGAAGCTTTTCTATCTTTCTGGCGTGATCAATGGCAGATACCCCGATCGAGAAGTGCTTAACTTGTCCCGCTTTCTCAGCGTCATGAAGAACCCTCGACCACTCGTATGGCGCAATTCACACCCTTATGCTTTGGCAGACAGAATGCTAGACATCACGCCTCCAACCTCGGTCGAACAGGATTCGAAATGCGATCGTACTGTAGCATTATACGGCTACCTACGAGGTACAAACTTTCCATCCGCCGATGCACGAGTCCACGTTCCCGGCATTGGAGACTTGAAAGTTGAACGAGTCGAGAAGCTTCCCGACCCATGTCCTACGCCGTACTTCACGCAAGAGCTAGAGAAGAAGGAGGGAACGAAAAAGAGACGGAGACTTGGCGACAAGCAAAAACTCATATACGCTCCCATGAGCGATGTTGGAGGAGTTCTTGTGGACAAGGACGCTGTTTACATCGACGTCAAAAGCAATACTTTCGATGTTGAGGAGGATGATATTGATAGGGGTCTTGGTGAGCAAATGGTCGTGGGTCTTCAAGGGGAACGGCGGCTGCTTGGTGAAGACGATCAAGGCATCGCGCTCTTCGATCGAGGCGAGAGGCTGCGTCAATTGGACGATGAGGACCCGCAAGATACCGGCCGAACAAGTGCACGCAAGCCTACCGTAATGGCGCGAGACGAACAAGACGACGAAGATCTCGAGGACGAGGGCTTTGCGAGTGGTGATACTGACGATGACGCTGACCTGGATGCGTTGCAGCAGGCTCCAGAGAAGCTGGGCCGATCTCGTAAAGACAAGGATCGCGAAATTGATGGCGATGTGGCATTCGCAGACTCAGACAGTGACTTGGGCTCCCTCTCATCGGTGTCTGACCAGGAGTTAGAGGACGATTCGGAAGCAGAGGAAGAATTCGACGAGGAGGAAGAGGACGACGGTGGCTCTCGTTGGAAGAGGAACTTGTCACAACGCGCAAAGGACCTGCATGGTCGAAGACAGCCATACCGAGTAGCCGAGCTTGCTAAATTGATATATGCTGACATGCTGTCCACTGCGGAAGTCGTCAAGAAGTGGCGAGGTGAGGAAGAAGATGGAGACCCAGAGGAACAGGATGACGACTTGTTCGAGAGGCGACGACCTGGATCCAGTGAGGAAGACGACGATCGTATGATCCCCGAATACAACTACGAGGAGTTGGAGGAGAAGTGGACCGACCAAGACAATGTCGAAGCTTTGCAACGGCGCTTCGCTTCCACGCGTGTGACAGGAGCCAACGGCGATGAGGTTGGGGACGGCGAGGATGACGAGTTTGAAGGCATTGCTGACGACGAAGACGAAGGCGATGGGGAGTTCGAAGATCTCGAGAACGGCGATTCACAGGGCGGCGCTACTGAGAATATCGAAGATGAGCGAGAGAAGAACGCCCGCAAGAAGGAGGAACTCAAAGCGCGTTTTGAGGAAGAAGACCGCGAAGGCTTTCTCAATCCAAAGAACACCGACCGTGAAGCCAACGGGCAGGCTGAGGAGCGCGATTACGGCGAAGACGAGTGGTATGATGCCCAAAAAGCGTTGCTTCAAAAGCAGCAGGAGATCAACAGAAGCGAATTCGAGGCCTTGGATGAGGCGTCTCGTGTACGCGCTGAGGGCTACCGAGCTGGGACATACGCCCGACTCATCCTGTCGGCCGTCCCTTGCGAGTTCACCGAGAACTTCAATGCGAGATTCCCGCTCCTGATCGGGGGACTACAGCCTACTGAAGAACGCTTCGGCTTCGTACAAGTTCGGATCAAGCGTCACAGGTGGCACAAGAAGATCCTGAAGACGAATGATCCGCTCATATTTTCTCTTGGATGGCGTCGATTCCAATCCACCCCTGTGTACAGCATAAGCGATTCCCGAACCAGGAACAGAATGCTGAAGTACACGCCGGAGCACATGCACTGTTTCGGCACCTTCTACGGTCCCTTGGCAGCTCCGAATACTGGCTTCTGCTGCGTCCAAAACTTCTCGAACAAGAACCCTGGATTTCGAATAGCAGCCACAGGTGTTGTTCTCAATGTGGATGAAGGCACCGAGATCGTGAAAAAGCTCAAGCTGACCGGGCACCCGTACAAGATCTTCAAAAACACGGCTTTCATCAAAGACATGTTTGGTTCGGCACTCGAGATTGCCAAGTTTGAGGGCGCAGGCATCAAGACTGTCTCCGGCATACGAGGTCAGATCAAGAAAGCACTTTCCAAGCCTGAAGGCTGCTTCAGGGCAACATTCGAAGACAAGGTGTTGATGAGCGACATTGTGATTCTGCGAGCATGGTACCCAGTCAAGCCTCATCGCTATTACAACCCTGTTACGAACCTGTTGGAAGATGGTGGTGCAGACTCCTGGGAAGGTATGCGCTTGACGGGCCAAGTGCGCGCTGCGCAGAACATTCCAACTCCCAAAGAGAAGAACAGCGCATATCGGCCAGTCGAGCGTCAAGAACGTCACTTTAACCCCCTTCGCGTGCCACGCAAGCTGCGAGCCGATCTGCCTTACAAATCGCAGATCACGCAGATGAAGCCGCAGAAGAAAGACACTTACACGTCGAAGCGCGCCGTGGTCGTCGGAGGCGAGGAGAAGGTTGCGCGTAGACTCATGCAACAGGTCATGAGTTTGAGGAATGAAAAGATAGAGAAGCGTCGTCAAAAACAGGAAGAAAGACGGCAGCCATATCGTGCCAAGGTCGCTGAGAACGAGGAGAAGAGGAGGGAGCGAGAGAAGCGTGAGCGTGACGATTTCTGGAAGCGAGAAGGCAAGAAGAGGAAGAGCTGGGCTGATGGTGCCGAAGGCGGCAATAATGGAGGTGGGAAGAGGAGAAAGAAGGCATAAGGAGTCCACCTAACTACGGCATATGCTCCGATTGAATGCTGCCTCAGGCGAACATTCACTCCACACGATCGGAGTTCTCCCCACGATGACGTCTGAACCCGAGGAACGATTCGACAGCATTTGCCCATTCGAGTTGCTGCGATCGAGAGGGATAGAGTTCAGCGCCACCGTATCAGACCAGCTCGTGCTGCCGTCGATGCTGTCGTGAGTCGTAGGTGTGGCTGCGTCATGCTGTCGCACGCTCAGGAAACGGACGCCACAGGTTGGACGACGCTGCATTGGGAGGCCTACGTATTGCAGGTAAGGAGTGTTGACTATTTTCCAGTTTCATGTTCCCTGTTCTGCATGCTCTTCTCTGAACCACCTTTCTCCCAATCTAATCGTAACCCCTACATCATCTCTTCACAATGCGCGTTCTAGACAACTCCGCTGTCAAGATCGAGCTCTTCCCTGGCTCGCAGAATCAGCAACCGGGAGAACCTCAAGCACAAGCACAAGCACAAAATGTTTCTCAACAAGCCAAAGGTACCGTGCAAAATGCGGGTCAAGCCACGCAGCAGGCAGGACAAGACGCTGGCAAGTCAGCCCAGCAGACTGGCGAACAAGTAGCCCAGTCCACCAAGGAGGCGACCGCTGGTGCGACAGGCCAAGCGCAATCGTACGGCGAGCAAGCTTCCAACTACGCTGGGTCCACGGTCGAAAGCGCCCAGAATACTGCTGGAGACTACCAGCAGAAAGCAACAGACTATGCCCAATCGACAGCAGAGAGCGCCCAGAGCACTGCAGGCTCCTACCAGCAAAAAGCACAAGATACGGCCTCGCAGTATCAAGAAAAAGCACAGGGGTACGCATCGTCTGCACAGGACACTGCTGGTCAGTATCAGCAGCAAACCGCCGATTACGTCCGCGATACCGGCGATAGCATACACAAGCAGGGACAAGATTATGTTCAAGGCACTGCGGATAGTGCTCACGGTATGGTGAAGGATCGTTTGCCCGAGAGCACGCAGAGCTATGCTGGGCAAGCGGTGGACTATGCTAGTAATGCTGCAACTGGGACATTGGGTACGCTTGGTGGTACCGTCAAGGATGTTGGGGACACTGTGGGCAATGCTGTGAGACTTGCGACGCACTGGGTTTTTGAGATTCACTGCTAACTTCGATGCGCAGGGGTATTCCACAGTCGCTGGCGTTGGCAAGACAGGATATAACCTGGGATCTGGATTGGGTGGTGCTCTGACAGGGCAAAAGAAGGGAGGCGAGCAGTGATCCTGTTTTGCAGGATGCATACTCTGAGGGATTCCAGAAAGTCTTCGTTTGCAAACCGTACTGATCTTCCATGCCTTCACGTGGCGCTCGAGAAAGTTGCGGAGAAGCCCACCAGATTGAGTGAATGAAAGAGCTGCCAGGTGAGGTCTTCCAAATCCGGCATGCACAATAGCACACCGGGACAATTGTCACAATGGGGTCTCTAACAATAGAGAAAAGGAATATTGTCTCACCTGGTAGGTTTAATGTTCGCTCAATGTCTCTTCTATGCTCCTCCTTCACATCTTGACCAATTCAAGCGAAAAGCGCCTTCGACATGCACCCGAAACAAAGCCTACTTGGCAAGAAAGAGCGCAGCGCCGTGCAGCGACCTCAGCGACCACATGCGTTGATCAGACTTCACTTCAACAAGGCCATCCCCAAGGAAGGAGACCCGGCCGTGCTGCCAACGCTTGGTTTGAACGTGCCGTTGACGTACGCCGTCAAGAAGATTTCTGGGAAAGTGAGGCAAGTTGCCAAGGGCAAGGTATTCGCAGATGAGGCCGTGAAGCGCGCCCTCGAGGGCAGCCAGAGCGTGTTGACTTTGTCAACTTCTCTCCACATCCCTAGCGTTTCGTGGGCGACGATGCCGCTGGACGGCACGCCGAGACTCGCTGAGATAGGGGATGCTTTTGAGAAGGTTGGAGAGAAGTTGGAGCTCGATGCTCACATCGCGCTGAGCTTGGAGCCGGCTAAAGGATCCTCACCACAAGACCTCATCCAGAGCGCCACGAGCCAGAGCAAGCTGAGATGTCTTCGCATTGGCAATGTAGCCATCAAAGAGGAAGGCGACCCAGGAGTACACGCACGAAGACGAGGACAACGAGACCTCGGACCCGACTATTGCTGGCCATTGCTGGTCTGGTTCACCGACGACCTCAAGACGATCAAATTCACCAAAGACCACGCCTTCGAATTGAACGAGCTCTGCATTGGTAACCCTGACGAATCTGAGAAGTGGAACCAAGTCAAGTTGGGACAGATCTGGAACGGTTTCTACACTGGGCTCTTCATTCCCCTGGGCCGAGACAAGTGGACGATGGCGAAGTTCAAGAGCGTGCTGAAGCAGCATATCGCCGAAGATTGGGGCAACCTACGCACTGGCATGCCATTCCTGCCGACCTACTGCTTCAACAAGTACAACCCTGCAGAGTACGGTCTTGGACTCTCCAGATGGCCGACAAAAGGCATCGACGTCGCCGTTCGCTGCGTCAACCATTACGAACCCGATGGCAAGCTCAAGAATATGTCCTTCCGTCGCGACATCCGACTCGTCCTCATGCAAGAAGATACCATGGACGACATTCGAGAGTTCGTGGCTGATGAAGTCAATGCCACAGAGACTGAAGATGGCGTCAAGATCGACTCGGCGAGATTGTTCGAGCGAGAGAATCGTGACGAGTGGGAGTGGGAGTTTTGGGTCATGCCACAGAGAGGGTCGACGAAGCTGTACCGGTTCAAAGACGGAGACATCGCACAGTTCCTAGATGCTTCACCTGAAACCAGGCGAAAGGATCGCAAGGTGTATATGGAGGCTCATGTCGTGCCCAAGAGGACAGATACGAGCAATGGGCAGGGAACATGCAGAGCGAAGAGACGAAGGGCACAGTGATCGAAATGGAAGGCATTATGCGGTCGCTGTACAGCGTTCAGAAAGATCTGGCGTCGTGGTGGTGTTGTAGGTGGCGGGACTGAAATACATGTAGTTAGAAGACGTGATGTCTTCGCACACCAATTCATGCCTCAGGCCACATTCTAATATCTAGCCCCACAACCCACCTCATTGAATCCATGCCCCCCATCTGCCAATACCATTGTCAATATACACCACCGTCATGGACATCACGCAGTTCGTCGCCAGCCACCGCGAGGCGCTTCTCCTTGGCGACTACAACTCATACCGCGCCCAGCTCTCACGACAGCTACTTTCGACCCGCAAACGATTAGGGCGAGCAACGGCCAAGAAGGAGAAATTCGCTGTCAAGCCTATCACCGCGGAAGATGTTGGTAGCAACCATGAGTTCGCCCATCTTCTGCTGCTCAGCTCTGAGCGTGCTTGGGCGCATGCTATGCACATGAAGGCAACGCACAGCGAAGACAGCAAGGGCATCACCGGATCTACTCGTAGCCACATCATCTCCCGCCTGAGCAAAGCCGCCAAGACAGCTCGCGAGCTGGTAGATCTTCTGCAGAAGAAGGACATCACGAAATCGAATGAGCAGGATGTGTTGGAGGCACAGGCATATGAGGCATCCTTGGCAGGATCGGAGGAGTTCGAAAAGCAGTCAGAAGGTCAGCGAGGAAAAGATGCACAGCAGAGCGAACAGCGATGGCAGGCTTGTCTTCGCCATTTCTCACAAGCCAGAGTGATCTACGCCGCTCTGCTTGAGAAACACAACAAGGAGGTATACCGAGAGATCTTGGCCAGCACAATCGACCCTACGATACGATACGCCGCCTACCAAGCTCATATCTCACGCACTATTGCAATACCCACTGTCGCCAAGCGTCACTTCCCAAAAGACGACAAAGAGCTCGTGGAGGCCGTAGAGAAGCTGGATCCGTACGCACTGAAGGCACCAGCGCCAAAGACCGAGGATGAGAAGCGGGAATCGCCTCTTGAGGTGCCAAACAGCGTAACCTGGCGAGGGCGCAAGGCCGAGATTGTCGATGCATCGATTGGACAAGCTCTAGCAGGTGTGACATTAGCTGAGACCAGGCTCAAGTCTTACTTGTCATCGAATCAAGATGCATCAACGCGTGACAAAGCTGCTGCTTATGATGAGGTCTTGGTCGCTTCACAAGATGCCGCAGATGCGACAAAGAGAGCCACGGACGAGTTGGAGAAGGAGAGGGTCGACGAGAGCGATCCGCGTATGCAGAATCTTCGCGTTACTAGCCTGTCCGTCAATTACGATCTCGTTTCGTGGCGCGTGGGCCGCAACCGTGCTCTGATCGGCAGCAATGATGGTATGACATTCGAGGCGCAACATCACCAGAAGCCGAAAAGGTCACGGAAAGATGGAATAGAACAGGTCGAGAAGGAAGAACCCAGAGGTCGTAAGCTGGCCAGACTACGGGAGCGAACCGTCTTGTACGACTCAACTATTCAGAGCATCAACTCCGTCAAGGACTTGCGAGGAGCCGTGCGAGATGAGAAATTCGTCAAGGAACTGGATGCCAAAGCGGACTACTTCCGCGCGTTAAAGTGTGTGAACATCTCATACTCGCATAGCTTGCTCGGCAATCATCTGAACGCTCTGGCACTACTCAAGCGTGCGCAAGATCTGGTGTCGCAGCCGCCTCCTACCTCAGACGCTGGCAGTGCAGAAGACTCGCCCCCAACTCTAGACATACAGCCCGCCGAGTTCAAGAAGCTGAGCACACACATCGACTCTCTCTGCTCGCGCATGCACGCTCTCGTGGAAATGCACGCTCTGCAAGAGAACTCTGCAAGGGCAGCGGAGAAGAACATGACTTCAGCTGCGCCAATTATTCAGCGACTGAACGACTATCCGACCCCAGGTACCCAAGTTGACCTGAAGAACTTGGTAACATATCCGCCCAAGATCGAGCCGGTACCTGTGAAGCCAATGTTCTTGGACGTGGCCTTTAACTACATCGAATACCCTGGCCGAACCGTCGAGAAGCCCCAGGTTGCTGAGAAGCCTGTCGCCAATGGAGTCGAAGAGAAGCCAGCGCAGCCAGCACAGCAGAAGAAGGGATGGTTTGGGTTTGGACGTGGCTAGACAGGCGGCAGCTTCGTTGGCGTTGTGATATGCAGTGGCGAGTAAGGGTACAGTTGATAAGTTCACAGTCTTATCGCCACGCACTTGATAAATGTTCCCCAGGCGAGGACTGATGCTCACATTGAGAGCCTCAGTAACGCTTCGCCACACAGCCGCGCAATGCAGTCAGCTGCAATGTCTACGATACTTCTTCTCAGTATGCGGCGGTACGTACTCATGAAGGGCTGGGCGGAGGCAGTCTATCACGTCGCCCAAGTGCCGTCCCCAGCACCAAGTCGCCGCGCTCAGCTTCTGGACATGCACATAAGTCATAGGACAAGACAACAAGGGGCATAGGAACCCACGGCAGTGCTACCTGACAATGAAGCTTCGACCAAGGCTTGTCACTCGCGTCACTCGCCAACGCACAGAATGCATGCCTACGCCTGGATACACACCATTGCAAGCGAGCATTACAATATCGAAAGAAAATGAAGACACATCAATGGCCAACGAAGTTCCCCGCGGATCGCTTCCATGCAGCCTGTCAGCTCCATGCGGGGAGAGAACAATATTTTCCGCTACGTGAGGAGAAAACAACATCAGAGGCGGCAGCTGCGTCTCGATGCAGTAGAAGCACTACTTATGCACCCTATTTATGGATTTGACCAAGGTACATACCCAATCGGTGAGCACCCTCCACGTGCTTAGAGTTTCCTACCACTTCACCTATCCCGTACCATACCCACTATTTGCTATTGACATCCAATCCTTTCGTCCAGAACTCATCTATTCGCCACCACTTATTGTATAGCGGCAGGAACACAGATCAAATCCTAGCAATAGCTACATATGCACGATCCGCCAAAATATAGTGGTTCGTTCATTGCCCATTAACGCCATGCCCATTGTTTTGACTGGCTCGAACATGGACTTCCCTGTCCAATTGGTCTTCTGGACAGGTCGACAAGGTCTACACGAGCTGATGGTGCCTACGGAGTCAAGAGCGAGCGGGCAAGAATCACGATGTCTCTCAGCTCTATCCCTTCTTGAGCTGAGGGTCAATATTGTCGAGCATCTGGCTTGCATACCAACCGACTAGAGGCGTTCGATCCCCAGGAGCTCTTCACCCAACCATGACAGTTCTACACAACATGTCAAATGTCACGTTTCATCGACTTCGCCATTACGAGACTGGAATTGTTCGTCCGCCTTCCATACTTGGCCTTCTATGCTCGCAACTGGACATTCTGCCAAGCTCGATATGCAGCTACAGTACGATGTGGAGGATGACGACCAGGCTCTCACTGCTGCACGGAATCCTGACACAGTGCAGCTATATTTTAAGCAGCGATGAAGAGGTCTAGAGTCTCCCACATGCGGAGAACCTCGAGCAGCCACGGCCGCAGTATGTATATAAGTCGAGACGACCGCAGATTATCAAGATTACTCCCCAGCCTTGACATCAGAACCTTCGCCTTCGCTTGAGAAGCAATCATTCGCTACCAACACTCGTTCTATTAGCTTTCTCGACATGAAGTTCTCACTCCTGGCCCTTGCCGGCGCCGCGCTCGCCATTCCAGGCAATCCACCCTCCTACGATACATCGACATCCTGCAAGGCAGAAACCGTCACAACCACCAAAGGGGCTGTGTGCTATCCCTCGACGGTCACGAAACCAACGACGTTGACAAAAGATTGTCCAAAGCCAACGACGCAAAGTTGTCCAAAGCCAACGACGCTGACGCAAACGTGTCCAAAGCCGTACGAGAAGACGACTACTATCGGTACAACTGCTACGATTACCACTACGAAGCAGCCGGAATGCCCAAAGACCTACTGCTCTGAGCAGCCGGAAAAGACGTAAGTGGGACCGATCTTGCATTGAACTGAGCTGCCGCTGATCGCCAAACAGTACCACTATCACGCCAACGTGCCCCAAACCTGGCAGCACGACGATTACACCGACGTGCCCCAAGCCGTACAGCACGACGATCACACCAACCTGCCCCAAACCGTACAGCACGACGATCATCTCAACCACCACAAAGATGTCGGAATGCCCCAAGCCGTATAGCACAACGATCATACCGACCTGCCCCAAACCTTACAGCACGACGACAACGATTACACCGACCTGCCCCAAACCGTACAGCACGACAATCATTTCGACCACAACAAAGATGCCAGAGTGCCCCAAGCCGTACAGCACGACGATTACGCCGACCTGCCCCAAACCGTACAGCACGACAATCATTTCGACCACAACAAAGATGCCAGAGTGCCCCAAGCCGTACAGCACGACGATTACACCGACCTGCCCCAAACCTTACAGCACGACGATCATTTCGACTACGACAAAGACCCCAGAATGCCCCAAGCCGTACTGCCCAGAAAAGCCAGAGAAGACGTACGTTGAGCCGGTCTTGGTTGGAACAGAGCTGCCGCTAACTGCTGGGTAGTACTACTATCACACCGACCTGTCCGAAGCCGTACAGCACGACAGTCATCTCGACTACGACAAAAGTACCGGAATGTCCTAAACCGTACTGTCCCGAGAAGCCCAAAGAGACGTGAGTCCTCTCTCGCAACTGTGGAACGACATGACGATCTGTACTGACCGTCGATAGCGTGACAACTACTATCACATTTGAGAAGAAAAAGCCTTGCTATCCTTCAACCATCATATCAACCACTACATCAACCGTCACGATAAAGAAGCCTGCCCGTCCGCCCTATACGTGAGTCCAACACCGCCCGTCCACTCTCTCCAAAGCCATGCCACTGCTAACATCTCTCCAGTAAAACAAAGACCGTCACTCAACCTCCTGTTACAACCACCGCAACTATCACGAAGAAGAAAGTTATTACGAAAACTGTCAAGGAGACCTGCAAGTCTGGCGGGTATTGGGGATAATGGCGCCTAGGGCGGCTCATGAAAGGGGGTCACTAGGTGAACGGGTGTTGATCGTCGTGAATACTGTTTGGACCTTCAAGACCTTTGGTGCTGAAGATCAAGAGATAGCTTCGGGGTTTTCGAATCTTCAACGACAGCGTCTGGGAGGTCGAAAAGGAGAAAGAAAAGAACGATGCTGGGCGTCGAAACAACCTTGCTACTGACGAGACGACGGACATGATCGATATTGACGATGTCGACGAAGCACATGATTCATAACGAAGACGCTCCTTGATCATCGAGAGGCGGAGAAATGCAATGCCTTCCATACGAGCAGTACATACCTTGAAATAAGGCTACATGACACAAACAGCCGTACACCGAACCCCCTCGCTCTTCGTCGAGCTTGTTGTCCTCCTTCTTCCAAGCGTCTCATTACTCGCGAGTCTGCGGGTCGGGCCCGATAGCCTCGCCTGCTTCGGCCTTCCTAACGTCCTCCATGTCGCTGTTGTTGAGTGTACGCGTATTGGTGCGATGAAATTTTGAGATGTGAGCAATTCCACCTTCACGTTCGTGCAAGTAGAGAACAAACTATGTTGGCTGTATAAAGGAAGCGAGCTCCGAAATACCAACAGAGACAACATGCTGCCACCGGCGCTTTGTCGGAAGGTATTTGAGCATGAAGCTTGTTCACGACGGATTCACAGGCACAGTAGCAGTAGCAGCAGGACGCTATGGCTATTACGACTTAGACGTCGGTACGCCTAGACTGCTGCTGCAAAGAACAGAATAGACCCGCACGATCAAAAGTGCAAGGTGTACCTGAGACTCGTTAGGTCTCCGTGTGGCTGTTACTGTGTTGCCGAATAGAAGAAAGAGTGAGGGGAAAGGCCTGTCGAATGATACAAAAGTGGTCCACCTTCAGTGCTATATGTACCCAGCCTGCTGATCGCCACCAAAGTGCTCAATGCAAAACCGTCAGCGGAACAGCGATGTGGAAAGCATCATCAGGACTCTGCTGTGAGACACAACAGATGCTCCCTGCAAAAGTCCAATTTCCGTACGTACAAGACCGACTGACCACTTCGTCTTTACCATGAGTGCCCTTCAAGCTGCTGTCGAACATGCGCTGTATCCGTGCCCATATCGCACAACCAAGCGTTTCGTCCAGTTCTTTATGCGCAAGCTTAGTTTCCGCCATTGCTCTAGGACACGCGAAAGTGGTGAGGAGCACCTGGAATGTTGCGCTGGCGGTACTGACGGCCACGCATCCTCCGACTCCACACCGGGTTGACGCACTCTGTAACCACCGTGACCTCCCGAGTCTCAGGGTCGGCGTCAAAGTCGAATTGCACGAATTTGGTGGTCTTCTCTGAGGCGGCGACGGGCGTAGATGCTGGTGCAGTTGGTGCTGAGGCGCCAGACTACTTCGACTCATCTCCAGATGCACCAGCTTTGCCCTTGCCCTTTCCCATAGTAGCGACGTCCCACTCGTGTGATGAACCTCCTGAGCACTGATGATCCTCTTGACTCTGTGCGGAAGGACTACTGTATTCGTAGACTTCGATAGCCTTCGCGCCTTCGTCCGAGTCCTGAAAACCACGGGTTCCTTTTGGGGCTAGGCGCTTGATCATTACCAAGGGCATCGAATCACAAACCTGGACTCTTCCCTGCAGCTTCCTGTCCTTGATCTCCTCGTCGTCCCTGCGCTCTTGGTTGATGTACGTGCAATCATCGAATGTGCACTTGGTGGCTTTGAGACCTTTAGCGTAGAAGTTCTTAAATCGACTACAGAAGGATTAGCTTTGATCTAGGAACTGGTTGTCGCCGACGAAAGCACAGCGAATGAGCGGCCGGCTAAGAAGACTCACCTGCCTGAGAAGCGGCAGTGCTTGAACGTGACGCCGACGAGGACGCAGTTGTCGAATACAGTAGGCTTATCTGGATCGAAGGTGCAGTCGATGAAGTAGACTTCACGATATAACTCGTGCTCGCGGTTCTCCTTCACCACGAGTCCAGGTCCTGGAAATGTCTGATTGCCGTTCGTGTCACGGATGGAGATGTTCAAAGAGCCCCTAGGATATCTCGGAAACGTCTTCTGCTCTTCCTCCTGCTCCTTCACTAGCTCGCTCTTCTTGTCGATAGCACACTGCACGCCTGTACGGTTTGGCCACGGCTCGTCGAAGGTCTGATTGGCGAAAAGCCAGCCATTCTGATACTCGACATCGGTCTCAAAGTGGTCCTCGAAGGTTCAGTAAGAATATCGGACTCCATTACCGATGACATTGGCAAACTGGTTGTTGCCCTTGAAGGTGCAATTCTCAAATGTGACCTCGATGAGCTGGCAGCTGGCGAATGTAGTCATTGCAGTGCTGTCAAAATTGCAGTCGATGAAGGTCAAAGCAAAGTAGTTGCTGTATTCTCCTTCAGACAAGATGGTGAGGCCATTTCTGGGTGGTGGAACGACAAGATCGCCTTCTCTGAAAGAGACCTTGAGAGACTCGTCCACCTGTGACGGTCTGCAACATTATAAGCCAATCGAGACGCAGACTTGATCTGGTAAAGAGGTCACTCACACGTCAGGGATGATAAGGCCACTGTCATCCTCAAAATCGACATCAGCGTGCTTGCCTTGGTCGATGCCGCCATCCAGGCCAAACGCCCAGCCGTTCTCTTCATCGTATTCGGAGGAATCGAAGTCATCGTCGCCTTCTTGTGTCTCGCCGATACCCGAGGCGGACCAGCCAGACAGGTTATTGGAGGTAGGGGAAGTGGCGGCGTGGTTTTTGACAGTGCGGTCGAGAAGCTGTAAGAGCCGCATCTTCTTCTCCATGTCGTCTGCCATATCGCAAGCTGCTGAATGTCAGCGACGACAGCGATGATTCGTGAGGTAGTGTGTGGTGCAGTGTGTGGAGTTCGTCTTCAGTCCGGCGTTTGCAGCGGAAAGAGCGAGACACTGCACGCCAAGACGCTAAGTGGGCGACTACCCGCGTTCGCATGTGAAAGTGCGCCGCCGGGGTAGCAGTAGGACATTTTCGGCAACTGGGGCTCATATGTTAGCATGCCTAGAATGCGACGAGTAAACTATGGACCTGAGGCCTGCCAGATGATACCAAAAGTGTCCCACTGTCGTTACTACCCGACTTGGCGCGGCACCAAAGTGAGAGCACGAATGAGAGCGAACGAAATCTATACTCAACTGTATAATCCCCAGTTTTACAATGCCTCACTTGTCAATTCACGCCTTTCCTGCCGCGACCTCCTTCGCTCGATCAGCCTTCTCCTGCTCGATCCTAAGCCGCTCCTCTTCCCGCTTCAGCTGATCGGGCCTCCTGACCGCGATGTCCTTGGGCTTGTAGTCGCTGAACAGCATCTTGAGCACCTTTTCTATGCACCAGCAGCCCAGATAGTCCAAGACCATCAAAACCGACAGGGTGATCTTGAAGTCCGTTTCGAAAGGCACAAGCTTGAGTTGTTCGTTGATTTCGGGAATGAACTCCGTGGCACATGAGAAAGCCACTGCAGTGACGAGCACGATACCCCAATACATGCCCTTGTTCTCTTTGATGGACTCACGGAATGGTCGGCCTTGGTAGTTGATGGCGAAGGTGGAAATCTGCTGGATAAGCTGGAGGAGATAGATGGCGGAGTTGAGGAGAGAAGGCTCGAATTCGCCTTCCAGATCGATCTCGCTACGGTCCTTCCTGGCCTCGAACTTGTGGACGAAGTCGGAAATGTAGATCAGCGTGGCGATGTGTACCGCGAATTGGCCAAGGACCGACGGGATAATGTACCAGTTCCAAATGTTGTTCTGTGGGCGCTCTTTGGAGAGTTGTTCGACAGGCTACGAACGGTCAGTACATGTCATTCATTATGAGAAATATTTGGCCTACCTTGGCGCGAGAGATGCTCAAGAAGCACACGCTCATGAGCATCCCACTGATCGTCACTTGTCCATCTCCAAACTTGATGCCGTCCAGATAGAGCACACTCAAACTATAGGCACTGATCAGGCAGTTGAGCGCCAGAATCTTGTACATTTGAATGGTGGCGACCAGTGTACAACGACCTTGTCGAATAATGTTGGGAATGGCCACAACGTTGGCGAGCTTGCTAGTGAACGGCGCCGCGACGGAGGCATCACCAAGCTTGATCGTCGGAGGTTCGTCAGCGTTCAACTCTTCCTCGAGCATGGACATCGAGAACTTTTCGGCCATCTGAGCAGCCGCGTTCTGCGCCTTCTCCTTCTTGATCTCTTGGGGCGTCTTGGCTGGCTCCTGTACAGGTTGCGGTGGAGGAGTATACTTCTGAACGCTGCCATCGGCATTGCCATTCAGTTCGGCCTCCTTCAATGCGGCGATTTGTGACTTTGTTGTTGCCTCGCGCTCCATCGCCTTCTCGTAGTGTGGGTTCCTTGGGCCTGGCGGATACAGGTGGGCAATTTGAGCTGGTACAGGTGGATCTGGCTGGTTGAATCGCTGCATCATGGCTTTCTGCTTCTCGTAGATCTCCTTCATCTTGGTCTCACGGAAATGCTTACTGATCTTGTCGAGGTCTTCTTTCGTACCGTTGAGGAGTGCGACACCAACGTGCGCCTGCTTCAAAGCACCGACGTCGTTCGTGCCATCACCAGCCATCAGTGTTGTGTACCCTTGCTCCTTGAGACCAAGCAAGATCTCTTCCTTTTGCTTGGGCGAGACGCGAGCATACACCCAAGCGTGACGCAGAAGCGAGTGGAATGCCTTCTGGTCCTTGAACTTCGCAAGGCCGTATCCAGTGACACAAAGATCTTTTGACTTGAGGATCTCAGGATCCAGGTCTTTGGTAGCGTCGACAGGGATGTTCGTCTTGTCGTCAACACTTCTCCAGACAAGCTTCTCGCCACCATCATCGTTCTCGGGAGCATCGAGGATCAGGACATCTCGGTCTACGATCTCGACTTGTCTTGCAACATGCACGGCTGTAAGGGGATTGTCACCAGTGATCATCACCACGCGGTGGCTGCTTTCGTTCAGCATGCGAACAGCCTTGATCGCATCGTCCTTGAGAGGGCATTGTAGAATCAAGAATCCAGCAAAGTGCAAATCGCACTCAGCGTCCTCACGCTTCATATCGTTGACCTTCTTTTGCGAGATCTCGTCGTTCGTGGAAAGGAATTTGTAGCCCAAGGCGAGCACACGAGCACCATTCCGGCTGAAGTACTTGAATGTTTCCTCATACTTGGAAGGCACTTCGACGAGCATCTTGCGAATAGTCTCTGGCGCACCTTTGACGCCGACGAAGGTTCCCTTGGTCTTCTTGCCGGTCTGACGATCTGTAGTCACAGCTGTGGCAACCGAGCTCTGCCTCTTCAGTGCCGAGGAGAATTGGAATCGGCGCTTGATCTGGACCAAATTGCCACCAGTCTTGGCGGTGAGGGTGTTGTTCTTGCCCACGGTCCATCCCAAGGATTGGAGGGTAGCCTTCTCCATGGGCTCACCAACGACGTCGCCTTCTTCGAGCTTGACAAGAGCATGAGCGGTGGCGAGTGTCAGCGTAGTCTCCAATCCAGCATCCGTGACCCGAGTGAGTTGGCTCTGTGCGCCATCTGCTTCTGTCGCTGCGTCTGTCCTTCCTAAAAAGAGTCCAGCAATGCCGTCCACCACAAGATCTTCTCCAGTAAGAGTACCAGTTTTATCAAAGCAAGCAATGTCGACGCGGCCCGCGTAAGGAATACGAAATGGTTCTGTGCAGAAGATCGCGTATTTGCTGAGTGCAGCAAGACTGGTGTTCACAGCCAGACTGAGTTCCATCGGCAACTCCGGTGGTACCACGGAAGTGATGATGAGTACGCAGTCGAGAAGTAGTTTGGATCTCTTGCGATCTTGCTTGACACCTTCGACCCAGACGTACCAGGATGCTGCGATGGCGAAGACGCACAGAAATAGGATAAAGAGAAGAGCCTCGACGTTGTTGGCGCTGACACGTTCGGTAGAGTATATCATCGTCCGGACCAAGGCGCCTTGATTAGTCTCGAATCCAGTCTTGATCACGATGGCCAGAGCACCCTTGTCTGGTGCAGATGGCACGCCAGAGGCGACTTGAGGAACGGTTTCGGCAGCGTCTTCAGAAGCCGTGCCATGTTGAACTTGGAGGACCTTGGTTCCTCCCCAGAGAAGGGCGTTCTTGTCCAATCCTTCTGGCTCAATATGCGCATCTGCGGGTCGTAGCTGAATTGAATCCTTGAGCACTGGCGTGCTCTCACCAGACAACATGGCCTCGTTAACGATCGCGCTGCCCTCAACCAAGAGCATATCACAAGCTACGCCCGAGTCTTCCTTCGTTCGGCCAACAGATACTAGGTCACCCGGCAGAAGAGCATCACTCTGAACTTCGGTCCACTTCTTCTCGCGGTATACCCAGACATCGTATGGCTTGATGCTCATTCCTCGGAACTCCTTGAGCGTCCTCTGGCGTTGCCACACCACGGTGGACTCGAACACCACCAGCATGAACAGGGTGAACAACGAGTAGTACCAGTACTCGTCCAGCATCCAAAGCCCAACACAGAAGATCTGGAAGACGAAGAACGGCGCAACCGCATGCTCCTTGAACAGCTCCGTAAATGTCGGCACCGGGATATCGAAGATGTTCTGTCCATAGTACTGTTGCAGTCTTTCAATCTCCCCCTTCTTCTCCAGACCCTTCGATTGCTGAAAGTCCTTGATCAAAGGCTTTGGTTCCTGGTCGACGCTGTATATCAGAGGCGCAAAGGTGCCCTTCTGCTCGTCGTACAAGAATCGCCTCTTCTGAAATAAGAAGCTGATGTTTTCTTTTCCAGCAACTCGCTCTTTCTTGATCTCGCAGATCTCGCTTGCGCCGGCGTTCGCCTCAGGGATGACTTTGATAAGTGACGCATCTTGTACGCTCTTCGCACTGGTCGCTGTGAACCAGGCGCGCAGGTTGACGTCCCAGAAGGTCATGAGCCATAGTAGAGACTGCAGCGTGACGATGGTTCCGGAGAAGACGAAGGTCCATTCTTGCCCGTTGATGTACTTCTCATAGCTCTCCTCCGACAGGTAGACGCTGAAGAAGGCTGGCCACAGGAAGATGAAAGGCCAGATGTAGGCATGCAGGAAGATGGAAAGTGGGTTGTGTAGTGAAGCCGACCTGATCTCGGCTCTATCGACGAGCGGCGCCCTGGGAAACATGATTAGTCGCGATCGCGATGGAAAAGACATGTTTCACACATACATGTTGGCAGATGAATCTTGGAAGGTCGAGGTGCATGTAGTGTTCCTCGACTTCAACAACGTATCTCCAATTCATGCGCGCGGGCTAGGTGCACTTTCATTGGCTGACACGTTTGGACCCTGTGGCACGTCACAGCGCAGGCCATCTATCACATGCCTTATTAGGTTCTATTCGACATCGTACCTGATACAGGATGTTAAAAGTGGTCAGAAGTGCTTGTGAACTTTCATACTGTCTAGTTTTGCTATCGTGTCCGTCTTTGTGTCATAGCCATGGCTGCACCTTGGTGACAGCGTCTACCGACCTCCCTCCCGCATGCAAATAGTCAGAACGCCCACGCCTTGCTAAAGAGCATCCCTCGACCTGATCGTTGCAATCCGTGATGCCGTAGAAAGCCATGCAGTCGTATAATGGCGGCTGCTGCTGCCGCCTGCCTGCCCTTCCACCCCAACGCCGTTTCAGTAGGACCAAGGAAAGAAGAATATGCTCAACTCAAGCGAGGTAGCCCAGCTCATCGGCATCGAGGCGCTCCAGATACTCCTTCTCGAGAAGGATGTCGATGCACTTCTTGATATCAGAGACCTTGGGCGAGAATCGGTTCTTGATTTGTCCGATAGTCTCTGAAACCAGCTGAGCGTGCTTCATCTTCTGGCGAGACTTCATGATGCGGACGATGGCAGACTGTGAAGATAGTTAGCATGATCGTGTCTGGAGACATTGTCATTATAGAAGGGAGACTCACCTGCATGAGCATCTTGCGGTCCTCCTCAATTGTCTTGTGGGTATCCTCAACCTCCTGCTTCTGCTCAGACTTGATGGCAATGTTCAGGTTGACCTTGATCTTCTTGTTCTTGAAGCCGTGATTGAGCGAGTATGTGGTACCGTCCTGAGTAGGCGCACTTGGTGGATTGGCAGTGAGTACCTTGGCCTTGAGCATGATGCTGATCGATGGGTCAAGAGTCTCCTTGTTGAGAGAAGTCATACCAGCCATGTCCTCGTACGAGACGGTGTCCGCATCGTTGAACATGAGGAGGATCGCCATCTGGTACGTGGAGACCTGGAATGTGTAGGGGACTTTGTTCATTTTCACGTAATTGGCACGGATTTCACCCTTGCACAAGTGCCACAACCAAGTGAGCTTGCGACCGCCGTGCTTGTTACTGTAAAAAGTCTGGAAGCGTTCGTACGTCTTGATGATCGTGGTAGGCGCGGCGAATGGGGTGCTGGGTGGTTGTAGAGGCCAGAAGCCGGTACCAAGGACTTGGTAGTACGCGTCTACCTCGTCCTTGCGGTCTTCCTTATCTATGTTCTGTGAGACCCACTCCTCGTAGTCGTTATTGAGATCACGAGAAGTCTGCATGTCTTGGAACATGCGCTGCAGCTTGTTTGTGTACTCAAAGCCCGAAGCATCCTTCAGCTTAGAGATCATGGAGGTCTCTGCGTCTCCAGAAGCAGAAGTGCCGTTGACCAGGCGCTTGGCGAGATGCCTGCTGTAGAATTTCTGGAAGACGTCCTTGTCTTCGATGTATTTGAAAATCGTCATTACTTGGTTGAGCATCTTCTCCATGTCATCCTCCTCGGTCGCCTTCGTCGAGCGCTTGAGAACATTGTCGGCATGCTTCGCAAGCAACTCTGGCGACCTGCTTGAGTTCTTGGCACAGACTTTGTTGCGGTTGACGTACTCGCGGCAGGCGTTGTCAAGAGACCGAACGAATTCCGACTCGCCAGTGAAAGCGTTCTGGACCAGAGCGGCGTACTGGGTGTGGACCTCCAGCAGGGCATCGATGTATGCCTTTGGATCGAGGCTCTCGCCCTGCTCTGCAACCTTTTCAATGGCAAGGTGACCAGCTTGGCGGACGTGCGTCTCGAAACGAGTGCGAAGTGGATCGAGGCCTTCAGGAATCCGCGCGAGCAGCTTGTACATGCGAGCCATGTCGTCCTCCCGGTCGTTGTCAAGGAGGATCTGAAACTCGTCTCGCAATGTGGTGGCATGCTTAGCAATCAGGGCGCTCTCACAGCACTTCATGAGTGGTTGCATGATTTCAGGAAGGAGGTAAAGGGGGACGCGCTCCTTTTCTTCGTCCAGTCTCCGCTCGGCTTTCTTCATGTAGTCGACTACGGAGTTCTCGGCCAGGAACTGCTGGGATTCCTTCTCGTAGTATGCAGAGGTGGCCTCAAGGTATGGCTTCTCGAAGTACTGGCGGTAGACATCGAGGGTGGTCTTGGTGCTGTCGGCTTCGTCGATGCCAAGAGACACAAATGACTGAACGACGTCCTTGATCTTGGACTGCTCAATAGTCTCGCCGTTGCGCTGCTTCTCGACCAAACGCAGCACAGCGTCCATGACCGCGTTCTGGGTGCTGCCAAACATGTCCTCCTTCCAGCGCACCAGGTGAAGAGTGTATATGTCAAAGACATCCTTCTTGCCCTCGTCCATCTCACGCTTCACCCAATGACGGTTGAGGTATCGGAAGAGATGGTTGTTGTACATGCCGGCCTGGGTGTACCGCTTCCACTCTTTGATGTAGAAGGTCAGCAGCGCCTCGTCAGCATGCTTGACCATTTCGGCATGGACTCCGGCGAGATGGCGCTTCAGGTAGTCGTTGAGGCGGTGGTACAGATCCTCACCAAGAAGATGGGCGCCACGGTGGTTGGAGTGAAGATTCGTGGAGGCTTGGGTGCCCACGGCCTTCTGGGCGGTACAGAAGTTGTGGATGGAGGTGTAGAGTGACATGTATGTCTTGAGGTCGACGCCATCGCTCAGGCTGTACATGATGCGCTCGACGCCCCATTCGAGAAAGGTCCACGTGCCGTTGATGTCGTCCTTGTTGGTAGGCATCGGCGGCGCCGGCTGCTTGGCCGTGCTCGGGGCCTTCGACATGGCGGGCGAAGACGGCGAGGGTGGTGGGTGGTGGGTGGTGAGGGTGCGAGTGTGCGAGGTGTGCGACTCAGAAGAAGAGCGGTGGTAGTTGTAGCTGCGGGCCGCTACCAGGCAGCTCTCCGGTGTTCAGCTGTGAGAGGCGTGCCTCAGGCTGGCGCGGTGTGTCGGAGGTGTGGAGTGCAGGTGCTGATAAATGCGTGTGTGGATGTCAAGACTGGCGATGTGCAGTCGGAAAAGGTGTCGAGAAGTGGAGAAGAGAAAGAAGGTGGTTGAAGGCGAGTTGAAGAAGAAAGCGCAGAGTCGTGGAGTTCAAAGTGTTGTTGCGAGCGTCACCGCGCTGTTACTAGGTAAGGTAGAGGCGATAATTCACCGAACTCACTGCGGCAACCTAGAAGGCAACGGAAGTTTATTTGATCGAGTAACAGCGAGAAGTACCTTAACCTTTGATCATTCACTTTTGGAGGCAGAATATGTGGTCAGCACTTATCATCCTTCCGGCCTGGGACACCAAGGCCTGAGCTGAGAGTACGCCATTTCGTACAGCTATTGCTACAATGTATCTATTGCTACACCGTTTTGGTCGTTTGGTGACTTCTTTTTCTTCCCTATGTTCTTTGCGGGGCGACTTCGAGATAGTCTACCGATGATGGCGTGAACGCGAAGATCATCACTTCCCCAACTGTTCGCACAGCCTCTTCGCCATCACTTGGCTGTATTGCTATCGCGGCTGTCATGCCACGCCTTGGGCATCAATTCATCTGCCTCGTCACTGGATAGCTGCTTGCCAGCATTTACTCGTGGTTCCTCCGCCTGCGCCGTCTCTTTCGTAGCTTGAGGTGCGGCTGGCACGGGCTGTGAGTCTGGTTGTGCCTGTTGGCCATCCGCCGCAATCTGCGCGTCAACTTCTTCCTCATCGATCTCAGATCCGTAGAGCTCAGGATGCTCTCGGAAACAGTTCTGCATCGTCTTGAAATGTTCAATGCAATCGACTCCCTTCGGATCTTCCTTCGAGTATACGAAGCAGCTAAAAGCCGCCCTGAATTGTTCGCCACAAGGACCGTATGCCATTCCGCCGAGACATGGGCAGTCCCAGTTGATCTCTCCAGTCTCCTCGTTGAACGCTCCTTGTTGTTCTGCTTCCTCTTCTAAGGCGCCCGCGCCGCCTGCCACTGCCACTTGCTCATTGCTATTAGGCGCCTGCTGTGCCAAAGCTTGCTCCTCGGGCTCTTGAAGGGTCGATCGTGCTCGCGCTCGTCGCCGCTCTGCTATTGAGTCGACAGTGCTGTAATTTTCCGAATCGTGTGGCGTTTCTAGTGGAGCATGTACTGCGACTACTCACGTCAGCTACTGTGCCCTCCGTCGCCAACTTCCATACGTACATTGTGGTTCCTCCGCGAAGACTGATGAAGTGTTGTAGTAGTAAACGATTGCTCCTGCTGCGGCCCATCTTACTGCAGCCCCCCTCCATGAGCCAGACTTTGATGCAGATGTGCTCGCAAAGCGCCTTCCGGTTTGCGCTTTTGGTATCGCGCGTGCTGCGATAGCTGCCCGAAACGCCGGTCGAAACATTTCAATGCACGGCAAGGAAACAAAGAAATAACAAGATGGACTCGAACTTGTGACTTCGATGCAATGACCTTCGTTCGGGGCGCTTTGAAATCAGCCGCGAAGCTTTCGGATCGGTCCTCTCCTCTCCCGCTTCGCGCCTGCTCCTCCTGCACGTCATCCCAAATTTGGGAGAATAGCGCTGATCTGGTCAACGTCGAAATCATGAACAGATAGACACCGATGACATGGAGGTATGCTGACACTCATCGAAAACTGACCGGGGCTTTGTGTTCTGACACTTCAATAGAAAGGCACTGTCGACACAGGAGAACTACAAGCAGCAATGGAAATCTGGCCAGCGCAGTATCTCGAGGGGAGCTCACGCGCAGCTGCGAAAAGGTCTTCCACCGCACTGATTGTCCTGAATACTCCAATAAGTGATTACACGTTCTTCAAGCGGCTGTATGATCATTCGGAATTCAGTGTATGTGCAGACGGCGGTGCCAATCGACTGTACAATCTGCTCGTTAACGAGTTCCCGGATCAGGAACTCTTGAAAGCCTTGAGGTCTGCCAGTCCAGACGCCGTGCACGGCGATTTGGACTCCCTTGAAGACCATGTTCGGACGGGATATGAGCAAATGGGGGTTCCAATCACGCTCGATCCGGACCAGTATAGCACTGACTTCCAGAAGGCTATCAAGAAAATCGTGGAGCAAAAGCCAAACATACAGGATGTACTAGTCCTAGGGAGTGTCAGCGGTCGCGTTGATCAAGGCATAGGTCTCTTGCACGAAATGTATCGCGAGCAAAAGGTCAACCATCCGGAGCTTACTTTCTGGCTCTTTTCCGAAGCCAGTATCAGTGTTGTCTTGCGTCCTGGAACAACGACACTGCACACCCCGGTCAAAGGTGGCCTAATAACACGGAATGTCGGTATACTGCCACTTTATGGCAAAGCGTCAATCAGCATCAAGGGCTTCGAATGGGACGTACAGAATTGGCCAACTGAGATGGGAGGCCAAGTTAGCACTTCAAATCACATCGTCTCGGACCAAGTTACCATTACGACAGACGTCAGTGTGCTGTTCACGGTCGAGCGCAAAGTCGGTAGATGATTCGCCGACACCTGATGCCCTAGCCACTACGGTGTACTGAGCGCTGACGAATAAAAACTGGTTCACCTGACAGCAGTGCTGTCGCTGTTGGATGACCAAGTCGTCAGATCTGGAAGTAATCCATTTCAGGCTAAGCTGCACTCACATCCAAGTTTCGAACGACTGGAAAACTGATGACCCCTGATTGGAGCACGTAGCACGAGCAAGGCTGAAGGAAGCTCGAGAAACGCCAAAGGCTTGCAGCCCCAGACACTGATTGATCGAGACTCAGCTTTCGATTCCTCATGCTTGGTCGCGGTCTATATGTACACCAGCTCTGATGAGCAGGTTGTATGACGTCAAAGGCAGCTCTGGGGGAAAGATGTGGAGGGGTCTTGACACTAGCCCCGTCGCGCAGAAGCGCAAAGCATGCATTGATCTGCACGTGCCCGTCAAACACATGCGTCCGCGTCAAATTAGATATCACCAACCGCCGCATGGCGCTTGGTGTCTAGGGTTGTGTGCAGCATAGAAGCTCGGCAACGGAATGTTATACTAGTGTTACTCTGAAATATAGGAGTTTGATCCGACGAGTGGATGAGGACGGACAAAATCGACCAGAATATGGCAATCCACCCCCTTTTCAGACCAAGATGAGCCACATGGGCGAATGATCGAAGTCCATGGCAGCTCCTCCATCGATAAACTGCTGCAATATCACATTAACTTGCGTAACAGAACAGTGAAAAGACGTGAATTGCCGGGATGATAGTTCCATTTGCCCAGACACTCGAGCCGCGACACAAGAGGCTTACTCAAGAAACAACACCACGTCGCACCGCGAAGTGCCAAGTCACGAGCGAGACGTCGACGGCAGGAGCGAGGAGCGGGCTGGCTTGTGACAATTTGCAAAGGGAGGTCGCGAAGTGAAGACGAGGTGAGGTCTTCGGATGTCGGTAACGCTAACGATTTGGGTTTGGAGGACGTTGGCTGGGGCTTGCCCTCGCCGTGAAAGCAACGAAAAGAATCTTGCCGTGGACTCGCCGCAACACCACTACTGTTCTGCTGTACGACATACGATCTACGCCGCCGCCGAAACACATTGTTCGACTGTATTTGGCAGCCAAACCTCTGTTGCCGACGCTGCATCGCGCCGTGTCTGGCTCCTTCGCCGCATCGCACTTCCACTCCCACCGGCCCCGCTACTGCTGCCAGAAAGCGCCCTGCCAAAAGAACCACTCTCCCAAGCCTGCCATGGTTCGACCATGAGCGCTGCTGGCCTCGCGTTCACCGGACAGCATTACTGCGTCAGTCACAGCTTCCAACACTCATACCGCGCACACTCGACCGCCACGCAGTCACTGACCTTGCCCAGCCCTTAATATAACACGCCGCATCCACTTTTCGAACTACACCTCTTCACGCAACCACCGCACACACGAACAACCCACATTTAGCACCACTACGACACCCCATGATGGCCTGGCAGCCGGAGCCACAGGCTCTCACCCAGCTTGCCAACTGCCTACGCGACTCTCTTAGTGGCCATGACGTTCAAGCGCAGAAACAAGCCGAACAGATGCTGCGTGCGGCAAAGGCAAACCCGGACATGAACAACTACCTAGTCTACCTCTGCGTTACTCCAGATCCCGTCAATGGCATGAGCACGGAGACATATCACGCAGCTCGCAGCGCCGCAGCTATCATGCTGAAAAACAACGTCAAAGTATCCTTCAGATCAATACCAGACGCAAGCAAGACCTTTCTCAAATCACACGTCCTTCACGGCCTACAAGACCGGAACACGCAGATCCGCAACTATATTGGGAACGTCGTCACCGAGGTAGTACGACAGGGTGGAATACTTGGGTGGCCGCAGGTGCTTCCAGATCTCGTCGCTCTCGTAGCCGACACCGGTCACGGTCATGCGTCACCTGAGGCCCAGGATGGCGCTATGGGCGCTCTGAACAAGATCTGCGAAGATAACCGAAGAGCGCTCGATCAAGAATACCAGACACAACGACCGCTGGCATATCTGTTGCCGAAGCTGGTCGAGTTTACACGAAGTGAGAATCCGAAAGTGCGTGGGCGAGCGCTAGCCACGATCAACGTCTTCTTGACTGAACCAATCGCATTGACTGTGAGAGAGCACATCGACGAGATCCTGCCTGAAATCGTCCGCCTGGCAACCGACCGCAACGACGATGTGCGACGATTCGTCTGTCGTTCGTTCGCTTTGCTTGCGGATGCATTGCCTGAGGTTCTTGTGCCTCACGTCGAGGGCATTGTTGACTACACTCTGTCCCAGCAGAAAGACGCCCAGAATCAGGAGCTGGCCTTGGATGCCGCAGAGTTCTTCTTCGAAGCCAGTAGCAACGCATCGCTGAAAGGAGCGCTGGGACCATACCTCAGCAAAATTGTGCCTGTGCTACTCGATTGTATGATCTACAGCGAAGACGATCAGATGAGACTGGAAAGCGAGAACGAAGACGCCGATGTCGAAGACGATGCGAAAGACATCAAGCCCCAATTTGCCACATCAAAGACGTCTCGAGCCGATGCGGGAACGGAGGTCAACGGTCAAGCTAAGCCTGTCGCTAACGGATTCGCCTATGAGGATGATCTGAGTGATGGGGAAATCGAGGATGACGACGAGTTCGATGAGGTTGATCCCGAAGAGGAGTGGAACCTGCGCAAGTGCTCAGCCGCGTCGCTCGACAGTCTTGCTGGCTTTTACCATGGCGCGGTCTTCAAGGAAGTGTTGCCTTGGCTGATTGAGAATCTCAAACATAAGGACTGGCCAAACCGAGAGGCTGCCGTTCTCACCCTAGGGGCGATTGGTCCAGGCTGCATGGACGATATCGCTCCACACCTGGCAGAGCTCATCCCATACCTGCTGTCCCTCCTCCAGGATCAGATGCCTGTGGTGCGGCAAATCACCTGCTGGTCACTAAGTCGATATGCCGAATGGGCAGCGCACGACACCAACGCACCGAAACAGCACTTCTTCGAGCCCATAATGGAAGGTCTCTTGCAACGAATGCTTGACAACAACAAGAAGGTGCAAGAATCTGCCGCGTCTGCATTTGCTTCGCTAGAAGAAAAGGCGGGCAAGGAACTCGCGCCCTACTGCACGATCATACTTCAGCAATTCGTCAAGTGCTTCAACAAGTACAAGGACAAGAACATGTACATCCTGTACGATTGCGTCCAGACACTGGCAGAACATGCATCACCAACGTTGGCCAAATCAGAGAACGTGACGCTTCTCATGCCAGCGATGATCGACCGCTGGCAGAAAGTCCAGGACCAGTCGCGAGAGATGTTTCCGTTACTCGAATGTTTGTCCTTCGTGGCAACAGCTCTGGGACAAGAATTCGCGCCCTACGCGCAACCGCTATTCATGCGCTGCATCAAGCTCATTCAGCACAATTTGGAAGACGGCATGGCAGCGGAGCAGTCCTACCTCGACACGCCCGACAAGGATTTTCTTGTTACGAGCCTGGACCTCCTCAGCAGCATCATTCAAGCACTTGACGAAGCGCGAAGCACTGAGTTGGCGGCAACTGCGCAGCCCAACATGTTTGAGCTCTTGGCTTACTGCATGCGAGATGCCAACAATGATGTGCGGCAATCCGCATATGCGCTGCTGGGCGACTGTGCAATCTACATCTTCTCCCAGCTCCAGACGTATCTACCCGAGCTCATGAAGATCCTCATCGCGCAGCTTGACTACAGTCAGACGAGCGACGATCCAGAAACGGCCTACAGAGTCATTAACAATGCCTGCTGGTCGTGTGGTGAAATAGCCATGCGACAAAAAGACGGCATGACACCGTTTGTCGATGAACTCTTGCACCGACTTGCCTCTATAATGCTCAGCAAGGATGTGCCAGAGTCGTTGAACGAGAACGCGGCGATTGCGCTGGGACGACTGGGCATTGGTTGCCATAAGCAACTGGCGCCGCACCTCGCCAACTTCGCAGCGCCATTCCTTCAGTCAATGTCAAAGGTCGGCTGGACCGACGAGAAGGGCCACGCGTACAAGGGATTCGTCAATGTTGTCCTTGACAACCCTCAGGCACTCGAGTCGTGCCTCATCGACTTCCTCACGGAAATGGCGAATGCGCCTGGCGTGTTCCTGACTGGAATGCAAGACGATGGACCTCTCCATGGCTTCGAGCGTGTGCTAGCTCAATACAAGCAGATGATAGGAGACAACTTCGACAACTACCTGCACAACCTCCCGCCAATGCAGGAACAAGCACTGCGCCAGCTGTACACCTTCTAGCAGATGGTGCCAGCATTGGTGCAGGTTTGATTCGGACGGACACGACCAGCACACACCATACACTAGGATTGGTGTCACCTTGCGAGCTGCTTTACTTCATTTTTCTGCGGTCTTTTTCTGCTTACGATACCAATCTAGATAGCGGGTTTGGCGGCACAGTGCCGTACGACGAAAGAAAGCGTGGCATGATCAGCGTTCAGTTTTAAGCATAGCATCATCCGTCTGCGATAGGCGGCAGAGGGAGCCAAAAGATCTCAAGGGGGTGGCGTTAGTCAGATGCTTCAAAACGGCGACATAGGTTGGAGCGACGACGTGCATTTGGGCGGTGGATGGCTATGGATTCTTATACCACACGCGAGCTAGATAGTTATGAGTGACGGATGGTGTGTTTATACGGCGGGAGATATGAGGGCCAACGCGGTGGTTACGAATGGCACAGCAGCAAGAAGGCGTTCTCGGTACGAGGGCATGACAACAACGAAGGTATCTGTGGAGGAGAACATATGGACCAGCACCCAGCACCATTGGAAGCTGAGGGCATCGCGCGAAGCGGTGCTTGTAGATAGTGTACGACTGGCTTAATCAAGAAATTATTGCCATGGATGCTGCATGTTCCACCACGTTATAATCTGATAATCTGTCGAGCGAAAGGAGGTTGGAGAGAAAGAGGCGCAGTCCGTAGAGGCGCCCGCCTGCGTTTAGAAGAAGCCATTGACCGATCCTTCGTTGCTGAACGATGGCCATGCACCCTGTCCCTTCTTGCTCGTACGCCATTGCTATACTCGGGTTGTGTATACATGGACCCGCGAGATTGTCGTTTGCTACCATGGCGGGGGTTATTGGGCGAGTCAGGTGGTCAGCACAATGTCCCCTGCAGGCGATGTCAGGTATCGGCCATTCTGCGCCACTGATGAGGTACTGTTGGGCAAGCGTCGGTATGAACAGCTGCATCCACGACCGAGGATGGCGACAATGGCGCGGGAGAGCCTTTGTTTCATCGACGGGCTAAATGTAGAAACCAGATAGACTTGTGGGTGAAACATCGATCCGGCTAGGTGGAAGACCTTAAGAGGCAGGAACCCAACGTTCGCAGGCGCGGAAGCGGCATGCGCCGGCGTCATCGTCGCCTAGTACGCCCGCCCAGACCCAGTACCTCGTCACCTCCGCTCGTCGTCGGCGCAAGGCAAACACCATCTCCGCCGCCAACACCAACACGCCAAAACACCTCCAGCAAACACAGGCAGAACCACTCTCCACCGCGAAGGCACCCTGCCGCGACCATAGTCTTCTTGCCGCAGCCCACAGTAACGACTCCTGCTGCATCCTCGGGGTGAGCCCGAAGCCTTCCTACCTGCGAGACTGTGTTTTGGCGCCGCCGTCCCCGATAACCACATCGCCAGCGCGCGACTGGGCATACCACCGCTCCTCCAGCGCTGCGCACCCTCCCCGTCGATGGCGCAGTTTGCGCTTCCAGCTGGCGATGGACACGGCTATCCGTCGACGTTGGCGACTTCCTACACCCCCCACACCACACAGACTCCCGACATAGCCGCACAGGGTGGCGTGCAATGGCGAGTCGGCAACAATGGACCGCAATGGCGGAGATTCGGCGACAAGACAGGCTGGCAGGAGTATCAGCGGCCAACGTCTAACAACATTGGGCTGGGCTCCACAGGCAAGGGCATCCTTATTGGTATGCTGTCAGCATTCGGCTCGGCCGCGCTGGTCGGCTTGATCATTGCAATCGTATACTTCTTTCGATATACCAACCGAGGACGCATCTTCCTGGACCGTATTAGCCGACCTGGCGAGTTTGACGATGAGCAATCATTCTTGCGGGAAGAGGAGGAGGCCTTGGCGGAGATGGACGAAAGGCAGAGGGCAGAATATTTCAGAGCGAAAGGTAAGGGAGAATATATTGTTCAGCACTGTTGTGACAGCGTTGTTGACGAGAAACAGCATTCGTGCAAGCCAACCCCCCGGAATCCGTCCAAACCGACATATCATTATCACAGTTCTTAGCGATTCAAGAAAAAGGCGTATCAGCGTGGGAGTTTGAGCCGGAGTTGGAGATTGCAAATTGTTTCGTGGAGGCCAGGACAGAAATCGAATTCTTCGACTCGGAGTGCAGTGTACAGAGCAACCTACCCATACCCAAGCAGAACGAGGTATACTACTGGGAAGCGAAACTATACGACAAGCCGGAATCGACACTGGTCAGCGTGGGACTCACAACGAAGCCGTATCCCCTATTTCGACTACCGGGACTGCACAAATACTCGATTGCGTACAACTCCTCAGGACACCGTAGGTTTCAACAGCCCTTCAGCTCGACTGCCTACGGTCCTCCCTACGTGCAGGGCGATGTCATTGGAGTAGGGTACAGACCGCGGACTGGAACGATTTTCTTCACGCGGAATGGCAAGAAGCTGGAAGATGTGGCACATGGACTCAAACTGCACAACTTCTTTCCCACAGTTGGGGCGAACGGACCGTGTAGTGTACATGTCAACTTTGGCCAGATGGGATTCGTCTTCATCGAGGCGAATGTCAAAAAGTGGGGTCTGGCGCCGATGACTGGTAGTCTGGCGCCTCCGCCTCCGTACGGTAGCGAAGCTGGAAGCATCCTGCTAGAAGGTGGCAGAGAAGGCGTCCGAGAAGGACAAGCTTGGATCCCTGGACACGGTCGAACGAGTAGCGCTCAAGTCCGGTTGCAAGGAAGACCAACGCGAAGTCCCGGGCCCGAGAGATCTCCCACAGATATTTCACTTGCCCAGCTTAACCTGGTGGACTACGGCGAAGAGGACGACGATGCGGGAGAGGGGACGAGCGAAGCTGCCAGTAGTCAGGTGCTTGCCAACCCTGGTCTACCATTGGAACCCGCCGACCATCCACCCCCTGAATACGAGAGCCCTGAAGAGGACGCAGAGTCAGACACGACACCCCGAGCCAGCCGCGTGTCCGAGGGAGGAGAAGAATACCAGCGGCTTATACATAACACTGATCCACCAATCCCCACCTACGAAGCTGCTATGGGCGACGTCGAGGCCGGGCGAGGAAGGAGTTCGACACGGACACGACCTAGAAGCGAGTCGTGAGCGACTTCACTATCTCGATGCATTCATTTCCTGGAACAAGTTGAACCAGTCATTAAAGGCGCATATAGGAGTTGTCGTCTTCGTGGTGCATAGGGGTGGGATGGGTGGAGACAATAACCCCAGGAACTTCTTGTTCTCATGTGTGGGAAGGGAACTGGTGAAGGGATGGTACACCCATAGCAAGGGTCTCCTGTGATGAATGATTACGAATAGCCATGTTGAAAGAGCGGATCGCTGCTATCTATAGATCGACTTCTTCTGTCCGCCATCGAGGTTTTGAGATGCCCTGATAGTTGTATCACTTGAGAGTTGACGCTTGACAGGGCACGTGAAAGAGCTCGGATTATCAGTGCCTGCATATGACGTAAGTGAATGTTCGTTCACACTGACATGATGAACGTAGCTCAAATACCCATCCCTGACCTAAACAGAAACGACCGACCAGAACAGCCAAGAACGACGATGCCACCAACGCAAATGACCCCCTTGCAATCCCTCACTGTCCACACCTACAAGATCCCGGCTCACGGCCTCATTCCCAACACCTCACTCCAGCATAGACCCCTCCTGATCTATAAATCCGCCTTCGCCTCCTCATCCATCACCGCCTCACAAATCGAGTCTCACCTCCGTCACACCGGCATCGTCACCCCCCAGTGGCGCTACACAATGTACGCGACCTCGCACTTCCACTCCACAACCCACGAAGTCCTCTGCATCTCGCGAGGGGCCGCGAAGTTGTGTTTTGGGCATGAGGAAAACCCTGGGAAGGTGGAAGTTGTGGCTGAGAGGGGCGATGTTGTCGTTGTGCCGGCTGGGGTGGCGCATAGGTTGGTTGAGGAGGTTGGAGGAGTGGGTTTCGAGATGGTGGGGAGCTATCCGAGGGGCGCAAAGGGATGGGATATGTGCTATGGAAAGGTGGGAGAGGAGGGCGTTGAGGAGAGGATCAAGGCGCTGGGGTGGTTTCAGGGCGATCCGGTTTATGGGGAGACGGGGCCTGTTCTGGAGGTTTGATTTCCACGAAACGATGGGTTCCGTGAATGCTGGGAATAAGCCAGTGTACATGCGAACGGCAAGAGAGATGGCACTGGCTCAATCGATCAGGCTTCGACGACTTCGTAACAACATGGCAGAAAATGATGTTCTTCGTCCGACGAGAAAGTCTCCAAGGACAAGCCTGCCTTGCAGACATTGACACCAACATGCACACGCCCCCAGTGGCGCCTGCGCTATGCAACGATCCGTAAACCCAACGACCTATCATTCTGTCCGCTCGAATTCCCTGGCGATATCAAAGACCTTCCCGTCCGTGCCTGAAGCGCCCAAGAGTGTCACTCCAAACGGCAGTTGTTCTCCAGTACTCGACTGGTACGTCGAAGCAGGCACAGCAATACCGCAAAGATCCAGCACGTTGCCGAAATGCGTAAAGTAACCCAGCTTCGCGTTCAATGCGACAGGGTCGGCGTCCATCTCCACCACGGTTGGGTGAGTGACAGTCGTGGGCACGAGCAAGACGTCGATATCTTGGAAGATCTTTGCGGCTTCGCGCGTGTATTGTGCCTGTTTGTGTTGATCTTGGAAGACTTGCCAGGGCTTGACGGGCTTGTTCAGCGCTGCGGTGTAGAGTTCTTTGGTGGCGATTTCGAAGGTGTGGACGTTGTTGGCGATGAACTCGGGTCCTATGCTCGCGATGCGTTCTTGGACGAGGGAGGCTTCGTAGAGCAGATTGCTGCCTTCTTCGAAGGGAGTCCAATTGACTTCTTGAGGGATACCACCGGCTCGTTTGAGGCGTTCGATGGAGGATGAGAATTGATTTCGGTATGTCTCGTCGCAGTATTTCAGGGCGCTGGGTGGCGGCACTCCGAATCTGAAACCACCTGCTTTGACACCGCGGAAGTCGGCATGCCAGAGTGCAAGTGATCGTTGAGGCTTTGCATAAGGATCGTCGAGGTCTGGTCCTTGGTCGACTGCGAGCCACACACGCTTGGCTTCCGCGACCGTAGGCGCCATGATTGTGATGGTGTCGAGGCTCTTGCAAGCTGGTACGAGTCCCCTTGCACTCAGAGCACCTTTCGTGGGCTTGAAGCCTGTGATGCCATTATACGCTGCAGGCACACGCCCTGAGCCAGCGGTATCTGTCGCGAGTGCGAACGAGGCCAAACCTGCTGCTACCGCAACCGCTGACCCAGACGAGGAACCACCCGAGATCCTGTGGTTACCGTAGATGCTACGAGGTGTACCATACGGTGACCTGCAGCCTGACAGGCCGGTCGCCAGCTGGTCAAGATTTGTCTTGCCAACGAAAATACCACCAGCAGCGATTATGGCTTCAACCACCTGCGCACTCTCCTTTGGAGTGTATACGTACGCTTCTGTGCTTGCGGTAGTCGGTACATGTGCAACGTCGATGTTGTCTTTGACGGCGAACGGTACACCGTATAGCTCTGGCATAGGCTGACCAGCGAAGCGAGTCTCAACAGCTTCGGCGGCCTTCAACAGCTCGTCTGGACTTTGCAGATACGTCCATACAGCTGGGTCTTTCTTCTTGTAGTCTTCGATCCGCAGGGATATCTCCTTTGCGATATCTGAAGGTCGGACCTGACCACTCTTGTACTGACTGCGGAGACCGTCCAGCGAGATATCCCCTTCAAATCCTGGTGGTGTCGCTGGTGGTGTCTGGGTCTGTACAGGAGCGTGCTTGACGAATTCGGCCGAATTCCCAACGAAGCCGAACAGGCCGTCATATGAGCACAGCATGTCCAGAGTGCTTGTGTAGAACGGCTGGTAGAAGCCGTCGGTCAGGTCATCCAGTATGCAGAACTCAAATCCTCGATCCGCGCATTCTCTAGCCGTTGTGTTGACGCAGCACTCGGTCGTGACTCCAGCGAACAGTAAGTGAGTGATTCCACGAGCGAGAAGAGAGCGGTGCAGAGTCGTGTCCCACATGGAACCTTTGCCTGGCTTGTCTATCACCACCTCGCCAGGTACAGGCTTGAGCTCGTCGATGATATCGTGGCCATACTCTCCGCGGACTAGTAGCCGTCCCATGGGTCCTTGGTCGCCAATGCCCATAGTGTGGTGGCCATTTGGTGCGGAAATCTGGCGAAGCTTCTTGGAAGGTGGTAGATCTGATAGATCAGGCTTGTGGCCCTCCCGAGTGTGGACGACTTTTGATTTTGTCAGCGATGAAGTGTTGGAAGTGGTCTACTCCCTATGCTTACCATAAAGACCCATCACTCTGGCCGCTTCAAGCGCGCGTTGACACCGAGGGACTATGTCCCTCACTTTCTTGAAGATCTCGTCATTCCCGCATTGGATCATGCCAAAGCCATTGTAGTCCACGAAATCTCGCTGCATGTCGATAATGATCAAAGCCGTTGACTCGGGCCTGAACTTGAAGGGATATGGCCGCGCCGATGGCAGCTCCATGACTGATGAGGACATATCGCAGACGACGTAAGGGATGATAGGAGGCCGTGAGGAGGAGGTTATGGCTAATAGCAATAAATGATGAGTACGTTCAACTACCTTTCTTAAAGACGATCAAGACCCGTTCCGATCTTGAACATGCGATTCCCCGCGGCCGCCGCAGGGCTCCGTTGGTAGCTAGACACACGTGAGGATGCATGAGAGGAGGTACCTCTTACGGCGTATGGTGTGGCGGCGTTGAGATAAGAGTGCTGCGCCGGGCGAGGTCGAAGTGGCCAGCCGCCCGTCGGCGAGCGACCTGAGCGTCTGTGGCCGTGCCGCGGGCCAAGCCAAGCCCAAGCCATCTCTTCGTCCTCTCCAACAACACCTCATCGCGTCTGTGCCAACGGCAGCAGAACACACCGCCGGCGACAAAAACCGCAATCAAAGAGACGACACCCCATCGCGCCCTTGTGGTGAGCCACCAGATATGATGAGACGTCCGCCAACCAAATATGGCCAGCCACTGCCATGACAGACACTCTGAATCGACCAACCAGGCAACCAAGACACACTGAATGTGGTGCAAGAGTCGATATGGTCGCTATCAAGATGTGATGTGCGACTCATGCCGCCGCCGGTGCCCGCACGAAAGACTTGCTCTCCGCTTCCTCCTTGCTCAAGCGAGACCTAGCCAGCCGCTGCCAGACATAGTCACCCGCGACGATTGGCTCGTACGCTGCCTTGCCCGTCTCACCGATGCACGTCGGCAGAGGATGCAAGACGGTATCGTAGCTCGGACCAAAGAAGAAAGGGATCGAGTAGCGCTCGCGGCTCGCGTGTACCCGGTGCACAGTGGAGATAAACACGTCGTTCGACCATCGACTGAGCATATCTCCAATGTTCACGACAAATGTCCCTGGTATTGGTGGCGCTTGGATCCATTGTCCTTCAGCATTTAGTATCTGCAGCGCCGGTTGAGATCCTTGGCACAAGATCGTGAACGCCTCGATGTCCGTGTGGGCGCCGATCCCAAGGGCGTCTGGCTCGGACGAATCCTGCGCCGGGTACTTCAGAAGACGCAGCATTGCACCTGGGTGTGACACGCACGCGTCGAAGTAGTCGGCTGGGAGCTCCAGAACTTTTGCGAACAGCCGCACCATCCGCCTGGCTAGTGTCAGGACTTCGCCATAGTAGGCTCCTATGCTATCCTTGAATCCAGACATCGATGGCCATGCGTTAGGACCTTGCATTGCGGTCTCGCCAGCTGGATCTGTCTGGGTTTAGCGAGTTGGCACCCATCTGCATTGTCGCTTGGGCCGTACCTTTGGGCTTTGGCCAAGGTTCGTTATCTTGCAGCGGGTCTAGGTCTGCCTCATACCCGCAGTTGAAGGCTTCGTTCAGGTCTGCCTTCTTCGTCTCATCGGTGCGGACCTCGGCCATTGGCTCATATCCTCTCAATATGGACGACTTTTTGTAGTGAATTTCGGTCTTGGTGTCGTAAGGTTGGTCGAAAAACGCCTTTGCCGTTGAGAATATCTGATCGATCGTCGCTTGGGGTACACCATGGTCCTGGTCACAATGTGAGTACTTACAAACAACGGTGTGTCTCTGACAAACCTTGATGTAGAAGAACCCAACTCTCGTACATGCATCTCGCAGTTGCTCGATGATCTGCTCTTCAGGGGCAACAAGCGATATGGTAGGGATCTCGTTGAAATCGGCCTTCCGAGCAACATTGCCTGCCAATTGCCTGGTCCGGCCTGAGAACGATGTAAACTGCTCTCGATTAGTCAAATCACACAAGTCAATACAGATACCATTCTCTCCACCCACCTGCTCCATTGGTATTCCTCGTCACGTGTCGAATAGCCAACGTCTCGCGAACAACTAGCGAACTGGCATACAAGGCTTGAACTCTAACAAGATAAAGTTCCGTTCGAAAGCCACTCGCACAACAATAGCAGACAGTACGTGTTCCTTCTCAAGAAAAAGCACGCGCTATGTGTATCTCTATTGCTCCATCTGCATGTGACATGCCGTGGCCGCCGCCGGCCAGACGCCCAGGTTACCCTTCGCCCAGATCGGCGTAGGGTATCTCCAGGAACTTTGATAAGGCCGTCAGACTTGCTCCACGCTAGGATTCGCTGACTACCAGAGGCCAGAGTTTTTGTGGGGAAACGCCAAAGTCGACCTCGTGGTAGTGGAGGATAGAGTGTGGCAGCGATAACAGCATGCCAGACGTGCCCACGAGGTATGAGAGGCTAGGAAAGCATAAGTATTGCCTTTGAGGACGCCCTTTTTCCAACTCATCATCTCACAACACCTCTCCAAACAAGCAGCTCACTGCTCAGCGAGTCTGCATCGACACGATGACCGCCTCAACAGCCATTCGACATCGCCTCGAGGCCGTCAAAGTCGACCTCAAGGCTAAGACCAAACCTTCAGGATGGGTCCTCCCAAAGCAGTCGACCTCCTTCTCGGACAAGGACGACTACTCCAACATCGACATGGACGTCACGCCAATGGAACGCCGCACCTGGACTTCGTTGACCATTTTCGGCTTCTGGGTCAGTGATGCCATGAACGCTCAGGGTTGGATGGCTCCTGCGTCTATCATCGCCGTGGGATTGACCTGGCGAGAGGCCATCTACTCCATCATTCTTGGCCTGTCCATCACCGCAATTCCACTCGTCCTCAACGGTGCCATCGGAGCACACCTCCATGTTCCGTTCCCAGTGGCAGTGCGCTCGAGCTTTGGCTTCTACTTCGCCAAGTTCGCTGTCGTAACGAGGATGATCACGGCACTCTTCTGGCATGCCATTCAGACATACACTGGTTCGACTGCAATGACGCAGATGATCCGCGCGATTTGGCCCAGCTACCTCAACATCCCCAACCATCTTCCAGCTTCGGCGGGCATCACCTCGCAGCAGCTGCTCTCGCACTTCATCTTCTGGAGTGTCCAGTTCCCGATTCTCTTGATTCCACCACATAAGCTCAAGTGGTTCTTCGTCTTCAAGGTCGTCGTCACCATCACCGCGAGCGTTGGCACTGTCGTGGCTATGACATCCAAGGCCGGCGGTTCAGGCGACATCTGGAACCAGGAGTATCAAGTCCACGGCTCCGAACGCTCATGGTTGATCTTGGCTAGCATGATGAGTGTCGCGGGCGGTTGGGCGACCATGGCCACCAACGTGCCCGATTTCACCAGATACCTCAAGAACCCACGCGGCGTTTACTGGCAAGGGTTCTTCCTTCCCTTCATCGCGACCATGTTGGGCATCTTCGGTATCATCTCCTGCTCTGCCGCCAAAGTCGTCTATGGCGAGTACATCTGGGATCCGTTGACCCTCGCCTCCAAGTGGGAGGGCCCTTCTGGTCGATGCGGCGCCTTCTTCGTCGGATTCTGCTGGGTCGTCGCACAGATCGGAACAAATCTCAGCGCCAACGTTATCTCTTACGCCAACGACATGGTCAGCTTGTGGCCCAAGTATATTAGCATTCGCCGCGGTGTCATCTTCGCCACCGTCATCGCCGGATGGGCAATGGTGCCTTGGAAGATTATCTCAAGCGCACAGTCGCTTTTGACGTTCATGGCTGGCCTCGCCATCTTCCTCGCGCCCATCTCTGCGATCCTCGCGTGCGACTACTGGCTAGTGAAGAAGCGCCATGTCGACGTGCCAAGTTTGTATCGTCGTCACAAGCGATACCACTACTGGCACGGCTGCAACTGGCGAGCAGCTTTGGCTTTCCTTGTCAGTGTCTGCCCCAATATCCCTGGTCTGGCCAGAGCTGTCAACCCGGACATCAAATTGTCGTCTGGCATCGTCCACCTGTATGATATCAACTACATCTATGGTCTCGTCAGCGCCGCAGTTCTCTACTACGCCGTGTCGTACTTCTTCCCGGCACAAGAGACGCTCCTCCCAGAAACCATCTACGATGATGACCAGGTCGTGGAAGGCGTGGAGTATGACGCAGACGGAGAGAAGGTTCCAAACAAGGAAGAGGTCGAGATCTCGGTTCAGCCAAGCAAACAAAGCAGGGAGCTTTATGATGTCTAACGATGACGATGCATGATAATGTATTCGAACATTTCCTTTTGAGAGAACAGCAAGAGATACCTCCACGCTTGTATGTGTAGATTTAGCTTAGTCCAGATAGCCAAGTCCCATCGAGATCATTCTGAAATTGAGAGAACATCGCGTCAGTGTCGGGAAAGCTAGTGGGATCCAGCGCACTGTAGTCGCCATGAAAATCACCATATTGTAGGTTCCCATTCTCGACCATATTGTTCGGCATCCATTGGGCCTGATGCTGCTCTGGTGAAGGTTCGGCGACTGGCGGCACGAAACCGACAGAGGCAGGGCTAGTCATGTTGGAGCCAGGGTCGAAAGGTTGAGACGTTATGCGGATCGAGTGATTGATAAGGGCAAGGGCTTGCTTCATGAAGCTTGCGCCGGCCTCGCTGTTGACTTTAAGAGCCCATTTGAACTCTTTGAGCTTTCTGGAATAGAAGGACTTCTCATCTTCGCCTTGTGCAGTGGTTTCAAGCACTTGTCCGAAGGCGTGTATTAGGGCGCAGCATTTCGCAGAGGCGAAGTACCAAAACGAAGCGAGATGCTGCGCCTGGAGACGTTGCACAAAGTCGGTGGCATTGACGAAGCGTTCGTTGGCGGCGACCCTGCACGCATGAGCTGCAGTTGGGTTGGGCAGCTCGGTGCTCACCAGCGTTCGAATGAGATTGCGATGTATGCAGACTTCGACTGTCAGATATGCGAGGCGCAGGTAGCCGACGGAGGACAGCTTCATTGATGCAGCTGTATCCATCTTCAACGACTCTGGCAGTGTTGAGAACCAGTCCTTCAATCTGATCTGCAGGGGCTTGACCTGCTCCAGCAGCACGGTCAACTTGTCTGGATGATTGTCGATCGCTCGCCTTGCCCGTGAAGAAAATACAAGGCGTAGGATCTCAGAAAGAATGACAGATAGGTGAGCCATGTAAGTGAATACGAGCCGCCCTCGTTCGACCTCAGAGCTGCCTTCCTGGTCGTCCTCCATGTTCTCGGGAAAATCATCTTCTGACAGATCTCGCACATCCCAGTCGTCGTGTATGATAAGGGACGGTCGGCTTTCCAGGAGAGCGCTCCATTTGTCTTGCATGAACAGTGCCCAGCCGATCCTTCTTCTTAAGCCGATTTCCCAGTCCGGTATGTCCCAATTTGAGCAATCAAGGTGGAGACCTAGGCTGTGGGCAAGATTGACGAGCTGCACAGTCAAGCGGTCTCGCTGCTCGTTAGGAACAGCACCCATGAAAGCCTTCTGGTATTGAGACAGTAGTAGTCCAGCCTGTAGCGTGGATAGCTTCGGGCGACGCATTGTATTCTGCAAAGCATTGAAGGCCAGGGTTTGAAGTGCTACCGCGTCAATTCGACGGGCCTTTTGGAGCGACTCACTGTAGCTCCAGTACCCTGATGCCAGCAGATAGACAGCCGCTAGTAGTGGAGGCGAGAACTCGCGATAAGAGCGCTCATACTTCTCAAGAAACCTAATGTCAAGTCAGCATGCAGACCTTGATGTGTGGCCTCGACTGAGACGATCCGTGACAAGTCCATTTCGCGTAGCGTTCAGTATCGTGAACTGCTCTCGACCTTGTACGAAGTCATCTCAACCGAGGCTTCTTCGTATACGACTCACACATCCTTGTGCAAAACTGGAAACGAAGGGTGGACAATCCTAAAGTACAGCTCCACCAACTCCGTCCCATGGCCCTGCGCCGTACTCTCAATCTCATCGATGTCGTTGCGCTCTTGGTCCCATCCTGATGTCGAGGCGTCTGGGATTATTCGAAAAGCAGCTGTAGGGTGGACAAATCGCACATAGTCTGGCGAGGGTTTGTTGGAATCGGGTGGCCCGTTACCATCTCTCCCATCGGCACTGATTCCACTATAGACATCCGGGATAGCATTGGGGCCAACGTATTCCGAGTGGTGTCGATTTTGCAGACCGAGAGTGCGCTTGAGCAGACTGGGGCCGGGAAGTGTATCGTACTCCTCGACTCCTGTGCCGGGCTTGATCAAGATGGTCCGGCTTCTCTTGGAGGGGGATTGTGCGTCGGTCGTGCCGCTGGGAAGAGCTCGCTTTCGCGGCTGAGGAGCCTCGAGATAGAGGCATTCTTGGTTGTGAAAGGCACACAGGACGCAGATGGACTGACCCTCTTCCGTCACACACTTGGATTTGCGTCGGCGACAGGCGTCGCATGGACGACTCCGCTTGGTGTTGCCGTTAGCTGCATGCTCCGGGCCCATGCGTGGATTTTTGGAGGAGGTGCTGGCCATTGTGTCATCTTTGACCGAGATGAGGTCGGCAGCGGAGGTCGCACGTCCACTCGCGCTCAGACAGCTCCAGACTCGAGGACATGTGCGGCATCCAGGATTCCACGTGGTGAGCTGATGCGACCGGCGGGCGCGACCTGGGCGGGCTTATGAGTTGAGAGAGCCGAGGGGTGCTGGTGGTGCGGTCGTGAGGTGCTGCCGTGCTGCTGCCGATAAGACGGCTACCGTGGCGCAAACAAGTCGCGGGCCTGCTCGCCATCCAACATGTGGCTGGTGTCTACTATTCCTCCACAACCTCACCCTTTCTGTTCTATCACCACAAAAGTCACATCACTGCCGGTGTCACAGCTTCGACCGTGCTAGCTGGTAGCACAGTCTGGTGTACAACCATGGACCATAGCAGTGCCAAGCTTGTTCGAACATTATCGATTCTGGAAATCAATACATTCACGCGCACACTGCGGACAGCGCCATCAGCATTGGGATACGGCCAGCTAATGCTAGATCATTGCAATTCTTCAGATTCAATGCCGCCCTTGAGTGCCGGGTCGACGAATGTCTGAGACGCTCCTTCGAAGTCCACCAAAGGAAGTCGATGCCTGCCAGCCAAGTGCCATCGCTGTGTCGCGACTACTACAGTATGTCTCGCACCCATGGATTGTGTAACATCGCGCGAGACCAGCAACGGGTCTGCAGATTCAAAGGGCCGATATAGACCGTATGGTGCTGCAATATGATGAGGGCGATCGTTAGGGCGACCGCTGTGTCGGCTTTCGAAGACGTCTGCGGCGATGTGTGGTTTGCAGAAGCAGAAAGGTCCACCAAAGGATTCTTGGAGATGAAAACAATTACAGACTCTAGTGGGTCATACTTCGTACCTGCCAGGAACAGGCAGAACTTGCGGATCCACCTTCAGGGATCGAACATGCCAAGACTCGGTTCATCGATCCTGTCTACGAGTGTTACACAGCTGCAAGAGGCACAATCGTTTGAACAATCAGCGTCTCCTTGCTTCCCTTACCACTCTCGACCAAGCCGTCCGAAAGAATCCGGCCAAGCGCCTCAACGCTACCACGAGCGCACTCTTCGCGCTCTAGAGGAGATACATCATCAGGATACAGATATGGCCGACTCGAGCGCTGAATACCAGCTGAACCAACAGCCCATGAGGTTCACACGCATCTTCTTCCGCAACCCTCACTTTGCACTCCAACGCCCTCTACTCCTCGCCGCCGTCATAGGAGAGATCCTGGCCATTGTGCTCTTGATCACCAGCCTCTGCACCTACCTCAATGATGAAGCTTTCCCTCCTCACCCTCGCAGCGACCTCCTTTGCGCTGCCCAGCTCATTATCAACGAATTCGCAATTGACCGCGAACAACTCGCCCGGTCGCTGGGTGCACTACGACCTCACCGTACCATTCAATAGCACTGTCTTCGAGAGTGGGCTCGAAAAGCGCAGACAGATCGGAGTGTGCGAGACCATCCTGACGGCCTCCGCTTGCGTGGTGTTCGTTGACATAATGGGGAAGGCGATGGTTGGCTGATGTCGAATGAGCTGTGAGCTGTGATGGATTCTCAATGAGGTTTACACGACAAAGTTTTCACCGCCAGCATCTCGGCTGCTTGTACAGCACAACAGAAGTTAGATACGAGCCAAGATGGCCTGGACGGTTTGGCATCGGGATCAAGGCCAGAAGTCTTCATGTGATATGTGTGGTCAACCATACTGATTAGTGCCGTCATGGCTATCCATACCACACATAAGGGCAGCGTCATGTGAGTCGCCGCTGCTGCCATCTCTTTGCGCCCTTTGAGGTTGTTCGGCTTTCGGAGGAACACAGAATGCCGAATGGGACAAGCCAACATTGATCAGCCGCTTGGCGTGGAAGATACTTAGTGGCAGCTCTCCGGCATTGCACAAGACACCAGTTAGGGCTCGAAGCTGCGAACGAGAAGATGAAGTCGCCACAGCATAGTCTTACAATATTGCAGGCTCTTGTCCGCGTCACATATTGCTCGGACGCATCATGGACGCTGTCTACGAGCCTTTCATGGC